>CM024764.1:29600556-30200556 GCA_014218235.1 Colocasia esculenta
AGACCTGCATACGGTTTTTCCAATAGGTGTAGTCAATGCCATCAAAGAAGGGAGGCATGGACACTGAGTGTCCTTCAGCCATAAACCCCTTGTTAGTTTCCATGGGATCGAATTTCTCCTGATCGTAAGATCAAGCTATTAAAGTAATATATCAGAGAAACCTCGCTCTGATACCAATTGAAAGATGCGGAATTATCTAAAGCAGTAATCTAGAAGGGGGGTTGAATATATTACTACCAATTCAAAGCACTATGACCTTCTTTTAGATGCGTACACTGACTTGACAAAATCTTAAATAGATATGTATTGAATTCAAACTATGATGTGTGTGTTGATTATGAGTAGAATGAATACCAACCTATCTAGCGTGTGAATAATCAACGTGCCTTCCAAACATCTACCGTGAAACATTCAAACCACAGGACACGAAGATTTAAGGTGGTTCAGAGTACACAACTTGTGTATCCTACGTCCACCGTCCACACACACACGCGGAAAGACTACTTATCAGCGAGTTCAACTCTACAACCACACACACGCACGTTGTCTGATGCAAACACACAATCAGAACAACAACCCACATGTGGATCAAACACAAAGAACACTTGAACCACTACCACACACACAAAGATATGAAAAGTAGAACAGAGGAAGATTTCTGAGTTGAGGATCAAACCCAAGATGTGAACTCTTCAGTGAGTTCGTCCAGAAGACTTCAAACTTCATGTCCTTGACGACCACGTGATGAAGACGAAGCTTGAACCGAGGACGAATACGCTTCAACACTGCTCGTGAGATGGATCTTCCACGAATAGAACGGAGGGTTAAAGCAGAGTAGCAGGGAGAAGCCTTTCTCTTGGGTTTTGCTTAGGGTTTTGGTATGGTGGCTTCTTGCTGCAAAAATACCTTCATATGATCTATATATATGGTTGTCCAAGTATGGAGAGTCGTGCTTAAAGGAATCACCCCAATATAGAACATATCCTGACCATCAGATCTGACTTTTCTCTTCGTCTGTCGACATGCACTTTATAGCTGTCGACAACTACTGCTCAGATCTGGTTTCCAGAACCATGATATTGTTGGAAGGCCTTATCTGTCGACATGCGATTTGCTGGCTGTCGACAGGTAACCTGTATCTGTCGATAGGTACATTTCATTTGTCGATAGCTACTTCTTTGATTGTGCTTCTAGTAGCTTATTTGTTCTACATGAGTCTATCTGTCGATAGGGAACTTCCTGGCTGTCGACACTTGACCACTTGAAGTGTTTTTCTTGTTCTTTTGCACTTGGATTTTGTTGCTTCTAATGTGTGTCTTCACACCTACATCAAAAGACATTATAAATGAGATACAATGAATACATAGGTGTTCATCAAAGCATTTGCACACTTGATCATGTCATTCATGTCTTTGACATATTTATCATGTTTACAACATTAAGACAACATCAATTATGTCACACATCATCAAAAACATTTATGCACATGTCATCATATACATTGTAACCCAACAATAGTGACAAGGAGCCTGTTGCGTTCTGGTTTCCTTCACAAAACCATGCAACGTGGCCTTTCCTATTCAGACTTGAACCCTTGCTATTAATGAATAATCTGTCTTTTGGTGGGTCTAGAGATCTCCAAATCCTTCCAAACTCGGAGGAGACCTTCCCTAGACCTTCCTTGCTACGTTCTGACTCCCCTTGCATGAGCATACTTACCCAAAGTTAGACTCAAGCTCATTATTCCTCTCCCATCCCGTTTAGGAATTATCACATATAAAACTTGATAGGATCGGATATTCGGTGATGGCAAAGCTAGAAGGGGGAGTTGAATAGATTTGCAGTGAAAACTTAAACAATTTAAAAATTACTTCGAATTAATAAATCTACTCAGTTCAAAACCCAACTGATCTGATGTGATTCAGTGTACAAAGTGTGTGAGACAATTGAACAATCAGATTATGTGAACTAGTGTGTGAATGTTAAGAGTTTAATCCAACCCCTATGCATGCATCTAACGATGTGACAATATCAAACCACTGCACAAAGATGTTTAGGTGGTTCGGAAATCACACCACGTGACTCCTACGTCCACCCCTCACACTGTGAGACACACACTACTCAAGAACTAAGTACAACACACACACTTGAGCACGACGACTCAATCACACACACACGCGCTAGATCAAGTCCACAATATATCAAATCCTATAGCATTGATTTGATCAACACACCACACATACAGAAAAACTGCTTATTAAGTGAGTTCCGCCCTACAATCACACACACGCATGTTGTCTGATGCAAACAGGAAATCATAACAATAATCCAGACGTGATCAAGCACAAGAGACGCTTGAACCACTACCACACACAGAGATATGAAAAGTAGAACAGAAGAAGAGTTCTGAGTTGATGATCAAATCCAAGATGTAAACTCTTCAGTGAGTTCGTCCAGAAGACTTTAAACTTCATGTCGTTGAAGACCAAGTAATGAAGACGAAGCTTGAATCGAGGACGAACATGCTTCAACTCCGCTCATGAGATGGATCTTCCACGAACAGGATAGAGGGTTGAAGCAGAGCAGTAGGGAGAAGCCTTTCTCTTAAGTTTTGCTTAGGGTTTTGGTATGGTGGCTTCTTGCTGCGAAAATACCTTCATATGATCTATATATATGGGTGTCCAAGTATGGAGAGTCGTGCTTGAAGGGATCACCCCAATATAGAACATATCCTGACCATCGGATCTGACTTTTCTCTTCGTCTGTCGACAGGCACTTCATAGCTATCGACAGCTACTGCTCAGATCTGGTTTGCAGAACCATGGTGTTGTTGAAAGGCTTTATTTATCGACAGGCGATTTGCTGGCTGTCGACAGGTACATTTCATCTGTCGACAGCTACTGCTTACATTGTGCTTCCAGTAGCTTGTTTGTTCTGGATGGGTCTATCTATCGATAGGGAACTTCCTGGCCGTCGACACATGACCACTTGAAGTGTTTTTCTTGTTCTTTTGCACGTGGATTTTGTTGCTTGTCTTGTGTGTCTTCACACCTACATCAAAAGACATTATAAGTGAGATACAATAATGAATACATAGGTATTCATCAAAGCATTTGCACACTTGATCATTTCATTCATGTCTTTGTCATATTTATCATGTTTCCAACATTAAGACAACATTAATTATGTCACACATCATCAAAAACATTTATGCACATGTCATCATACACATTATAACCCAACATTCTCCCCCTTTTTGATGATGACAAAATTTACAATTGATGTTTTCTCCCCCTTTTGACAACATTCAGAAAGACAAATCATGCACACATGGATAAGAATGAAGCAAAAAACTGTGTTTCCATTCATTGATCAGTAAGTACACATAATTACAAAAAGGACATCCATTGCATGAAACAACAAAAGCAAACGAGAAGGAGAATGAGATGGCAGAGTTATCAGACTCATGACTCACGAGAAGGGGAAAGAAATGAAGCAAAGAACTACTTGACCCCAGAATGGAATTGTGAAAGATTTGAGTGGGGAATGAGTGTTCAAAGGGGATTCCAAGGTTGAGAATAGGTTTATATCCATTACAAAGTGTCATAAACTCTAGTATTAAGACACATAAAAATTCTACAATGGTTAAGAGATAATACTCCGAGAATCTCAAGTTGTAGAATTTAGAAGACATCGTTCAAAAACATATGAAAATAAGATAACCCCTTTGAATCAAACCGTTGTAGAAAAACATGTTCCTTTGTGGGTGATGTACAGTTGGTACTTGAAAGTAATGTCTACATGAGCGATTAACAGTAAACAACACATAGCCCTTGATGTAAAAACATGGAGGCTACACTCTATTTCTTGCATTGAATTATTTCTTTTGTCAAGTTAATGTTGGAAAAGTAGTAATTAGGATCACTTTCACCTTTTGACGTGAAGGTAGACATTTGGGATGCCTGTACCCCCAGTTACTCAGTGTGAGTGATCATCATACCATTGTGCAGAGATAAAGAATAGACTTTGTGATGCCTATGTCCCCAGTTACTCAGTGATGCTCATCATTGCTCTGCCTTTGTCCCATTTCATATAATTTTTTATTGAACTTTTGAGTTTAGAAATAGGTAGCTTTTCTCCTTTTTTTTTTAATTTGAAAATCGAGGACAAAGGTTATTTAAGGTCAAAGGACAATGTAAAAACATTAAGTTCAATAGCCTTCTTAATTGTCAATCCCTTTTAGAAACATGATCATCCACAAGGAAGTTATTCAAGTGAGTTAGGTTAAAACCATTAGATTTGTTCAATGTGTTCTAGATGATACAACCTAGACTCGTACACAAAATATTATTTCACAATCATTGGGATTAAGTCAATGTCTTTAATAATATGTGAGTATGAAAGGTTGTAATGAATATTAAGTCCCAAGTCTCTCCTTGCATCAATAATATGAACATTCTCATGAAGAAGGGATGAAGAAAGGTGAAGAATTCACAAAAAATGTGTAGTTGTTGACAGTAAGTTTGTGCCTGTCGATAGGTACTAAGAGCCAGTAAGATCAAGGTTCTGGGAGAGGCTATTTGTCGACAAGTAGAATGGGTCTGTCAACAGATATAGAATTTTTCCAGAAAAGTAGTTCTTGGAAAGCTTGGCTGTCGACAGCTGGGATTCTGGCTGTTGACAGGTACTTGAAAACTCAGCTTTAAGGCTTTGAATTGAGAGAGATTTGAACCATATGATTGAGGGATAAAGACACATTGAATATGAAGGGTATCCCTTATGAATTTCACTCACCTAGCCTTAACTTACTACCCCATATGTGCGCATATGATGACTCATCATTCAAGAAAATCAATCGATGAAATACACAAACATACCAAGCATTTGCACACAGAATAAACATCCATTAGCATGTGGGCACCAAAATTTCATTCTTTTAAAGAGATAAATGTGGCAAGATTGATATGAAAGAATGTCCCTCAAACAACTCACTCAAAAACTCTTTTTGACTTACTCCCCTATAATGTACGCATGGTATTAAAATGAACATTCAGGCAATTCACACATGTTCATGTCAAGCAATTTACACAGAGAGTATAAACATGATCAATTCAAGTTTTTAAGATTATGATTTTTTTTTTGATAATCTTTATATAGTAGAAGACTATTGATACTTGGCGGAGAATATTTCTCAACAAATATGATTTCAATTGTTAAGAGGCATTGTCATTTGGGGATAACAACAAAAATCCATTTCAATTCCAACAGTTCAAATCTGAAGTGATAAGGAGATTTTACCTGAAAAGTCTTCAATCACAGTCTCAAAAATTTTACCTTTGTTCTCCTATCATTTCTTGCCTTGCACAGCCAATGTCATGAATCCATTTACACTGTATGGCTGCGAGACATCTCAACTTGTTGATCAAGCTGATTTTGAGACCCACACTTACTTGGGTCCTACAATGACATTAATGTTAGGATTTAAAAATGATTTCAGAATCCAAAATGATTTTATTTTTGGAATAGATGTATTTTGTTCATTAATGGAACTATGAGTAACATTAGTTCCATAATCTTCTGTAATCTTGTTCAATACATTTATGTTTACATGAAATATTTTGTTTTTAGGACTTTTAGCATGAAGAACAGAACACTTCTTTTGTCCAACAATCATGTTCTTATGTATATGGAATTTCTGAGTATTTTTAACATGAACATGATTTTTATTCCTATGTACATGGGCATGTGTATGAACATGGGACTTGGGAACATGCACAAGATGATCATTTATATGCCAACAGTCCCTAGAGATATGACCATGTTTATGACATGTAAAGCATTGGACAGACTTGACATATTTATGAAAGTGTTGACCTTTATTCCAACAGAATTTGGCAAGGTGACCAGGTCTATTGCAATTAAAGCAAACGAGTTGAGTATTTACCTAGAGCTTACCATAGTATGAGTGCATTTGTTGGAATCTCTGAGATCCTCTAGAGTACCTTTGATTATCCTTGGGCGGAAAAGAAGGAGGTGGTACCTTTTGGTAGCTCTTGACATGATGTGGGGTTGCAGATTGTCTTGGATTTTCCTGGGTTGATGGAGGAGCTGTGAAGACCTTATGGAGTTCTGTTTTCTTTTTCATTTTATTTTTTTGGTTTTCAATTGAAACAAGATTCTTCTTATTTGTAGTATTTTTGTACAATTTATCATTTTATTTTTGAAGATTTTTCTTAACATGAATCTTAACAAGTTTTTCTATAGGTGAAACAGAATTCTTGTTCTTAGAAACATTGACAAATGAGGTCTTTGTTTTGTTTCTAAAATCCTTTTTGTTCAAGGGGTTAAATCTTAAACCCTCCTTTTGAAAATTGACTTTGATTCCAAGAAGATTATCCAAATTCTATGTTCCTTGAATAAACTTAGACATAGCAGATTTTAAGCTGTCAATGATTTTGTTCAATTCTGAAATTTTCTTTTCAGAATTTTGATTTTGTTTAATAACCACTTCAAGTTCATTTGTCAATTTTTCTTTTTCAGCTTTCAATGCATCAATTTCCTTTCAAAACTTTGAAGTTGGTTTGTCATGACATGCAGACCATTTTTCATTTTGTTCTTTTCAATTTCACTTTGAACAATTTGATTTTCCAACTGAGCAATTTTCTTCTTAGAATTGAACATTCCTTATTTAATGGTCTGTCATGATACAAGCATTCAATCTTCTTTTTCAGATGATTATTTTCCTCAACCAATTGGTTGCATTTTACTTTTATTTGATGATCATGAGCCATGTTGGAGATTTGTTTGTTCAATTGATCATTATCAAGTTTGAGATTCTCATTATGATCAATCAATTTTTCATTTTTATTTTTCAAATCAAAATTTTCAGATCCGACCTGATCTTGATCTTCTTTCAATTTAGAAAGCTTGTTTTCATAGTTTCTGACTTCATTCTCCAATTTTTCATTCTCAATTTTCATTTTTTCATTTTTCTCATAGAATACTTAAGCATTATCAATTCTAATTTCATTCTTATCTAATTTTTCTTTTAGCTTCTTCTTTTGATGCCCCGGTCTCCACCCTATCTCCCTTGCCATCCTCCACAGCTTGAGTCATGCACCAGGCCGGCATCTCGTGCCTCCTCCCCAACCTTCCGCCGCTCCCGACATGGTGTCTAAGTGGGCATCCATCAAGAAGGAACTCCAAGAGCTACGAAGGCAAGTTAACCCTAGGCAACATCATGATGTTCACATGCCTAACTTTAATGGCATGTGGGTCCCATCTCCATCTGAACTCCCAAAGTACCGCAAGTACAATGGCTTTGGCAACCCATACATTCACATTAAGGACTTCATCTATGAGTCTGCACCTTATCAGCATGACCGTCGCCTAATGGAATACTTATTCCGTCTGTCATTGGATGGGCCTTCTACTCTTTACTCCCCGAGGATGTAGAAGACTTCGCCACAGTGAAAGGGAAGTTCCTTGAACAGTTCCAAGATAGGGTCGGGACAGAATACTCTCTTACAGATCTCATGGCAAAAAGGATGAAGTTGGACGATGAGTTCGCCACCTATGCCGACAGGTGGAGAAAGATGGCCACAAGAGTCCCTGGGTATCTTCCGGAGGGAGAGAAGGTCAAGATCATCATTGCAAATGCAACCCCCGCCTATAAGAACATCCTAGCAATGAATGACATTACCACCATGCATCAGCTCTATAGCCGGGCCCGGTTCATTCAAACCCAGCTCAAGAACTCCCCTATACACTCCATATTCGAACCCTAGAAGTCCCGCTTTCAAAGAAAAACTCAGGGGCCAGTGACCGAGGGTGTCCAAGTCAATGAGCAGGTGAGTGCTTTCTACCCTGCTGACCAGAACAACAACCACCAATCCTATACTGCCCAGGGTCAGAACCCCACCAATCCTCCACAAGGCCAGCCCCGATATAACCAAGTACCACCACCCGATGGCTCCCAACAAAGGCATCCCCTAGGTTCAAGGAGAACTCAATACCCACCACTTCTTGAGACACTCCCCGACATCTTCTTGGCCCTAATCTCCACCGATGCCATCAAACTCCCTCCGGAAAGGCCGTTGAACCCAAGTGTGGACCAAACAAGGTACTACATGTTCCATCGGCAACCAAGTCATACCATTGAGCAGTGCTTCACATTCAAAGACCTGGTGTATGATCTCCATGAGAAGATCAGGCTTGATTGGACAGCTCTCCGAAGAGTAATCGGAGATATCAAGGAAAAGCAAAGGCAGCAGCAACAGCAAAGGCAGCAGCGCCAGCCACCCCCTCAACAACAACAACAACAACAACAACCGTTGCAAGACCTAGGGATTGTCCATAACCCCCTACCAAACTACCCGCCAGCTCCCAATCCACCACAACCACTGGCCCAGGTGAACCCTATCATCCATCACGTCCCTCCTTAAGCGAATTGGACGTACGATGATGAACCTGATGTTCAGCAAATGATGGTTATTAACCTCCAATATCCTCAGCAAACTCAAACAATACAACCAGCCAACATGGCCCCCCAATCAATCCCTCCCTTAATTACCCAGGCCAATGCCATCATACTGCCCATCGGCTCAACACCCATGCCAGCCACTATACCCCCCATTATCCTACCACCTACTGTACCTCTCACTCCACCTGTCTCCATGCTACCACCACCCATCACAACCACTCTCACACCCATCATCTTGCCACCACCTAGGCTGGACTAACCTTCCGCCGCCACCTTATCTTCCACCCGACAACACGTCAACCAACCCACTACCCTGCGGAGCAGACAGGTCTTCCGTCGCCCGTATCCACCTATCTCCACCACCTCCACCAACCAAAACAATCCTGAACAGGTCCTACAACCACCTCATCAACAACCTCAGTAGAAACCACGAGAATAGGGGGTGATTGAGCCATTGCCCGGCACACACTATGATATCCTCAATCATCTTGACCATGTGCCAGCCAAAATCTCCATACTGGAATTGATAAAGAGATCCAAGGAGCACCGAGAAGCATTGAAGAACTTTCTGCAGAGGGTGGCGGTGAATGAGGACATGCTGGCCGACAAACTACCAAGTGCACTAGCCATGGTGACTTGTGGGCCGGCCATCACGTTTTCCGAGAATGAACTAGCACCCCCAGAAGCTAGGAGGCTCCCACTCTGTCACTCTAGTAATCAACCATGTAGCAGTGGGGGCAGCACTGGTCGACACTGGAGCGTCAATCAATGTTTGCCCGCTGAGCACTCTGAGGGCATGTGATGTGTCGGAAGGGATGCTAAGACCGACACCAACCACCATAGCCGCATATGACAACTCTAGAAGATCTTGCCACGGCATGGTGACTGTACAAGCCGAACTGGGGCCACTAGCTGTCACCGTTGATTTCTATGTGCTTGATATTGACCCCATGTTCAAGGCTATTCTTGGGCACCCATGATTAGAAGCATTGGGAGCCGTTCCATCCACTGCACACCAATGCTTAAAATTCCATTTCCATGGACGGGTCATCAAAGTCAAAAGCATAGCCACTGTCCACATAGTCGATGCCATCAATGACACTCTGCTTCCAGCCGTATGGCCCGCCAATAAGCCCATTGTTTCAGTGTTGGACGTTAACTATCCTTGGGCCTACTCATTCCATTCTAAGCAATAAGCCAGTTCTGCACAAGTTAATGCAGTCAAAAAGAAAGAGCCACTAAATACTAAGGGGTGGCAAATCATGATGAAGCTAGGCTATGAAGAAGGAAAAGGCCTAGGAGCAGAACTACAAGGTATTACCAAGCCTATTCCGGACATTGTGATGAAGAGCCGATGGGGACTTGGTTATGAGGAGAAGTCCAAGCCGTGGTCATCTAGCACATCTACTCTTAAGGTAGACCGCCAACCACTCACATGGACACTGTGGTGTCATTTCGTCAGAGGCCCAACCCAACCTAGGTACACCACCGTGGTGGTCGAAGCAGAACTTTCACAGCACGATGTACATGGCAAGAACTTCTCTCAGCACATGGCCCCCATGCTCACATACAAAGCACTGGAAACACTCCGCCTAGGGAAGAGAAGAAAGACAGGAGACCCAGAGGCTGAATGGTACCACTGGTTCGATATGGAGGACATCACTATAGCCTTCAGCCGTCTATTCTGGGAAGAAGAGAGAACATGGCCGCCAGCTGCAGCTGAATTTCTAGAGCCTCCCAAATCCATCACATCCAAGAGGTAATTGATGAGTGAGACCACAGACGTGGGAGAGTCGGACATTCCTTACGAAGAAGGAAAGATAGTGGACGAGCTGCACATGCCTGGCCATCCACCCATCACTCCTGTGCTCCCTCCTTCCAAGTCTTGTTCCCTCATCCCCTCCTTTAGTCATCCAATTGTCTCCCCAACTCTTGATAGCTGCGCATAGCATCCTTACCTCTAACCTCCCACCTTCATTCCTCGCAGCTCTACAATATGATCTAAGCAACCATGAGGTCATCCTCTTGTGTTGCATGCTCACCACTGATCTCTGAAAAAAAACGTCGATCCGGCATACCTCCTTCACCCTCCTGATCAGGGGCACCCCTCCACTGGGGCTTCCCCTTCCGCTCCTTCATTAGGAGCCATTCTCTTTTAGCACCCCATGTCCTCCACTAGTCCTGTAGAGTCATCTAGTCAAGTAGAGTCGTCTAGGATAGAAGAGTCTAGTCTTAGTCTAGGCAAGTCTAGGGTAGAGAGTCAGGTCAACCCACTGTCCCCCAAGTCCAAACATCGTCCTAGGAAGAAGCTAGGCAAGGTTATTCCCCGAAGGTACCTTCAAGAGTTAGCTCGGCGATGTCAAGCGCTATTGTTAATAGAGGAGTTCACAAAAGAAGCACTGTTGTTAGAAGAAGAAGTTGTGCAGGATGGGGTGTTTGTAGACGATGAGTTTAGTGTCTATGAAATCATGAATGATGAGGACCCAATAGATGAAGATGATAGCGAAGTAGATGACACTGCTGAGATGTACGCTAGTGGTGTAAGAGGATTCGATGAGCCTACTTCGGCAGTGGATGAACCTACTAAGCAAGTCAACCTTGGAATAGAAGAAGATCCCAAAATTGTGTTCATTTCAGAAAACCTCCCTTCTGATGAAGAAGAGGAATTGGTGCAAATTCTGATGGAGGATAGAGACACATTTGCCTGGTCATATGAGGACATGCCCAAGCTAGACCCCTCATTAGTGGAGCACCGACTTGTGTTAAAAGAAGGGGCAAAGGCCATAAAGCAAAAACTCAGAAGGTTTCGCCAACTTATGGCCCTGAAAATGAAAGATGAGGTGGACAAACTCCACAAAGCTAGATTTATCAGGGTAGTGCTTTATCCAAACTGGGTGACAAATATAGTCCCAGTCATGAAGAAGGACGAAAAGGTCAGAATCTATATTGACTTCTGGGACTTAAATAAGGCATGTCCAAAGGATGACTTACCGCTTCCTCACATTGACATATTGATTGATAACACTGCTAAGTATGAGACCCGCTCATTCATGGATGGGTACTCAGGCTATAACCAAATCCCTCTAGCTCCTGAAGATCAAGAGAAGACCTCCTTCACCACACCCTGGGGTACATACTGTTATGTAGTCATGCCGTTTGGGCTAAAGAATGCTAGGGCTACCTATCAAAGGGCGATGATGACTATCTTCCATGACATGATGCATGTCTATGTAGAAGTATACGTGGATGACATTTTGGTGAAGTTAAGAACTAGGAGAGAACACCCGAGATCCTCTCCAAGGTGTTGCAAAGGTCAAGGGAGTATCAACTGAGGATGAATGTAAAGAAATGTGCGTTTGGGGTATGATCAGAGAAGTTGCTAGGCTTCATAGTTAGTAAGCGGGGAAATGAGATCGATCCAAACAAGGCTAAGGCTATCGCGGAAATGCCGCCTCCAAAGAACATCTCACAACTGAAAGGCTTGATTGGGCATCTGCAATTCATTAGAAGATTCATATCACAACATTCACAAAGATGTCGCCCATTCTATGACCTTTTGAAAGGAGGGGCAAAGTTCGAATGGAATGATAAGTACCGAGAAGCCTTTGATGATTTAAAGAGGTATCTCATGAATCCCCCAGTTTTGCAACCTCCTGTACCTGGGAAACCACTGATCCTATATCTCTCAGTCATTGAGGACTCCTAGGTGTTGTCCTTGCACAACACGATGAATCTGGAAAATAAAGGGCAGCATACTAGCTTTCTAGACTCTTCAACACCATAGAATCCAAGTACACCATCGCGAACAAAACTTGTGCCGCGCTCGTGTGGGTAGTTCAAAAACTCAAGCATTACTTTCTTGCCCATGAGGTCAAGCTGATCTCAAGGATGGATCCACTCAGGTACCTCCTAGAAAAACCTGTCCTGTCTGATCGGCTCGCGTGTTGGCAGAGCTTCCTCTCCCAATTCGACATCTCTTTTGTGGTCCAAAAGGCCATCAAAGAGTATGCCATCACCGAGCACCTTGCCCATTTTCCACTCCCTCATAGCGACTCCATCCGAGAAGAATTTCCTGACGAAGAGCTCTCGGTCATCTCCAAAGATCCCTTCTGGTCCCTCCATTTTGATGGCATGCTCAACTCTTAGGGACGGGGCATTGGAGCCGTGCTACTTACTCCGGAGGGTATTACCATCCCTATCGCCTTTCAACTCACCTTCTCTACCACTAATAACATGTCTGAGTATGAAGCTCTCCTTGCTGGTCTTAAACGTGCTTATATATTGGGTGCATCCCACCTTAGAATCATAGGAGACTCTCAACTTGTTCTGTGGCGTGCTCTCAACCTACCGCACTCGTCACCCAAAGCTTAAACCATATCAAGACTTGGTCACATTGCTGGCAAGGCAGTTCTGCAAGCTTATTTATGTCCACACTTCTCGCTCACAAAATATCCTAGCTGACACCTTGGCGTCACTAGCCTCTTCTCTATCCTTCCCTCTGAGCCACCAGACTGAGACAATTGTCGTCCAACGGCTCGATGTTTCATCTACCCAGGATCCTTGGTTCAACAACCTTAGGACAACCTTAGAAGAGAAAGCTAGGAAGAGAGGAGCACAACAAATCATGTTGGCTGAGCTTGAGGATATTCTAGATGATGAGGAATTGCCATGGTATTTTGAGATTGAGCAGTACTGTAAAGATGGGTTGTATCCCGAAGGGGCAAATTCAGAGGATCGCAAGGCCATAAGAAGAGCCGCCCTAAGGTACACGGTCGTCGGATATGTTTTGTACATGCGGGCTCTTAATGGAGTTCTTCTGAGGTGTCTTAATGATGATGAAGCTTGGAAAGTGGTAGAAGGAGCTCATGTTAGTGAATGCGGAGGGCATGTCAACAATCAAATGCTTGCTAAGAAGATCATTAGGCAGGGCTACTACTGGCCAACCCTAGAAGAAGACTGTGCCATCTACGTCCATAGGTATGTCAAATGTAAACTCCATGCTGATAAAATCCATGCTCCTTCATCCTCACTTCATCCACTCTCCACACCTTGGCCATTCTCCATGTTGGCTTTTTATATTGTTGGCCCTCTTGGTGATCTTAATGCTCAAACCAAACAAAAATCCTTCATCCTAACAACAACTGAGTATTACATCAAATGGGTAGAAGTAGAAGCGTTTTCAGAAATCAAAGCATCCGTAGTGTACCGCTTTATCATGAAGAATATCATCTCGCGGTTTGGAGTGCCAAGCAACATCATCACAGACAACGGGCTGCAATTCATCTCACAAGAACTTCAGGACCTCTGTAAGAAATATAACATCACTCTGCATCATTCATCTCCATATTACCCACAAGGCAATGGTCAAGATGAAGCAACTAATAAAACCCTTCTTAAAATCTTGAAAAAAACTTGTGAATCGCACAAATTCGCTGATTGTCCAGAAAAGCTGTTAGAGGCTCTATGGGCCTATCGTACCTCTGACCGTACTCCCACGGGACAAACCCCGTATGCCCTTACTTATGGGATGGAGGTGGTAGTTCCATATGAGATCTTGATCCCTTCATTAAGAGTCCAACTTGATAAAGAACTTAATCTTGATGAACGTCGAGAGGCGTTGCTAGTTCAGTTGGAACTCTTAGATGAAAGGCGACTAATGGCAGCCGATCATGTGCTCTCATACCAAAGGCGAATCTCACGGTCTTTTGAAAAGAAGGTCATTGAACGAAAATTCCAAGAGGTTGATATGGTCTTGAAATGCATTTTTATCAAACCTGGAGGTCCAAGGTCTGAATTACAACCAAATTAGGAAGGTCCATACGTTGTGAAAGAAGTGTATCCAGGAAATGCCTACTGCCTAATCAATGATGAGGGTGCCGAATTGCCACATCCATGGATTGGGTTGTACCTCAAAAGATTCTATCCCTAGGTCTATAGGTGTAAGGCCACAACACTTAGATTAGCGATAACCCGGTGTTAAGAGTCCGAAGTCCTTTCCCAAATCACCAAGGGTTTCTTTAAAGTAGGATCAACTCACACACACAGCAAGGCTGGGCAGCCGCACTTAGTAGATACCGTAGCTATGTAGGCCCTACTTTAGCGATGCGATGGTCATTCTCTTCCAAATCTGTCGAAGTGTAGGGGCAAGGGTCGTAAGGGCGAGGTTGTCAACCTTAAGCATACCCTGATGAGAGGAAGTCTCAAATAGGGACGGTCAAATAATAAAGGCAAAGCAACAAAAAGCAAAATAACGGATAGGAAAATACATGATAGAATAGGGGCATGGCAAAGAGTGGTGAAGTCCCCGAGGGACGCTCATGAGCCCGGTTGTACGCATGCCCCAAACAGTGTGAATCCATAAGAAAAGACCACAAAGTCCCTACGCAACAGACCTAATCTTTGAAGGGTATGCCACGGGAAGAAGCCGAACCCAAGGTCCCTTAAACCTACATTAGACTTCCCTTAATTAGTCTTCCATTTCCTTCTATAAGATCGGGTCATCTCTTAGGTATGGCCTAACTAGCCACACTATCAACTAGGGGCAGTCACCCATGGCATGTCACCCCTAAACGCACGACCTACCTTAGTAAAGCCTTTGGTAAGAAGGGGAAGTGACCACGATTCCTAACCAATGGTTTGAATTGGTCTACGTGTTGTGGCCCAAAAGGGGCGAGTACCTTCCGTCTCGCGCATCTTACTTAAGAAGGGCCAACGTCGGCTTTAGGCACATTTCAAAACTCCAAAAAAATCAAATATTTCAAAACTGTAAAAAACCAAATATTTCAAAACTCCCAAAAAATCAAATATTTCAAAACCCAACAAAAAATCAAATGTTCGAAACCCAAAAAACTCAAATATTTAAAAACTCCAAAAAAATCAAATATATATAAAAAAATGTTTTCAAAATCCAAAAAATACTTTACTCATTCATTCATGCATGTCATTTATTTATTTATGTCTTTTCACCTATTTAATAAGGCTTAGCCCCTTGACCATTTATCAAGGTTGGTCACTCATTATGCTCAAGGCAAGGGGTAAGTCGAAGAACGGATATGACTTGTTTCGTGGTTTTCTTAAGTGTGCAGGGCATAGTAGAAAAAAAAGAAAGCAGCACTCACATCTCACTCGTCACTATCACACAGTCACAGTCAATGAGATTTCATTCCATTCCATGCTTTATTTACATCATCATCATTATAATACATGATAAACAAAAGGGGGAAAAGGTACAAGCCCTCAACTACTCTCCTCTGTAACCTCAGGTGGGCGAGAAGGTGTAGGGGCCATCTCCCGCGGTCCCATCGTACTCCCCTCGGCTCCTCCCTCACGTCGTCGTCCCTCCTCCTCGTTCGTCCATCGCCCGGAGGAACCTGTCATGTAGTGCCCCGCCGACCCGCTAGGGATGCCGCTCCTGCTGGCCGAGGTGCAGCTCCGACCGACCAGCGATAGGGCTCTCTCCAGCCCCCTCATCTCTGCCCTGAGTACTAGGACGGTCTCGCGCTCTGTCCCTAGCTATGAACGGAGCTCGTCCACCTCTCGGTGCAGCCCCGTCGCCTCATCCACCTGGGGGTGTAGGCGCTCCTCCACTATCTCCACCTCTAGCGCAGTCATCCATGCTAGAGCGTCCCTCAGCTCTGCCTCCTGCAAGTCAAACATTTGTCAATAAGGGAATAAAGTACAAGGGGCAGGTAATCAATAACTCAGTCGCTCACGTAGCCGGGCCATGGCATCCTCCGCCCGGGTCACCGCTGCTGCCAACTAACCCTCCAGTACAGAGTGGCCAGGCTCTTCACGGGAGGTGGAAGCACCCCCCACCATCTGCTGCGTGGGCTCTAGCTCGGGACACTGCAAAGAAAAAATATGGGTCAGTCAACTGAAGTGAAGAATAGAAGAAGCAAGAAGTAGAGCACTCACCAGCTCAGTCACGGTCCGTTGGAGGTCGTCACTCTGCTGGATCGTGGAATGGAGGACGCCCTCGAGGGAGGCAATCTAACCCTTGGGGTTGAGCTGCAAACATACGTCATGTTAGCCAAGGAATTAACAATTAAAATATTTAGAAAAGGCTAAGTTAGCAGCACTCCTCGGTCGTCGGGTCCCCTTGTAGAACTGGGCTCCGTACCTCTGTGCATAAGCACGGAAGTAGTCCTCGTAGCTGGTAGCCTCGGAGGTCACCACTCAGCCCTGCTGCCGCCAGTCCTCGAGCTGCTCTCGGGATCGCTCCCTCCAGTTGGTGACCTACTGAATGCCTCGGAAGCTGCAACCTAGTTGTTGGGGATCGGATCGGCAGCCCTCTTGCACACCACTCACACGTAGAGATCGGAGGAGAGATTAACGAAGAGAGAAGAAGAACACAAGAACTCCAGATTTACGTGGTTTGGAGGCAACACCTTCCTACGTCCACGGCCACAGCAGTGAATCCAATAATGTGTGTGTCTGAAGAATCACAGTACAAGGAGAATCCGCCTCACTTTATATAATGGGAGATTAGGGCACCATAATCGATAGTTACAAGGACAAAAATGCCCTTAACTCAGAAACGCGAAGTCACCTGTCTTGGGGTGCGTTGACCTGATTCATGGGTGCATCGAGGCTCCACACTCTAACAACCTAGTCTCTCCCACAATCTCTGCCGGGTCGGGAACTCCACCACCGTCTGGTGGAGCCCCAGTGTCCACGTGACCAGCCGGAGGTGGAGTGATACCACCGTGTTGAAGGCATGGAGCCAGATCTCCCTAACAAAGTAGGGGCGGCCTTGCTCCACCCACAGCTGGTCGGCATCATCATCCCCAGCATAGGGAGTTCACTCGACCTGCATACCACATATAGAAATTCATTAGTCAACTGTCAATGATAAAGAAAGGAAGGGTTGCAGATACTCACGTGTCCGAAGGGGACGGTGTCCAACGCATCCTGGATGAGGGTCACCTGTGAAACAACATAGTCAGTATCTCAATAAATTATAATAAGTAGGAAAAAGGAATAAAGGGTAAGGGTAAGAAGCGTACCTATAGAAATGGGAAGAATCTGGCTACCCTTGTCTCCCGACCAGAGGTACCTAAGCTGTCAAAGAGGTGGGTCAGAAGGACCGCACCCCACGTGTAACTCCCTACCTGGGTCAGGTCCTCCAGTAGGGGTAGGCACCGAAAGCTCACGGGGTCTCCTCGGGTCCCCAGGATTAGCTTCCCGATCACGAGGATCAGAAAGCACCTCAAATCTAGGTCTGCTGCCACTCCCTCCTCCTCCACAAGTGCCACTCTGGCATCCTCCGTCAACCGGGCCATGTACTCCGCCTGGTCCTCTCCTATCTGGTGGCGAGTATCCACCACTCCCCAGGCTCTCCTATAGCCTCGTCCTCGGCACGAGGGACGACCTCTCCCTTGTCACCTCCAATCCCAAGAGTCTCTCTACCATCCCCTGGTACCATGTGTAGGTCACCCCTGTCACCGCCTGGCCGACTACCCTTAGGCCGGTGATCCGTGCCACGTCCTCCAATGTGGGGATCATGTGACCCCACAGGAGGAGGAAGGCGTGGCACTCGGGGTCCCAACACTCCTTTAGTGCTTGGATCAGCTCCACATCGGGTGTGAGCTCATCTAAGCTAAGAAAGGGGCCGAACCCCATCTCTTCTAATCGCGTCCTCTGGAAGTCCGGCAGTCCCTGGTAAACTGCCCAGACGACTACCCATCCCAGTCAGGACCGTAGCTCACTCTGCAATACAGCCACAAACGCACAAAGGTCAGTCCGAATCCACAAAATAAGTAGTTTGTTCAGATCACGACAAGGCCTCTGTCGCCTTCTGAACATGGCATAATGGGCGTCGCGTTCAGTTTATGAAGGCATCGGGTCGAGCCGTCGCCTTCTAAACGTGACACACTGTGTGTCGCGTTCTCTCTGGTAATGCGACAGGAACCCTGTCGCGTTCACAGGGTGACCGAGGACGACCAATGGCCATTCCCCGGTCATTCCACCCTGGGCCAAAGCCCTACATAGGTGCCTAGCACCTTGTTCCCCCCGTTCTACCATCACACACACTGGCATCTAGGGTGTGACGGAATGCCTCGTCCAAGCCCGTTAAACCAGTAACGTGCCTGACCCGAGTCCGTCTCCCGCAAACGAGCTGAAGCCTCGCAAGGGATACTATACACTAGTCCGTGAAAATACAAAGGAACACACCATTGCATTTATAATATACAAGGTTTTACATAGCCAATTTCAAAGAAATAAAGAAAGTACACAACCTTGGGGCATACCCCGAAGTAAAACAGGTACAACTGAAGAAAGAAAAGCTACACTGCTGGAGGCACTGGGCCAACACCGCTACGTCGCGGCTCCGAACTGGATGACGGTAGAGAAACCTCCTCCTCGCCCTCGCCTGTGGGGAGTAGGGGTAAGCCTCGCTAGTCACTGGCTCAGTAGGGAACTCCCCCAACACCTAGCAAACCAAACACAAGTGCGAAAGCAGTAAACTATGATAGCAATTTATAGCCAACTAAACAGGATATTAAGGCCGTAAACAAACTCACTGCTAGCCGACTGTGTAAAACAACTGTAATAAATAAACGACAAACCTCCAACACGTGTACGAGCTATGGTAGAGACCGCCACACTCGAGCAACATAGACTGGTTCGCGATACCAACAACAGACTCGGACAAACTAACACAGGTCTACCTCTCAGTCTCGCAGCCACGGACGAAAGGTCTAGCTGCTGCTCTACGTGAAAAAGACAAACAACTGTGGAGACCATCTAAACACCACCACCTGCAGACCACACGGTCGCAGGCCCATGCCTGGCACCTCTAGAGACCCTAGCCTGGGCTTGCTAGAGTGAGGCATTGGAAAAGGACTAGTCGGGGACCAGTGTCGACAACTGGTGTCCGTACCCCCAACTAAGAGCGCGCTACAAGTGACTAGAAACAAACACAAGAGTCACTGTCCCACTGTCGTCTTTCCCTCAGCTGGAAGTACAACTCAAACTAAGGAGTGAGGGTGTCCAGGTCAGATGACAAAGACCTCGATGGTATAGCACAAGTACCGGGACAAAGCCCTGAGCTAGCAGCCTAGCTCACAGAGAACCTGGGGCACCCAACTAGAGAGGTAACCACGGTAGGCGTCTACTACCTGACATGTACACAGAAACCACGTGCGCACCGCACAAACCACGTGAAACCACGTAAACCTCTGGTACTCACGGTCCACAACCGTGAACACCACCTGCCTCGTGTGAACACTATGCCCACAGGAAAACTACTAGCTAACTACGTAACCTGTGAGCTAGCCTCGAAAAACCACGCGTTCTAGAGCGCCACAAGTGCCAATGCACTGCTCACTAACACTGAGCGTACCGATAACGATAATCGGATAGTCACATGCGTAAACCATGCACAAACAGGGCCTCTCGGGCCAAGTCGCGACAGCCCATTGGGTCGCCTTCAGAAGGCGTCGCCACGACATGTCGCCTTCAGGTCCATAACGCGACCAACTTACCTGTCGCCTCTTGATCCTTAACGTGACACATCGCTATGTCGCATTCAGGACGCGACATAGGAACCCGTCACCTTACCAGGCGGGAACCCTAATCCGGGCTCTCTCCATGACAGCCCATTCCCACAATACAAACCACCCTTAATTCTTCGTTTTCATGCTTTTGTGAATACCTAAGCATGCTATCTTGTTAGAAACATTAAACTGATTGGAACTCTATCACATGCGATTTACACCCTGAAAACGGAAGAGTTCACCTACCTTCGCGAAGAACGCGCTATGCAGCGATCTCCCGGCATTTCCCCTGCTTCTTCGGTCCCTGCAGCGAGGACACGCCGAAGACGCCAAAATCCATCTGAAATCCATGTGCCAGCAGCTCCCCCTGGGCGAGCAGAAACCCTGAGCGTTCTGCTTGGCTGGGTTATTTAAAAACCTGCTGCGGTTCGGAACGCGACGGATCGTGGCATCATGACCAGGTCGCGACGGACCTGAGCGTCGCCTTCCCAACGCCTGCTGCCCTGGGCGCTACACATGGTGCACATGCAGACGCTCAACGCACCAAGGTGGGCACATGAACACGAAGGCCACCTCTGTCGCGTTAAGAACGCGACAGACCTTCCTGTCGCGATGACAGGCTGAGCAATCTAGGGTACTGCATGCCCAAAACGTCGGCCCAGTAAGTCCCAGAAACACACAGACACACGGCACACAAGCCACATTGGCCACCACAAGCGCTAAACACACGATCCACGAGGATCCGAAAAAAATACGCGACGTTACATTACTATCATCTAAAAAGAAATTTCGTCCTCGAAATTAACATAATTTCATTTCAATAATGTACACATACATTTACAAATACTATCATCTAAAAAGTTTTAAACATTACTCAAACAAGTAAGGATATCCTTTAGCCATTTCATCGGAAACTCCCAGGTATCCTCACCACCAGCCTATTCTCCCATCTGACTTTAACTAACTCAATTTCATTATTACGCAACTTTTTCATCTTGCGATCAGTAATTTGTACTAGATATTTTGGCATGGACTTGTCCAGTCTCAAATCACTTTCTTGATAACTGATTATCTGCGCTGTGTCTTCAATACACTTCTTTAACATGGAGACATGAAAGATATCATGAACATCTGCAAAATCTGCTGGCAAATCCAGCCTATACACTGTCTCCCCAATTATTTCCAACACCTGGAAGGGTCCCACATCTCAGACTCAGCTTTCCGTTTTTACTGACCTCACAAACTTTGCTAGGAGAAATTTTTAGAAAACATAATCTCCAACTTCAAATTGAAGTGGCCTTCTCCGATTATCAGCATAAACTTTCTGCCTGCTTTGAGCTATTTGCAATTTTTCTTTAATAAACTTTACCAACTCTATAGTTTGCTGAACTAACTGAAGGCCCACTAACTGCCTCTCTCCCACTTCATGCCAATTTAAAGGTGTTCTACATGGTCTTCCATAAAGCTTCATATGGTGCCATCCCAAGGCTGGTATGGTAACTATTATTATAAGCAAATTCCACCATACCCAAATGATGCTCCAGCTACCACCCCAAACTAAACAACAAGCTCGCAACATATCTTCAATTGTCTGGATAGTTCCTCTCTCTTTGACCATCTGTCTGCGGGTGGTAAGCTGAGCTATACCTCAACTCAGTGCCTACAACTCTCTGCAGGCTCCTCAAAAACCTGAAGTAAAACCTGGGATCTCTATCAGATACAATTGACTTCGGAACACCATGAAGTGGAATAATTCTATCAGCATACACTTTTGCTAATTTATCCACTGGCCAAGACATACTTACTGGCACTAATCTACATACTTTAGTCAATCTATCAACAAACACCCATATTCTATTATGACCTGATGTTGTTCTCGGTAAGCCCGCCACGAAGTCCATAGTAATATCATCCCACTTCCACTGCGGAATGGGTAACGGTTGCAATAGACCTCCAGGCTTCTGATGCTCTGCCTTAATTTGTTGACACACAACACATCTTGAAACATATTCAGCTATTATCTTTTTCATATGAGGCCACCAGAAATGCTTTCTCAGATCCTGATACATCTTAGTACTGCCTGGATGAATAGTATACCGGGATTTATGAGCCTCTTCTAACACTCTCTATTTCACTTCTCTTTCTGCTGGTACAAATAACCTACCTCTGACCCTAATCACACAATTATCATCAAGGTCAATTTCACAATTTGGCCAAATTTGCATCTACTTTCTGAGCTTCAACAACTGCCATATAAAGACGACTCTACTACTAGCTTACTGACTGTACTGGCTAGTACTGCCCGTCAGTGACTACTTGGCACGTAAAAGGAGTTCTCTGCTATCTCCTCATACAATTTCCATTCTTAATTATCATATGACTTACATAAGCCTTCCTGCTTAAGGCATCAGCAACACATTGCCATACCCGGATGGTAAGCCAAACTAAAATCATAATCCTTCAAATATTCCACCCACCTACGTTGGCGAATATTTAAATCCTTCTGAGAGAAGATATACTTTAAACTTTTATGATCTGTAAAATTTCAAATCTTTCGCTATACAAATAATGCCTCCACATTTTCAAAGCAATACAACTGCTACCAATTCTAAATCATGGGTAGGATAATTCTCTTCTGCTGGCTTCAATTGCTTGGACGCATAGGCTATCACTTTACTATGTTGCATTAACACTGCGCACAGCCCTCTTCTAGATGCATCTGTATACACAACAAATCCACCACTTCCTGCCAGTAGTGTCAATATTGGTGCTGTAGTAAGTCTTTTCTTTAATTCCATAAAACTTCTTTGACACTCCCCGAACCACATAAATGGCACACCCTTCCTAGTCAGTTTAGTCATGGGTGCCGCAATCTTAGAAAAATCTTATATGAAATGCCTATAATAGCCTGCCAGCCCCAAGAAACTTCTAATCTCTGTAATTGACTTAGGCACTTCCCACTTCATTACAGATTCCACTTTACTTAGATCGACTGCCACTCCATCTGCCGAAATGACATGACCCAAAAACTGAATTTCCTTTAACCAGAACTCACACTTACTAAATTTAGCAAATAACTTGTTATCTCTTAATAACTGAAGAGTAAACCTCAAATGAGCATGCTCCTCTTCAGAGGCTGAATAAATCAGAATATCATCTATAAAGACCACAATGAATTGGTCCAAGTACGGATGAAAAATTTTGTTCATCAAATCCATGAAAGCTGCAGGAACATTGGTTAGCCCAAACGGCATAACCACAAACTCATAATGACCATATCAGATTCTAAAAGCTGTTTTATCTATATCCTCCTCTCTGGTTCTCAATTGATGGTACCCTGACCTCAAGTCAACTTTAGAAAACACCTTGGCTGACTGCAATTGGTCAAATAAATCATCTATTCTTGGCAATGGGTACTTATCCTTAATGGTCACATCATTCAACTTTCTATAATCAATACACATTCGAAAGCTTCCATCCTTCTTTTTCACAAATAACACTGGTGCTCCCCACGGGGAGTGACTCGGCCTAATAAACACATTTTCTAGTAATTCTTCCAATTGCTTCTTCAACTCTTTGAGCTCTGTCGGTGCCATCCGATAGGGTGCTTTAGAAATCGGCATGGTACTCGGCAACAACTCAACAGTAAAGTCCACCTCTCTGTGTGGAGCTAAACCAGGCAACTCATCTGGAAACACATCTGCTAATTCCCTAACCACGGGAACTGCCTCAACTGACTTACTAGTTTCTATCAAACTGACAGAAGCTAAGTAAGCCACACACCCCGCATTAATCAACCTTCTAGCTCTAATTGCAGAAATTATAAACTTAGAGGTACAGAAAGGCATACCTTGATATTCAAATACAGAACCATTGGGGTGACAAAACATGATCCTTTTCTTTCTGCAATCTAGCATAGCTCCATAGGCCTCAAGCCAGTCCATTCCCAAGATAATATCATAATCAGTCAACTGTAAAGCATATAACCGACCTGGCATCTAGTTCCCTTCAAACATAACTGGAGCCTCATCTATATAACACAAGGTGAGCATAAACTCACCAGAGGGAACCTCCACTACTAATTCACATGATTTTTCTTCTAAGGGATGAGCCATACTATCCAAAAACTCTTCCGAAATAAATGAATGCGAGGCACCTGAATCAAATAAAACTTTTACTGAATATTCATAAATAGGGATAGTACATTCTATCATATTCGATGCCTCTTCCTGGGCACGGGTGATAGCCATAACCCGGCCCCTACCTCTCTCTGGTAATGCTCCTCTGCCACGACCTGCCGATGGCTGCTGAGACTGCTGCGATAGCTGAACACCTCTACCATAACCATATTCCCTCGGATAGGGACAATTACGGATCAAATGCCCTGGCTGATTACAATTAAAACACCTATAGCCTGGTGGAAGAATAGGCTGCCTGGCGGTACATTGCTGTGATTCTTCCACCTCTGGCTTGCCACGACCCTGCTTAATTTGCTGACGACCTCCCCATCCTCTTCCTTTACCTTTGAATGCCTGTTTTAATTTTTGGCCCCACTTACCAAAACCAGATGAGGAAGGTCCTACTGATGCTTTGCCCTTACTTACACCCGCTGACTGCTGGGGTAGCTAGAAACTACCCGAACCTGACTCGCCCACCTAACGAGTCTGAACTACTCTTTCCAGAGTAGCTACTCTCTGGGCTACTTCTTCAACTGTTCTACACATTAATGGTGTTACTGCAGTCTACAATTCTGGCCTCAAACCGCGGATAAAATATTCAACCATCATAGCATTATCCGTGACAACATAGGGTGCATACCTGCTCAGTGCCATGAACCACATCTGATATTTCAGAACCGAAGTCCCACCTTGCTGCAAGGTCCTGAACTGCTCCCTTTTTGCCTACTGCACTTGAAGAGGAAAGAATGTATCATTAAACACTTCAAGAAATTCAGGCCAGGTAATAGCACCCTCTATTCTACCTGCAAAGGTGGTATGCATCTTCAGACGCCACCATTCCTGTGCAAATCCCCTTAACTGAAAAGTAGCCAACACAACTTTGTCCGCTGCCGGACACCTTATGGTCATAAAGACCCTCTCAATCTCATGAATCTAGTGCTCTGTTGTGTCTGGATTCAGCCCACCAGAATAGGTAGGCGGCTGCAATCTCAAAAACCTTCAACTTGCACCATTGGCTCTTCTACGGCAATCACGGGTGGTGATGGTGGTACTGGTGCCACAAAAGGTACCTCCACCCCTAGCGGTGGTGGAATTGGGGCCACAGGTACCGCCTCTCTGGTCACTGGTGGTACTGGTGCCTGTTGATCCATGCTCATTCAAATTTCGGTGAGGCTCTCCCAAATCCTTTCCATCATTCGCTGAGTTGACTCCTCAGGGTCATCTCCTCCACCACCCCAGTCTCTTCTATCAGCCATTACAACTACCTACACACACAACAAGCCAACCATAGGCAAAACAACGAGTCATTACAAAACCAAGGCCAGCTACCAGCAGTGTATCTACAAGAAGGTATGGCTATGTAACTTCTTAACTCCTTTATATTTACACGGACCTTGCTCTAATACCAACTGTGACAGAACGCCTCGTCCAAGCCCGTTAAACCAGTAACGTGCCTGACCAGAGTTCGTCTCCCACGAACGGGCTGAAGCCTCGCAAGGGATACTGCACACTAGTCCGTGAAAACACAAAGGAACACACCATTGCATTTATAATATACAAGGTTTTACATAGCCAATTTCAAAAGAAATAAAAGAAAGTACACAAGCCTGGGGCATACCCGAGGGACAATAGGTACAACTGAAGAAAGAAAAGCTACACTACTGGAGGCGCTGGGCCAATACTGCTACGTCACGGCTCCGAACTGGACAACGGTAGAGAAACCTCCTCCTCACCCTCGCCTGTGGGGAGTAGGGGTGAGCCTCGCTAGTCACTGGCTCAGTAGGGAACTCCCCCAACACCGAGCAAACCAAACACAAGTGCGAAAGTAGTAAACTATGCTAGCAATTTATAGCCAACTAAACAGGATATTAAGGTTGTAAACAAACTCACCGCTCGCCGACTGCGTAAAATAGTTGTAATAAATAAACGACAAAACTCCAACACGTGTATGAGCTACGGTAGAGACCGCCACACTAGTGCCACATAGACTGGTTCGCGACACCAGCAACAGACTCAGACAAACTAACTCAGGTCTACCTCTCAGTCTCGCAGCCACGGACGAAAGGTCCAGCTACTGCTCCACGTGAAAAAGACAAACAACTGTGGAGACCAACTAAACACCACCACTTGCAGACCACACGGTCGCAGGCCCATGCCTGGCACCTCTAGAGACCCTGGCCTGGGCTCGCTAGAGTGAGGCACTGGAAAAGGACTAGTGGGGGACCAGTGTCGACAACTGGTGTCCGTACCCCAACTAAGAGCACACTACAAGTGACTAGAAACAAACACAAGAGTCATTGTCCCACTGTCGTCTTTCCCTCAACCGGACATACAACTCAAACTAAGGAGTGAGGGTGTCTAGGTTAGACGACATAGACCTCGACGGTACAGCACAAGTACCAGTACAAAGCCCTGAGCTAACAGCCTGGCTCACAGAGAACTTGGGGCACCCAACTGGAGAGGTAACCACGGTAGGCGTCTACTACCTGACACGTACACAGAAACCATGTGCGCACCGCACAAACCACGTGAAACCTCACGTAAACCTCGTGTACTGATGGTCCACAACACGTGAACACCACCTGCCTCTTGTGAACACTATGCCCACAGGCAAACTGCTAGCTAACTACGTAACCTGTGAGCTAGCCTCAAAAACCACGCACATCCCAAAGTGCCACAAGTGCCAATGCACTGCTCACTAACACTGAGTGTACCGATAACGATAATCGGATAGTCATATGCGTAAACCATGCACAAATAGGGCCTCTTGGGCCAAGTCGCGACAGCCCATTGGGTCGCCTTCAGAAGGCGTTGCCATGACATGTCGCCTTCAGGTCCAGAACACGACCAACTTACTTGTCGCCTCTTGATCCTTAACGTGACACATCGCTATGTCACGTTCATGACGCGACATAGGAACCCGTCGCCTTACCAGGTGGGAACCCTAATCCGGGCTCTCTCCATGACAGCCCATTCCCACAATACAAACCACCCTTAATTCTTCGTTTTCATGCTTTTGTGAATACCTAAGCATGCTATCTATTGTTAGAAATGCATTAAACTGATTGGAACTCTATCCCATGCGATTTACACCCTGAAAACTGGAAGAGTTCACCTACCTTCACGAAGAACGCGCTATGCAGCAATCTCCCGGCGTTTCCCCTGCTTCTCCAGGACTCCCTGCAGCGAGGACACGCCGAAGACGCCAAATCCCAGCTGAAATCGCCACAACCCCTCCCCCTGGCCGAGCAGAAACACTGAGCGTTCTACTTGGCTGGGGTTATTTAAAACCTACTGTGGTTCGGAACGCGACGGATTGTGGCGTCGCGACCAGGTCGCGACGGACCTGAGCGTCGCCTTCCCACCCGCTGCCCTGGGTGCTACACGTGGCGCACATGCAGACGCTCAATGCACCATGGTGGCCACATGAACGTGACGACAACCTCTGTCGCATTAAGAATGCGATAGACCTTCCTGTCGCGATGACAGGTTGAGAAATCTAGGGTACTGCAGGCCCAAAACGTCGGCCCAGTATGCCCCAGAAACACACACACACACGGCACACAAGCCACATTGGCTTCACATTGGCCACCACAAACGCTAAACACACGATCCACGAGGATCCGAAAAAATGCGCGACGTTACATAGGGTTTAGGTCACCTACCTTTTTGGGGCCGGCTGCCTCTTCCCCGACCGACGCTTCCAAGGGATCCACCTCCATGGGGAGGGCCGGATTGTCTTCACCCGTCACCCTGGGAGGGTCCTCTGCCGTCCGTCGCTTACTAATGGTCATTTTAGAACTCGCCCGTCGGTCTCCGCCATTGCCACCTTCGCCACCTTCCATTACCTTGGCCACCGGAGGGGAGAAGCAGGGGAAGGGAGGAAGACTGAAAGAAGGAGAAAGAAGGGGGGGAAGCTGCCGCCACCACCGGTCGGAGGCCTCCGGAGAAGAAGATAGGAAAGAGAGACGGAGGTCTCTGTCACTGGAGAAAAAGAGGAGAGGGAAGATAAATAAGTGAAAAGAGGGAAAGAGGGAGATGCGTGGGGCCAAAATTCAAACCGCCTCGATCCTGTGGTCACGACAGGAAGGCTGTCGCGTTCACTTTTGATCGTGACATCGTACCTACCGCGTTCTCAACTGGGTCGCGACGGTTGACTGGTCAGGTTCAAGGTCGCGATGCCTATACTGCCTCCTTCTCATCCTGTGCACAAAAACCTCTAAAATTCAGATTTTAATTGCAAATCTCAAATGCATACATCATATAAAAGCTGAGAATGAACATTAAGTGTCTGATACATCACTCTCATGTTCCCAGCACACATCAAATCTCTCAAAATCTCCAAAAGTACAATCAAGTCTCTCTTGGAAGCTCACAGTCCCCACGTGGCCGGATCTCTCTGTACTCTCTGAGGTACGCCTGGTATGCCTCGCACTCCTCGTGCACCGTGGGTGGTAGGGCGTAAGTGGCACACACGCGCCACATCACTAGTGCGCTCTGCACGGCCTTCTCGTCCTCTGGATCTCCCAAGCGCCTCGCTTTCATAGGAGGCAAGTGTGACGGCTGAAGTAGCTTTGTCCTAGGCTTCACGACCTGGAGGTAGCACCTATGCTGGTTGTAGAGAACCATTGCCATGTTCCCCATGAGCTGTAGGTCCAGTCCACGTCCAAGGGGAAGCTGTATATCCACTCCACGTAGCGCCGCTATGTCCATGGCGAAGTGCTCTATCGGAAGTGTGTTGGGGTATAGCCGCCATGCACTTCGAGTTTTCTTATCCGCTGTCCTGCATACGACACAATTGGAGAGTTTGGCTGCTCCGCCGATGAAGCACAAAGGATGGCATGAAAAGATCTGGCACTCCGCGGTGGGGTTTTCTACAGGTTTGAACTTTATCATCACTCCCAACCAGCATTCTAAGAGGATCATAGAGCCGTAGAGTGGGGCCCCCGTAGCCGCCGATGTGAGTCCCGCATAAAGGAAGGCTAGGACCGCATGAGAGTGGGAAAGTCCCTGCCATACCCCGCTAATGGCACTCAGGTTCACATTGTCTAAGAGGTGATCTCCGGACGGGAAGAGAACCATCCCACACAAGCATATAGCCACGACTTTGGCTATCTCTTGGTAATTCCCGCACTTGTTCTTGCAATGAGATATGACCCACTTAGACAAGGGGATTAGGTGAATATGTTGAGGGCTAATCATGGTATACACATCTTCGGGATCCATCATAAATTCACCTAGGATGAGTTTAGGATTAATGGGCTCAACGGTATAACAAGTCTTTTGCTCATCTCCCCGTGTGGTCTTGGGTAAAGCCATGAATGCTTCCACCTCCTCAAGTAAGACGGTGGCATCAAACTTTGGGAAAAGGAAAGTATGAGTTTGTGGGTGCCATAGTTCTATCATGGCGGTTATGCTATGCCAATCAAATGAAATCTTATGATAATTATGGGCGGCTATCAAGATACCCCCCAAGCCCCACTCTCTTAAGGTGCGTATCACATGCATGGGCAAGACTTTGATCATGGGTGCTATCCAATTGAGCTTTGAGTATCGGCGGGATCTAGGAAAGAGCTAGAGAAGGAAAAAAAAAAAGAGGAGGAGAAGAAGGTCATTAATAGTGAAATTCGGAGTTGAAAATCACAGAAAATTCAAAGACCACTTTACATACCTCTCGCGTGTTGGCATTGCTAATTAGATGGTTTGGAACATCCGTTAGCCTTAGGAGCTCACTGTAGGACATCTGGGCGCGCTTGGGACCTCCATAGGAAGCCTCTCCATCCATGGGATCACTTAGAGCTCTCTTCATGGCCATGGGAGCCTTGAGGGCTTGAAGAGAAGAAGGGAGGGTGTGAACTATGAATTTGGCCTCTTCCCCCTTACTTATAGGCATTAAGAACTCCTATTCATGGTGGGAGAGAGTTTAGAAGGGCTAATGGAAGTTAGAACAGGACTAGGGAACTCTAGGAGTCCAAGTGGGAAGCAAACATGGAGCCCTCGGGTTGCCAATTGCGCTCTGGGCACAAAACTGAGGTCGCGATGTATCGACACGTCGCCACCCCATCGCGACAGGCTCATCGTCACGTTCATGTTCTGGTAGCAACAGCCAGATTGTCACGTTCTGTGTTTGAATAAGTGTTGGCTGATTTCTTTACATTGTCGTGATTCTTATTGCTAATTCAAGATGCATTTGCACTTATGCTTTAAATCCTTCAATGCAAGTTTAGTTTTATCTTGTTCCTTATTGCTTTCTTTTTATCTTGAAAATCGATAAAAATCAGAGAATGCAGAAAATCTATAAAAATCAAAAAATCCAAAAGATGGCTTGTCAGATAAGTTCAGGTTAGTATTTCTAACCTTATCTTTGCATTACTATATGGTATCTACCCTACTATATCATCTCAAGGATCGGCTGGTTCTCAGTGTGTTCCAGGATCTGAGTTCCCCTTCAACAAAAACAAGGATGATCTAAGTGCGCACTGTTAATCATTGGATAGGCCATTAGATGGTATGGCTTGGGGATGATGGATTCTATTGCACGCCGGGGATGCAAAGTGTCTTGACCCTTGCTCATCTTATCTAGCAATATTATCCTTGAGTATTTGTTATTTTCTCATTTTCTTTGCATTTTATTTTATGATTTCTTTTCTTTTAGCCCAGTATGCATCATGTATGATTTAGCTTCACATTTCATGATTAGTCAAAGCCAGCTTCTCAATGATGTCCCAACCAGATCTTCATTTCTCATACAAGGATTTCCATTCCGTTCCGAATTTGAAAGTTTTCTTCGAGCTAGTTGCTCAGTCCAGTTTTCCAGTATGGTTCCTATTCAGGATTCCTCTCATCCCCATTCATTATATCAGTCATCCCATTCCCCACTGATCCGCTCATTAGTCGTGAATCGCTCGAAGGCCAGAGTCGAATCGACCCGTCGGGACAGCACCTATCCCTTAATGAACGAAACCTACAAGCCTAATGTCACGCCCCTCCAATTTAGCAGCATAATAAATCGGAGGGAAATATGAGCAACGAGTATGGTAACGTAAATTGCGCATACAGACGCAAACATCAGAGCATCTAATGGACAATATTTGAAATAAACTCTTGATTTCATTATAAAATCACTAAGACTATTACAACCACTAATTCGTAGCCAATATAGAGGGCTCAATGACATCATTACATTGAAAAGAAATCTAAAGCAATAACTAATAGACTCCATAGTACTAGGCCAACTTCATGAACTGACTCCAGGTCGCTCATCACTCGGGTCCTGTCCCATTGGTGTGTGTAACGTCATTTGTCCGACTTACCTCAGACATAATAACAAATAACGAAGGGTGAGCGAAAAAGCCTAGTAGGACTTAAATCTCAGGATCAATCATGCTTTAAGTGATTAATGCTTGAAAAGGCAGGGTAACTAACAATAGAGAGAGTCATGTAAAGTCGAGAAAGTAATAGCACAAGTAACATGGTTAAGATAGCAGATGGATCAAGTGTAGCAACCTTGATTTTTAAAATCCTAAATAAATAAAATTTTATGTATAAATGTGAGATAAATAGAATTTAATTAGAATAAAGAGAGAATAAGGGAAATAAAAGAGAATTAAATCAAAGCCCATTAGGCTAAATTAGCAATGGGTTATACTAATGGTCCTAACATGGGTTGTTGGGCCCAAATGTGAAGAGCCCATCATGGGATGGGAAGTAATTAAGCCAAAATCGGAATAAAAATAAGTGGTAATTAGTAAAAGGGTTTAAATAATTATTAGACAACTCATATCTATCTTAAAAAGAGTCCTAGACTTACCCTAAACCCTTACCCATGAAATTAGATCCTTTTCCAACCCTATTAGGAAGATAAATACTAGAAAATGAGGAGATAAAGAAGGAAATTCGGAATTTAATAGAAAGGAGGAGTTTTTAGGAAGAAGGACTCTTATAGCTAGCCATATACCCCTAAATTCGTTCCAACCAAACCCTAGTTCGTGGTTGGAGCTCTGAGGGACGAAGAGGAGGAGTTCTGGACGTGAGGAGCTTGGAGAAGAAGGCTTGGAGCAAGGGATTTCTATCTTATTTTCGTCATAAACCCTAGTTCTTCTTTACAACAATCAAAGGTAGGTAATCTCTCAAGCCAAATCCGTGTAAAAATTACCCTAGGAAGAGTTCATCTTCCCGAGCAAAAACCCTCTAGTTTCGCTCCATTTTGATCTCCCATGGGGGAGAATTAATTCTTTGTATCCTTGTCAGTTCCATGTACCCGACCCTTCATGTTTACTCTTAAATCTCGAGCATACATGACCCCATGCCATGAGAAAATTCTCATAAATACTACATCATGTTAGCTTTCAAACGCCACTAGTTTGCCTAAATTTCATCATGTATCCATCTATAATTAATTCATTGAACCTTGACTGCGCATGTTTAGGTCATTGAAATGTAACTTGATCCAAGCATACCTAAACCTTGTCGATTCTTAACATAATTCTGCATGTTGATAGATCTATAAGCGACTTTCATTTGAAATTGGTTTCATGATTTTTGGAGCTTTCTACAATTTATATGGATTTTAGAGTAGCTCTATATCATATACACCTACCTGGAAAAAGGGAAAAAATCCCTTTTCTGTGCTCGGGCGGTCTTCTGGTGTCGCGACGGCCCGATGCGTTATGACCTTAACGTGACGGCCAGACCCGCCGCGTTCTTAACGTGATGGCCAGACCCGCCGCATTCTTAACGTGACGGCTAGACCCATCGCGTTCTTAACTTGACGGCCAGACCCGTCACGTTCTTAACGTGATGGCCAACCCCGTCGCATTCTTAACGTGACGGCCATACCCGTCACGACAACAGTGATGCGGCCAGAACCTGAACTTAAACGTATAACCCTACTATTCATGCCATATGAACCTTGTTTAACCCTAATTAAACACTATTATGAACAATAACGACATGTTAAATAATATTGGTTATTAATCTCAAGATTTTATTTAATTTAAAAGCCGTGGGCACAACTATTCTTGCTCTCATGATTATCTTACACGTGCACACACTATACATGAATGTTTGCCATTGAAACCTTGTTAAATTACTCAATAATGTATCTGGTAATTAGGTGAAATTAATTACTAAATTCTCTTAATTTATTATTGACATTGTTTTCATTTTGTTCGCATGATTTTTACACCCTTACCTTTTCGTCGGCCTTCGAGCACTCGAGGCACGATGGACCAGTTTTCTACACACTTTCTCTTGACATGGACCACCTCTCTATCAGGAATACTCTCGACTGGGCCAAGGATTCCTTGTCAAGTCCTCCGTAAGTCTTCTTGGCTTTGGCGTACGTCCATTGCCGACGAGCTAGTTGTACCCTAAAACTCGTTACACCTTAGGGGTCTGTATGATCCATGGCCTTAGTGTATTCTCTCCTTATCTTGTGATCACGCCGGACCATCTAGTCTGTGTACACAGCACGGCTAGTGGGCGGTGATTATTTCTACCAGACTGCCGGTACACGACCCCATGCCGTGCAACTGTGACTATCATTGTTTATCACGTTTTACGATATTGTCCCTATCTCATCTACTATCTATATCCTCTCATATGTTCACGTTCTCTCTACACTCTCATCTATCTCATCTACTACTCTCATCTATTTCTTGGTACTCTATTGGCCATTCTTGTGATTGTCTATGATAATGAAATGACTAATGCCAGCGCAATGGGGACCGATCAGGTCCTGGGAGGAGCGCCTGAAAAGTGCTAGTGCCCATGGGAGTTAAAATGATCAAGGATGTGTTACGACATCCATCTAGCGCCATCATACTATCAAGATTAATCTATGACAATCAAAGTGCTATCTATACTAGTACAATTGTTATCATTGCTAGTGCACGTCATGCAATTTACATGTTATATCGTTACATGGCCATTCTATTATCATTCTCGTTGAACTATTTTCCCTGTGCCAGATGCTATTGTTCTCTTGTTATCGTTACTTGTTCTACATGACCATTCTCTCTAGTTATCCTGCCATTAAGACATTAACTATTTAAACCATGCTTATGCTCATGAGATATTAAGTCCTACTGGGCGTTATTCGCTCATCCTGCGTTTTTATTTAATATGTTTCAGGTGAGTTTGACGATGACCACACTCAAGAGGATGGGACTGAGGATGATGCTCAGGAGTGACCCTATTTCAGGAACCCTTGCTTTAGTAAATAGTTAGTATAGAATGAGTCAGGTAGTTTTGATGTATTAGTTTGGTTTTTAAATAAAGTACTCTGGGCCCTACTTTTGGCTCTGATACGATGATGTAATAGTTATTTCATGAAGTTGATGAGATATTAGTAGTTGTAATGATGTTTGATGGATTATTAATGGAATTGGAGTTCATTTAGTATTATTCCATTTGTGCATTGGTTTTTTATTTATTTTTGCTCTGCACTATTTAATAACTATAATCCCGCTCTGATATTCCGCGTCGAGGCGTTACAGTTTTGTGGTATCAGAGCATAGGTTATTATTAAGTGTAGGATGATCTAGGTTTGACCTACCTTGATTTAGAGTCTAACTCCATACCTATGGGAGATGGGTAGAACCTTGGGTAATAAGATAAAATAAACTCGCACAAGCACAACTTAGTGCAAACTTAGTAACTTACATTAAACATTCTCTTTTCAAGGAATTTAGACATCAACAATGGCAGCGGAGCGTGCACAACTCCGTGACATGCAGCAGACTATTCAGCAGCTTACTCAAGCTTTACTTCAAACTGTTGGAGCCAATAATAACAATAATAACTGAGGAGCTGGTGAATTACATAGAAATTTCTGCAACCTGAACCCACCTCGGTTTAGTGGGACCACAGATCCTGATGAGGCAGAGAATTGGCTGAAAGAGATAGAACGCATCTTCCGCATTATGCAATGCGTGGATGGTGACAAACTACTGGTAGCTACATTCTAGCTTGAAAGAGACGCCCGTGCGTGGTGGGAATCCATCGAGGCCACCAAGGCAGATGCACTATTTACCTGGAATGAGTTTAAGGATCATTTCAACTCCAAATATTTTTCATGCAGAGTTTAAGAGAGGAAAGTCACTGAGTTCGCAGCTCTAAAACAAAGGAACCTGACTGTTGCTGAGTACGAGGCTCAGTTCTCTCGATTGGCTCGCTACGCCAATCATCTGGTTAACACAAGGAGAATGAAGGCCAAGCGCTTTCTGAATGGGCTCAGGCCCACATACATCACTCAGCTTGCACCTATGGACATTCAGACCTATCCGGAAATGGTCAGAAGGACACAATTTCTAGAAGATGCGACCGAACTCACTAATCGCATCAAGGGCAGGATGGTCAAGAGGGAGCAAACATTCAGAACATCGAGCAAGCCTACTAATGGAAAGAAAAGACCGTTAAGTATCACTGACGAGCCAAGCCAGGAGTGGAAGCCCAAAGTCCCCACCATTACTACTCCGAACAACAAACCAAGATGTAAACATTGTGACAAGCTTAGTCACACGACAGAAGAATGCTGGAGGAAGGCAGGTGCATGCCTTCATTGTTGGAGCCGATTGGCTATCCACGTATGGGGCTATCGTGGATTGTAAAAGAGGGAAGATTACTATTAGTGAATTCCCTAAATTGACCTTTACGGGACATAGACACAAGAGGCACTTGTCTCTTATCTCTGCTATTAAAGCACAAAACATGATAAGAAAGGGCTGTGTGACATTTCTTGCCGCAATTGTAGTTGAGAAGAAAGCAACAAAGTTATCAGACATTCATATAGTGCAAGAATATCCCGATGTGTTTCCCAATGAGCTGCCAGGCATTCCACCTGAGAGAGATGTGAATTTCTCAATTGATCTCGTACCTGGAGCTGCACCGGTATCACGCCAACCTTACAGGATGTCCCCCACTAAATTGAAAGAGTTGAAAGAGAAACTGATGGAACTTCTAGAAAAAGGGTTTATCAGGCCAAGTACTTCTCTTTGGGGAGAACCAATGTTGTTCGTCAAGAAGAAGGACGGATCTATGCGGTTATGCATCGACTATAGGTAGCTGAATAATCTCACTATCAAGAACAAATACCCTCTGCCTCGTGTCGATGAATTTTTTGATCAAATATCATGATCCAAATATTTTTCTAAGATTGACCTTAGGTCGGGATATCATCAGATGAGGATTAAAGATGCAGATATTTACAAGACAGCTTTCAAGAGCAGGTACGGTCATTACGAATTTGTAGTGATGCCTTTTGGACTAACCAATGCTCCTGCAGCTTTCATGGAACGGATGAACAACATATATCAGCCATACCTCAACAAATTCGTTGTGGTATTTATTGATGATATTCTCATATACTCCAAGACCAAGGAAGAGCATGAGGAGCATCCGGGGATCGCTCTGCAAATCTTGTGGGACAATCAACTCTATGCCAAATTGAGCAAGTGTGAATTCTGGCTCGAGGAGGTGTCGTTCCTAGGCCATGTTATTTCCAAGGATGGTATCGTTGTTGATCCTTCCAAGGTAGAAGCCGTGCTCAACTGGGAAAGGCCGACTAATGTCACAGAGATAAGAAGCTTTCTTGGACTGGCTGGATATTACAGACGGTTCATAAAATACTTCTCCAAGATAGCTGTACCTCTTACGCGTCTCACGCGGAAAGAGAACCCGTATGTCTGGAGCTAGGAGTGCGAGAAGAGCTTTCAGACACTCAAGCAATTATTGACCTCTGCGCCTGTCCTCGCATTACTAGTCGGAGGCGTAGGATTCTCAGTCTACACTGATGCATCTGGAATTGGTTTAGGCTGTGTGTTAATGCAGAATGAAAAGGTGATAGCATATTCCTCAAGGCAGTTGAAGCCACATGAAGTCAACTATCCAGTCCATGACTTAGAATTAGCTGCAGTGGTATTTGCACTTAAGATTTGGAGACATTACCTATATGGGGAACAATTTATTGTCTACTCTGACCACAAGAGTCTGAAGTATTTGTTTTCTCAGAAAGAGCTTAATATGAGACAAAGGAGAAGGCTGGAGTATCTGAAGGACTTTGATTTCAACATTCAATATCACCCAGGTAAAGGTAATGCAGTAGCTGATGCACTAAGTAGGAAGCCAGTATCATCTTTATCTTGTTTAGTCATGGGCGAGATGCAATTGCTTGAATAGTTCACCAGTCTGAACATTGAGAAAATAAGTGATAAGATGATAGTTGCTAATTTAAGAGCTCATCCCGACATATTTGTCGAGATTAAAGAGCAACAGGAAAATGATCCATTTCTAGTCAAGGTCAGAGAGACCATAGCGGACAAGCCAGACTTCTCCATCACTGAAGATGGAAGGATATTATTCAACGCTAGGACTTGTGTGCCTGACAATGAAGAATTGAAGAGAAAGTTGATGGATAAAGCCCACAAGACCAAGTACACAATTCACCCAGGCACAACCAAGATGTACCAAGATATGAAAAGGTCATTTTGGTGGCCAAACATGAAGCGTGAGGTGGCTGAGCATGTTGCGCACTGCCTCACCAGTCAACAGGTAAAAGCTGAAGATCGTCGTCCTGCGGGTGTACTTAGACCCTTAGACATACCTAAATGGAAGTGGAAAAGCATCGGAATGGATTTCATCATGGGTTTACCCCGAACTCATGGTGGACTTGATGCTATCTGGGGCATTGTGGACCGTTTGACTAAGTCCGCACATTTCCTCGCTATTAAGAGCACTTGGAGTGTTGAAGTGCTAGCAGCCTTATATGTGAAGGAGATAGTAAGATTACATGGAGTTCCCGTGTCCATTGTCTCAGATCGTCACCCCAGATTCACATCTAGATTCTGGAAGGGATTTCAGATAGCGATGGGTACTAAACTCAACTTCAGCACTGCTTTCCACCCTCAAACGGATGGACAGACAGAAAGGACAAATCAGATTGTGGAAGACATGCTGCGTGCCTGCACTATAGATTTTGAGGGATATTGGAATGAACAACTATCTTTGATTGAATTCGACTACAACAATAGTTAACAGGTCAGCATTCCAATGGCACCGTTTGAAGCACTGTACGGAAGAAGTTGTAGATCGCCGGTGTGCTGGAATGAGGTAGGTGAACAGCAATGGCTGGGACCAGACATGGTGCAGAACACTAGCAGGGATATACAGATTATCAGAGACATGATTAAGATAGCTCAGTCTAGGCAGAAGAGCTATGCTGATAAGCGAAGAAGAGATTTAGAATTTCAAACTGGAGATCATGTAATGCTGAAAGTATCCCCGACCAGAGGATTTCAAAGGTTTTGAATGAAAGGCAAGTTGAGACCAAGATTCATAGGTCCATTTGAAGTGTTGGAGCTAGTTGGCGAGGTAGCGTACCGGCTGGCTCTACCTCCCCAGTTCTCAACAGTACATAACGTTTTTCATGTATCAATGTTGAGAAAGTACGTGTATGATCCGTCACACATAATCAGCTATGATGATATCATTCTGAACAAGGACATGACCTATGAACAAAGGCCAGTGAAGATCTTGGACAAGAAGATGCAACAGCTTCGGAATCGATCCATACCCGTGGTAAAGGTATTGTGGAGAAATCACGAAGTCGAAGAAGCCACGTGGGAGCCAGAAGCAACAATGCGCCGGAATTATCCGGAATTATTTGGTAAGTCACTCTTTCTCTTACGATCATATGAATTTTGGGACCAAATTCTTTTTACGACGGGGAGGATGTAGCAACCTTGATTTTTAAAATCCTAAAATAAAATTTGTGTATAAATGTGAGATAAATAGAATTTAATTAGAATAAAGAGATAATAAGGGAAATAAAGAGAATTAAATCAAAGCCCATTAGGCTAAATTAACAATGTGTTATACTAATGGTCCTAACATCGGTTGTTGGGCCCAAATGTGAAGAGCCCATAATGAGATGGGAAGTAATTAAGCCAAATTCAGAATACAAATAAGTGGTAATTTGTAAAAGGGTTTAAATAATTATTAGACAACTCATATCTATCCTAAAAAGAGTCCTAGACTTACCCTAAACCCACGGAATTAGATCCTTTCCGAACCCTATTAGGAAGATAAATACTAGAAAATGAGGAGATAAAGAAGGAAATTCAGAATTTAATAGAAAAGAGGAGTTTTTAGGAAGAAGGACTCTTATAGCTAGCCATATACCCCCAAATTCTAGTTCCCAACCAAATCCTAGTTCGTGGCTGAAGCTCTGAGGGACGAAGAGGAGGATCTTGGAGAAGAAGGCTTGGAGCAAGGGATTTCTATCTTATTTTCGTCATAAACCCTAGTTCTTCTTTACAATAATCAAAGGTAGGTAATCTCTCAAGCCAAATCCGTGTAAAAATTACCCTAGGAAGTGTTCATTTTCCCGAGCAAAAGCCCTCTAGTTTCGCTCCATTTAGATCTCCCATGAGGGAGAATTAATTCTTTGAATCCCTGTCAGTTCCATGTACCCGACCCTTCATGTTCACTCTTAAACCTCGAGCATATATGAACCCATGCCATGAGAAAATTCTCATAAATACTACATCATGTTAGATTTCAAACGCCGCTAGTTTTTCCAAATTTCATCATGTATCCATCTCTAATTAATTCATTGAACCTTGACTGCGCATGTTTAGGTCATCGAAATGTAACTTGATCCAAGCATGCCTATGTTGCCCAGCTAGCTAGCCCATGGGGGGGGGGGGGTGAATGGGATATTAAAAATACTGAGTACTTAAAACCTCTTCACACAAAGGTCACAAAAACACACTTCGCAAATTGTTAGTGTTAGTTAAGGAAAAAATCAATCACACAAAAGCATTCACACGACCCAGAGAATTATCCTGGTTCAGATCTCCTCTCCTTAGGAGTTCTATGTCCAGTCCCTGAGCAATATCTTAGGATTTCACTAACACAAGGGTACTGTCCCCCTTATGGACCCTTACACACCCAGCTGCAACTGGTCTTCTCTTCACAACCCGAAGAGGAACTTACAGCACCCTGGATACCACCAGGTCTTCCTTCTACACTAAGGGAATCTCACACCCTGGATCCCACCAGGTCTTCCTTCTTACCCAAATTGAACAAACATACAAAAAGTGAAATGAGATCAAGCCCCTAGATCAAGCATATACAATGCCAGATCTGAAGCTAAAACTGAGAGGAAGATCTACAGTGAGGGACACTCTCAGTTTACAGAAGGTCTCAAGATTAACGCAATGAATGCAGAGAGCTAAGAGCTAAACAATCAAAGGAGTGAGGCTTGGCTCTTCGAGATGCTTGCAGAAAAACTTGTGTAAGATTGTCGTTCGTATTCTCCAACTCTTCGATCTACTTTTTATGGAGCTTCAGTCTTCTTTATATATCTTCTATTTGAAATTTGAACATTGAAGTGTCCGTTGTCACTAAGTTCTAGTTTTACGTTAGACTGCATGGTACTATAGAAGTTCAACGGTCTTTTGGCTTTTCATGCACGTAATGAGAGAAGATCTTCTGAAGTATCCTTTGGCTACTATTTTGTCGAACGTTGTATGACGAATGTTGTCAGAGACCTGTACACATTAGATGCTAAACAATAGACAGCTAGACTATCTCTTGTTGTCAGTCAACGTTAGATTGATTTTATAAAAATGTAGAAGTTCCATTCTGTTCTTCTAAAAAGATGTTTACAAAATAAGCATGAGAATAGAAGATATTGTCTGCATGCATGCACTGATACGTACTATCGTAATAAATGCATGGCTGTCAAAAAGATATACGTGAAGATTTTGACTTTTCAACATTATTCAAAAATTATCTCGAAAATCAAATCATTATATTTCACGAAATCGTTATATTCATGACTTATGAAATCGTTGAGCAAATGAGTGAATCGTTGTGCATTCATAAGTAAACAGATGCATACACTAATCGTTATATATGAAAAACCAAGTCATTATAAGCGAATCGTTGTGAAATGTATCGAATCGTTACAGCGACCAAGTCGTTATGAGCTGTTATAGTGACAGAGTCGTTATGTAACTTATCGAATCATTACGAGAGCAAGTCGTTATGATCACAAAAGGAATCGTTGCGAGAGCAAGTCATTATGATCACTAAAGGAATCATTGTGAGAGCAAGTCGTTATGATCACTAAAGAAATCGATGTGCGATAAAATCGTTGTTCTCACTTAAGAAATCGATGTGAGACCAAATCGTTGTTCTCACTTAAGAAATCGATGTGAGACCAAATCGTTGTTCTCACTTAAGAAATCGATATGAAAGAAATCGATGTGAGACCAAATCGTTGTTCTCACTTAAGAAATCGATGTGAGACCAAATTGTTGTTCTCACTTAAGAAATCGATGTGATCACTTATCGAATCGTTATGGAAGTAAATCGTTATGAATACTTAACGAATCGTTACGAATGAAAATTGTTGTGAATACTTAGCAAATCGTTACGAAAGAAAATCGTTGCAATCACTTAACGAATCGTTGTGAGGGCAAATTGTTGCGATCACTTACCGAATTGTTGTGAGGGCAAATCATTGCGATCACTTACCGAATCGTTGTGAGGGCAAATTGTTGTAACTCTACTAAAATCGTTGTAGCATAAAGAAAGTCGATGTGGACTTAGATAGATTTCATGCTTGAAACAAAATTGCTACAGTAGGAATAATGCTTACCATTTGGCTTGATTTTCCTTGTTTTACTTCCTGTGCTTAAGACTTGTAGAAAATTCGTTAGTTTAAACTTTATATAGTTTTGTTAATCACTAAAATAGATATGTAATTTATTTAAATCACATGGGGATAAACTGATCATCAATCTCCCCCTTTTTGGTGATGACAAAACTTTAACAATTAGCAAAGCTGATCTGAAATAAGTCTAAGCATAATTGCGAAAAGAATATAAGGGATGTATTTCAAAAATCTATATTTCTCCCCCTTTTTGTCACAAAGCAAAAAGATACAAGAGTGAGACAAAGAAGAGAGAAAAGAGCACAAAGAGAGAAACAAAGAGATTTATTGAGCATTGGAGGGTTCAGAGAGATAGAAGGCAGGAGACAAGAGAGATGTAAAGCGCCTAATGACAGGTAGCGCTTGGCATTCCTGCTCTTCAAAATAGGCTTGAAATGCGCTAAGCTCAATGCAATAGGAGGGTCCCATGGTGGGAGCCATCCTCTTGATGTGAAGCTGCCTCTGATCCGATATGAAATCCCAATATCTGTCGTTGCCAAGAGCTACTTTGTAGGAGGTGAAGCAACCAAAACTGGCAAACTGAAGAAATTGGGTAATTTTAAAGGGATAGAAGAGCTGATGCTGCCAAAGTTCCTTCTTTAATTCTAGAAATACCCTGTACCATTCTTCCCATTTCATGAAGGAGTCCCGGACAAGGTGAAGAGAATTGGCATCCAAAAAGTCACCGGGAGTCAGCAGAGGTTGATTGGAACGAGCCTGAGAAGCATTCAGCTCTTTAAGCTGTTGAGCTGATAGAGTGTAGAGCTTTTCCCAATCAGCAGGCGACAACCTCTCACACTCGGATAGAATAGGGGCAAGGATATCTGCCTTGAGGTACCCCTGAAGATATTGCTTGAAGATAAATCTATGAAAAGAAAGGTTACAACCTTCTTGCACAGAGAGCTTGGCCATAACCTGAGCAGCTCGCTCAAACATGAGTGTGCCTACAGAGGAATCCATGATCAGGGAGTGAAGGGGAGGAAGGAACACCACATCAAGAATTACCAAAGTGGCAAAATGAACTCGAAGAGGTTCGGTGTGAGCAACCTGAGACTGAGTGCACTGATAGCTTTCTTGAACTGGCCCAGCTGCACTTCTGCAATGCTCTTAAGATGGCAGTAATCGCAGTACATTTTGTAGTGCCGGATGAACTTGATTTCCTTCTGAATGAATGGTCCAAAAAGATCTTTATGGTGAATCTGAAACCATTCAGAGAGAGGGAGATGATCTTCTCTGGGTGGATATCTGGCGGCTTGAATACGATGAAATTGATTGTACAGATCTTGTTGCTCCAAGCCCACTGCTCTTCAGTTTTGGCTTCAGTCATGGAGAAAACTTTTGACTGTTGAGCCTTGGAAAGAAAGGCATAAGGAAAAATGGTATTGAGATGGGCCGAAAGATTTTGGAAGGGAAGGCCAAAGAGGTGAGCAAACACTACCTTTTGAAGATATACCTCATAGATAGATTTTTGCTTATTGGTGATAGAAAGAGAAAACCAAAGTGGAGGATAACAAGGTTTAGAAGAGACAGGATGGGTGGAAGTGAGTCTCCTCTTCTTAGGAATAGGGCTGGAAGAGCCTGTCCTGTGAGAATGGGTCCCAACAGCTAGGACTGAACGAAGTATTGCTACTTCAAATTCATCCTTGATCTCCTGGATTTTTGTGTGAGCTAATTGGGCACCCTCAGGAATAATAGAAATGAAAGAAGGAGGTGTTTTTGGATGGAAGAGGGATGCAGGAGTGATGGAAGGGAGATCAGATGGTCCTGAAGAAGAAGAAGGACCACTAGAAGAGGCTCCAGCTAAAGAAGATGTGGGAGGAACCTCAATAGAGGATAAGGGTGGAGGAATGATGGTGGAGAAAGTAGGAGATGGAGGTGTTTAGGAAAAGAAAGGTGTAGATGAGGAAATGGTTCTAGAGCGGGGTCGTTTGAAGGTGAGAGGAGTTAAAGGAGCAGTGGATGAGATGGGTGGAGAAGGAGGGGCTGGAGTTGGAAGGGTAGGAAGGACAGAGGGCTCTGGAGCTACAGCCTGATCTTCTTCTCTTACAGCCATAGATTCCACTGGAGGTGAAGCATCATCTGCTAGCCCTGCTGGCCCAGATTTCTCAACAAGAATGGGCCCTGGTGGCCCTGCTGGGTTTTTAGACAAAGGCCCGGATGGCCGCTCCTCCTCCTGTTGCTGCTCTGCAATGACAGGCCCTGATGGCCTAGCTTATCATCTTGCTGTTGCTCTGCAATGACAGGCCCTGATGGCCTATTACTCTCTTCACTTGGACCTGATGGCCCTGCACTACAGGAAGGAGGGGCATGAGATGGTAAGTGCTCCCTCACAAAAGCTGACAAATTCACAAGCACTGTCCTCATACTGTCATAATCTTTTCGAAGGCTTTCAAGTTCAGATGATAGTGCCCCTAATTCATGGGCAGATGAGCTTTGATTGATAAAAATGGAGGCCATATCCGACCTCACGGAACACAAAATTTTGCCTTGCCCATCCAGGTGCTCAACAATAGGTTTCAAATTGATTATCAACTTCTTTTTCCCAGATCCCCTGTGTGGCTTACTGGTGAGGAGAGAGATTTCTTTAGCCACACCTTTTCCATTGTCTTCTCTTGCCCTAACCACGGGCTCTTCATGATCAATATTTTCATTTTCTTCTTCTGAGGCACTTTCCACAATGCCTTCTCTAAATTGATCATCAATGGGGGCATTGGCATTTTGCTCCCCCTGAATTGTTGCTTGCTCATCAACATGTTGCTCCCCCTTGATGGGAGCATCTTCTACAACTAAGTCTTCATGAGCAACTACTTGCTCCCCCTGACTGGGAGCATCTTCCATAACAATCTCATCAATGTGGCCTGATGCCACAGCTTCTGCAATTTGAACTTCACTAACTACAGGATCCCTTAGAGAGCTTTGGATGGATTCCAGTACATCTCTGAGTACTGAGCCTACTCGGGAAGAGGGAAGAGGATCCTATGAACTACGCCAACAGGCTCAATGTCCTCTAGAGGGATATCCTCAATCCTGCTGCTAGATTCTGCTGCTGGTGGTGCTACTGCTGGCTCTTCTTGAGCTACGACTGCTAGTTCTGCTGCTCCTGCTGGTTCTGCTGCTGCTACGTCTGCTTCTTGGACCTCTTGGGCTTCACCAATGATGGCTTATCCCTCAGCCACAAAAGTCTTCGTCCAAACCCCATTGACGACCGAAAAACCACTTTTTCTCAAATTTCTGGACCGGATAGCTTGGCTCATCTTCTTAGACACATCTCCCACCACACTGATGCCATAGTGTTGAAATATCTTGGTGAGCAGATGAGCGTAAGGTAGAGAAACGTTCAGCTTACTCTTTGTGTCCCATACATGTGCGCTTGCAAACTTCATCCTTTCAATCATGATCTCTGCAGTGTTGATTTCTTGGGTCTGGATGGCCCAGAACATCAGGTTGGAGTCTGCCTTGGTGCAAGTGGAGAAGGTGGCACTCCTTGGGACTACTATTTGACACACAATGAAATGCAATAAGCGATTAAAAGCATTCAACTGGTTGATATCTAGTTTTCCATCCTTCAATCTGTATTCGGGACCAATAATCCCTAAACCTTTCGCCTGAATATCCACTGTGTCCGGAGGTAGTCACACTGAAGAGAGATGCCAATAGATCTCGTGTGACCCTAATCTGAGTTCCCTTGACCATGGAAGTTAGGGTCCCATCTTCCTCTGTCTTCAGACATACATAGAAAGCTTTTACAAGATCCGGATAACTTACTTCTGATAGGGTGGCAATCTTTGTCCACTTCAATCTTTCCATAGCTGCGACGATACTGCCCATTTCGTTATTCTGCAAGTCAGCCACATCCACTGCTTTGTGTCCGCAAAGCTTGGTCTTTACTGAAGCATATCTTTCCTGCTGCTCGGCGGTAAGAAATGCAGCTCCGTAGCCCCCGACGCTGCCGGAAACACCAGAAGAGGCCATGGTTTTGGATGGGAATAGTTTCTGGATGAATGAAATGGAGAAAGGAGTAGAACCCCTTAAGAAATTTCTCGTGGGAAAGAGGTGGAAGCTTGAAATTTCCTAGAGTCAATGCCGGAGTCGATAGGGTATCACCTCAGGCAGAAGGAAGAAGATGATGAAGGGATGTGAATAGTGGCCGCACAGATTTCGGGATATAAAAAAAATTAAAAGGAATGACCTTTGGAATTTGGAGGCGCCATGATGGCAGAAAAAATAAACTCTTATAAAATAATGAACCGTCATGACAAACTTAAAAGAATAGGCAATAATTGGAGTTTTGCACAAATTTTTGGGAAGAAAAAACTTTAAATTTTGAAAATGAATATTTCAATTTTAAACAGATAATTCTTTCACAATTTACACATGCCTAATTCCCTTCTAAGAGAAGTAAATCTCTCTTCGAGTAAGGCCTTTGTGAAGATATCTGCTAACTGATTGTTTGTATCAATAAATGAAATATCAATGTTGCCATTTGCTACATGATCACAAATGAAATGATATCTAACCTCAATGTGTTTAGTCCTTGAGTGCTGTACTGGATTCTTGGTTAGATTTATACCACTGGTGTTGTCGCATAACAATGAAAATTTCTTGATATGTAACCCATAATCCTCAAGTTGTTGCTTGATCCATAGGAGTTGTGTGCAACAACTTCCAGCAGCTACATACTTAGCTTCAGTTGTTGACAGAGCTACTAAATTTTGTTTCTTTAAGGACCATGATATCAAACAACCTGCAAGGAATTGACAACAGCCACTAGTGCTTTTTCTATCTATTTTGCATCCAGCGTAGTCAGCATCAGAGTTTCGTACCAAATTAATTTGACATGATTTTGGATACCATATACCTAAGTCATAGGTTCTAACTAAGTATCTAAATATTCTTTTGACATTAATTAAATGTGCTCATGGGTGTTGATAATGGTTTGACATTTTCGAATCCAAACTTCTTTAAGAGTTCCTTGGTATATTTGGCTTGACATATGTGGGTGCCTTCTTTTCCTTGCTTAATTTGCAATCCAAGGAAGTAGTGAAGCTCCCCTATCATGCTCATCTCGAATTCTCCCTGCATAATCTTCTCAAAATACTTGCAAAGTGATTCATCCGTAGAACCAAATATTATATCAACATATATTTGAACAATCAAAATATGTTTGGCGTTAGATTTGACAAATAATGTACTATCTACTTGACCTCTAGTGAAACCATGATCTAATAGAAATGCGCTTAGCCGTTCATACCATGCTCTTGGTGCTTGTTTTAATCCATATAGTGCTTTGTGTAATTTAAATACATGATTTGGAAAATCAATGTCATCAAAACCTGGAGGTTGTTCCACATAAACCTCCTCTTTTATGAAACTGTTTAGAAAGGCAGACTTTACTTCCATTTGAAATAATTTTATATCTAATGCAGATGCATATACGAGTAATATTCTAATAGCCTCAAGTCTGGCTACTGGTGCATAGGTTTCATCAAAATCTATGCCTTCCTCTTGGGAATAGCCTTGAGCTACCAATCTGGCCTTGTTTCTTATGATCACACTAGCTTCATCCAATTTATTACTGAACACCCATTTGGTGCCAATCACTGGATGATCTGATGGTCTAGGAACAAGTGTCCAAACCTGGTTTCTCTTGAACTGATTCAATTCATCTTGCATGGCTAAAATCCAAGATTCATCAGTGATAGCTTCATTAACTGTCCTAGGCTCTATTTGAGAAACAAAAGCTAAATAATCACATGGAATTATGTTACCTCTTGTTTTTGATGATCAGTCTACCTCCTTGTAATTTAAATTAATTACATATCTATTTTGGTGATTAACAAAACTATGATAAAGGTTACTAACACATTTTCTATGAAGTCTAAGCACAGGAAATAAACAAAGGGAAAACAAGCAAATCAAGTAAGTATTCATCTCCTACAACAATGTGAACTCACAACATCAATATTTGTCCAAGTACACATCGATTTCCACTAAGTGATCACAACGATTTGCCCTCACATCGATTCATAAAGTGGTCCGTAACGATTTGCTCTAGTAACGATTTCTTTAGTCATCGTAACGACTTGCTCTCGTAACGATTCCTTTAGTCATCGTAACGATTCGCTCTCGTAACGATTCCTTTAGTCATCGTAATGATTCGCTCTCATAACGATTCCTTTAGTCATCATAACGATTTCTTTAGTCATCATAACGATTTGCTCTTGTAACGATTCCTTTAGTCATCGTAACGATTCACTCTCGTAACGATTCGTTTAGTCATCGTAACGACTTGCTCTCGTAACGATTCCTGTAGTCATCGTAATGACTTGCTCTCGTAACGATTCCTTTAGTCATCGCATCGATTTGCTTATAACATCATAACAATTTGTACATCGATTTTCTTATAATGTCATAACGATTTGCTTATAACATCATAAATATTTGTACATCGATTTGCCTATAACATCATAACGATTTGTACATCGATTTGCTTATAACGTCATAACGATTTGTACATCGATTTGCTTATAACGTCATAATGATTTGTACATCGATTTGCTTATAACGTCATAACGACTTGTACATCGATTTGTTTATGACTCTACAACGATTTGATTATAACGACTTGTTGATAACAATTTGCTTATAGAATCATAACGATTCACTTAAGCCAAATATAACGACTTGATATTTGACTCACTTTTGACTGCGTTGAAAAGTCAAAGCTTTCTCGCACATCTTTCTAACTTCTGTACATTTGTTACTCTGAACGTATCTCTGTATTCACGCAGACGATATCTTCTATTGTCGTGCTTATTCTGCAAACATCTTTTTGGAAGAACAGAATGAAAGTTCTACTTCTGTATAAAATCAATCTAACATTGACGGACAACAAGAGACAGCTTAGCTGTCTATTGTTTAGCATTTAATGCATGCAGGTTTCTGACAACATTTGTCATACAACGTTGGACAAAATAGAAGCCAAAGGATACTACAGAAGATCCTATCTCTTTGCGTGCACAAATTGATAAAAGACTGGTGACTAGAAGCTTCTACAGTACCATGCAGTCTAACGTACACTTATGCATAGAGACAACGGACACTCCAACGTTCGAATTTCAAACGTCGATATATATAGAAGAATGAAGTTCGACAGTTGAACAGAGTTAGCAAATAACAACCTACAACCCCTTCAACTTTCGGCAAGCCATTCTTAGAGCCAAGCACAAACTCTCATTAGTTTTAGCTCTTGCTCTCGGTGCTAAGTTCACATCTGTGTGAGAGCCTTTCGGTCTGAGAAGAGTCCTTGATTGTAGATCTCTTCTTCTTCTCAGTCCTTGCTTCAGATCAAGCAGTGTTCTATAAGCTTGATCTAGGGGCATCATCTCTTGATCACTATTTCTAGAGTTCTTCCCTTCTGTTGTGAAAGAAGACCTGGTGGGATCCAGGGTGTGTCTTTCCCTTCGTGTTGAAGGAGGACCTGGTGTGGTATCCAGGGGGTTGTAATTCCCTTCGGGTTGAAGGAAGACCAGCTGTGCCTGGGTGTAAGGGTCCTTAAGGGGGACTGTACCCTTGTTAGTGAAATCCTGAGATTTTGCTCAGGGACTGGACGTAGGACTCCTAAGGAGAAGAGATCCGAACCAGGATAATTCTCTGTGTCGTGAGATTGCTTTTGTGTGTTTGATCTTTCAATTCACTAACACTAACTATCTGCAAAGTGTATTTTGTGTGACTGTTTTGTGAACAGGTTTTGAGTCTTAAATAATTTTTAGGAATCCCATTCACCCCCCCCCTCTAGGCTTGCTAGCTGGGCAACAAGTGGTATCAGAGCGAGTCGCTTCGACAAAGAAGAAGATCCAATGATCTAAAGAGAAAAGATCAAATGGCAGCCCAAAGTCACTTCGAAGGCGAGTCAGTCAACCGCCCACCTCATTTGATGGAGAAGACTATGCCTACTAGAAAACAAGAATGGAATATTTTCTTCAAGGTCATGACTACCAGATATGGTCTATAGTTGAAGAAGGTGATCTCCTAGTCACCAATGAGAAAAACCAGTGGACAGATGATGATAGGAAGAAGGTATCTCTCAACTGCAAGGCAAAAAGCATTTTGCGCTATGCCCTCAGCAAAAAGGAGTTCAACTGTGTTTCTGCCTGCAAATCCGTAATGGAAATGTGGGAGAAATTAAGAATCACCTATGAAGGCACGGACAAGGTTAAAGAGACCAGAATAGACATTGAGTGCATGCGTCCTGAGATGGGTGCATCCTTCTCTATAGAGTCTGGCATCTTCCAACAACTTTTTGAAGAACAGGAGATCAAGGCTTGGGAACTTATTTCCCGACATGCCTCTCTTCTTTCTCCAAATTTCTATCTCCCTGTACCCCCTCAAGTTTATTCCAATATAGTTTTTGTGCTCTCTCATTTATCTCTTCTCTTCTTCTGTGTCTCAAGAGTTTAAATCTTTTTGCTTAAATGACAAAAAGGGGAGAAATATTGCATTTTTGAAATACATTTTCCAAACATTCCTTATGTTATTTCCACAATTATACTTAGCATTATTTCAGATAATGTGTGCTTATTGTTAAGTTTTGTCATCACCAAAAATGGGGAGATTAATGATCAGTCTACCTCCTTGTAATTTAAATTAATTACATATCTATTTTGGTGATTAATAAAAGTATGATAAAGGTTACTAACACATTTTCTATGAAGTCTAAGCACAGGAAATAAACCAAGGGAAAACAAGCCAATCAAGTTAGTATTCATCTCCTACAACAATGTGAACTCACAACATCAATATTTGTCTAAGTACACATCGATTTCCACTAAGTGATCGCAACGATTTGCCCTCACATCGATTCGTTAAGTGGTCCGTAACGATTTGCTCTCATAACGATTCCTTTAGTCATCATAACGATTCGCTCTCGTAACGATTCCTTTAGTCATCATAACGATTCACTCTCGTAATGATTCCTTTAGTCATCGTAACGATTCGCTCTCGTAACGATTTCTTTAGTCATCGTAACGACTTGCTCTCGTAACGATTCCTTTAGTCATCGTAACGATTCACTCTCGTAACGATTCGTTTAGTCATCGTAACGACTTGCTCTCATAACGATTCTTGTAGTCATCGTAACGACTTGCTCTCGTAACGATTCTTTTAGTCATCGTAATAAATTGGTCTCGTAACGATTCCTTTAGTCATCGCATCAATTTGCTTATAACATCATAAGGATTTGTACATCGATTTGCTTATAACGTCATAACGATTTGTACATCGATTTGCTTATAACATCATAACGATTTGTACATCAATTTGCTTATAACATCATAACGATTTGTACATCGATTTGCTTATAACGTCATAACGATTTGTACATCAATTTGGTTATAACGTCATAACGATTTGTACATCGATTTGCTTATAACGTCATAACGACTTGTACATCGATTTGTTTATGACTCTATAACGATTTGATTATAACGACTTGTTGGTAACGATTTGCTTATAGAATCATAACGATTTACTTAAGCCAAATATAACGACTTGATATTTGACTCACTTTTGACTGCATTGAAAAGTCAAAGCTTTCTCGCACATCTTTCTAACATCTGTACATTTATTACTCTGAACGTATCTCTGTATTCATGCAGACGATATCTTCTATTCTCGTGCTTATTTTGCAACCATCTTTTTGGAAGAACAAAATGAAAGTTCTACTTGTGACGACCCTCATTATACCGGTACGGTTATACCAACCCACGTCGGTATAGTGAACGTTATCACAGTGGGACATTTACCCGAACACTATCACATGATTGAGATATACACAAATATAGATACAGAGTAGCGGAAGTAAAAGAACAAGGTCTTTCATTTCATTTCATCATCCACATTTAACATACGTGATCTAATGACAATTTAAAAGAATTAAAGTCCACATAATGAAGTACTAAATTCAAATACATAGTTGTCCACAATTACATAGTGTTTCTATTACAATGCCTCAATTTACATATGATGGAAGTCAAAATGTCACAACTACAACTCCGCCAAGCTACTCCCCGCGCTCGGAGTCGCTCTCTACGGTCTCCTCCAAAGGTGTATCACCTACTTAACCTATACGCCGAAGCAAGGAATGAGTCTAAAAGAGTCAGCAAATAACACCATACACGTCATACATACATATATCACAATGAGACCTATAACCACTTTCAATAGCCAAACATATAGCATGGTTGGAAACAACCTATCATGATACTTCTATAAAATTTAAACACATGTACATGGTTTATGTCATTCCAAATTAAAGTCCCTACCACATGCTTTCTATTTGTCTATTCACATGAGAGCTACATTCACATTTTCAACTTCAACATGATAACGATTAAACATGGAACTATTCACACATAAGTAAGAAACATCCTTAACATGGATTCTACAAATTTTGCACATGTGGAAATGGCATTTTACACGCATTTAGGTTGCTTTTTTGACATAAATTTAACACTTACACATCATGGATCACAATTTCATGATTTACCATATTAGTTCCACATGCTTACACAATTACACATTCATATTGCTCACTTTTTACACATTGCACATTTTCACATATTCACACTACATAATTTACACATGTTCACATTCACATTTCACAATTCACATTCACATTTCACAATTTAGTGCCGTGACACATAGTCCAAACCACCATTAGAAGGACACATCACATAACACATACACATATATGCCACCTAGGCAATACAGTGATGACTCTTGGACTGCGCAGACTGGGAGAACAAGTCTCCACCCTAACCAGTGGTACTTGTCCACCTCCAGGATTTCATCCTAATGCCCTTAGGTTCTTAACACATTGAACCTTCCCATGGGGACTTTTCCATGGTACGGTTCCACGGCCCTCTATGGAAGCAGTGTCACACATGGAGCATTTCACACATTATCCGATTTTTAACACACACTTTTCACATGATTTACACATGGCTCACATTTCTCATTCATACACATGGCTCTATTTTTCCCTAACATGATACTACCGTTGATAGACTTTAAACATTTAATACTTTACACTAATCAGGCTGAGCAATGCATAATCAAACCACATTCATGATAACATGCATTAATCACTCATTTTCACATGGAAATCTCATAATGCCTTTTTCTGTTATCCAAATCACATGAAAATTTAACCACACACTATTTACAAGTTTATGACCACACATGCAAATTTTCACATTTTTCTGAGTCATATTTACATTTACAAAATTAAAACATTCAATCTCATGCCGTTCACAATTCAATTTATCATGGAACATAACATGAATCTCAGATTTAACATTTCATAGATCTGAATCTATCATACACATTGTTACAAAAATTTTCCCGAATTTATTACACAACGTACAATTTACTGTGGATTTTTAAAAATCCTACACATGCTTTCTATTTCCATTACAGAAATTACAGTAAATCACACGAACATGAATAAATTATCAAATTTGCAGGGTATGGACTGACACATATACACATGGTATAGAAAAATCTAGGGTATTTAATTCCTCAGGAATCATGTAGACAGTAGGTGAACGTGCATAATCCATTTTCCCAACATGTGTTTCAATAAATCTAACAATTTATACCATCCACAGAAAAGTACAGAAAATTCCACACACATCACATTATCTATTTTACATAACAAGTAAAAATTACACTACATCCTCATGCGTTAAAGTCCGGAAAATAATTATATGAGGCAGAACAATTTACTGTTCTGCACTGAAGAACTTAACGACAGTGTCTGGCCGTTCAAGGAGATTGACGGCAAGATTGCTGGCCGCTGACCGGAGATCTTGACGACAAGAGGGCTTCATGTCAAGTTCCTTTCTGTGCAAAAACACAGACCGAGCTCTAGATAATAGAGGAATGTGAGGATCCAGGACACAATAAAAATCCATAAAAATGCCTAGGACCTACTGGATACACACATGCACCACGGGGATGGGTTACTTGCCTTTTTAAAATTCTCTAAAGGGATCTAAATGGCCGGAGAAGCTCTCCTTGGGTAGTCCCAAGAAGCCTCCAAAAGAGCTCTCCTTCGGGTTCTAAGTCGATGCAAGCTTCAGTCCAGTGTTGGGGAAGCCTTCCCCAATGTCCAGACTCCCTCCTGGTAGCAGTGGATCACCGGAAGAAGCCTTCAGTCGTCGGATTCAAGCTTGCCAAGTTCAGTTTTCCTCCAGTTTTTGAGCTAGGGTTTCTCTCCTCCTTGAAAAGAGTCAAGAGAGGCTCTTTCTGGTGCAGAAACGGTATAGTTTATAGGAGAGGGGTTTGGGAAATCTCGGAGGATGTGATGGAATGTCTGATAGCCGTTGGGGACTTCTCCCCAATGGTTGGGATTGCTTGCCCCCGAAAATTTGGGGTCTGCAACGCATGCAGGTCAGAGATATTAACGTCCACTTCTATGGCCGTTTACATAAGCATTGGCGTCCATCGAGGTGGACGCTGACTCGTCATGGACGTCCATCCATGTTGACGCCAATTTGGCCCTTCGGCCAGAACCTAAAATCATGCAGAAAACCATGCGTATGATGTACATATATATATATGGTATAGTATACACACCATCACACATGCAAACATACAATATTTATAACCTATTTACACACATGCACACATAAGCATCACTAGCTAGTATTGTACATAAATATCTACATATGCATATACAAGTTACACAAAAACATGAATTATCCACACCTGAAATAAAGAAACAAAATTCGAGGGCCTTACACTACTTCTGTATAAAATCAATCTAATGTTGACTGACAACAAGAGACAGCTTAGCTGTCTATTGTTAGCATTTAATGTATGCAGGTTTCTGACAACATTCGTCATACAACGTTGGACAAAATAGAAGCCAAAGGATACTATAGAAGATCCTATCTCTTTGCGTGCACAAATGGATAAAAGACTGGTGACTAGAAGCTTCTACAGTACCATGCAGTCTAACATACACTTATGCATAGAGAAAACGGACACTCAAACGTTCGAATTTCAAACGTTGATATATATAGAAGAATGAAGTTCGACAGTTGAACAGATTAGCAAATAACAACCTACAACTCCTTCAACCTTCGGCAAGCCATTCTTAGAGCCAAGCACAAACTCTCATTAGTTTTAGCTCTTGCTCTCGGTGCTAAGTTCACATCTGTGTGAGAGCCTTTCGGTCTGAGAAGAGTCCCTGATTGTAGATCTCTTCTTCTTCTCAGTCCTTGCTTCAGATCAGGTAGTGTTCTATAAGCTTGATCTAGGGGTATCATCTCTTGATCACTATTTCTTGAGTTGTTCCCTTCTGTTGTAAAGGAAAACCTGGTGGGTTCCAGGGTGTGTCTTTCCCTTCGTGTTGAAGGAGGACCTGGTGTGGTATCCAGGGGGTTGTAATTCCCTTCGGGTTGAAGGAAGACCAGCTGTGCCTGGGTGTAAGGGTCCTTAAGGGGGACTGTACCCTTGTTAGTGAAATCCTGAGATTTTGCTCAGGGACTAGACGTAGGACTCCTAAGGAGAGGTGATCCGAACCAGAATAATTCTCTGTGTCGTGAGATTGCTTTTGTGTGTTTGATCTTTCAATTCACTTACGCTAACTATCTGGAAAGTGTGTTTTGTGTGATTGTTTTGTGAATAGATTTTGAGTCTTAAATAATTTTTAAGAATCCTATTCACCCCTCCTCTGGTCTTGCTAGCTGGGCAACAGTTCTTACCTCTATAGATGGATCACCAATAATGTTTTCAGGAGGGTGATCTCTCTTGTATCTCCATTCCTTTGGAAGATTCTCATGGACTATATCCTTTTGTTGCAGGTCATCCAGAGGTGGATCTTCCTTGTCCTCAATTGATGAGTTCTTTAGCTTCTTGGACAATTCATCTGCATCATCATTATCACTATCTTCTTCCTTTCTCAAGGAAGGGTTAGTTTCATCAAAGATAATGTGTACTAATTGCTCAATTAATAAAGTACGCTTATTAAATACCCTAAAGCCTTTAGGTTTAGATGCATACCCCATGAAGATGCCTTCATCTGATTTTGCATCTAACTTACCAATGTCTCTTTTTCCGTTGTTGTGGATGAAACATGGACATCCAAATGTCCTGAAGTGACTGATCTTTGGCTTCTTTCCCTTGTACAATTCATATGTTGTCTTCTTTAGGATAGGCCTGATCATTACTGTATTAATAATGTAACTAGCTGTGTTGACTTGTTTCAGCCCAAAAATATCTTGGCAGATCATATTCTGATAGCATCATTCTTGCCATATCCAGAAGGGTTCTGTTGTTTCTCTCAGCAACTCCATTTTGTTGTGTTGTCTTCGATGCTGAGAAATTGTGTTCAATTCCTTGTTCATCACAGAACTTTGCAAATTTTTCATTCTGGAATTCTCCTCCATGATCTGACTGGATTCCAACAATGCAGTGCTTCTTATCTTTCTGAACCTTTTTGCTGAAGCTTACAAAACTATCAAATGTATCATCTGTGTGTTCCAGAAAGGATACCCATGTGAATCTTGAATAGTCATCTACTATAACGAATCCAAAATTCTTTCCTCCAAGACTTGTGGTCCTCATTGGCCCAAATAAATCTATATGAAGGAGTTCTAAGGCTTTGGAGGTTGTTACCACAGTCTTTGACTTGAAGGATGACTTGGTGTGCTTTCCTTTTGCACATGGTCCACAGACACCATCCATTCTTGTGCTGACCTTTGGTAGACCTTCCACCAGGTTTCTCATGATCAGCTTTCTCATGCCATCCAAACTACAGTGACCCAATCTTCTTTGCCACAGCTCAGTTGATTGCTCCTTACTAGCTGCTAAATAAATATCTTGATCTTTCAGTTCTTCAAGGTAAAGTACGTACAGATTCTTTTCTCTGTTAGCTTCGAAAATTACTGCTCCGTCCTTCATGATGCTGCATCTAGATTCTTGGAACTTGATTTGATGTCCTCTATCACATAGCTGGCTTATGCTGATGAGATTATGCTTCAAACCTTTTACGCATAGTACATCTTCAATAAATATTTTCTCTTTATTGCCAACAGATCCACATCCTATCACTGTTCCTTTTCCATTGTCTCCATATGTCACTGTGCCTTCTTCAGCTTCCAGGTGAGAGAATAGCTTTCTATTACCTGACATATGCCTTGAGTATCCACTATCTAAATACCATTTGGATGCTCGAAGATTTCCCTGAAATGAAAACATCAAGCATTAGGTACCCAAGTTCTTTTGGGTCCTGGTTGGTCAGTGTCATCAATTTTTCTTTTAATTATCTATTTTTTGTGTTTGGTTGGACAAGTTATTTTACTGTGATCTAGTCTGTTGCAATGACTACAGCATGTTGTTTTAGTTACCCTTTCATACGGAAAATACTTAAAGTTTGATTTATATGAAGTATCTTGTTCAGCTACAAATTTAGGAGTAGGATACGTTTTAGGGTATACTATTGTATCTTCATTATCTGGGGGTGTGTAGCCTAATCCTTGTTTTCTTTTTCTTGACCGTCTAGCACCTTTTAGTATTAAGGAATTTTCCCATTGGTGAATTTTTCTAATGTACTAGATAGTCTTTCATTTTCTTCTGTTAGTATTTTGATTTCATTTTTTAGTTCATCTGAACTTTCTTGTTTTTCTAACTTTGTTATCTGTTTGTTTTTATCTTTTAGATCTTCGCATAGTAACTCATTTATTCTCTTAAGTTCATTAACCAGCTTCTCTAGATGTTCATTTTCTGATTTTAAATCTGAGTTAGTATTCTCTAGACATGCAACATTTTTCTTACTAGCTTTTAGTAATTTAGATACTTCTCTATATTTACTATAAAGCTCGTTGAAAGCTTCTTCTAAATCATCTGAATCAGAACCATTACAGGAATCGAAAGATGAGTCAGAAGTTACCTTTTCTTCTGTGTTGGCCATGAAAGCCAAGTTAGCTTCTTCTTCTTCTTCGCTACTCGAGCTTGACTCGCTGTTAGAGTCTCTACTGTTATCCCAAGCCGCTGCCATAGCTTTCTTTTTGAATCTTCTTGGTTTTCTTGAACTTTCCTTCTTTCTGTATTATGATTTCTTGAGCTTCGGACACTCTGCCTTGATGTGTCCCGGCTTCTTACACCCGTAGCAGATGGACTCACCTTTCTTTGAGTCCTTTACTTCTGGCTTCTTAAAGTCCTTATTTTTCTTGAAATATATTCTACCAGACTGAAACTTCTTCTTTTTGTCTAAGATTCATTGTAGCCTCCTAGACAGCATTGCTTCTTCATCTTCGCTGTCTTCATTGCTTTCATTGTTATCTGAAAATTCTTCTGACGAGTTTTCTTCAGCTTTGAGAGCATTTGAGTGTTTCTTCCTGCTCGAAGACTCTCCGAGTCTCTCCATGTTGATTTCATGGGCCATAAGGGACCCAATGAGTTTCTCTAATGACATTCTCTTCAAGTCATTAACTTCTTCTATCGCTGTTACTTTGGGAGTCCAAGATGATGGTAGAGATCTTAGAATTTTTCTTACCATATCTCCCATTTCATAGTTTTTGCCAAGACCTGCCAGACCATTTGTAATGTCGGTGAATCTACTAAACATTTGTGTAATCGTTTCCCCTGACTGCATCTGGAACCTCTCGTACTGAGTCTCCAAGATATCTATTCTAGTTTCTTTTACTTTGTCTGTGCCTTCATATGTGATCCTTACCTTCTCCCACATTTCCATCACAGATTTACAGGCTGAAACTCTGTTGAACTCCTTCTTACTGAGAGCACAACATAATATGCTTTTGGCTTTGCAGTTTAGGGAGATCATTCCCTTGTCGTCTTCAGTCCACTTATCTTTTTCATTTGTAACGAACAAGTCTCCTTCTTCAACTATTGACCAGATTTGATAGTCAAGACCTTGTAGGAAATACTCCATTCTTGTTTCCAATAGGTGTAATCTTCTCCATCGAATAGAGGTGGCTTGTTGACTAACTGGCCTTCAGAGTGACCTTGGGCTACCATTTGATCTTTTCTCTTCAGATCGTTAGATCTTCTTCTTTGTCGAAGAGACTAGCTCTGATACCACTTGTTTCCCAGCTAGCTATCCCAGAGGGGGGGGGGGGTGAATGGGATATTAAAAATACTGAGTACTTAAAACCTGTTCACACAAAGGTCACAAAACACACCGTACATTATTAGTGTTAGTTAAGGAAAAAATCAATCACACAAAAGCATTCAGACGACCCAGAGAATTACCCTGGTTCGGATCTCCACTCCTTAGGAGTCCTACGTCTAGTCCCTAAGCAATATCTCAGGATTTCACTAACACAAGGGTACTGTCCCCCTTATGGACCCTTACACACTCAGCCGCAGCTGGTCTTCTCTTCACAACCCGAAGAGGAACTTTCAGCACCCTGGATACCACCAGGTCTTCCTTCTACACGAAGGGAATCTCACACCCTGGATCCCACCAGGTCTTCCTTCTTACCCGAAGGGAACAAACACACAAAAAGTGAAATGAGATCAAGCCCCTAGATCAAGCTTATACAATGCTAGATCTGAAGCTAAAACTGAGAGGAAGATCTACAGTGAGGGACACTCTCAGTTTACAGAAGCTCTCAAGATTAACGCAATGAATGCAGAGAGCTAAGAGCTAAACAATCAAAGGAGTGAGGCTTGGCTCTTCGAGATGCTCACAGAAAAACTTGTGTAAGATTGTCGTTCGTATTCTCCAACTCTTCGATCTACTTTTTCTGGAGCTTCAGTCTTCTTTATATATCTTCTATTTGAAATTCGAACGTTGAAGTGTCTGTTGTCTCTAAGTTCTGGTTTACGTTAGACTGCATAGTACTGTAGAAGTTCAACGGTCTTTTGGCTTTTCATGCACGCAAAGAGATAAGATCTTATGAAGTATCCTTTGGCTTCTATTTTCTCCAACGTTGTATGACGAATGTTGTCAGAGACTTGTACACATTAGATGCTAAATAATAGACAGCTAGACTGTCTCTTGTTGTCAGTCAACGTTAGATTGATTTTATACAAATGTAGAAGTTCCATTCTATTCTTCTAAAAAGATGTTTACAGAATAAGCATGAGAATAGAAGATATTGTCTGCATGCATGCAATGATACGTACTATCGTAATAAATGCATGGCTGTCAAAAAGATATACGTGAAGATTTTGACTTTTCAATGTTATTCAAAAATTATCTCGAAAATCAAATCGTTATATTTCACGAAATCGTTATATTCATGACTTATGAAATCGTTGAGCAAATGAGCGAATCGTTGTGCATTCATAAGTAAACAGATACATACACAAATATTTATACATGAAAAACCAAGTCGTTATAAGTGAATCGTTGTGAAATGTGTCTAATCGTTACAGCGACCAAGTCATTATGAGCCGTTATAGTGACAGAGTCGTTATGTAACTTATCGAATCGTTGCGAGAGAATGTCGTTATGATCACTAAAGGAATCGTTGCGAGAGCAAGTTGTTATGATCTCTAAAGAAATCGACATGCGACCAAATCGTTGTTCTCACTTAAGAAATCGTTGTGAGACCAAATCGTTGCTCTCACTTAAGAAATCGATGTGAGACCAAATCGTTGTTCTCACTTAAGAAATCGATGTGAGACCAAATCATTGTTCTCACTTAAGAAATCAATGTGAGACCAAATCGTTCTTCTCACTTAAGAAATCGATATGAAAGAAATCGATGTGAGACCAAATCGTTGTTCTCACTTAAGAAATAGATGTGATCACTTATTGAATCGTTGTGGAAGCAAATCGTTATGAATACTTAATGAATCGTTACGAACGCAAATCGTTGTGAATATATAGAAAATTGTTACGAAAGCAAATCATTGCAATCACTTTACGAATCGTTGTGAGGGCAAATCGTTGCGATCACTTACCGAATCGTTGTGAGGGCAAATCGTTGTGATCACTTACCGAATCGTTGTGAGGCCAAATCATTGCGATCACTTACCGAATCGTTGTGAGGGCAAATTGTTGCAACTCTACTAAAATCATTGTAGCATAAAGAAAGTCGATGTGGACTTAGATAGAGTTCATGCTTTGAAACAAAATAGCTACAATATGAATAATGCTTACCATTTGGCTTGATTTTCCTTGTTTTAGTTCCTATGCTCAAGACTTGTAGAAAATTAGTTAGTTTAAACTTTATATAGTTTTTTTAATCACCAAAATAATCACCAAAATAGATATGTAATTTATTTAAATTACATGGGGATAAACTGGTCATTGCCTAAACCTTGTCTATTCTTTAATTAATTGTGCATGTTGATAGATCTATGAGTCTACTTTCATTTAAAACTGGTTTCATGATTTTTGGACCATTCTATGATTTTATATGGATTTTAGAGTAGCTCTGTATCATAGACACCTACCTGGAAAAAGGGCGACAACCCCTTTTCTGGGCTCGGGCGGTCTTCTGGTGTCGCGACGGCCAGATACGTTGCGACCTTAACGTGACAGCCAGACCCGTCGCATTCTTAACGTGACGGCCAGACCCGTCACGTTCTTAATGTGATGGCTAACCCCGTCGCATTCTTAACGTGAAGGCCAGACCCGTCGCGTTCTTAACGTGATGGCCAAACCCGTCGCATTCTTAACGTGACGGCCATACCCGTCACGACAACAGTGATGCGGCCAGAACCTGAACTTAAACGTATAACCCTACTATTCATGCCTTATGAACCCTGTTTAACCCTGATTAAACACTGTTATGAATAGTAACAACATGTTAAACAATATTGGGTATTAATCTCAATATTTTATTTAATTTAAAAGCCGTGTGCACAACTATTCTTGCTCTCATGATTATCTTACACGTGCACACACTATACATGAATGTTTGCCATTGAAACCTTGTTAAATTACTCAATAATGTATCTGGTAATTAGGTGAAATTAATTACTAAATTCTCTTAATTTATTATTGACATTGTTTTTGTTTTATTTGCATGATTTTGACACCGTTACTGTTTCCCTCGGCCTTCGAGCACTCGAGGCACGACGGACCTATTTTCTACACACTTTCTCTTGACATGGAGCACCTCTCCATCAGGAATACTCTCGACTGGGCCAAGGACTACTTGTCAAGGCCTCCGTAATTCTTCTTGACTTTGGCGTACATCCATTGCTGGCGAGCTAGTTGTACCCTAAAACCCGTTGCACCTTAGGGATCTGTACGATCCATGGACTTAGTGTGTTCTCTCCTTATCTTGTGATCACGTCGGACCATCTAGTCTGTGTACACAGCACGGCTAGTGGGTGGTGATGATTTCTATCAGACTGTCGGTACACGACCCCGTGCCGTGCAACTGTGACTATCATTGTTTATCACATTTTACGATATTGTCCCTATGTCATCTACTATCTATATCCTATCATATGTTCACGTTTTCTCTACACTCTCGTCTATCTCATCTATTTCTTGGTACTCTATTGGCCATTCTTGTGATTGTCTAAGATAAAGAAATGACTAATGCCAGCGCAATGGGGCCCGATCAGGTCCTGGGAGGAGCGCTCGAAAAGTGCTAACTATCAAGATTAATCTATAACAATCAAACTGCTATCTATACCAGTACAATTGTTATCGTTGCTAGTGCACGTTGTGCAATTTACATGTTATATCGTTACATGGACATTCTATTATCATTCTCGTTGAGCTATTTTCCTTACGTCAGATGCTATTGTTCTCTTCTTATCGTTACTTGTTCTACATGACTATTCTCTCTACTTATCCTGCCATTAAGACATTAACTATTTAAACCATGCTTGTGTTCATGAGATATTAAGTCCTACTGGGCGTTATTCGCTCATCCTGTATTTTTATTTAATATGTTTCAGGTGAGTTTGATGATGACCACACTCAAGAGGATGGGACTGAGGATGATGCTCAAGAGTGACCCTATTTCAGCAACCCTTGCTTTAGTAGATAGTTAGTATAGAATGAGTCAGATAGTTTTGATGTATTAGTTTGGTTTTTCAATAAAGTACTATGGGCCCTAATTTTGGCTCTGATACGATGATGTAATAGTTATTTCATGAAGTTGATGAGATATTAGTAGTTGTAATGAAGTTTGATGGATTATTAATGGAATTGGAGTTCATTTACAATTATTCTATTTGTGCAATGGTTTGTTATTTATTTTTCGCTCCATACTATTTAGTAAATGTAATCCCGCTCCGATATTCCACGTCGGGGCGTTACTTCAAGTATAGCATGATGAATATGGTTAAAGTCAAGACACGAGAGTTAACGATAACAACACAATAACAAATAACGACATTGTCAAGTAATAGCAAGCAACATGTATTGCAAGGAGAGAGATAGTAATTGGCCATATAGAGAGTAAATTGCACTTTGATTGATTTTCATCAATCGAGATAGTATAGCACTTTTGATTAACTTTCGTCAATCGAAATAGTAATGGCACTTTGGTTATCCATAGATAGCCGAGAGAGAATATAGCACTTTTATTGTCAATAGACAACGAGAGAGTATAGCAGTTTGAATGCGATTAAGTCACGAAAGAACACAATAACTCAAGATAGCAAGTATCAAGTAGAGCGAGGAGAGAGTACGACAGTAGTCGCTCAATAACAGGACAGTAGTAGTTTAGCAACAGTCAGTGGCATTACAATAATAGTGCAGTACGTCTGAATCAACAGACTAATAGTAACAGTGTAACAATCAGATGTCCAGCTAATTCAGAATAGTCAGTCAGAACCAGTGCAAATGTAGACACCGTCAATAGCTCCTGCAGGTATTTTCGGGTGGCACTCTACCCCCAAGACTAGATTGGAGCCCCTCGGACACTCTCCGTGCCCTCAGCAGTATGCATTCAAGTCAGTAGAGTCACAAGACCCATTTTAGTGCTAGATAGTCATGAGCACTACAAAACAGTAGGAGCCACATAGCTCAAAGGTTACCAAGAGAGTACTAGATGAATAGACGAGATAGTAGAGTGAACGTGAATAGATGACTGAGTAGAGTATAGATGAGAACTAAGGAATATTGCACATAACATGTCGAGTAAATAGGCGATAGTAGCAGTTGCACAACACACGCGTTTGGTGTTGGCAGTCAAGTGGAATACACAACCTTTCCACAGGCCATATTATACACATGTCCAGAGGTCCGACGTGATTCAAGATAAGACAGAGAACAACTCAAGTGTATCATAGGTGTTAGGGTACAACCAGTTCGTCGACCATGTGGGAACCCATGGACAGAGGAGACTTACGGAGGCCTTGAACAAGGATTCACTAGTCTAGCAGAAGGAATATTCAACAGAGAGTTCATCCAAGTCAAGAGAGTGTGTATATAGAAACAAGTGCCTGACGTTCTAGAGGAATTCTAGAATAGTGGAGCGTCGGTATCGGTGTTTCCAAAACATCACGGGAAAACATAGACAAGTTCATTTAAAATAGGGCAATTAAATATATAATTGAAATCAATTGCTAGATGTATATGTGACAACTTTCATGCCAAGATAAGCCATATTGGGGGGTTCACGTGTGTGCCTTGTGGAAGATGAATTATAGATAGAAAAGATCAAGTGCAGGTATTTTAAATTACACAACATATGTTTAGTTATAACAAGTGTGTATTACTGCGTATATGACTATTTACAAAGGGTATAATCACTATAGAAAGAAATAGCATCAAAATTTATGTGTTTTTCAAGCAAAAAGCCAGAACGCGACGCACCCTTGTAAGGGTCGCGATGGGGTTTAGACAGAACGCGAAAGGGTCTTCTGAGGATCGAGACAAGTCTATCAGGTCGGGCGGCCAGAACGCGACGGGGTACCCTGTCGCGATCAGATCATGACAGGTTCCTGTGTCGCGATGGCCCAGAGAACGCGGCCTATCAGGCCATCACGTTCTCAAGTTTTGAGCCTGTATTCGAGGGGGAAAAGGACAGAGCCTCGGATTGCGGGCCAACTTTCTATCTTTTGACACATGGTCATTCAGAAAATCATAACTAATTGTATAGTTGATGAGAAATGATGAAACTAGTTGCGAATTGATCTAGACATACATAGGTACTTACAGTAATTAGGAATTTGAAAACAACTAGGGTTTCGACATGCTTTAATCATAGGTATTCATGATGAACATGAAACAGTACATAGTTGAGATCAACAATTTAATTCACAATATAGGATGGATGAAAATTAGGGCTTTTAGGGACAAACGAAGCCTAACTAGCATCAGTACCTCCAGTTAAAATTTGAGAGCATGAGGTCGAGTAAACATGGAGATCAAGAATTTAGAATAGCGTTCGGGGTCATGAAGTTCCCAAAACTTTAAAAATTAAGAACAAAAGATTGAGTGAACAAAAAATTATGAAACAAAAGGGATTTTGTTCCTGATTCTTGGAACAACCTACGGTCAAAATTTGATTAATTTGGCTTGTGAGAATGCCTACCTGTAGTTGTTTCCTCTTCTAGGGCTAAAACTTGAAGAACGAGAGAGAGGGCTTGAGAGAGTCTTCTCCCCTCTAGATTTCCTCCTCCTTGGCCTCTCCTTCTGGTCCAGCAACCCTTGACAATGAGCTAGGGCCGGCCATGGGGGATTTAGGAGAGTATTTATGCTTGTTGGGTTGTTATTTCCTAATAGGACTCTAACCCCCATTAAATTCTGAATTTCCTATTTCCTAACCTCTTTCCAAGCTTTCCACTTCCTATTTGGGTTAGGATAGGAGTTAAATTCGTGGCCATCCTATTATGGTAGGTTTAGGAATCCAATTCTAACTCAAACTACTTATTTTAATGCTTTAATACATTTTTTCTATTTAGGTAATATTTAAGTTAAGAATTTAGAGTATTTTCCTATTATTCCTCTTTTAAAAATCCCTATTTTGGCCCAATAAATTTTATATGGTCCGTTTAACAAAGCCCATTATTTATTGGAATTTATTTTATGGGATTTCTCTTTTTTAATTAGGGAATAATAGAGTTACGGAGTTTTATTGCATTTCTTACTTGAATTTATTCATGGGCTATGAGAGGTCCATTGATCCAATTCCGATAATGGTTAATCATTTCATGATGTTGGAAGTCTCTCTGACATGTTCGTTTGATTCTTGGGCGCGTTATTTTTTCGTGTTAACGGTTTTCCGACTTAGTTTTCTAATTTAGATAATTAGTCACATCGTGACATACACTTGGCCAATCGGATTTTTTTGTTTCTTGAATTTCTTAGTAGAATACTTAGGAATAATGTCTGGAGTTGATTTATAATTTTTAATGAATTTTCCAATGTATTCTTGCACATATGATAATGGTACGTATGATTCTATTATTTTGATTTAAAGAAATTATTATTTTAAAATTTTATATATCAAACTTTTTGGGTTGCTACACCTAACATGGCCAGGGTACCTCTTCATCAGAGGTTGATCATTTCTTTTCTTTTGATCTTTGTTCGTCCCAGATTGGAACCATCCTTGCACTCTATTCGAGCCAAGTTCAAAGATCGTCGGATAATTCTCGCAGCTTGTTTGTTTAGAATGGGTGTCTCTTTACCTTGATGCCCGCTTTTCATCTCATTCTGCTTCACTCCACTATATCGTCATTTCATGCCATCTCCGCTCCATCCACTCCCTTGCAAAGCAGGCATCAAGGAGGGGCAATCTATAGACACCCATTTCTGGCCCATAAGCTGAGCCAAATTCCTTGTCACATCATTGATGCCCCACGTTGGCTCATCATCATCAAGCTGGCTTTATCCGATCATGACATCTTTCTTATCAATTCATCGCCCTGGTGGGTTCTTCCTAGTCAAATCAATCAGTCTTCATAATCAATTTTGTAGCTCTCTGAGTTGAGAATCCAACGCCTCAAACTATGTGCCAATCCAATACCCATGCAAGGAGATCAGATACTTTGAATGAGTTAAATGCTGAAGGATCATGAAGGCGACAATGACCCTGTCGCGTTCATATTCAGAAGGTGACGCCATTCATGTCACGTTCATCCCTACACTGATTCCCTCCAGGACCGCAATCGATCTTCTTCAGAAGGCGACACCTCGATACGTTGTGTTCGCATTTGGCATTTTAATTCCCTGAAAATTCTCTAGAAAATGCTTAAAGACTTCCCTCTATGGAAGGCAATGTATCGAGGCGTCGCTACCTGGTAGCGACAAGGAGCCTGTCGCGTTCTGGTTTCCTTCACAAAACCATGAAATGTGGCCTTTCCTATTCAGACTTGAACCCTTGCTATTCATGAATAATCCGTCTTTTGGTGGGTCTAGAGATCTCCAAATCCTTCCAAACTCGGAGGAGACCTTCCCTAGACCTTCCTTACCACGTTCTGACTCCCCTTGTACGAGCATACTTACCCAAAGTTGGACTCAAGCTCATTATTCCTCTCCCATCCCGTTCAGGAATAATCACATATAAAACTCTTCATAGGGCACGGTTTAGGGCAAGGCCGGCATCTGCTTCTTCGTCTCCCAGAGAGCTACGAATTTCCAGAAGACCTCTCAGCCTCCAGATGACCAATAAGTGGCCCCAGGGTGATTTCTCATCATGTACACTTTCTCTCTCCTATTCTTCTTGATTTTTCTCTACATACTTGCATGTTTAGATCTATTTCTTTCATAGATCTACATTAGAACACTCCACACACACCAATTTTAATCACCCAAAGGGATTAAAACCACCCCACATGAGTTCCCCCAATTATTTCATGTTTACTCATTATTTTGGGATAGATTTTACGCCAAACATTTGTCTAATTGGTGTTTTGTCGTTTTGATGCTCTTGGCAGGTTGTAGAAGACAGTAACAGCACAAGGCTCTTTCCCCTTGGCCGGTTGAGGAGCAGGAAGAACAGAACCCACAGTCTTCATCCTCTATTGCAGAAGGTGACACACATCTGGTCGTGATCTCAAGAAGGCGACGGTTCTCATGTCGTGTTCTGAGAACCAGAAGGCGGCACCCTCCTTGTCGCATTCCATAGAAGGCGACGGCTTGCGCGTCGCTTTCACAAGACTAGGTACCCTTCTGCGCTTTTCTTCCTCTTTCCAAGGTAGTTAGCATCTGTTCTTTGTACTAATCCTCTTGGAAACTACTTGGTGGCGATCACGGTCCTTTTCTAAATTTTTATCATCATTATTTAGGGAGCAACTCCCATGATTACACTGCTGACACCTTATTGTTAGGCCTTTTTATCTGTCCAGGAAATGACAAGATAAGAGTTAGAAAGTTATTTGAATTTTCATTGGGCGCCAAAGGTATTTTGAAACATTTGAAGTGAGAGGCAATCGATGTCCTAATAGTCGATGTTTAAGTTTAAAGACAATCGATGTTCAAATAGTGAACACTTGATATTTTAAGATAATCGATATAAGTAATCGATATTCTAAAGACATAATCGATGTAAACGTAATCGATGTTCAAGAACAATCCATGAAGACAATCAATGTTTGAGTATAACTGTAATCGATGTTTAAGCAAGGTAGTCGATGTTTGAGACAGTCGATGTTTAAGCAGGGTAGTCCTTTTGTGTTTCTCCTCTTTTTTCTTCTTCTTTTCCTCTTTTCTCTTGGCTAAATTTTTTTTGATAATTTTTTCTTTTATGTCAGTATTACTGCTCTTACTGGAAGTGGCTTTGTAGTGCCCTAGAATTAATATTACAATTGTATGTATATTTCTGCATGTGGTTGTAAGCTGTTCTGTGTTGAACTTGGCGTCAACATATGCTGGCATTGACAACTGTTAGCAGCATGATCGTCTGCCGTTTACTTCTTGTTAACGACAACTTCTTGTGTCGTTTATTATTTTCTTGAATATTGGATTTTTCGAGCAAGGATATAGATGACATGATCGATGGACGTCTACATCAAGGATGACGGTTACTGTGGTTGACGTTAACCTGACTTGCTGTTTTTGATGTTACTGTTTCGGGGGAGATAAATCAGCTGTTTCCAGAGTGTTTAATGGGGAGTTATGGTGCATTTTTGATCCAATGGCTAGGATTAAGTCTGGGCAAGGCATGTGAATCCTTTTAAGACCCGGATTTGGCATTAGAGAGAGAGTTTTTGCACTGGTTTGAGAAGAGGGAAAGGAGGACCGAGAGAAGGGTTTTGCAGTGCTGTTCGTGTGATCTGAAGGTGCTTGGACCAAGGTGGAACATTCATCATCGAGATCCGAAGCTTCTCCAACCGGCGGAGCTGCGTAGGGAGCGGATTTGGAGCGATTGAAGACGGAGAAGAGGACTGCCTTACTGCAAAGGCGGGCTTCTTCGGGCCTTGATTCGTCACTCCAGAAGGAGGGTCAGAGGCAAGTGACATGGGGGATTGGTTTAGGATAGTTTAGACTATAGATTTAACATTTTTACAGATTTTTAAACCATGAAAATAACGTACGGGAAAGGGTAGAAGTTTTGTCATTTTATGTAGAGTTTCTGTGTTTTCTGGACGTATGAACTTGACGTCCATATCTCTTGCCGTTGAGTTTTTTTATAAACGACACCATCGACTGCCGTCTATTTAATGTAAACGACATGTATTTTTCAGACATCTACTATATGTTCACGACGCTATGTGCCGCCGTCTACTGATTCTTAATGATAGGATATGTGGACGTCTACTTCAGGTAAACGACACATATATTGCCGTTAAGTTTATCAGTACTGTGAACTTAAAAAATCTGATTTTTACTTGCTTGTCTGCGATTCATACATGTATGGGATTTCGGTCAGGTTGTGTTTTGAATACTTCAGTGTTGTTACAATGTGGACAGGTCATTGCAATGATGTGTAGATTATGTTTAGTATAATCTTTTGGAATTACATGTGATGTAGAAAAGTTATTGAAATAAATGTATGTGTAATTCATGTTAAAATGTTGATGTTACAAACTATACCACTATTAATTGGTACTGTAGATCCACTGTATTTAATCCTTGTGTGTAAATTTGCATGATTTGATCACTATTTTATCATGTTAAAATAATTACAGAGATCAGAAAATTATGGAATTTTGTATGTGCGTGATATGATATGAAATGGAACTACTTCCAAAATTTCGTGATTTTTGGACTGCTGTACATATTGTTATGAATTTCTGAATGGTAAAATGCATATAGAATTTGAATAAACATGAGAATATGTGCATGAATGGATGTGATATAATTGGTACCATGATAGGTTTCTGTTTCATAGTAGAGTTAATTTCAGAACTGAGAAAGGCATGCTATGTGATATTGCATTGTCATTTTGATAAATTATATATGAACGTATGAAAAAGCGTGATAGAATGCATGGAAAATGTAGAGTGCATAATTATATACATTAATGCATCTGAAATGAATTGGCCAATAAGACATTGCTATTATAGAGATTTCCTACAAGGAGCTACACCATGGAATGCCCCTATGGTAATGGTTCAACTATATGAAATGACCTACTGAATACGTGGGCAACAGATTGAAATCCTAGAGGTAGACAAGTTCTACTGGTTAAGGTGGGAAGGGCTTTCCCCGGTATTGTGCAATGACCATGACTTCATCATTGCTTTGCCTAGGTGATAAGTGAATGACTATATGACTACATGATCTCTATTAATAGTGTGGGCTATGTCTTGGCAACTACATGGTAATTGACTACATGACTACATGATAAATGACTACATGATAAATGTCTACATGTTACATGCCACATTAACTACATGTCATTTGTTTTACATGCTACATGACTACTTGCTACATAATGATTAAATTGCATGTTACATGATATAGATTAAAATCACTTGAAATTGTTTGCATGTTTCACGACATTGAACAATTTTCAATGAGAATTTGATTACATGTTATACCATAGGAAAATGTTTAGATCAATTGTAATATTATTAGATGCAGGCTATGTATTACATGAATTGTCTTATTTCCATGATAAATAACCATGCTATGTAAAGGAATGATTGCCAAAGGACTTAGAAACGTGTTAGTAGGAAGAACTATATGATATCAAGAATGTGAAAGATATAAGTTACCATGTTTTAAACATATTATATACATAATATCTTGAACTATCTTTCATGTGACTTGCTGGGTGTTGTAGACTAATACTTGCTTAACATTTCAGGAGAGACAGAAGATACTCAGGAGTTGGTGCATTCTGACTTGGAACGTGAGGACATGGAGGTTTAGTGATTTACTTGAGAGTGCTAGAGTGAGTATGTATGTGAGGAAATTATGTAACTTTGATGTTATGCATTTGAATCTTATGGATTGTATTAAATTTGGACTATTGTTATCTTTCTCTTATGCTTTAGACTTAACATTTGAATATGATGTTGATTATGAATAATTTGGTTCCACATTCCGTTGCATATTATTGGAATTAAAGTGTCATTTATGTATGTCTTAATCTGTACCGTCTATCATTGGATATGTTCCACTGTAATACCTCTATTAGATCTAATGAGAGATAGAATAACTATACTGAGTCTAAGAGGGGCGTTACAGAGATTGGCATCAGAGAGTTCCAGGTTGAGCATGTATATAAATGGAATATCAACATCGTGTTCATATTCTTAAGTCTGCATAAAGAAATAGTCCAAGATTATGTAGAATAATAGGTTATTATAATAAATGCCTATTTTGCAGACTATGGCTACCCGGGGACGTAGAGGAGCTAGTCCGACCAGGGGCGATGAGTCAGCGGGAGGTTCGCAGGCTCCAGCTCAGTAGGCGTAGGACAAGACTGGTGTACCTTTGCCACCCCCACCACCACCTATGGATTATGGAGCATTAATGCGAGGATTGGTAAACGCGATGCACACTCAGGCTCAGACGACAACGACATTTCAGACGCAAGTGCAGGTTCAGGTTGGTAGATAAGAAGTGTTATTCAAGGTGTTAAATGGAGGAATTCACCTAAGAGCTCGACTTGGATATAGGTGCAGGCACCTGCTCACAAGGCAGGCTTTGGAGGTGTGTCGACGATGGAGAGGTTCAGGCGGATGACCCCACCTTATTTTAAGGGGGAGAGTGATCCCATCTTGGCAGAGAGTTGGCTTCGGGAGACGGAGAAAATCTTTCGTGCTATCCGATACGCGGAAGAGGAGAGGGTGACGTTAGCTACTTATATGCTGCAGGTAAAGAATGGTTTTAGAAGGTTTATGTGTGCTGTTTGTGGTGCACCCTTAGATGTATTTACCTTCTTTTGTAGGAGCGTGCCAATGTGTGGTGGTCATCAGTGCTACGCACACAGTTTGGAGATGGAGCTATGGAGGTTGCTTGGGCTGAGTTCATCTGTCTGTTCAAGGCGAAGTACATTCCGTAGCATGTGCAGGATCGTATGGAGCAGGAGTTTCTGACATGTGTTGGGATGATTGTGTTTTGGAATTTCCTAAAGTTGTATTTTAATGATGACCAATGAACATCACTCATACTTTGATTTTGATGATGACATATTGTGATTTTAATGATGACATATTGTGATTTTGATGATGATATGTTGAACATGTTATACATTTTATACATATCACAATAATGCTTAAAAAACATATTTTTAATGTTTAATATTTCATACTTTAATGATAATATCTTGTACTAATGATTTATGTGTTTATTTCTCAGGGACATACAATTCTTGCAAGGGTAGTGTCGACACACCCCCTACTGGTGTCGACACAATGCTTCAAACCCAAGGCAAATTGATGAAGAAATGGTCAAGTGGTGTCGACACAGGATTAAGTTGTGTCGACACTAAATTCAGCTCCCAGAAGGCCTGTTTGCCAGTTCTGTACAGTGTGTCGACACAGCCTGAAGTAGTGTCGACACTAGAGACCCTTCCCAGAGAACCTTTTGTGCCAGTTTGGGACAGTGTGTCGACACACTCCATGGTGGTGTCGACACACTCCGGCCGAAACTCAAAAACGTGAATTTCTCTGGACATGTGGCTGCTTGGGAATTAGGGGATTTGACCTAGGTTTTTGTGCCCATGCACCCCAAGGCACTTTATGGACATATGGGGCTATAAATACCCATCTTCCTTGTACCCCAAAGGCGAGAGAGCCCATACACTTCTAGAAGAAGCTTTTTGGCGGCCAAAGGGGGCTTTCCAGATCTTGCTCCATCTCCAGAAGTTGCAGGCCATCCTTTCAAGAGGAAGGACGTCGGAATCAAGGGGAATCTCTAGAGAGAAGCTTGCTGTGCTAGGCAAGGGAGTAGATCCAACTGAAGAGGCGCAGGAGAAGAAGGATTTCTGGCATTTCTGATGCCATCAAAGCAGAGCATCACCAATTGAGGAGAATCTCCATCGATTTCCATCAAGGCTCCTCAATTGAAGCGTCTGCAAGGCCTCTTCATCGAAGAACACTCATTCTACATCCATTTCTCACTTCAGAGTTTGTTCTTCTTTATTTCATCTATGAGATTTGTGCATGACGTTCCGCGTAAATTTCTGTGCACGAATTTATCTTGAATCAAATCATTGCTAGAGGATCGGATTTCTGTTGTCTTTGATCTAGCTTGTGTTTTTGGGAGCCGTCGAGCTCTGGTTTGTGAGTCGTCGCACTCACGGTGTGGTTTGAGCCGTCGTGCTCAATTTGGATTCGTCGTGTTCCGGTTATTGTTTGAGCCATCGTGCTCAGTTTGTGAGTCGTTGAACTCAAGGGTGTTTGGAGTCATCGTGCTCCAGTGTGTGTTGTACTCAAGGTTTTGAGTAGTGTGGCCTCACTGTGTGAGGGATGGACGTAGGAGTCACTGGAGGTGATTTCCGAACCACCTAAAAATCCTCTGTGCAATGGTTTGAATTGTGGTTTGACTTTGTATTACGCTAGATGCATGCATAGGGATTTCGTTCACACTACTAATCGATTTGCTCACACACACTAATCACACTTCAGATCAGTAAATTGTTTGGGTGAATTGATCTCTGATTCGAAGTAATTTTAAATTGCTTGAGCTTCCGCAGTAATTGGTGTTAGATCTATTCAACCCCTCCTTCTAGATCTGATCCATCCACCCATTCGATCCTACAATTGGTATCAGAGCGGGTTAATATCTGTTTCTGATCTGATTTGATTGCTTCTGTTTGATCTCTGTGTTAATTACTTGAATTGTTTGCTTGCCCTTTCATTATCTCATTTTAATTGATGGATTCTCAAGGTTTTATTGCTGAAGGCCATTCCATCAATAGGCCACCGTTCTTCAATAGGACTGACTATTCTTATTGGAAGAATCGCATGCAAGTTTTCCTTAGAGCCCAGAACTATAAGATTTGGAGGGTAGTTAAGGTAGGTCCTTATGAGAACCAGGGAGAAGTGGAAACCTGGACAAGGGAACAAATTAGGAGGGCCACCCTAAACTACAGTGCCATGAACATGGTTCAATGTGTAGTCCACCCAAAAGAGTACTCAATAATCTCCATGTGCAAATCTGTTAAGGAGATATAGGATAAGCTTGAGTTACTTTATGAGGGAACATCCCAAGTTAAAGAAACCAAAGCAAATATTCTTGTTTCTGAATATGAATTATTCATGATGAAATCGGATGAATCAATTTCTGAAATGTTCGCTAGGTTCATGATTATTGTAAATGGACTGAAGGCTCTAGGTAAGGATTACACTGATGCTGATTTGGTAAGAAAAATCTTGCGCTCTCTATCATCCAATTGGCACACAAAGGCTACAGTAATTGAAGATTCTAAGCATTTATCCAAAATCTCTTTGGATGAACTCATAGGATCTTTAATGACTTATGAAATAAATCTAAAGAGAAGTGAAGAACACATGCTTAAGGCTAAACCAATAGCACTTAAGGCTTCATCAAGCAACAAAGAGAAAAATCAAGAAAAATCAAGTTTTGATGAGTCTGAGTCTAATGAGGATGAACTTACCATCATGACTAGACAATTCAGAAAAATTTTAAAATCAAGAAGAGGAAAATTCAATGAAAAGAAAAGATATTCTTCTAGTAAAAGGAATGCTTCTTCTTCAAATTTTAATGATAGCATAAATCAAAAAATTGATGAAGATATTGTTTGCTACAGGTACAACAAGATAGGACACATGAAGGGTGAGTGTCCTGAGATCAAAAAGGACAAAAAGAACAACAAATTGAAGAAGCCAAAAGCCATGATTGCAACTTGGTCGGATGAAGACCAAAGTGAGGATATAGAAGAGAACTCTTCAAGTTCAGCAAATGAGGAGTTATGCTTTATGGCCAACAGCTGTGATGGAAAGGATTCATAAAGAAAAGGAGCAAAAGAAATTCACAAGCACTTAATGGCAAAGAAGAGCTTCAATGAATCTAGAAAATCAACAATTCAAAAGACTTTAGCTCTAACAGTACATTCCATGAGCTCAGAGCATTCCGCATCCACTTCAGAACACCAGAATTCAAATGGGTCTACAAGGTCAGGTAAATCAATTCTAGATCCATTTATGTATTCTAATTCTGATTCTGATGCAGATGAAAGCATGTCTTGTGTTGAATTGATTGAATTCTGTGAAAAGATGCAAAATCTTAATGCAAAGCTGAACACTAAGAATAAAGATTTGAAAAAGACTTTAAAACATTGCCATAAGGAAAGTGAAAATTTGAAAAACACACTTGAATTGTTCCAGAACAATGATAAAAATCTTTCAGAAGAAAATGAGAATTTGAAAATTGAAGTTCAGAAATTGAATTCTGAAAAAGAAAGTTTGAAAGATAAAATAAAAATTTGTGAAAACAAGTTGTCCAAGTTGAAAGAAAATTATGATCAGTTGGAATATGAAAATGTTGATTTGAAAGAGGAAAATAGAAAATTGATTGATCTCAATGAAAACATCAAATTTGATAATGATCAATTAAACAAACAGATTTCTAACATGGCTCATGATCATCAAATAAATGAGAGATGCAAACGGGCATGCCTTTCCCAGAGGGGTCACCGCCACCCTTATTGCCTTAATTCCGAAGAAAGCTATTCCTACATCCTACAATGATTTTAGGCCGGTCAGCCTTTGTAACTTCTGCTATAAGATTGTGACTCGGATTCTTTGTGGCCGATTGGAAAATATTCTTCCTGGTATTATTTCGGAGGAACAAGGAGCCTTTGTGAAAGGGAGGTTCATTCTTGATAATGTATCCTTTGCTCGCCAGCTGGTGCGTGATGTGGACCGTAAAACCAGAGGTGGTAATGCCATTTTCAAGCTGGATATTCGGAAAGACTATGATAGTGTGGAGTGGGATTTTTTATTTACTGTTTTGAAAAGATTCGGCTTTGCGTCCAGATTCATCTCTTATATCAGTATGCTTGTCTCCAATTGCTGGTTTTCTGTCTTGATCAATGGCAAGCATGCTGGCTTTTTTAAATCCACAAGAGGCCTTCATCAAGGTGATCTGATAGCACCAGCTCTCTTCATCCTTATGGAAGAAGTGCTCAGTCGTGGTTTGAGGAGGATGGTTTCCAGCGGTCTTCTTTTGCCTTACGCCAGTCCCCGGGGATGTCCGCCTCCTTCTCATCTTCTCTATGCGGATGATAGTCTTATTTTTACCAATGGCATCATCAACAATGTTAGGCGGCTTATGAGGTTCTTGGAGGTTTACTCTTTGTCTTCAGGTCAACTTATTAATGCTGATAAGAGCTCCTTTATGCTATCCAGGAAAGCGCCTTCTGCGCATATCCAGAGGATTCAAAATCTGACAGGATATACCAATATGTCGGGTCTGCTACATTATCTTGGTGTCCCCCTCTGATCTGGTAAAGTCCTTACCTCTGATTATAAAGTGATGATTGATAGAATCAACTCCACGCTGAGCAGCTGGAAGGCCAAACTTATATCTCAAGCTGGACGTATTATTCTCATTAATTCGGTTTTAGCTTCTATTCCTATCTATTTGGCTGCTGCTTCTCATCTTCCCAAAAGTATCATTCATTATATTGAGAAATGCTCTGCGGCCTTTTTCTGGAATGGCACGGATGGCTCTCGCCGACGTCATTGGGTTGCATGGGATAAAATACAGTGTCCCAAGGTGGATGGAGGCTTAGGGATTCGTAATATTACTCATGTTCAATCATCCCTGGCTGCCAAACAGATTTGGAATATGCGCCATGGAACTTCACTTTGGGCGAATTATGCCAGAAGGCGCTTTGCAGCCACTCATTTCTTGCGGATTCCGGGCATGCCTAACAATCTTATTCTGTCTGCTAATGCTATCGTGTCTTCTAATTCTAGGTGGATTTCTGGGAAAGGTGATAGGATTGATATTCTCAATGATATTTGGTATGGGGAACATTCTCTTGCGGAAAATCTCCAGGGACTGCTGCCCACAAGCACCACTCTGTTCGCTGTGGCGAGGGATCTCTCTCATCCTATCCGCTCTCTTCTTTCCCCTCAGGTCTTTATTGATTTATCCTTAACTCAGGATGAGGATAAATGCATTTGGAAGCCCTCCTCTTCGGGTGAGTTTACTACTAATTCGACTTATGAGTTGGTAAGGCATAGTGGTGTCTGTAGGCCTGCTATTCTCAAAATTTGGCACCATCTCTTTAACCCTAGAGCTTCTCTCTTCTGCTGGAAACTCCTCAATAGAGTTGTGGCTGTGGATGGTCGTGTTTCTGAATGTGGTATTCCGCTGGTTTCCAAGTGCAACTGCTGTGCCATTCCTCAGTGCGAAGACCTTAATCATGTGTTTATTGGTAGCGACCTGGCGGCATGCATGTGGAAATAGCTCCTTCCTTTGGTTCCGATTAATTTTCATCTTCATAATCAGCTCACTACCAGGCTTTGGAATTTTATTCATCATACCAATGTTCAAACTCCCTCTGGCTTTATCTCTCTTTATTGCCTTATTCTCATGCTTTGGGAGATTTGGAAGTCCCGTTGTGCAGCGAGGTTTGATCAGCAAAGAAGGCGGCCTGCAGAAATTATTCGCAATATTAAAGTTCATGTTGGTTTTGTTCTTGGTAAGATGGTCTTCAAAACGGAACAGCCTGTGGTGAATAGTCATATTCTTCACTCTTACGGATTCACGTTTCACACTGTGCCCAAACAAGTGCAACTGGTTCGCTGGATCCCTCCTCTGGCGGACTTTTGTTTAAATGTTGATGGCGCTTCCAAAGGCAACCCTGGTTTATGTGGTGGTGGGGGTTGCATCCGTGACAAGTATGTCATTATTCTTCTGGCTTTCTCAAATTTTTATGGTGCTGGGAATAGTATTATTGCTGAGACAAGAGCTTTATGTGATGGCCTACGATTAGCCCATTTCCTTGGAGTTTGCATGTCAGCGATCTACTGGATTCTTCTACTCTCGTTCATTCTGTGCAGCAGGGCAAATGTACAAGTTGGCAAACTTAGCGTTGGTGGAATTCTACAAGGGAGCTGTTACAAGGAAACGTCTCCATCCTGTCCCATGTCTTCAGGGAAACTAACCAGGTTGCAGATCGGCTGGCCAATCATGCTATTTTTTCAAGATGTAATGAGGTTTTCTGGGGGTTTAATCGTTTGCCTTTTGCTTGTAAAGGGCCGCTTCTGATTGATAAGACCGGTCTCATGAACATTCGACTGTCCTAGGCTCAGGGGTCGAGTGTCTGTTGTATGCTTTTTTCTTATATCAATAAAATTTTAGGCAATAGGTTGATCGCCTGGGGGGGTGAGCACATTTCCCTCCTCTGGAGGGAAGTGCACCCGACTGGTCGCTGACCCTGTTGTCCTCTTTTACTAAAAAAAAAAAAAATTGAGAGATGCAAACAACTTGTTGAAGAAAATCATCATTTAAAGAGGAAGATTGAATGCTTGTTGAATGACAAACCATTAGAAAATGATTGTAGCAATTTGAGTAATAAAATTGCTGATTTGGAAAAACAAATTGCTCAATTTGAAAATGAAAAGAACAAGATGAAAAATAGTTTGGATGTCATGCTAAACAAGCTTCAAATTTCAGAAAAAGAAGTTGTTGTATTAAAAGCTGAAAAATAGAAACTTCAACATGAATTGAAGAACACTACAAACACAAGTCTTGCTTCTGTGAAAACTAAGAAAAATGAAAAGAAAACCACAATAACTTCTGTTAAAATAGCTGTAAACAAGAACTCTGCTATTTCTAATAAAAGATTAGTGAAAGTTCCTGTTCAGAAACAGACAGAGAAAAAGAAAAATGCTTATGTCAAGAAGAATCATCTACTTTCTCCATCAGTCCAAAAAGCTCCAAGGCAAGTTCCAAATTCACATCATGCCAAGAGCCACCAAAAAGTACCTCCTTCTCCTCATGGAAAGCCTCCTCACATGAAAAGGAGAACCCAGCAAATGCATACATGCCAAGGTAAGTACCAGGTAAGAAATGCTCTCATTTGCTTTAACTGTAATAAACCTGGTCATCTTGCCAAACATTGCTGGATTAGAAATCAAAATTTCAATAAACATGCCAAATCAATCCAATGCTTTCATTGTTATAAAATTGGTCATATTTCTAGGGACTATTGGTACAGAAATGATTTTGTTCTGCATGCTCAGAAATTCCAATCTAATGCATATGCTCATACATATAGAAATAAATATCATGTTCATACTGAAAATGTTCAGAAATTTCATATGTATAGGCATAGAAATGTTGCACAAAATCATTCTATTTCTGCATATATTAAAAATCCAAAAATTAGAAAACTTCATGAAAACATAGATGCATTGAGCAAGGGAAAAAGAAAATTTGAAACTAATTCTGCTCATAGTTCTATCAATGAAAGAAATGCATCTATACAAAAATTAAAAACATTTTGGATTCAGAAATCTTTGTTGCACTCTAACATTGATTTCATTGTAGGACCCAAGCAAGTGTGGGTCCCAAAACTAGCTTGATCAGCAAGCTGAGGAGTCTTGTAGCCATACATTGTAAATGGATTCAAGATATTGGCTGTGTAAGGCAAGAAATGATTGGAGAACACATGTAAAATCTTTGAAAAACAATTGAAGTCCATTCAGGTAAAACTTCTTTATCATTTCAAATTTGAATTGTCTGAATTGAAATGAATGTTTAATTTTTACCTGAACAATAAGAAATGTGTTTCAATGGTACTCCCAACAATGAACTTTGTGTCATTACAATTGGAATCATGTTTGTGTTATCATGCTTGCATAACTGTGCCCATGTTATGTGTGCATATCAACTGTTTTGACTTTTTGGTATATCAAATGATGACATGTGGAAAAACAAGTTACGCTTGTTTGGAAGCTATCATTATGCGTGAGTAAAATTCTCCGCCAAGTACCAGAAGTCATGTTATGTTTAAAGCTAATTGTGTGCATAATCATGTGAAGTGCTTGCTAGCTTTTTCATTCCATGCACATATTAAGGGGGAGTAAATTTGAAAAAGTGCAAAAAATGTTCTTGAAAATGCAATGAATTTCATGCTAAAACTAAAGAATAATTGACTTTTTTGCAGTGACTATGTGGTATATCAAATGGTGAAATGTGAAAGGACAAGTTAGGCTTGTCTGGAAACTCTCATCATCGTGTGAAAAACTCTCCGCCAAGTATCAATAGTTTTTTCCTGCAAAAAAGGTCATCAAGAAAAATGAAAATCTCAAAAACTTTATTTTAAGTCTTTAAAACTTTTCTCCTTCAAAAAATTGCCTGTTAATGCATGATTGATCATGTTCATATTCTTTTTGTGCAAACTACTTTGAATGAACATATCTGAATTGCTTAAATGATCATTTCATATCATGCATATCATATGGGGAAGTGAGTCAAAAGAATCTTTGAGTGAAATGCTGAAGAAATATTCTTTCATATCTGATTTATCATTAACTCCCATTCAGTTTGTTGACAAATGTTCCTCCAAATGAATTCCTCACTCTCACATTATATTGGGATTCTTGGTATATCAAATGGTGATTTGAAGAAAGACAAGTAAGGTTTGTCTGGACACTTTCACTATGCGTGAGTATATGTCTCCGCCAACTATCATGATTCCTTTATGCAATTGTTGAGGGGGAATATTTGTTGAGGGGGAGTCATTGTCATATCTCTTGAACTTACTTGTCTATTTTGAACCCCAAAGTCAGAATTTTTGAGTCCTTGTGCTATTTTCTTATGAGAGAATTAAAACATTGAAACTAAACTCATTGTGCATTTAGTTTAATTTCAAAGATTCAGTATCATTTCAAGGTTAAGCAATCTTAATACTGAATGTCTTTAAAATGTCTTGCAAAACACTTGTAGGCACATGAGTGGCTTTACTATTGAACATGTGCATGTTTAAGCTTCATTTTTACCACATGTTAAGAATAATTTCTCTAAATTCATAGTCATGACTTGTCTGGTCAAAGCAAACATATTCCTGCAAAACATCAAAAGAAAATGATGAAAATGATCAACAATCTGGAAAGATACAAACAGAGCAATGCAAATTCTTGAACCACTGAGTAACCGGGCCACTTCACCTAAAAAGTGATATGTTTCGCGTCAAAAAGTGGAAATCAAATTTTTTTTAACTCTGTATAAGATAATGAAAGTTAAACCACTGAGTAATCAGAAGATCTAACATATGATCAATGTGATCTCTTGCACTGAAAAGTGAGATTTAACTAATTTATTCTTGTATTCTTTCCCAGTTAAAAAAAAATTGAAGGAAAATCAAATTGACAGGATGAAAAGCTTAAGACCTTCATAAAGTTCATGTATACTGAGTTTAGACCTATTATTTTACATTGTGTTAAACTTAAAGCTCCTAACATCCTTGTTAAATATTTTTGCTCATTCATATAGGTCACTTATCTTCACATTTGCATCATTATTTTAACTACATTCAGATCATTATATTTTGCTATACATTGTGTTGAGTGTGTCCTTGCAATTAAACTTTCTTGCACAATACAAAGAACACAGTAATTTCTCTCATATGTAAATATCACTTTGCCTCATTTATTTTGATCATTTCTAACCATTCATTTCCCACATTTCATTTCTTGATCTCCTATAATCCCTATTTCTCTCTCTTATCTATCTTTTTGATGCTGTCAAAAAGGGGGAGAAAGGCCTTTAAAAAGGGGGAGAAAGTTCTTTAAAGGGGAGAAAGTTTCTTATGGGAGAAAATTCAAAAAGGGGAGTTTTTAGTCAAGCTATTGGGAGATTGTGCATATGTTTGTCATCATCAAAAAGGGGGAGATTGTTGGGTTGAGTGTGTTTTGAAATTACCTAAAGTTGTATTTTAATGATGACCAATGAACATCACTCATACTTTGATTTTGATGATGACATATTGTGATTTTAATGATGACATATTGTGATTTTGATGATGATATGTTGAACATGTTATACACTTAATACATATCACAATAATGCTTAAAAAACATGTTTTTGATGTTTAATATCTCATACTTTAATGATAATATCTTGTACTAATGATTTATGTGTTTATTTCTCAGGGACATATAATTCTTGCAAGGGTAGTGTCGACACACCCCCTACTGGTGTCGACACAATGCTTCAAACCCAAGGCAAAATGATGAAGAAATGGTCAAGTGGTGTCGACACAGGATCATGTTGAGTCGACACTAGATTCAGCTCCGAGAAGGCCTGTTTGCCAGTTCTGTACAGTGTGTCGACACAGCCTGAAGTAGTGTCGACACTAGAGACCCTTCCCAGAGAACCATTTGTGCCAGTTTGGGACAGTGTGTCGACACACTCCATGGTGGTGTCAACACACTCAGGCTGAAACTAAAAAATGTGAATTTCTCTGGACACGTGGCTGCTTGGGAATTAGGGGATTTGACCTAGGTTTCCGTGCCCATGCACCCCAAGGCACTTTATGGACATATGGGGCTATAAATACCCATGTTCCATGTACCCCAAAGGCGAGACAGCCCATACACTTCTAGAAGAAGCTTTTTGGCAGCCAAAGGGGGCTTTCCAGATCTTGCTCCATCTCCAGATGTTGCAGGCCATCCTTTCAAGAGGAAGGACGTGGGAATCAAGGGGAATCTCTGGAGAGAAGCTTGCTGTGCTAGGCAAGGGAGCAGATCCAACTGAAGAGGCGCAGGAGAAGAAGGATTTCTGGCATTTCAGATGCCATCAAAGCAGAGCATCGCCAATTGAGGAGAATCTCCATCAATTTTCATCAAGGCTCCTCAATTGAAGCGTCTGCAAGACCTCTTCATCGAAGAACACTCATTCTACATCCATTTCTCACTTCAGAGTTTGTTCTTCTTTATTTCGTCTATGAGATTTGTGCATGATGTTCTGCACAAATTTCTGTGTACGAATTTGTCTTGAATCAGATCATTGCTAGAGGATCTGATTTCTGTTGTCTTTGATCTAGCTTGTGTTTTTGGGAGCCGTCGAGCTCTGGTTTGTGAGTAGTTGAACTCACGGTGTGGTTTGAGCCGTTGTGCTCAGTTTGTGAGTCGTTGAACTCAAGGGTGTCTGGAGTCATCGTGCTCCAGTGTGTGTTGTACTTAATGTTTTGAGTAGTGTGGCCTCACTATGTGAGGGTGGACGTAGGAGTCACTGGAGGTGATTTATGAACCACCTAAAAATCCTCTGTGCAATGGTTTGAATTGTGGTTTGACTTTGTATTACGCTAGATGCATGCATAAGGATTTCGTTCACACTACTAATCGATTTGCTCACACACACTAATCACACTTCAGATCAGTAAATTGTTTGGGTGAATTGATCTCTAATTCGAAGTAATTTAAAATTTCTTGAGCTTCCGCAGTAATTGGTGTTAGATCTATTCAACCCCCCCCCCCTAGATCTAATCCATCCACCCATTCGATCCTACAACATTGACCCAGGGGTCAATGAGTGTGCTTGAGTACGAGGCTAGATTTGCGGAGCTATCCAAGTATGCGCCCCACATTGTGGCAGATGAGCGGAGAAAAGTGAAGAAATTCATCATGGGGTTGAAGCCATCCCTGAGGACTAGACTGGTAGCTCTTGGGCATCGATCCATGGAGGAGGCTTTGTCAGTGGCTTGCATGCAAGAGGAAGAGATGGAGGTGTACCTAGAGGGAAGAGGGCGTCTTTGAAGAGGCCAGGATCAGCATTCCAGCGGCAGGATAGAAAGAAGAAAGCCCCAGCTTTTTAGCAGAGAGCAATGGTACCAGGGAGAGTGGCTGCACCGATACTAGACGGAGGCACAGTTGCAAAAAAGCCCTTGTGTACTCAGTGCGGGAAGCAACATGGAGGAGAGGTTTGTTGGGTTACTTCGGGGAGATGCTTGAGGTGTGGTGACAAGAACCACAAGATTAGAGATTGTCCGAAGATGGCGCAGCAGATTGCAGCGGCAGCAGTACCAGCAGTAGCTAGATCGGCACTGAGAGCAGCAGGGAGATCGAGGGCTCAGGCTCGAGTGTTCACATTGGCGAGAGATGAGGCAGAGTTGGAAGAGCACATTACAGAAGGTACGGTTTTGATTATGGGAATACATGCTCGAGTTTTGTTCGATACGGGTGCTACGCATAGTTTTATTTTTGAGAGATTTACCAAGGATTTAATGAAGGAGAATGGTTTAGTTCTTGAAGTGTTAGAGATTCCCTTGACCGTTCATACTCCAGCTGGGACTATGTTGACTGGGCAGTGTTTTTCTTCTCTTCATGTGAATATTGAGGAGCGGGTTTTGCCTGGTAGTTTCTATCTGTTGAAGATGAAAGATTATGATGCTATCTTGGGCTTAGACTGGCTCCAGGAGCACTATGCTCTTATGGATTGCAGAAGGAAGATTATTATTTTCCAGATTCCTGGTAAGGAGGAGTTTGTTCATCCTTTACCCAAGAGCATGTCGGGTAAGTTTGTGATTTCTGCTCTGAAGGCAGCTCAGATGTTAAGCAGGGGTTGTAGTAGCTTTCTTGCTAGTGTGGTTGTATCCGAAGATTCGAAGAAGGTCTTGTCGGTGGATGATATTGATATTGTACGAAATTGCAGTGATGTCTTTCCTGAGGATTTGTCTGGTTTGCCCCCTGCAAGGGAAATCGAGTTTGGCATTGAGTTAGTTCCTGGCACAACACCTATTTCTATTGCTCCTTATCATATGGCACCAGCGGAATTGGCGGAATTGTGGAAGCAACTGTAGGAATTACTTGATAAGGGTTTTATCCGGCCGAGTGTATCACCTTGGGGAGCACCTGTACTTTTTGTGAAGAAGAAGCATGGGTCAATGAGGCTGTGTATTGATTACCGCAAGCTCAATCAGGTGACTATCAAGAACAAGTATCCCTTACCTCGTATTGATGATTTGTTTGACCAGTTGCGTAGAGCTTCAGTGTTTTCTAAGATCGATCTTCATTCTAGCTATCGTCAACTCTGAATTAAGATGGAGGATTCTACTAAGATGGCTTTTAGGATGAGATATGGCCATTATGAGTTCTTAGTCTTGCCCTTTGGTTTGACCAATGCTCCAGCAGTTTTCATGGATTTGATGAATAGGGTATTTCAGCAGTATCTGGATTCTTTTGTAGTGGTCTTCATTGATGATGTGCTGATCTACTCACCTGATGAGGAGACTCATAAAGAGCAATTGAGGATTGTGCTAGAAATCTTGAGGGAGCACAAGGTGTATGCTAAATTCAGTAAGTGCAACTTCTGGATGAAGGAAGTCCATTTCTTGGGGCATGTTATTTCTAGAGAAGGCGTATCCGTAGATCCAGCCAAGGTAGAGGCTGTCCTTGACTGGGAGACACCGAGATCATCTGCTAACATCGGGAGTTTCCTTGGCTTGGCTGGCTATTATAGAAGATTTATTGAGGGTTTCTCTTCTATTGCGGCTACTTTGGAAAGAATAACAAGGAAGGGAGTTAAGTTTGAATGGTCAGAGGCTTGTGAAAGGAGTTTACAGGAATTGAAGACTTGTTTGACCTCAGCGCCAGGGCTTGTTTTGCCTAATGGTGTGGATTCTTTCTCTATCTACATGGATGCTTCGAAGATTGGGCTAGGCTGTGTTCTTATGCAAGGAGGTAGAGTTATGGCATATGCTTCTAGGCAACTCAAGGAGCATGAGCGCAATTACCCAACTCATGACTTGGAATTGGAAGCGGTGGTCTTTGCTTTCAAGATTTGGAGGCACTATCTGTATGGAGTCAGATTTGAGCTTTTCTCAGACTATAAGAGTCTCAAATATCTATTCTCCCAAAAAGAGTTGAATCTGAGGCCGCGGAGGTGTATTGAATTCCCGAAGGATTATGATTTTGAGCTTCCTTACCGCACAGGGAAAGCTAATGTAGTGGTGGATGCATTGAGTAGAAAGAGGCAAATGATGCGGCTAGACTGGAAAATGTTGGAAGATGCTTCAGGATCATTGGCTATTTTATAACCGCAGTTGTGCAACATGTTCATAGCTTAGTTGACTCTTAGATCTTCTATTCATGATAGGGTTATTGCTTTGCAAAAGTATGACCCAATATTGCAAGAGTTGGTTGGAAAGGCTGGCATTGTTAGAGATGAAGATGGTGTGATTCGGCTGAATCATAGGGTATGTGTCCATAATGATGCAGATTTGCAGAAGGAGATTTTGGAGGAAGCGCATATATCGCAGTTCTCTATTCACCCAGGTAGTGGGAAGATGTATAAGGATCTAAAGCGTTCATTCTTGTGGTCTACAATGAAGCAGGATGTTGTCGATGTTGTGGAGAAATTCTTGATTTGTCAACAGGTGAAGGCAGAACGTCAGCAACCTTCAGGTTTGATGCAGAAGCTAGATATTCCTTAGTGGAAGTGGAAGCAACTGACCATGGATTTTGTGTCTGGATTGCCTAGATCGGCTAGAGGGAATGATTCCAATTGGGTGATTATGGATAGATTCTCAAAGAGTGCTCATTTCCTTGCCATGAAGAAGAAGCAGTTCGTAGAGAGCATGGCTAGACTGTATATTGATGGCATTGTAAAGCTGCATGGGATTCTGAAGTCGATTATCTCAGATCATGATCCAAGATTTACTTCTAGATTTTGGCAAAGTTTGCAGCAAGCTTTTGCAGTCAATTGAAGTTGAGTTCGGCGTTTTATCCACAAATGGATGGACAGTCCGAGAGGACTAATCAGACGTCAGAGGATATGCTTCGGGCTTGTGTTCTGGACTGGAGAGGAGATTGGGAACGCCACCTAGATCTTGTGGAATTTACATATAACAATAGTTTCCATTCGAGTATAGGTATGGCGCCATTTGAGGCTTTGTACTGGAGACCTTGTAGATCCCCGTTGTGTTGGGAGGAAGCAGGAGATCGGCATCTGGTTGGACCAGAAGTGGTGCAAGAAACCTCAGTAATGTTCTAGTTAATTGTGCAGAGATTAAAGGTAGCTCAAGATTGCCAAAAGAGTTATGCGGATACGAGGAGGAAGGACTTGGTTTTTGAGGTAGGAGACCATGTTTTTCTTAAGGTTTCGCCAACCAGGGGTGTGGTAAGATTTGGAAAGAGAGGCAAGCTAAATCCGAGGTTTATTGGCCCCTTTGAGATTTTGAAGAAGATGGGTAATGTGGCATACCAGCTAGCTTTGCCACCATCCTTAGCAGCAGTGCACCTAGTTTTCCATATATCCATGTTGAGGAGATATGTTAGAGATCCGGCTCATGTGATTAGTTATGAGCCAGTGCAGTTTCAGCCAGATTTATCATATGCGGAGCAGCCTGTGGAGATTCTGGATGGGAAGGTGCAAGAATTGAGATCGAAGTCGATTCCTTTCGTGAAAGTCTTGTGGAGGAATTTCTCGCGTGAAGAAGCGATATGGAAGCTTGAAGAGAGGATACATAAGCAATATATGTCCTTGTTTGGTGAGTGTTCTAACTCAATCTTCGAGGACTTAGATTATTTTAAGGGGGAGAGGATGTAGTGCCCTAGAATTTTATTAGAATTTATATTACAATTGTATGTATATGTCTCCATGTAGTTGTAAGATGTTCTGTGTTGAACTTGGCGTCAACATCTACTGGCGTTGACAACTGTTAGCAGCATGATCGTCTGCCATTTACTTCTTGTTAACGATAGCTTCTTGTGTCTTTTTATTTTCTTGAATATTGGATTTTACGGGCAAGGATATAGACGGCATGATCGATGGACGTCTACATTAAGGCTGGCGACTATTGTGGTGGATGTTAACCTGACTTGCTTGTTTTTGAAGTTACCGTTTCGGGGGAGATAAATTGGCCGTTTTCAGAGTGTTTAATGGGGAGTTACGGTGCGTTTCTGATCCAATGGCTAGGATTAAGTCCGGGAAAGGCATGGAAATCGTTTTAAGACCTGGATTTGGCATTAGAGAGAGAGTTTTTGCACTGGTTTGAGAAGAGGGAAAGGAGGGCCGAGAGAAGGGTTTTGCAGTGCTGTTCATGCGATCTGATGGTTCTTGGACCAAGGTGGAACATTCATCATCGAGATCTGAAGCTTCTCCAAACCGGGGAGCTGCGTTGGGAGCAGATTTGGAGTGATTGAAGCCAGAGAAGAGGACTACCTTTCTGCTAATGCGGGCTTCTTCGGGCCTTAATTCGTCACTCCAGAAGGAGGGTCAGAGGCAAGTGACATGGGGGATTGGTTTAGGATAGTTTAGACTGTAGATTTAACATTTTTACAGATTTTTAAACCATGAAAGTAATGTACGAGAAAGGGTAGAAGTTCTGTCATTTTATGTGGAGTTTCTGTGTTTTCTGGACGTATGAACTTGACATCCATATCTGTTGCCGTTGAGTTTTTTATAAACGACACCATCGACTATCGTCTATTTCATGTAAACGACATGTATTTTTCAGGCATCTACTATATGTTAACGACGCTATGTGCCGCCGTCTACTAATTCTTAATGACAGGATATGTGGACGTCTACTTCAGGTAAACACCACATATATTGCCGTTAAGTTTATCAGTACTGTGAACTTCAAAAATATGATTTTTACTTGCTTGTCTGCGATTCATACATGTATGAGATTTCGGTCAGGTTGTTTTTGAATATTTCAGTGTTGTTACAATGTGGATAGGTCATTGCAGTGATGTGCAGATTATGTTTAGTATATTCTTTGGAATTACATGTGATGTAGAAAAGTTATTGAAATAAATGCATGCGTAATTCAAGTTAAAATGTTGAAGTTAGAAACTATACCACTGTTAATTGGTACTGTAGATCCACTGTATTTAATCCTTGTGTGTAAATTTGCATGATTTGATCACTATTTTATCATGTTAAATAATTCACAATTTCAAAGAATGTTCATGAAAAATAATTACAGAGATCAGAAAATTATGGAATTTTGTATGTGCATGATATGATCTGAAATGGAACTACTGTCAAAATTTCGAGATTTTTAGACTTCCGTACATATTGTTATGAATTTCTGAATAGTAAAATGGACGCTGCACCCCTTTTTGATCAGCATATCAGAATCTTCTTGGTGGGCCCCATTAGAATCCCCAAATCGTTGGGAGGTGCTTTGCCGCCAAAAAGGGTGTCTTCCAGAACCTTGTAAAGTGTGCGTAGAATCCCAATCATTGGGCCTCGAGTCACGTGCCTGGAACAATCACCCTTGCAATCTCTTTTCCTCAATGGAATATGAAGGTTGGACTGTCGACACAACTTGTGCATAGTGTCGACGCACACAGAACTTGACTTAGATCAGTGCAGATGCTTCAGTAGAGTTGACTCCATGCCTTCATGAGTCGACCTTATCTATTAGACTGTTGTAGTGATTGGTTGTTCATAAGTATAGAGTTGACCTTATAGTGGCTGAGTGTTGACCTCTTAGAATGGTATGGTCGACCTGATCTTCATCTGGAGTCAACATCATAGACTAGTATAGTCGACCTAATCTTCATTTGGAGTCGACCTCATGCAGTTCTTTCCTTTTAGTGCTAACAGGAAAAACAACTAGTGTCGATCTGATCTTCATCTAAAGTCGACCTTATGTGATTCTTTCCCTTCAGCGCTAACAAGAAAAACAACTAGTGTCGACCTGATCTTCGACTAGAGTCGACCTTATGCGATTCTTTTGTCTTATGCGCTTACTGGAAAACTAGTAAGTGTCGACCTATCCTTTGGGTAGAGTCGACTCTAGTGGTTTACTAAACTCCAGTAACTCACCCACTGAGACATGTGTGTTGACCTATGAAGCAACACGTGTCAACACACATAATATCTTTTGACTTTGTGAATTTTCCTATCATATAAAAACTTGTGTTAGAAGAATTCTTAGATATTTTTGACACTTTTGCTTGGCTCATGGCATCATCAAAACCAAGGACACAAAAATCTCCCCCTTTTTGATGATGGCAACAATGATTCATTGAAGTTTTGACTGTGACTTAATTAATAATATGTGGAAAACGCACAAGTACACAAGTCATCATACAAGCACAAACAATCCACACTCCACACATGACATCATAAGCACATAGATGATTTCATTTCATTTCATGTAAAATTTTTACAGACATAAAACATCACTTCTGAAATAGAAAAGAAATACAATCAAAGTCACAAGTCTGTCTATGAAATGTCTCCCCCTTTGACAATATCAAAAAACAAGAATCACTGAGGGGAAGGAGGAGGTGGAGGTAGCTGCAAAATGAGCCTCTGCTCAATCCTAGCCAATCTTGCTTCCAAATCATCATAGTTGTCTAGAAGATAAATCTAAATTGCATTCAATCAAGTGTTCAGAAAGCTTTGCATTTCTTCTAATTTGACAGAGACAACAACTGGGATATAATCCATACCATGAGGCATGGGTGGTGCAGCAATGGAAGAAGTGACATGAGTTCTCTCAGCTATTTCTATATCTCCACGGAGCTTCCAAACATGGTCAAAGTCGTGTCTTATGGATATGATATAATTAGACATGGCTATATGATACTCTCTGAGGGTGTTCAGATTTCCAGTCATTTGAGTGTAAGAGCTTTTTTCATAGCTGGCAGATCATCAAGCTTTTCTGACCCCTTAAACAGTGTTTCTTCAACTGACTGCAACTTGTCAAAAATCTGAGCTTGAGTAAAAGTTGCATGGTTGAATACTTCTCCAATTTTCTCAATTAGCTTATTGGATCTAAAAGCTGCAAACCTTGCGACTGTTCTTGCTTGTCAATGTTGTCATTGAGTTGTCTTTCAATTTCTTCCAACCTGCTTTCAAATCTATGTGATTGTTCTTCAACCTTGGCATTTAGTTGGCCAACTTATTCATGTAAAGATGCAAACTCTTCTTGAATGAATTGTAAGAGCTATGGAGGAATAACAACTTCAGCTATTGAGGTTGATGGTGGAGCATGCAACGTAGTAAAGGTGTCTGGTTGTGTGTGTGTAGCAGGAGAATAATGAGGAGGATCCACACCCAGATCATCAAATCTTGGAATTAAAGAGAAGGATCTGGGAGCAAAAGATGGTGTGGGTGAAGGATTGTCCTTAGCCATCTGAAATCTTTTAGTATCAATATCATCTCCCTTCTATTCAACATAGGACTGGCCCTCATTCTGATCTAGAGGTGGTTGTTCCACAGCAACTTCTTCAGACTCATGAACATGAGAGGAAGCTGGTCCTCTCACCAACTGGACTCTTTCTAGTTTGGGCTTCATGAACTTCACTATGTGTACCAAATAGTAGATGTTGTATTTTGGGATTGTTCTAGTTTTTGTGTTCTCAAGAGGAATATTTACTTTCTGAAAAATGTCAGACAGATGAGTAGCATATGGTAGACTTCTTCTGAGCTCAGGTCTTGTGGATTCATGAAGAAGCTGGCAAAATATGGTTGACAAGTTTGCCTTCTCTCTAGTGATCAAACTGTAGAGAAGAAATCTCTGAAGGCTTGTGACTCTATGTCTCCCTCCTCCCTGAGGTGTCAGAATAGTAGTGCAAATGTGGTGAAGCACTCTATTTAGCGGTAAGAATTTGTTTGCATTTATGCTAGACACCCTAGTCTGGACAATGTTTTCTTTATCATGATCTAACCCTGACATGAAGGAATATGCTTCATGTAGATAGAAAGTATACTCATATGGATTATGACCTTCATTGGGAATATCCAAAGCTTCACTCACAAAGTCTTTGGTGAGAATTATGGGAATCCCTCTAACTGTAGACTCTAGAGTGTGTTCTTCGCTAACCAAATTCTTGAACCACGATCGGATAAAAAATCCTATGTTCACTCACAATGTTTATCCAACCCTAAAACTCAATCATTTCTAACAATTCTGGAAAAACAGAAAGCATACCTTCATCATGAACATCCACAGTTCTTTGATGTATAATCTGTTTGTAGCAACCCGATATTTTTAATAAATAAAAAAAATTAAAGAAAAATGATTTAATTAAAACCCATTAAACAAAAAGAAGTAATGGGCTTTTCTGAATGGCTCATATAAAAGTTATTGGGCCAAAATATGAGTTTTAAAAGATGGAATAAAGGAAAATACTATAAAATTCGTAACTTTATGGTTTCCTAAATTAAAAAGGGCAAGTGCATCATTAATATAATGCATGTGTACTTGAATTGGACTCCTAACCCTAACCTATGCAGCTAGACCCGAAATTGGAGTCCCAATCCCAACCCAATTAGGACTATTAAGGCTAGGAAGGTGGAATTAATAGGGAAATTCGGAGTTTTAAAGGAAGTAAGAGTTGGACTAGGAATTGAACATGTTAGATGCTTAAATATACCCCAACCTCCCCATGGCCGGCCCTAATGTGTTGCCGAGGCTTGCTGGACCTGGAGGAGAGGCTAAAGGAAGGGAGAATTCATGGGGAGAAGGATTGCTCAAGATCTACAACATACACTTCGAGTTCTAAACCCTAGAAGACAAACTGACCCAAAGGTAGGCATTCTCACAAGCTAAACCTAATTATTCTCGTCTGTAGGATGTTCCTAACATCATGAACAAAAGCCCTCTAGTTTCTCTAATTTTGATCGACCATATCTTTTGATCTTGATTTTTGAAGTTCTGTCATCATCACATCCCCGAGCCATCATATTTAATTTAGATCTCCATTTACACTTGGTCTTATGACACGAAATTTTAATTGAATATACTGCGCATTCTCAGGAATCTTTTGCCCCCAAAATCCTCAATTTTCGTTTAGTATACTAATTGAATTTATTCTTTTCCCTACACTATACACTGTTCTATGTTCTTCATGCATGAACATGTTTAAACCCTATCAAGACCATGATTACTTTCAAATTCCTATTTACTGTATGTACCCTTGTCTGTCTGGATTCGTTTACACCTGGTGTCATGATTTTTCATCATCTGTACACCATGACTTTTATTTTTGAACGACCCTATATCAAAACTAGGAAAGCCTGGACCGCAATCCAAGGCAACTTTTCCCGCTCGGACTTAGTCACAGAACCTGAGAACACGACGGCCCGATCGGCCACGTTCTCAGGGGCTGATCGTGACCAAAACCCTGTCGCATTCTGAATGCGACATGACCTGGCGTCGTGTTCTGGCCGCCTGTCCTGATCGACCCGTCGCGACTGTAGACACCCGATTGCGACCAATGGGTTGAACCACATTTCTTGTCAATTCAGTGGACCCCTAATTGGTCACTCACCTTGAGCCCATCATTAGCCATGTTTTGAGCCCATTAACGATTTAAATTGCCTTGAAATCCCGCCCATATCACTTTGAGAGAGTCCTTAAGCATCAATAACTCTTATCCATCCATGCGGTTGGCTGATAATTCACGTAAATTTCGATTTTATAGTCGCAACGCATCGTGGCGCCGCGTCTCTGTGTAAGGACCTTGAATTTGTTTGACATTTTATTCTATTTTATGCGAATTCATGTTTGTGTGTAACTTGTATATGCATATGTAGATATCTATGTACAATATTAGCTAGAGATACTTATGTGTGCATGTGTGTAAATAGGTTATAAATATTGTATGTTTGCATATGTGATGGTGTGTATACTATACCACATATATTGCATGTATATGTATATATATATATACATCGTACGCATGGTTTCTGCATGTTTTTAAGTTCTGGCTGAAGGGCCAATTGGCGTCAACAGGGAGGACGTCCATGGTGGTAAACGTCTATATCGTTGGACGCTAATACTTAAATAAACGGCCATGGGTGTGGACGTTAATATCTCTGACCTGCATGCATTGCAGACCCTGAAATTCCGGGGGCAAGCAAGCCCAACCATTGGGGAGAAGTCCCCAACGGCTATCAGACATCCCATCACCCCTCCGGGATATCCCAAACTCATTCTCCTTTAAACCAAACCCCTTCTGCACCAGAAGAACTCTCTTGACTCTTTGAAAAGAGGAGAGAAACCATAGCTCTGGACTGAAGGAAACCTGAACTCTGGAGGCTTTGATCCAGCGACTGAAGGCTTCTCCCGGTGATCTACACCGACTGTAGGATAGCTGGGACATAGGGGAAGGCTTCCCCGACATTGGTTTGGCGTCTACATCGACCAAGAACCCGGAGCAAGAAGAGTTTGGAGGCTTCTTGGGACTGCCCAAGGAGAGCTTCAACAACAACTTTGATCCCTCTGGAGATTTATTGAGAGGCAAGTAACCCATTCACTTCGTCCATGTAGGTGTGTAGTAAGGTTTTACCATTTTTACAGATTTTTTTCCTCGTGTCCGGGATCCTCACAATTCTCCTTTTGGAGCTCGGGTCTATGTTTTGCACAGACCTGAACTTGACGGCAAGACCCCTTGCCGTTAAGATCTTCAATTAACGGCCAACGATGTTGCCGTTAACCTCCATTAACGGACAGACTGTGCCGTTAAGTTCTTCAGGGCAGAACAGTGAGCTGTTCTCCCTTGTATAAGATTTATTTTCCGAAGTGTTTTCGCATGAGGATATAAAGTAATTGTTGTATGTTATGTGAAATAGATACAGTGATGTGTGGGGAAATTTCTTGTGCATTTGTGGATGGTAGGAGTTATTAGTTTTATTAAAATGCATGTTGGAAGAAATGGTTGTAGATATCTATCTACTGTTCACATGATCCGTGAAGAATTCGAGTGCCCAAATTTTTATAAACCATGTATGTATGTGTCAGTCTATGTCCTGCAAATTTCGGAATTTTTCTAAGAGCATGTGATTTACTGAAATTTTGTTTTGAAAATAGAAAACCTGCGTAGGATTTGTAAAAAATACAGTAAATCATGTGATGTGCTATAAATATAGGGAAAATGTTTGTGATAATGTGTAAGTTAGGTTCAGGGTTCTGAATAGTCAAATCTGATATTCATGTTATGTTCCATGTTGAATTGAATTATGAATAGCATGAGATTGAACGTTTTATTTTCTGTAAATGCATGATAACTCCAAAAAATAAGGAAATTTGCATGCGTGGTCATAAACCTGCAAATAGTGTGTGGTTAAATTTTCATGTGATTGGGATAACAGAAAATGGTATTATGAGATTTCCATGTGAAAACGAGTGATTAATGCATGTTATCATGAATGTGGTTTGATTATGCATTGTTCAGCCTGATTAGTGTAAAGTATTGAATGTTTAAAGCCTGTCATCAGTAGTATCATGAATAGGAAAACAGAGTCATGTGTATAAATGAGAGAATGTAAACCATGTGTAATTTATGTGTAACATGTTTGTTAAAAATCGGAATGTGTAATGTGTAAAAGTGTGTGCCATGTGTAACACTGCTTCCATAGAGGGCCGTGGAACCGTACCATGGAAAAGTCCTCATGGGAAGGTTCAATGTGTTAAGATCCTAAGGGCATTAGGATGAAATCTTAGAGGTGGACAAGTACCACTGGTTAGGGTGGAGACTTGTTCTCCCGGTCTGCGCAGTCCAAGAGTCGTCAATATATTGCCTAGGTGACGTCTATGTGTATGTGTTATGTGATGTGTCCTTCTAATGGTGGTTTGGACTATGTGTCACGGCACTAAATTGTGAAATGTGAATGTGACTATGTGTAAATTGTGTAGTGTGAATATGTGTGAATGTGCAATGTGTAAAAAGAGAACTATGTGAATGAGTGATTGTGCAAACATGTGAAACCAATAAGTTAGATAGTGAAATTGTGATCCATGATACATTAATGTGAAATTATGTTATAACAGCAACCTAGTTGTGTTCATAAGAATGTTTTATATGTGTAAAAATGTGTAGAATCCATACTAGGAACAATTCTTGCTTATGTGTAAACGTTTCCATGTTTAAGTGCTATCACGTTGTAGTTTAATCGAGAATGTAGCTCTCATGTGATAGGATGTGAATTGCTAAATCCATGTCAAAACAGCAACCTTAAAGTGTATAAAATGATAATGTGCATGTGTAAGAATGTGTAGAAACCATGATAGAAATGTTTTCTTTTATGCATGCAAGAATCCCATGTTTGGTTGCTTCCATGTTATAATCTCATTTGAAATGTAGCTTTCATGTGATTACATGAGTAGAAAGCATGTGATATGATATTTATTTTGGAATGTCTTAAACCATGTACAATGTGTTACAATTTTGTAGAACTGTCATGATAGGTTGTCTCTTATAAATGTTCAAACATGTTATATGTTTTACTTTGTAAATTGGAATGAAAAACCTACTGTGATATATGCATGTATGATGTGTGTGGTGTTATTTGCTGAGTCTTTTAGACTCATTTCTTGCTTCGGCGTACAGGTTTAGTAGGTGATACACCTTTGGAGGAGACCGTAGAGAGCGACTCCGAGTGCGGGGAGTAGCTTGGGAAGTTGTAGTTGTGACATTTTCACTTCCATCGTATGTAAATTTAGACATTGTAATAGAAACACTATGTAATTGTGGACAACTACGTATTTGAATTTAGTACTTCATTATGTGGACTTTATTTCTCTTAAATTATTATGGGATCATGTATGTTAAATGTGGATGATGAAATGAAATGAAAGACCTTGTTCTTTTACTTCCGCTACTCTGTATCTATATTGTGTGTATCTCAATCATGTGATAGCGTTTGGGTAAATGCCCCACTGTGATAACGTTCACTATACCGATGTGGGTTGGTATAACCGTACCGATATAATGAGGGTCGTCACAGGGATTGGTATCAGAGCCCACCGATTGAGATTATACATAAATATACATGAATCATCATCTTCATTACATGCTAAATCTCCATAGATTGTCCACATGTGTTGAATTGATTAATAATGAATGAAAAATAGATAAGAAAATGGTTAGGAAATAAATTAACGTAGCTCTAATGGTGGCTGAAATTTATTGCAGCCATGGCTTCGAGAGGTAGGCGTGGCGGAGCGTCGGCCCGTGAGGATGAGCCGAGACGTGAGGAGCGTGCGGAGCAGCAGGCCCCGGCACCACAGGGTCCTGTACTTCCCCCACCACCGCCTGTGGATTATAGAGTGTTCATGCAAGGTTTGGTGCAGGCCATGTAGACGCAGGCCCACACCCAGGCTGCACACCAGGCTCAGTTGGAGGCTCAGGTTAGCATAATTAATCAAGGTGTAGTCTGTTTTATTTAATTGTATGATATTATGTTGAATGTGTATTAATTGTTGTGTGTTGTAGCAGGCTCAAATTCCAGCTCAGGACCATGGTGGACCTTCTATCATAGAAAGATTCAAGAGGATGTTGCCACCCTCTTTTAAGGGAGAGAGCGATTCGTTACTAGCAGAAAGCTGGATGAGGGAGATCGAGAAGATCTTCCGGGCTATTAGGTGTGCGGACGATGATAAGGTTACTTTAGCCACCTATATGCTATAGGTATGTGCTAGTTTATTTGTTATGTCCCCTGTTAAGTTGAAGTTGTTTAGTTGGTGCTTATGAAGGTTATGTTGCAGGAGAGAGCTGATGTGTGGTGGGCTTCATTACTGCGCACCCGATTCGAGGACGGAGCTATTGAGGTTGCTTGGGACGAGTTCGTGAGGCTCTTTCGGGCCAAGTTCGTCCCCGAGCATATTCAGGATAGGATGGAGCAGGAGTTCCTTTCTTTGACTCAAGGCTCCATGACCGTGCTCGAATATGAGGCCAGGTTTGCAGAATTATCTAAGTATGCACCTCATATCGTGACAGATGAGGGCAAGAAAGCAAAGAAGTTCGTGATGGGCCTGAAGCCGTCACTAAGGACGAGGCTAGTGGTGTTCGATCATCATACCTTGGACGAGGCACTCAGCACTGCTTGTAGACAGGAGGGTGAGATGGAGCAATATCTGTAAGAGAAGAAGGCTTCGCAGAAGAGGCCTGCAGCTACGTTGCAGCGACAGGAGAAGAAGAAAGCAGTGTACCAAGCACAGCAGCGATCAGTAGTAGCCAGCAATACTCAGGTACCCTCTGTACGTTCCCCTGGTGTGAAGAAAGAGTGTCCCCACTGTGGGAAGACACATGGTGGTTCCGAGTGTTGGATGATTGCGGGAAAGTGCTTGAAGTGCGGAAGCAGCGATCACAAGATCAAGGATTGTCTGAGACATCATTAGGGAGTTCAACGCACAGCGCCAGCCCCAGCAGTGATAGCAGTAGCAGCGCCAGCTACAGGAAGACCAGGAAGGCCTTGAGCCCCAGCTCGAGTGTTTACTCTAGCACGCGAGGACGCCGAGCAGGCGGAGCATGTCACCGAAGGTACGGTTTTACTTCTAGGTGTGCACGCTCGGGATTTATTTGATACGGGTGCCACTCACTTGTTCATTTGTTAGCGGTTCGCTAGGCAGTTAGCTCTAGAGTCAGGCGTAGAGTTTGAGGAGTTAGAGGTCCCTTTGTTTGTGCACACACCTGCGGGTACGGTATCGACTAGGAAGTGTATTCCGTCGTTACCTATGTGCATTGAGGATAGAGTCCTAGAAGGGTGTTTCTTCTTGCTAAAGATGAGGGACTATGATGCTATTCATGATCTGGATTGGTTAGAGGAGCACTATGCGTTAGTAGATTGTCGTGGAAAGATGATTGTTTTCCGCATTCCTGGTGAGGATGAGTTCTCTCCCCCCTTGCCAAGGAACTTGGCGGGAAAGTTGGTCATCTCTGCCATGAAGGCGATGCGCATGGTAAACAAGGGTTGTGACGCTTTTCTTGCCAGCGTGGTGTTAGTACCTGAGGCTGATGAGTCACCTACTCTTGCAGAGATCGAGGTAGTGCAGGACTTTCCAGACGTCTTTCCCGATGATTTGTCTAGTTTGCCACCGGATAGAGAGATAGAGTTAAGCATAGAGTTGCTTCCGGGAACCTCTCCTATCTCAAAGGCTCCATATCGGATGGCACCTGCGGAGTTAGCCGAGTTAAGGAGGTAGTTGGAAGAGTTGCTAGATAAGGGATTTATTCGCCCTAGTGTTTCCCCTTGGGGCGCACCTATCTTATTTGTGAAGAAGAAGGATGGATCACTTAGGTTATGCATCGATTACAGGAAGCTAAACCAAGTGACAGTGAAGAACAGGTATCCCTTGCCTCGCATTGATGATTTGTTTGACCAGTTGCAAGATGCATCAGTCTTTTCTAAGATTGATTTATGATCTGGTTATCATCAGTTGAGGATTCGGAGTGAGGATGTGTCTAAGACGACATTCAGATCCTGTTATAGACATTATGATTTTTTGGTTCTTCCTTTCATATTGACCAACGCCCCTGCAACATTCATGGATCTCATGAACAGGGTGTTTAGGCCGTATCTAGATAGCTTTGTCGTAGTGTTTATTGATGATGTGCTGGTCTACTCTCCGGACGAGGCCACACACCGTCAGCATTTGAGGGTAGTATTAGAGGTTCTCCGTGAGCACAAGCTATATGCTAAGTTTAGCAAGTGCGATTTCTGGTTGCACGAGGTTCATTTCCTCGGGCATGTTATCTCCAGTGCTAGTGTTGCAGTTGATCCAGCAAAGGTCCAGGCAGTTATGGATTGGGAGACTCCCAAGACCCCTTCGGAGATTCGTAGTTTTTTGGGTTTGGCTGGTTACTATCGGCGATTCATTGAGGGATTTTCATCCATCACCGCCCCATTGACTCAGCTCACCAGAAAGGGAGTGATGTTTGTCTGGTTCGAGAAGTGTGAGAGTAGTTTTCAATTGTTGAAGACTAAGCTCACGTCAGCTTCGGTGTTAGTCTTGCCGAGCAGTGTAGAGGGTTTTGCTATATACATGGATGCGTCTCGGATTGGCTTAGGCTATGTGCTAATGCAGCAAGGAAGGGTAGTGGCGTATGCTTCTTGTCAGTTGAAGGAGCATGAGAAGAACTATCCGACTCATGATTTGGAGCTCGCAGCAGTGGTTCAAGTACTAAAAATCTGGAGGCACTATCTTTATGCTGTCAGATTTGAGGTGTTTACCGACCACAAGAGCTTGAAGTATCTTTTCTCCCAAAAGGAATTAAACCTGAGGCAGAGAAGATGGATTGAGTTCTTGATAGACTATGACTTCGACCTTCAGTATCATCCTGGAAAGGTGAACGTCGTAGCGGATGCTCTGAGCAGGAAGAGACTATCTCTTCAGTAGGACTGGAAGATGTTGGAGGATGCGGCTTGCGCGTTGACTGAGTTAGAGCCATCGCTATGCCAGGCTTTTGTAGCTCAGTTATCCCTTAGGTCCTCGGTTTTGGATGAGGTGATCGAGCAATCGAAAGCCGACCCTAGACTCCTAGAGTTAGTGGTCAAGGCAGGCATTGCTCGTGATGAGGACGGTGTGATTAGATTCCATCACCGTGTTTATGTCCCTGATTTGGTAGATGTCCATGAGCATGTGTTAGCAGAGGCTTATAGATCGCGATTCTCTATTCATCCGGGTAACACTAAAATGTACCAGGATTTGAAGAGGTCCTTTTGGTGGTCTGGCATGAAGAGGGACGTGGCGGATTATGTGTCCCGGTGTTTAGTATGCCAGCAAGTGAAGGCTGGGCGACAGCGACCATCTGGCCTTATACAAAAGATGGAAATCCCAGTGTGGAAGTGGGAAGCTGTCACTATGGACTTTGTTTCGGGTTTGCCTCGATCTAGAAGGGGCAATGACTCGATTTGGGTAGTCGTAGATAGATTCTCGAAGACTGCGCATTTCTTGCCTATGAAGAAAAAGCAGTCGGTGGAGAGCTTGGCTAGATTGTATGTTAGTAGTGTGGTTAGATTGCATGGTGTGCCGAAGTCGATCATTTCAGATCGAGATCCGAGATTTACTTCGAGGTTGTGGAAAGGTCTTCAGGATGTGTTAGGTTTGGAGCTGAAGCTCAGTTCGGCATTTCATCCCCAGACAGATGGACAGTCCGAGAGGACTATCCAGACGCTCGAGGATATGTTGAGAGCGTGTGTGCTGGATTGGAAGGATGATTGGGAGCGTCATTTACCTCTTGTGGAGTTTGCATACAACAACTTTCATGCGAGTATTGGTATGGCTCAATTTTAGGCGTTGTATGGAAGGCCTTGCAGATCTCCTTTATGTTGGGAGGAGACCGGTGATAGGCAGTTGATCGGTCTGGAGTTAGTTCAGGAGACTTTGGATAAGATTCAGCTTATCAGGACGAGGCTTGTTGCGGCACAGGATAGGCAGAAGAGCAACGCCGACAACAGAAGGAATGATTTGGAGTTCGAGGTGGGTGATCATGTCTTCTTGAAGATATCGCCTACTCGTGGTGTCGTCAGGTTTGGCAGGCATAGTAAACTGAGCCCTAGATTCATTGGCCCATATGAGATTCTCAGACGATTGGGCAACGTGGCATAACAATTGGATCTTGAATGGGCCAAATAAAATATAAATTAGGCTTTGGGCTTTGACTTTGCAGCTCTTTATTTCCCATCATTCCCCCCTTGTTCGAAAAAACTCGTCCTCGAGTTTTGAAATGTTGATGTAAGATGAAGCCGAACACAAGGGACCAAATATTGAACTCCATGCAAACAATCATGTATGGCTTTAGCTAGTGTTCATCTCGTTTTCCACGTCTCTATGCTCAGGAAGTATGTCCGAGATCCATCTCATGTGCTTAGTCACGAGCCAGTGGAGATTCAGGCAGATCTGTCGTATGTGGAGCAACCAGTAGCTATTCTTGACCGGAAGGTTCAGCATCTCCGGAACAAGAGTATTGCGTCAGTGAAAGTTCTATGGCGGAACTTCTCGCGAGAGGAGGCTACTTGGGAGCTTGAGGATGCGATGAGGAAGAAGTATCCCCGTTTGTTTGAGTAGTTTTGTTTAAACTTCGAGGATGAAGTTTCCTTAAGGGGGAGAGGGTGTAAGGCCCTCGAATTTGTTTGTCATTTTATTCTATTTTATGTGAATTCATGTTTGTGTGTAACTTGTATATGCATATGTAGATATCTATGTACAATATTAGCTAGTGATACTTATGTGTGCATGTGTGTAAATAGGTTATTAATATTGTATGTTTGCATGTGTGATGGTGTGTATACTATACCACATATATTGCATGTATATGTATATATATATATATACATCATACGCATGGTTTCTGCATGTTTTTAAGTTCTGGCCGAAGGGCCAATTGGCGTCAACAGGGTGGACGTCCATGGTGGTAAATGTCTATATCGTTGGACGCTAATACTTAAATAAACGGCTATGGGTGTGGACGTTAATATCTCTGACCTGCATGCGTTGCAGACCGCGAAATTCTGGGGGCAAGCAAGCCCAACCATTGGGGAGAAGTCCCCAACGGCTATCAGACATCCCATCACCCCTCCGGGATATCCCAAACCCATTCTCCTTTGAACCAAACCCCTTCTGCACCAGAAAAAACTCTCTTGACTCTTTGAAAAAAGGAGATAAACCCTAGCTCTGGACTGAAGGAAACCTGAACTCTGGAGGCTTTGATCCAGTGACTGATGGCTTCTCTCGGCGATCTACACCGACTAGAGGATAGCTGGGACATAGGGGAAGGCTTCCCCGACGTTGGTTTGGCATCTACATCGACCAAGAATCCGAAGCAAGAAGAGTTTGGAGGCTTCTTGGGACTGCCCAAGGAGAGCTTCAACAACAACTTTGATCCCTCTGGAGATTTATTGAGAGGCAAGTAACCCATTCACTTCGTCCATGTAGGTGTCTAGTAAGGTTTTACCATTTTTACAGATTTTTTTCCACATGTCCTGGATCCTCACAATTCTCCTTCTTTTGGAGCTCAGGTCTGTGTTTTGCACAGACCTGAACTTGATGGCAAGACCCCTTGCCGTTAAGATCTTCAATTAACGGCCAACGATGTTGCCGTTAAGCTCCATTAATGGACAGACTGTGCCGTTAAGTTCTTCAGGGCAGAACAGTGAGTTGTTCTACATTGTATACGATTTATTTTCCGAAGTGTTTTTGTATGAGGATATAAAGTAATTGTTGTATGTTATGTGAAATAGATATAGTGATGTGTGGGGAAATTTTTTGTGCATTTGTGGATGGTAGGAGTTATTAGTTTTATTAAAATGCATGTTGGAGGAAATGGTTGTACATATCTATCTACTGTTCACATGATTCGTGAAGAATTCGAGTGCCTAAATTTTTATAAACCATATATGTATGTGTCAGTCTATGCCCTGCAAATTTCGGACTTTTCTAAGAGCATGTGATTTACTGAAATTTTTGTTTTGAAAATAGAAAACATGTGTAGGATTTGTAAAAATTACAGTAAATCATGTGATGTGCTATAAATCCAGGGAAAATGTCTGTGATAATGTGTAAGTTAGGTTCAGGGTTTTGAACAGTCAAATCTGATATTCATGTTATGTTCCATGTTGAATTGAATTATAAATAGCATGAGATTGAACATTTTATTTTCTGTAAATGCATGATAACTCCGAAAAATAAGGAACTTTGCATGTGTGGTCATAAACCTACAAACAGTGTGTGGTTAAATTTTCATGTGATTTGGATAACAAAAAATGGTATTATGGCATTTCCATGTGAAAATGACTAATTAATGCATGTTATCATGAATGTGGTTTGATTATGCATTGTTCAGCCTGATTAGTGTAAAGTATTGAATGTTTAAAGCCTGTCATCAGTAGTATCATGAATAGGACACTACAGGAAAACCAGGCTTTGCTTACGTCCAAACACCGTCAGTAGAGACCTAAAAATCGTAAGCATAGCCTTTGCTTACGGTGTTACCCTACGATAGGGTTTCGTCGGCTAAAGTCCGACGACAAAGGCCTAAGGCTACGATGTTTTAAACTCCGTAAGTATAGAACTATAGTGACGGTGTTGGTAGCCGTAAGTAACACCATAAGGATATCCTTTTTTGGCTACAACGATGTTAACCGTAGTCATATTTTTGTAATGATAGACTCAGTGATGCCGAATATCCCTATGACATTTTAAACCGTAAACATGTGTCCCTACGGCCACGTACACCATAAGCAAGTATGTTTCCTTACGGCCGCATACACCATAAGTAGTCTTTTTTCAGCAAAAAAAAAATAGTACTATATTTAAATGGATCCACATTCACCTACATTTAGAGATCCACATTCATAAACAATTTGATCAACACGTACACATCCACATTTAAATCCACACATTCACATTTGGATCAACACATACATCCACATTTAGTTCCACACATACACATCCACATTTAGATCCACACACATTCACACCCACTCATTCACAATGCACAACACATTAATAATATAAAACACGTTAAAGTTTAACAAACAATAATGTTAATGAAAGATTACATCAAACATCATTGTTCACATTCACATACTAGTGCTAAAGTCTGTACAGAAGAGAAAGTTAATTGCTAGTAAATGAAATTGTTCAAATGTGGTGGGAGGAGATTTGTGATTTGTCCAAATCAACTTGCTTTCTCTTTGGACCAAGACAGGTTGCAATAGACAAACTGCAAGAGCTACACTAAATGAGGTAAGAAAATTGAATTAAGAGACATTGAGAAACAATATGCCTTATGTGGTCAATAAGTACTGTGTTAGAATATGTATAACAAAAGAAACAATATGATTAATAAACAAATTAAGGTCTATCACAGTAAAGCATGGCTCAATTAAAAGAGAACAAAGTAAATAATATGAAGACATGGGCTAAGTGGTTGCACATGTCTCTTTTTTTGTTTAAGGTAAACCTTGTGAAACTTCAGACTGTGATATTTCTCATTTGGACCATCAGACTGTGATATCTCCCCGCATAACCAACAGAAGCAAAATGTGATTAAATACAAAGAAATGCTGAGTGGGAATGGGAATGTAGATGCCACAAATGTAATAACAAGTGGACCAATAATGATGTTGCTTGTCAAGATGCTAAGGTTACCAAAGACATTGGTGTCATCCATTTTAAGAAAGGGAGAAGATGATCTCACTCAACTCTATGCTTTACGAACTATAGAGAATATATGTAGCTAGGGTGGAGATTGGGCTACTCTCTTTACAAACCAGGATACCATTAATAATATCTGCAACATATATAGATCAACAGGGAAGTAGGACAACACAAAGCTTACTACTAGCTCTTGCTTGGTTCGTCTAGCACATTTTAACCCTCAAAGCTTACTGCTGGCTCTTATGAAAATAATTGTTTAAGTTTTTTTTACCTTGCAATTATATCACCCATTTCAGTATGAAGAAATAACACCAAAGAACTCTTATGAAAGAAAATGAGAATTCCATCCAATTTACTAGATCGAATGATAGTGCTTGAAGCACAAAATATATGTTTGCATAGAGAAGTGTGCATTAAAATTTTCTGAGGTAGCATTTCTTTACCTGTAAGAATTGGCACCAATGGTAGACTAGAGGCCAATGCTTTTCGGCAAAGAGTAACTGCCACATGCCAATAGCTGTGTCCAATGCCAAGGATTTTTGACCCCAGGTTCATATAAAGCAGTAAATAAGTTTACATGGTCAAATTTTGAAAGAAAAATCGTTCAATGATGCCTGTTTTCAACATTAACAATGGAATTTTGCCTTAGTCAAATATACTAGAAAAAAAAAATTATTCAATTTGATTAGATGCAGGAAGGTAAAATCGAGAAGAAATTAATGTCAAGTAGAGAAACAACTTGCATTAAAATATATAAGTAGTGGAAATAGTAAAAAAAAAGCAAATAACATTGACGCGAAGAAGAATTTCCCATCCCTCATCAATTTTACTACTTTATTTCTTTTGAATAAAATGAGTAGTATAATTTATCTTTTTTTTGGTGGGGGGGGGAATTAAAGCTGAGGAAATCTCATCTTCTTTTCGAGGCCTTGTAAACAAAGGTTCCACAGTATAAAAGAATTCATTTCATGTGGAATTCCATAATAATAAAGATCCAATGAGATATAACTTGGATTCCACAAGGATGATGAAAGTTTGAAAAGAATAGTGACATAACACCAACTTTCGCTTCACTTTCTGGAAAATGTTCCCGCAGAATGGCAACTTCACACATGTAACAGTAAGCTTTTTCCTCAAGGCTTCAATTAAAGGATTTTCTCCTTCTGAGGGAAGGAGGAGTGAAGAATAAAAAGCACCCAAACAAGCAGTATTTTCAGAATAGTGATCCTCCGAGAAGGAGAAGCAAAAGACCAAACGGGAAGGGAAAGGCTCAGTTTCCCACCAAAAAAGGACAAAGAAGAGACCTCATACCTTCTCCTTTGCCCACCTGAAAGCAAAGTTGTATATCTCGCGAAACTTTTCTGAGTAATGAGAAAGACACAGAAAAAGGACAATTTAACATCAAAGATCCATTGAAGTATCAGGCATGTATTTTGGAACAGTCTACTTATCAGCATATGCATTCAAGTTATTTTGTAGCACAGAACTGTGCATTCTTACAAAATGTACACATACGTTCATCTTTCAGCTCAGCTAGCATTGATGGTATTTTGTCGCGAAAATTTTCAAGTGAATCAACCCAGACCAGAAAATTCACACATAGTAGCAGCTTTCGTATGCCAGGACACAACTAGCTGTTGTAATGAGTGAAGCCAAACCAGTAAGTATGTTAGCTCAGTCTAATACAATTCCTACAGTTGTCATATTCTGGGCTACAAAAAATGAGCTAGAGAAACAAATGAATCCCCAAAGATAAAGGGACTTAAAATTCAGCCAGTCCATGGATGCTATAATTTGCATGGGCAGTGCTAATGTTCTAGCTGCGTTTTACTGAATACCTATCAGTAACAATTGTGGAAGGGGAAAAAAAGAAAAATTGAAACATGCAAAATATAACCAACTTTATTATGACACACATTTCAGAACAAAACGAAGTGGGAAAAGAATCTCTTATGGGAGATTTAGGTGAGAGGCAACAAAGCCAGGGTGTCCAGATGCATACAAGACGTATATGTTTTAACGCTATAACAATCTTCAAGAAAAGCCCCCACCACATTCTTGCTCAATTGGACCATCACATTGTTTAATAACTTAAAAAATATACTCAGATCAGAAGACATGCTTATGACTTATGATATCAAGTAATAATTAAAATGAGATGTTCAGGACTTGCACAAGCTTTACAATATGCTTTCCCATTAGACAAGACAAATAAAAAGGCCTCAGAATTCATGATGTACATACCATGACAATATCTTGAGGATCCACCTGGAAAGACCAAAGATTTTATGACATTAGAAAAGTATCCAATCACTTAAGAAGCAATAGGGAAAGAATTTAAGTTGAATAAAGAACTCCTTACAATAAAAATATATAAAAACTTCAAAGGACAAAATTAGACAAGCAAAACAGCAGCCCATAGATTATGTTGTGTTGCTTTTTATGTATTACAGCATGGCAAATGCATAGTGTTGCAAGATCTTTATCAATAATGGTGAATCTTCACATAGAGTTGGGGTTGGTGGGGCTGCCGGCGCGCAGATAGATAGGGCTGGCGAAGCGCGAAGGGATGGATGTCTGAGCGGTTGAAAGAGTCGGTCTTGAAAACCGAAGTATTGATAGGAATACCGGGGGTTCGAATCCCTCTCCATCCGCGAGGTCATAAGTTCTCTCTTGCGTTATCTATAGATAAGAACGAATCGGATCGACTCGACTGATATGATGGATGGAATGGGTAGACGGTGGAGGTTATTGTGTGTTGATTTAGTTAGGACTTTGTCTCCCTTTCGTTATCTTCCGCCCCGGGTGGATTACCTGTGGGTTCGAAGATCTCGGTTGTCGTCGTGAGTGGTTGATAAACTGCGATTGCAGTTTGATTTAGGAAGTCCCAACGGCTTAACAGACAAATAAAACGGCCGGAAGGTGACGACCCTAATGAATCAACGTTGAAGGTGGCCTTGATGCCTAAGACATGCAATTGGGTCTTTATACTAAGCGGCCCAGTTTAAGATCCAGGGCGCAGAAGCGCCTGCTCCCTTTTTCGGGTTATCATATGCTCTAATTTACGCGGTTGATGGAGTTAAGAGTGACTCCTTCAAGCCAAGAGCATGAAATGTCACTATAGGCAGCCCATTAGGGCTGATTAGAGGAATGGCAAAAGCAAGCACTCTTGACTAGCAGACCAACCGACACAGACCAAAAACACAGGTCTCCGCAAAGTCGTAAGACCATGTATGGGGGCTGACGCCTGCCCAGTGCCGGAAGGTCAAGGAAGTTGGTGACCTGATGACAGGGGAGCCAGCGACCGAAGCCCCGGTGAACGGCGGCCGTAACTATAACGGTCCTAAGGTAGCGAAATTCCTTGTCGGGTAAGTTCCGACCCGCACGAAAGGCGTAACGATCTGGGCACTGTCTCGGAGAGAGGCTCGGTGAAATAGACATGTCTGTGAAGATGCGGACTACCTGCACCTGGACAGAAAGACCCTATGAAGCTTGACTGTTCCCTGGGATTGGCTTTGGGGAGGGAGGATTGTTCACTTGAAAGCTTTAGTCTCTCCCCAGCATCTATCTATTCTCTTGCTTTGTATTTGTATAAAATTATTTTCTTGTCTCGAGTGATTCTGCTTCAATCTTTAGGTATTCCTCCGCAATAAGTAAGTAGAAAGAAGGATATCAGTCTGTTCTGCAGTCTGTGCTAATGCCCTCCTTTTTCATTATGCCATCAAGCGAGTAGCAAGTCGCTTTCAAACTGGGAGTTCTTTTTTTAGTTCTCGGGTGCCCTTTTTTAAAGCCTTTTTCAGTATCTCCTCCTTAGCCCCCTACCCTAGTTGACTAGATAGCTATAGCTGCCAAGCCTAACCCTACGAAAACGAAAATGGGTCAAACAATGCTCTCTATACAAGAAATGAAAGAAGCAGCTAAGAGCCTCTGAGATTTTTTTATATGTTCACTATTGATTCAATTGCTAAGAGTGCTAGGCACCTGTTCAACGAAATCTCCCTAACAGGGAAAAAGGCTCAAACATGATTTGTCCAATCATTCCCTCCATAAGAGCTAATTCAATAGCATTGGACTCACTCGCCACGGGAAAGCTAGCCATGAGTCAAGTAAGGTTCTAAGCCCTATTCATGTGCATTCGATTCCGAAAGACCGGATTCAATAGCTGCGGATTCTCTTGCAGCAACAGCACATTCGAGAACACCGTAAGCTCCTCCTCGGAGCACTAAGCCCAACTAGAGGCATATTCATGTGCACAGGTAAGAAAGAAGAAAAGCATTCTTCTACTGCTACTAGTCCTAGCAAAGAGCGGCCCCATCTATTCTAGCAAACCAAGGGAGACCCAAGCAGCAAGAACAAGAGGGGATCTTGCCGATTCTGATTAAAAACCACATCTTAGGGCTCGATAAGCATAAGCCTTCTCTTGGGGCATCCCATCTGCTTAAACCAACCCTTGGCTTGGTCTTCCGTTTCTGATTCAATTGCTAACATCGTGGCAAAGAGCCTTTTCTATTAGTCCCACAGCTCCTTACAGAACACTTGCTACCGTGGCCTAAATGCTACGCACCTTCTACGAGGATATCCGGGAACGTGCTACTTTATAAAAGACCGGGATTTGGGGCAAAGGAGTAAATACACTTCTCCCCTTCCTTGCTTCCCCTTCTTTATTTATGTGTGATTGGCTTCGTCGCAGCCTATTCTGTGATGGAGAGATCGAAAGCATTAGGGTCGTAGCGTGAATGTGCAATTCCCTTCCTTTCACCGACATCTGGCCTATTATAGCACCAGCTCTTCGTCTTCTCTGATGTCCATCCCCATGTACTTTTAAATTAATTACTTGCCTATTTTGGTGATAAACAAAACACTGTCAAAAGTTTCTCTAACCTTGTTTATCTAGCCATAAGCACAGGAATTACCCAAAGAAAGTCAAGCATTTGTGGTAAGTCTTACATACATCTTTTTCAGAAGAAGCCATAATAATTCCTTCATTAGTTATAACGACTTGCTCATTATAACGACTCTGTAAGTTATCGTAACGACTTCTTCAGAAGTTATAACGACTTGCTCATTATAACGACTCTGTAAGTTATCGTAACGACTTCTTCAGAAGTTATAACGACTTGCTCATTATAACGACTCTGTAAGTTATCGTAACGACTTCTTCAGAAGTTATAACGACTTGCTCATTATAACGACTCTGTAAGTTATCGTAACGACTTCTTCAGAAGTTATAACGACTTGCTCATTATAACGACTCTGTAAGTTATCGTAACGACTTCTTCAGAAGTTATAACGACTTGCTCATTATAACGACTCTGTAAGTTATCGTAACGACTTCTTCAGAAGTTATAACGACTTGCTCATTATAACGACTCTGTAAGTTATCGTAACGACTTCTTCAGAAGTTATAACGACTTGCTCGTCATAACGACTCTGTAAGTTGTCGTAACGACTTCTTCAGAAGTTATAACGACTTGCTCGTCATAACGACTCTGTAAGTTGTCGTAACGATTTCTTTAGAAAGCTACAACGACTTGCCATGTTTCATAACGATTTCTTTTATCATCTGTTATAGAACGACTTGGTTGTGGTAACGATTTCATAAGTTATCATAACGACTTCTTATCAGTCTACAGCAACTTGATCATAACGATTCTATCAGATTTTCACAACGACTGCATAAGTCATGTTTCCATTAATTAAATGTTTTTCCTTGATTTAATCTACGTTGAATAGTCAAAGTCGCATCTCGTCTGATTGACTGCCATGCATTTAATAAAGACTGAACGTATCTCTGCATGGACACAGAACATATCTTCCATTCTCGTGTATTCTCTGCATGCATCTTTTAGAACGATAAAGTATTACTACTATATTTGTGTCTATCTGCTTTGACGTTGATTGACATCTGGAGATAGTATAGCTGTCTACCATTAAAGCTCAACCTTGCAGAACCTTAAGGATGTACTATCCTACAACAACGGACACAGAAGGAACTACAAGCAAACTCAGAAGATCTTATCTCTTTGCGTGCTCCAAAGAACAAAAGACTGTTGACAGGAAGCTTCCACAAAACCTTCAGTCTAACGTACACCAAAGCTGTGAGACAACGGTCATCTCCTTGTCCTCATTCAAATCGGAGATACAAATACAAGATGAAGCTCGGAAGACAAATATCGAGAAATTCAATTCATATTGAAGAGCGGCTAGAACTCTGCAGCTTTCAAGTCTTCAAATTTTCTCTAGAGCCAGAAATTCAGTCTTTTCGATCTTGGCTCTTAGCTCCCTGTGCTGTGAGAAGAAAAATTAAGGAAGAGCTAGTTTAGTTCTGAGAGAGTGCACTTTGTGTAGATCTTCGTCTCTCAGTGCTTGTAGCTTCAGATTGAGTTTTGTAAAAGCTTGATCTAGGGGCTAGTCTTTTTCTCTCAAGAATTTTCCTGTGTTATTCCCTTCGTGTGTGAAGGAAGACCTGGTGGTTTCCAGGGTGGTGTTATTCCCTTCGTGTGTGAAGGAAGACCTGGTGGTTTCCAGGGTGGTGTTTTTCCCTTCGTGTGTGAAGGAAGACCTGGTGTTACCAGGGTGTTGTGTTCCCTTCAGGGGTGAAGGAAGACCAGCTAAGCTGGGTGGTTGTTTTTGTCCATAGGGGGACTGTACCCTAGTTAGTGAAATCCTGAGGGTTGCTCAGGGACTGGACGTAGGACTCCTAAGGAGAGGAGATCCGAACCAGGATAAATCTGTGTGTTGTGTGATTGTCTTCTTTGTGTGATTGTTGTTTTTACTAACCATTACTAATCCCTTTCAAGAACTCTTTATGTTTGTTTGAGTTCAGGTTTTTATCAGATAAACTTTTAAAGACCCATTCACCCCCCCTCTGGGTTAGCCAACCGGGCAACAAGTGGTATCAGAGCGAGTCTCTTCGACAAAGAACAAGATCCAACGATCTGAAGAGTAAAGATCCATGGCAGCCCAAGGTCACTTCGAAGGTCAGTCTGTCAACAGACCTCCTTTGTTCGACGGTGAAGATTATACGTATTGGAAGACCAGGATGGAATACTTTCTACAAGGCCACGATTATCAAATCTGGTCAATAGTGGAAGAAGGTGATCTGGTCGTCACAAATGAGAAAGCACAATGGACAGATGAAGATAGAAAGAAAATCTCCTTGAACTGTAAAGCTAAGAGCATTCTATGTTGTGCTCTAAGCAAGAAGGAGTTCAACAGAGTTTCAGCATGCAAATCCTCCATGGAAATGTGGGAAAAGTTAAGGATTACATATGAAGGTACAGACAAAGTAAAGGAGACAAGAATCGACATTCTTGTCACTCAGTATGAAAGATTTCAAATGCAAACAGGTGAGTCTATTACCCAAATGTTTAGTAGATTTACTGACATCACTAATGGCCTAGCAAGTCTAGGAAAGTCATATGAGAATGCAGATATGGTAAGGAAGATTCTCAGATCCTTGCCATCTTCATGGACGGCAAAGGTCACAGCTATCGAAGAAGCTAATGATCTTAAGAAATGTCAGTAGAAAAACTCATCGGGTCTCTCATGGCCCATGAAATAAACATGGAAAGACTAGGAGAATCCTCCAGTAGAAAGAAGCAGTCAAATGCGCTTAAAGCTAATGGGGACTCATCAGAAGAATCCTTAGATAACAGTGAAGATAGCAAAGATAGTGATGATGAAGAAGCCATGCTCTCAAGAAGATTGCAGAGAATCTTGGCAAAGAAGAAGAAGTTCCAGTCTGGTAGGAGGTACTTCAAGAAAAACAAAGATCTCAAGAGACCAGATGGAAAAGATCAGAAGAGGAATGAGCCACTTTGCTATGAATGCAAGAAACCTGGACATATCAAGGCAGACTGTCCAATGCTAAAGAAAAATGATCACAAGAAGAAGGACAGCTCCAAGAAGTTCAGAAGATTCAAAAAGAAAGCCATGGCAGCTGCATGGGACAACAGCAGCGACTCAGACAGTGAGTCAAGCTCCAGCAGTGAAGAAGAAGAAGCCAACCTGGCTCTTATGGCAAATACCGAGGATAAGGTAACATCTGATTCCTCTTTCGATTCCTGTAATGACTCAGATTCGGATAATTTGGAAAGTGCATTTAATGAACTCTACGATAAGTATAAAGAAGTGTGTAAACTACTTAAGCTAAGCAAGAAAAATATCACATGTCTCGAAAATACCAACTCAGATTTAAAATCTGAAAATGAAGAACTAGAAAAACAAATAATTGAGCTTAAGAGAAGAAATGAACTATTATGTGAAAACTTAAAAGACAAGAACAGAAAATCATTGACCTAGAAAAACAGGAAAGCTCAGATGATTTAAGAAAAACGGTAAATGAATTAAATGAAGAAAACAATACACTAGCAAGCACCTTAGAAAAGTTTACAAATGGAAAGAATTCCTTATTATTAAAAGGTGCTAGAAGATCTGGTAAGAATAAACGAGGTTTAGGTTACATACCGCCAGAAAATGAAGAAGAAATAATCTATCCAGAAAAATATCCAACTCCTAAGTTCACTCCAGAACAAGATGTGGCATATAAAGCGAATTTTAAATACATAGAAAGAGTGACAATAACATCATGTTGTAATCACTGTAATAAGCTAGGACATTTAAAATCCACCTGTCCAACAAGACATAAGAAGTGGATAATAAAAAGTAAAAATAATGATACTGACCCATCAGGACCCAAAGGAACTTGGGTACCTAAATCTTGATGTCTTTATTTCAGGCTAACCTTCGAGCATCCAAATGGTATTTGGATAGTGGGTGCTCAAGGCACATGACAGGAAACCTGAAGCTTTTCTCCCATCTTCAAGATGAAGAAGGAACAGTCACTTATGGAGATAATGGAAAAGGAACTGTAGTAGGCAGTGGATCAGTTAACAGCAAAGGAAAAACAGTCATAGAAGATGTACTGTTAGTCAAAGGTTTAAAGCACAACCTCATAAGTATTAGTCAGCTGTGTGATAGAGGACATCAAATCAAATTTCAAGAGTCAAAATGCAGCATACTAAAGGATGGAGCAGTCATCTTTGAAGCAAATAGAGAGAAGAATCTGTACGTGCTCTACCTTGAAGAACTCAAAGAGCAAAATGTGTGTCTGGCAGCCAGCAAAGACAAATCAACCGATCTGTGGCACAGAAGGTTAGGCCACTGCAGCTTGGATGGCATGAGCAAGCTCAGAAAGAGAAACCTTGTGGAAGGTCTACCGAAAATCAATGGTAAATTAGAAAGTGTTTGCAGACCTTGTGCTAAGGGAAAGCACACTAAGAGTTCCTTCAAGTCAAAGACGGTGGTGACCACCTCAAAACCCTTAGAGCTCCTACATATGGATCTATTTGGGCCAATGAGAACTACCAGTCTTGGAGGAAAGAATTTCGGATTTGTTATAGTAGATGACTACTCAAGATTCACATGGGTATCTTTCTTAGAACATAAAAATGACACTTTTGATAATTTTGTTAGTTTCAGCAGAAAAATCCAGAAAGATCAGAAGTTCAGCATAGTATCCATTCGATCTGATCATGGTGGTGAGTTCCAAAATGAAAAGTTTGCTAGATTCTGTGATGATCAAGGAATTCAGCACAATTTCTCAGCACCAAGGACACCGCAGCAAAATGGTATAGCCGAACGGAAGAACCGAACTCTCTTGGATATGGCAAGAACTATGCTTTGTGAATATGAGTTACCAAGATATTTCTGGGCAGAAGCAGTCAACACAGCCAGCTACATTGTCAACAGAGTCATGATCAGGCCAATCCTGAAGAAGACTGCATATGAGCTGTTTAAAGGGAAGAAACCAAAGATCAGCCATTTCAGAACTTTTGGATGTCCTTGCTTTATTCACAACAACGGAAAAAGGGATATTGGTAAGTTGGATGCCAAATCAGATGAAGGCATCTTCATGGGGTACACCTCTAAACCCAAAGGCTATAGAGTATTTAATAAACGTACTTTATTGATTGAACAGTCTGTACACATTATTTTTGATGAAACTAATCCCTCCTTGAGAAAGGAAGTAGAGAGTGATATCGATGACGCAGATGAACTGTCCAATAAACTGAAAGACACATCACTTGAAGATAAGGATGATCCGCCTCTGGAAGAAATGCAACAAGAAGAAATTTCTCATGAAACTCTTCCAAAGGAATGGAGATACAAGAAAGATCACCCACCTGAAAACATTATTGGTGATCCATCGGTAGGGGTAAGAACAAGAGGTAACTTGATTCCTTGTGATTACCTCGCTTTTGTTTCTCAATTAGAGCCTAAGACAGTCAATGAAGCCCTAACTGACGAATCTGGATAATAGCAATGCAAGATGAATTAAATCAATTCAAGAGAAACCAAGTATGGTCACTTGTTCCTAGACCATCAGACCATCCTGTGATCGGCACTAAATGGGTGTTCAGAAACAAATTGGATGAATCTGGTGTAATTCTAAGAAACAAGGCCAGACTGGTGGCTCAAGGCTATTGTCAAGAGGAAGGCATAGATTTTGATGAAACCTATGCACCAGTGGCTAGACTTGAGGCCATTAGAATGCTACTAGCTTATGCTTCTGCATTAGATTTAAAGTTATTTCAAATGGATGTTAAATCTGCATTTCTAAATGGTTTTATAAAAGAAGAAGTTTATGTGGAACAACCGCCGGGTTTTGATGATACAGACTTTCCGAATCATGTTTTTAAGTTGCATAAGGCTCTATATGGTTTAAAACAAGCACCTAGAGCCTGGTATGAAAGACTTAGTTCTTTTCTCACAAAACATGGTTTCAATAGAGGTCAAGTAGATAGCACTCTTTTTATAAAAACAAAAGCCAAAAATATACTGTTGGTTCAAATTTATGTGGATGACATCATCTTTGGATCTACTGATGAATCCTTGTGCAAGTATTTTGAAAAGCTAATGCAGGGGGAATTTGAGATGAGTATGATGGGAGAGCTCAACTACTTCCTTGGACTTCAAATCAAACAAGGAAAGGAAGGAATTCACATCTGTCAAGCAAAGTACACCAGAGAACTGCTAAAGAAATTTGGATTTGAAAACACCAAGCCACTGTCAACACCAATGAGTACATCAACTAGGTTGGACAATGACAAGGATGGTAAGAAAGTAGATCAAAAGATCTACAGAGGTATGATAGGTTCATTACTTTATCTAACCGCAAGTAGACCTGATATATTATTTAGTGTATGCATGTGTGCTAGATATCAAGCCGACCCTAGAGAATCACATTTAATTTCTGTCAAAAGGATTTTCAGATACTTAGCCAGGACTCATGATCTAGGACTATGGTATCCAAACTCCTGTGATGTAAAATTAGTAGGGTATTCTGATGCTGATTATGCTGGATGCAAGGTAGATAGAAAAAGCACCAGTGGTTGCTGTCAATTTCTTGCAGGGTGTTTAATCTCATGGTCCTCAAGGAAACAAAATTCAGTAGCACTATCTACAGCTGAAGCCGAGTACGTAGCTGCTGGAAGTTGCTGTACACAACTCTTATGGATAAAGCAACAACTTGAGGATTTTGGACTCAAAGTCAAGAAAATTCCTCTGCTATGTGACAACACCAGCGCTATCAACCTCACCAAAAATCCAATTCAGCACTCCAGGACCAAACATATTGAGGTCAGATACCATTTTATTCGTGATCATGTAGCAAATGGCAATATTGAAATATCGTTTATTGATACAAATAATCAGCTAGCAGATATTTTCACAAAGGCCTTACCTGAAGAGAGATTTACATCTCTTAGAAGGGAGTTAGGCATGTGTATTTTGTGAAAAGATCTTCATTTAAAGCTGGTATAAAAATTCTCAGAATTTAAGAAGGTTCTCTCTCTCTCTCTTTCTGTGTCAAAATCAATTCAAAAGTCTCAGTTTAAGCGTTCCGTCCGATAAGTCATAGTCCTTCAAGGCGGTCAACCTCGCTTGTCGTTTTCTGACGCCTCACCTTTTGGAGCATTTATATTCTTTAAATCGATGCGTTAACGATTCCTCTTCCTCATTCACTTTTTCCCCTCTTTCGTCCCGACGCATGAGCCGATGCCCTAGCGACTCTTGCCTCTACCCTCTGCAAATTTGAAGCTTCCATCTCCTTCCCGCGAAATCGTTTGAGGGTTTCCTCTCATCACCCTTCTCGTCACCCCTTCAAACCTTCTCCCACCTGAATCCATGGCCGCACCAGCTATTGCCGGAAGTGTGGGTGGCTACAGCGCCGAATACCTCTCCCCAGCGCAGGAGGAGCGTTTCACCTTTGTGAAGACAAAGCTCTGTGGTCACAAGGAAGTAGATGTTTCAGATCTGCAGAAAAATGGAATGAGCAGCCTCATTGAGAAGATCGACCAGATGAAGTGGAAAGGGCTTACCACTTGCTCAGAGGTAAGTTATCCGGACCTGGTAAAGGCGTTCTTTGTATGCTTAAGAACAGAAGAAGATGGGGCCCTCGTTTCTTCAGTCAAGGGCACCGTAATCAGAATCGACCAGGAATTGCTTAGGATGCTATTTGGAGTAAGCATATCGGGCTTCAGTGGAATTCATTCTGTAGATACCCAAGAAAAGGGTTTGGGGATTGTTGGGCCAGGGTTCAAGATGAGGGATGGCAAGCTAGATATCAATCAGTTAAGTGCCTTCAACCGCCTCCTTCACTTTATCGTTTGTCAGATTTTGGTTCCCCGAAGTGCAACCTTCTCCGCTTGCACTAAGGCTGACTCCGATCTGATGTACTGGGCCATTAAAAATGAGGAAATCAATATGGCCGCAGTGATGATGGAGAGAATGAAATTTGCCAGGGAGCAGATTTGGGACACTAAAAGCAAGTTGAATGTGTCCCTTCCCTATGCCCATTTACTCACCAGAATCTTCAGACACTTCGGTGTAGATGTCTCAGGGGCAGTTGTGGAGAAGATGGGCCAAGCTATCAGGTCCAGAAACTTAAAGAAGAGCGGTTTTTCAGTAGTCAATGGGGTCTGGTTCAAGGCTTCAGTTGCAGAAGGTGAAGGTCTCATTGGTGAGCCTTCAGTTACTCAAACCCAGTCAGAGGCAGATTCTGTGATGCCCGAATTGCCACTGGAATCAGGTTCTGTTCCAGTCTTTGTAGAAACAGAGCAGGAAGGGCCATCTATGGCCAGAAATCAGTCAGAGGCAGCAACAGCAGTGAGGGCAGAGGAAGACAGGCCAGCTACAGCAGATCCAGTTGTGCCTCCTGTTGAAAGGAGAATTGAGGACATTCTTCCTGAAGACATCCTGCCTGTTATGGAGCAGTCTGTGGCATCAGGCCACATCTTTGAAGACGGTCCAGTAGAAGAAGAGCAGCAAAATCCTAAGGAAAATTCAATGGAAATGGATGCTCCCTGTCAGGGGGAGACTGGTGCAGTTGCAGAAGATGCTCCACTTGAGGGGGAGCAATCCCAAGAGACACCAGATGTTGCACCTCCAGCCACCAGCGATCAGGAGGAAGACCAGAGAGAGTCTGAAAATTTGGATGCCAGAGAAGGGGAGACAGCTAGTTCATCAAGCTCTGATGAGGACAATAATCCACCTCCTCCAGCTACAAAGGGCAAAGAGAAAGATATAGCTCCTGAAGTACCCCTTTTAGCTGATGCACCATTTGAAAGACAGGTCAAGCAAAAGATTATCATCAATTTAAAACCTGTGATTGAGAGGTTGGATGCTCAGGGTGAGCTGCTTTGCTCACTTCAGACTGATGTGAACTCCATCTTTCTAAGCCAAGCTTCAGCCCGCAAGGAATTGGTTCAGATTCGCTCTGCCATGACATGGTTTCATCAGGAAATGGGGACCATGAAGAATATGCTATCTGACATCCTTCAGGCAGTTGGAGCTCAAGCTCCTGCTCCTCCAGCAGCTCAGGAGCCTCACTCAAGTGTACCTGAGCCCTCCGGGCAGTCAGCAGCAGCAGCAGAAGCCCCAGCTGAAGAGTCAGGGCCATCAGGGCCAGCTGAAGATTCAAGGCCATCAGGGCCAGTTGTGATGGAATCAGGGCCACCAGGGCCGGCAGTGTTGGATCCTTTGCCTCCCTTGCCTGAAGAAGTGGTTTCAGATCCTCCACCCCTTGCTCCCACTTCTACCAACACTCCCATTCCTCCTTCTCCACCCTCTAACTCCACAGCTCCACCTGCTCCACCTCCCTTCAAAAAGCCCAGATCCAGGCCCATTTCCTCTCCCACACCTTTTCCTCCTCATCCCATCACATCCTCTCCTGTTTCTTCTACTTCTCATCTTTCCTCTGCTCAAGAATTTGAGGCCCCTCCAGCATCCTCAGCTGGAGCCTCATCCTCTTCTGGTACATCTTCACTTCCAGAAGTAGGATCTCTCAATTCTGATGCTTTCTGAACCCCCCTGCACCTCCCTCCTTTATCACTTTATTCCTACAGATGTCCAAGTCGACTCACCCTTTCTTGATAAAATCAAGGATGAGTTTGAAGAGGTCATTCTTAAATCTGTGCTAAAGGTAGGTGACCACCTTTCCAAGACAGACTCTTCCAGTACTGTCTCCAAGAAACGAAAGCTTTCTTCCTCCACATCTCCTCTTTACCCTCCCTTGTGGTTTTCTCTTACAGTCACCCACAAGCATACCTCTCTGTACAAAGAATACCTTCAAAAGTTGTCTTTGCCACTCTTCACAATCTTCCTTTTCTTAACCTCTCTGACCATTTAGATGTTATTCTTCCCTATACTCCTCTGTCTAAAGCCGACAAATCCAAAATCTTCTCCTCAGCCCACTCCAAAACTGAGGAGCAATGGGCTAAATCTCATAAAGATCTGTACAGTCGCTTCCTTCAGGCTAAGGCAGCAAGGTTTCCACCCAGGGATCACTCCTTGACCCTTTCTGAGTGGTTCCAGTTTCACCACCAGAACACCTGGGCTCCTGCCATTCAGAAGCTCATCAAGCTGGTCAGGCATTTCCAAACATTCAACAACTACAGGTATCTCAACAATTTACCTGAAGTTCAGCTCAGCCAGTTCAAGAGAGCCATCAAGGTCCTAACCCACTCTGAGCAGTCTGAGGAAATCAGAGTAGATTTTGCCACTCTTAATTTACCTGAAGAGATTTTCCTGCCTCAGATTCATTTCCTGATTATGGAATCTTCGGTTGGTTCCATCATTTTTGAGCGTTTTGCAAGGGTTATGGGCAGAATCAAGATTCAGAAAGGCCTTCAGGTTGGTTTTCCTAGATTTCTTTTCCGGGAATACCATAGAGGGTTTGTCAACTCTGCTGTCCTTGCCCCTCTCCTCTCAGAATGTGAAAGGCTGAATGCCTCCGATTGGTCCAAGCTTTACTCTCTGTCTGCTCAGCAGCTAGCACATCTGAATGCTGCTCAAGCCAGGGAAGGAAAAGCTCCTATCTCTCCTGCAACCTTCTTGGATATGAATTCAATCCAGCTGGTCTTTGATCCCTACCACGTTTGGGCTGAAAGATACAAAGTGTTTTTAGCTCTTCGCCAGGAACTCAAGGACAAACAGATTTTCTACCCTGTCACCATGGATCAGTTTCTTGCCTGTGCAAGTTTTGGTAAAACAATCATCACCTGCTCCTCCATGGATCCAGACGAGTATGACCTGTTTCTTACCAAGCAGCGCAGCCTCTATCTATCCAAGATGGCTCCAATCATGGGACCATCCTTCTCCATTGAGAGCGGTGCCTTTAGGCAATTCTTCAAGCGTCAGGAAGAGCAAGCCTGGGAAGCTATTTCTCATTATGCCTCCCTTCTCTCTCCTGCTTATTATTTGCCTGTACCTCCTCAATCTTAAATGAATGGATTGTGCTCCTTCTCCTCATTGTCTCTTATTCTTTGTCTCTTTCCTTTTGCTTTTTGCTTAATGACAAAAAGGGGGAGAATGATTACCTACTTGTGTCTGACACATTCCTGAATCATGACTCAAGTACTTTAATTCCTGTTTAATACTCAGTACTACTTAATATTGATCATAGTTTTGTCATCACCAAAAAGGGGGAGATTGATGAACAGTCCATCCCCATGTACTTTTAAATTAATTACTTGCCTATTTTGGTGATAAACAAAACACTGTCAAAAGTTTCTCTAACCTTGTTTATCTAGCCATAAGCACAGGAATTACCCAAAGAAAGTCAAGCATTTGTGGTAAGTCTTACATACATCTTTTTCAGAAGAGCCATAATAATTCCTTCATTAGTTATAACGACTTGCTCATTATAACGACTCTGTAAGTTATCGTAACGACTTCTTCAGAAGTTATAACGACTTGCTCATTATAACGACTCTGTAAGTTATCGTAACGACTTCTTCAGAAGTTATAACGACTTGCTCATTATAACGACTCTGTAAGTTATCGTAACGACTTCTTCAGAAGTTATAACGACTTGCTCATTATAACGACTCTGTAAGTTATCGTAACGACTTCTTCAGAAGTTATAACGACTTGCTCATTATAACGACTCTGTAAGTTATCGTAACGACTTCTTCAGAAGTTATAACGACTTGCTCATTATAACGACTCTGTAAGTTATCGTAACGACTTCTTCAGAAGTTATAACGACTTGCTCGTCATAACGACTCTGTAAGTTGTCGTAACGACTTCTTCAGAAGTTATAACGACTTGCTCGTCATAACGACTCTGTAAGTTGTCGTAACGATTTCTTCAGAAGTTATAACGACTTGCTCGTCATAACGACTCTATAAGTTGTCGTAACGATTTCTTTAGAAAGTTACAACGACTTGCCATGTTTCATAACGACTTCTTTTATCATCTGTTATAGAACGACTTGGTTGTGGTAACGATTTCATAAGTTATCATAACGACTTCTTATCAGTCTACAGCAACTTGATCATAACGATTCTATCAGATTTTCACAACGACTGCATAAGTCATGTTTCCATTAATTAAATGTTTTTCCTTGATTTAATCTACGTTGAATAGTCAAAGTCGCATCTCGTCTGATTGACTGCCATGCATTTAATAAAGACTGAACGTATCTCTGCATGGACACAGAACATATCTTCCATTCTCGTGTATTCTCTGCATGCATCTTTTAGAACGATAAAGTATTACTACTATATTTGTGTCTATCTGCTTTGACGTTGATTGACATCTGGAGATAGTATAGCTGTCTACCATTAAAGCTCAACCTTGCAGAACCTTAAGGATGTACTATCCTACAACAACGGACACAGAAGGAACTACAAGCAAACTCAGAAGATCTTATCTCTTTGCGTGCTCCAAAGAACAAAAGACTGTTGACAGGAAGCTTCCACAAAACCTTCAGTCTAACGTACACCAAAGCTGTGAGACAACGGTCATCTCCTTGTCCTCATTCAAATCGGAGATACAAATACAAGATAAAGCTCGGAAGACAATATATCGAGAGAATTCAAATTCATATTGAAGAGCGGCTAGAACTCTGCAGCTTTCAAGTCTTCAAATTTTCTCTAGAGCCACAAATTCAGTCTTTTCGATCTTGGCTCTTAGCTCCCTGTGCTGTGAGAAGAAAAATTAAGGAAGAGCTAGTTTAGTTCTGAGAGAGTGCACTTTGTGTAGATCTTCGTCTCTCAGTGCTTGTAGCTTCAGATTGAGTTTTGTAAAAGCTTGATCTAGGGGCTAGTCTTTTTCTCTCAAGAATTTTCCTGTGTTATTCCCTTCGTGTGTGAAGGAAGACCTGGTGGTTTCCAGGGTGGTGTTATTCCCTTCGTGTGTGAAGGAAGACCTGGTGGTTTCCAGGGTGGTGTTTATTCCCTTCGTGTGTGAAGGAAGACCTGGTGTTACCAGGGTGTTGTGTTCCCTTCAGGGGTGAAGGAAGACCAGCTAAGCTGGGTGGTTGTTTTTGTCCATAGGGGGACTGTACCCTAGTTAGTGAAATCCTGAGGGTTGCTCAGGGACTGGACGTAGGACTCCTAAGGAGAGGAGATCCGAACCAGGATAAATCTGTGTGTTGTGTGATTGTCTTCTTTGTGTGATTGTTGTTTTACTAACCATTACTAATCCCTTTCAAGAACTCTTTATGTTTGTTTGAGTTCAGGTTTTTATCAGATAAACTTTTAAAGACCCATTCACCCCCCCTCTGGGTTAGCCAACCGGGCAACAAGTGCCTCTTCTTATACTAATGATGTTCCCACGGTTCGTCGATTACCGGATTTGCACACTTTCGAGTGACATATAATAGTAATAGATGCCGAGATCGGATCTTGTTCAATCTGCATCTGAACTCTGTCTATTAGTGAAAGGCTCCATCCCAACTGTCGAAAGCTGTCCAATTCAAAGTGCTAACATGCTCAGACTACTACTCCTACTAGGCAAAATTGCCCTCCCCCTAGGTAAAGGAATTGACTTGCTAACAGCCTTTCTTTATATATGCAACCCCTTCTCTTCCGAAAGAGCTTACTTTTGATGGCATGAGCTTGTGAAGTCCCACAGCTCTATTCTATTTTATTTAATAAGGGAGCCTTCATTCATTTTTAAAGTATAAAAAGTCGCTACTTCCTCGACACTAACAACATAACATCCGCATCACTTTGCTCTCATCTGCTTCTCCCACTCCTTCATTCGTTGTCCCCGCATCGAGGACTAATTGAACTCTCTCGTTGTGGAGAGACCGAGAATGATTAAGTCTGCTTTAGTACCGGTACCCAGCACCGCCTATCCTAATTAAGGTACTAAACCTTTTAAAAGGGTCTTTCCATCCGGAACAAAGAGTCAGATTGAACCAAGAATCTTGAGAACAACTACGATAGGATTCGCCAAAGCGGATGAGACTAAATAGGAGCACCCCTTTCTCGAAGAAGGCGCTACCATAGTCATTCAGCAACGGAATCTTTCCGTCTATCCGCGGATCAATCATTCATTCCAGCTGACATATTAATGTATTGGGTGAATGACCCGCTTCTTTCGTAGACGTTTTGCCATGTCTGAGTGAAGAGCTTCTGGCAAGGTATTCAAGGAGCGAGATTCAATTCCTGCGTATGATGGTGCCTGGCCTGTTTGTCACAGGCTAGGAGGGTCGAATGCTTTCTATCGAGTGCCCGTTTCTTTCTCGATCAATGTATGGAATCTTTCTTCAAAGACAAGGCATAGCCAAAAGGGCTAGCCCCGTGCTATTTATCAATCGTCAGCATATCAAGTAGTAAATCGCTTTCTGGAGACAATAAAAAACTGTCATTCTTCTTAAGATCTCTGTATAGAAAACGGAGCTTTCGGCCCCGGGCCCCTTAAACTAATGATTTCATAGTTGAAAGATGCCCATCTAAGTGATCCTTGGCTTGAAAGCACCTCTCTTTTCTCGTTTTCGGATGACTGTCCCATTCCATTGCTGGTAAATACAGAGTAGGATCCACTCTAACAGCTGCACTTTTTTGTCTATTTTTCTATACCGGCTCTTTTCGCTGGTACTACCTCAGTTAGACTGTGGGAAGATGGGTAGGTGGGGCCTCTCAACCAAGACATCGCGATTGGCGAGTGGGGGACTATCCCCTCGGAGGCGACGGTCAACTCCAGCTTCAATCGCTCCAAGGATGACTGGAAGAGACCGTATCAGAGCTTCAAACCAGACCTTGAGGATCCTCCTGTTTTGACGCTGTTTTCACTCCTCCTTGAGTTGCCGGTCACTTACGGCATTCATGAAATTCCTATTGACTGTTGGCTGGATTCACTCACCAGCATTCCTAACTTCGAAAGGAGGATGATATGAAGTGCTCTTTGATTTTCATTTTCCTCAAACGAAGAGGCTCATCAATGAATCCTGTGCCCCAGTCTTGATGAAAGGGATACGGCAACGACCGGAGCATTCAACTGACCTGCCACATGGGAGATCTAACCACCCTAGCGAGAAAGGAGATTGAAGCAACGCTACGCGCCTTTCTTTTTATTTTTACCGAACTTGTAAAGGGCCCCCCTCCACCCGACGTTCCTGGGTTGCCTCGTGAGTGAGGCCCCGTAGCAGTTTCTCCCTGGCGGTGGGGTGTGCCATCTAACCATGATGAGTCGAGGCTGAGAAAGCCATTGGACAGGGATTCCTGCCCTTATTGCCGCATCAACTGGAGAGTCTCCCGAAACCGGTCAACTTGTAAATCCAGAACATTCCTTTATTTTTTTGAAAGAATTCCCCTGTAAAGACCGTAGCAAGGGCTCGCATCTGGCGTTCCCCACCACTGGCGGTCAAATCCTCTCATTAGTCAAAAACTGGAGTTAGGGGCTGCGATAAGCCAATCGTAGTGCGATACGGATCAAGCCCCAACAAAAGCAGCCAAAGAGAGGATCATTATTTGAATGCCAACTTTGAAGGCATACATGAGGCAACTAAGTATAATTAAATTGACCAACCAACAAATTAGCAAACATACAAAAGCAAATAGTGAATAAGGGATGAGGTACCTCCAACAGACTCCAAATCCACGCTCCCCAGGAGCTGCTCCTTCCACCTTCTCAGGCTTTCATCTTCCTGGGCCATTCATACGCAAAAGAACTTGATAAAACAGATGCTAAGAAAAGGTGGCAACTTTACAAGCAAGGCAAAATGAATTTGAAGGACTAATGTCCATGAACGAAGGTAGCAACTACATAAAAATCTGATTAAACATACATAAAAATCTAAAAAATCTAGAAAAATAAAAAATCACCCAAATCTACGTTGGGTTATAGCAACTAATAAGATCATCACAAAATCTAGTTAAACATACATAAAAATCTGAAAAATATAAAAAATCACCTTATAGCAAGAACATTCACAAAATCTGAAAAAAATAAAAAAATCACCCAATTCTAGTTAAACATACATAGAATAAGAAACCAATGTCTTTTCTGGTTAGCTTCCAAGCTGAGGGGCTGGCTGAGCATCCTTAGTTTTGCTGATAGCAGGGGCATTAGATGCTAGTTGTTGGGGGCTTCCATTAAGTACCTCATAGACGTGGGTTGTAGCTTCACTTTGACACGGCGCCGGACCCGTGGGCTGCTGGTCTGCTGGTGGGTACCATCTACATTTGGACTGCTGGTGACCAAATCTTTTGCACGAAAGGCAGAACACGGGGGGATCGGTGTAGCCCACAGGCTGCCAGAAGCCATTAGCTCCAATTCTGACCCACACTCTGGCAGGGAGTTGCTTGGAGATGTCCAGTTGCACATTCACTCGAGCAGCTTGTGAGCGGGTGAGAGAACTGGTATTCTTGTCCACCTGGAGTACAGGTCCGATGCTTCCCGCAATGGAGCGGATCATACACTCATGAAAGAAGTTGACTGGGAGCCCTGGGAGTTCCAACTAAACCAGGACAATGGGGGAATCTTCATGGGGGGAAAAGTCGATGGACCATCTAAAAAATCTGAAGGGGCGCCCCTGAACTTGCAGTGTCTCCTTGAGTAGGACTTGTAGGTAATCACTCTTGTTCTGGAATCTGATAAGGAGGTGCTTGCTGTCAAGAGCACTCATGATGAAATCTTGAGAGAAGTGTAAGCGCTGCATCATGTGAGTTCTGATCTCCTGGAAGCGAGGGGCGGCCCAATGGTGTGCGGGCTATGAATGCTGTTTCCAGAGGTGAGAAGGAGATGTTAACTTCATCTATGGAGAAAAATGCTGCTTGCTCCCCCAGATCTGTGCTGGCTGGCAGATGAATCTGAAGTGTAAGTGCTGACTGCTTGGAGCATCTGGACACCACTTGAGCAAAGGTAGGGGGAGCAGTCACCGAAGAGATACCTGGAACCAGTGGAACAGCTGTGGGCAAAGCAAAGAAGTCACACCCCTGAACAGGGACTGGAGCACATGAGTTCTATGGTTCTCCCCCAGTCCTCTGTTGGCCTGCAATAGTGGGAGCAGCAATAGAGACCACGTTGACTGGGTTATCTGCAGTGGAAATAGGAGGGAGATCTGGGACGCCAGCAGCTGCAGATGTTGTTGGAGCATCCAACCCCACCTGGGGGGCAGGTGGAAGAGGATGGACAGGAGCTGTAGATTTTGGAGCTGCTTGCCATCGTGAGGTAGGGTCTCGCCCTAGGGCTGGATCAGATCGACTTGAAGGACCCAGGGCATCTTCTGGGGCCCTAGGTGGAGCCACGGTAGGGGGACTTTCTAGAGCTGGAGGAGCTGGCAGCAGCTGGATATGGCGTGGATGCTTCTACACACTGTCCACCAGGCAGCAGCACAAGAGAGTGGGCCCTGGGAGGGGGAGAAGGATCTCGTCCAGAGGCTACAGCTGGAATAACAAGCATAGAGGGAGCAAGGCGGGACACTGCCAGCGTAGGGGGAGCAAGGCGGGACACCGCCGGTGCCGGGGAAGTGCCTGGCGCCATTCCTGACGAAGACGTATGACCTGGTGGACAGGTTGGGCTCCGAGCACATTGCGTCGTGGAACGAAGAGGGGACGACATTTGTGGTGCGGATGCCCAACGATGGGGGGGGAGATCGCCGGCGGCGTAGGTGAGGGGAAGGGAGGGGGGAGATCACGGGCAGCATGGTCGGCTAGGCGCGGGGGGTGGTGTGGTCTCGGGGGTGTCCTCGAATGGGGGAAGGTTTGGCGGATGTTTCAATAGAGAAAGTTTGCCGCGATCTGAAAAGGTTTGTAGGGTGTTTTGAATTTTTTTTTATAAGAAAAAATTTTGGATGATGTTTATACCTACTATTAACTTACTGTAATACACTCTATAAGCATATAATTTTGTTATATACTTATAGTATCACGCCATAGAGATAGGTATATCTTGAAAGTTCAAGAACAAAACTTATCTGATATCCTTACGACATGTACAGTTCGTAAGTATAGATATGTCTATCAATACGAATAGCTTACGAATATTTTAAACCATAAGAAACTTTCGTAGGCAGAGCTAAGATTTCTTGTAGTGGGAAAATAGAATCATGTGCATAAATGAGAGAATGTAAACCATGTGTAATTCATGTGTAACATGTGTGTTAAAAATCAGAATGTGTAATATGTAAAAGTGTGTGCCATGTGTGACACTGCTTCGATAGAGGGCCGTGGAACCGTACCATGGAAAAGTCCCCATGGGAAGGTTCAATGTGTTAAGATCCTAAGGGCATTAGGATGAAATCCTGGTGGTGGACAAGTACCACTGGTTAGGGTGGAGACTTGTTCTCCCGGTCTGCGCAGTCCAAGAGTCGTCACTATATTGCCTAGGTGACGTCTATGTGTATGTGTTATGTGATGTGTCCTTCTAATGGTGGTTTGGACTATGTGTCACGGCACTAAATTGTGAAATGTGAATGTGACTATGTGTAAATTGTGTAGTGTGAATATGTGTAAATGTGCAATGTGTAAAAAGAGAACTGTGTGAATGAGTGATTGTGCAAACATGTGAAACCAATAAGTTAGATCGTAAATTGTGATCCATGATACATTAATGTGAAATTATGTTATAACAGCAACCTAGTTGTGTTTATAAGAATGTTTTATATGTGTAAAAATGCGTAGAATCCATGCTAAGAACAATTCTTGCTTATGTGTAAATGTTTCCTTGTTTAAGTGCTATCACGTTGTAGTATAATCGAGAATGTAGCTCTCATGTGATAGGATGTGAATTGCTAAATCCATGTCAAAACAACAACCTTAATGTGTATAAAATGATAATGTGCATGTGTAAGAATGTGTAGAAACCATGATAGAAATGTTTCCTTTTATGCATGCAAGAATCCCATGTTTGGTTGTTTCCATGTTATAGCCTCATTTGAAATGTAGCTTTCATGTGATTACATGAGTAGAAAGCATTTGATAGGATATTTATTTTGGAATGTCTTAGACCATGTACAATGTGTTACAATTTTGTAGAACTGTCATGATAGGTTGTCTCTTATAAATGTTCAAGCATGTTATATGTTTTACTTTGTGAATTGGAATGAAAAACCTACTGTGATATATGCATGTATGATGTGTGTGGTGTTATTTGCTGAGTCTTTTAGACTCATTCCTTGCTTCGGCGTATAGGTTTAGTAGGTGATACACCTTTGGAGGAGACCGTAGAGAGCGACTCCGAGCGCGGGGAGTAGCTTGGCGAAGTTGTAGTTGTGACATTTTGACTTCCATCGTATGTAAATTGAGGCATTGTAATAGAAACACTATGTAATTGTGGACAACTATGTATTTGAATTTAGTACTTCATTATGTGGACTTTATTTCTTTTAAATTATCATGGGATCACGTATGTTAAATGTGGATAATGAAATGAAATGAAAGACCTTGTTCTTTTACTTCCGCTACTCTGTATCTATATTGTGTGTATCTCAATCATGTGATAGCTTTTGGGTAAATGCCCCACTGTGATAATGTTCACTATACCGACGTGGGTTGGTATAACCGTACCAGTATAATGAGGATCATCACACTCTGAGTCGCGACGGTCTAGGATGCCGCAACAGCCCATGCATTGTCCATACATGTGGACAATACTGTCGCGACGCTCCGCCCTGTCGTGTCTCCATGTCGTAGCCCTACGATATGCCGCGACAGTAGCTGCGCATGCAGGCCTCCTCAACCACCTCCTATTTATCCTCTCATAGCTTTATCTTTATCCCAAGGGAATATCTCACCCCCTTGGGCGAGATTTGGGCCCTAGGGACTCTCCTTGAGGACCCTAAGGACTCTCCATCCGAACTTGGGTAGGGATTATCTCCCATTTTTAATTAATTCTCATTCTAAAGAGATATTCTCTCTCAAAGCTCTATAAAAACAAGGCCTCTCCTCAAGGACGAGGAGAGCCTCATTTGGACCCCGAAGGGCTGCCGAAATCTCCTCTCACCAACAATTAGCCTCGCAGCCATCCTTTTCACCACTCTTCTTCACATTCCACTCCATAAAGCATCACTTTTTCTTCATCAATGGAGCACAAGACGTGAAGGGGGCGACCCTAGCATCCCCCTGAAGCCTTTGCACACCATTTGGGACTACATCCATGCCAGGGAGTCGCCCTAATGGGGCTCACCTTCTTCCTTTCTTTTTATTTCCTTATTTCTACAAGCATTTTCATGTCTTTCTAGATAGGTTACATTCCACTTTCCACCCACATTTCCACAGACCCTAGGGGTTTAAAAACCACCCCCCAGGTTCGTCCCTTCCATGTTGGTTTGCTTCCTTTCATTTTTAGAATAGTTGCTACACTAATCATTTTTCTAATAAGGCTTTTCTTTGTTGTTTCTCTTTGATTGGCAAGCATACAAACAAGCAAACAAGGTACTACGAGGAGTTCTCGTCCTCTGGCCGGCCGGAGGAAGGGAAGGAGGTCTCCCTCATTATCTCCCGCACCAGAAGAGAACGCGACAGGGGAGGGCGACGCGACAAGAGACGCGTCAGCCATGATAATCGCGTTATCAGTTATTCCTCTATTCTCTTCCCCCCCTTTCCTAGAGTAGTTAGTCCGTATTATTTTATTCATTTAGGCAATACTCTAGGTGGCGATCACATTCCTTACTTTCTTACCATTAGATTTAATATCTGTTAATGTGTCGAAGGGAAGCACAATCCCTGTGATTACACCTTTTAGCAATCACGGTGGGACCTCCAGTGCCACCCTCGTAGATCTAGTTTGCTTGGTTGCCATGTTTCCCCCTTTACTTCCTCTTTTGGTGCCCTACTAGTCTGTTATTCCCTGTTTCATGTATTTTTGGCGCTCGGTTCGTGTCGTGGCGCATCGCGGTGATGCGATCATATCGCGTCGCCTATCACGGACGTGATACCAGGTGCGTTTCCCATTTTCTTATTTGATATCTCCTGATCCTGTGAGTTCATTCATGTTTGTATCATGTTTCTCTGACATGCTTGCCCGTGTTTTTGCCTCTTAGAATCCTGTTAGGGTTCGGAGTTTCCGTTTTCTTTCCATTGTATGTTTTTGGATCTAGTCACGGCAGTGCGCGGGGATGCGACACGGTCGCGTCTGAGATAAGCGTCGCGTCTACAGGTACGCTTTGTGTGTTACTGTTTTCATTCCTGGATCGGTTTCTGAATGCTCCATGATCCATTTTGTATAGTTTTGGCGATTTTGTGCGCTTATCACTTGTTTAAGTAGTTTGTTTGAGTCTGTGTGTGTGTGACTTACTGTGTTCTCAGGTGTCTGTTCATATCGTGGTAGTCCGCTCTGTCGCGATAAGGTCGCGGCGTACACGGCCGCCGCGACTTGGCCCGAGAGCTGTTTTGGTCACCCTGTCTGCTCCTCATCTTCACTCTTGCATACATTTCGGGCATTTAGGCCCCTTGCATACGCTATTCATCCTATTGGTCAGGTTCCCCCTTGGATGAGTGAGTCCTCTAACCTACGAGCACTCGTAGGCTGACTCGGGCCCACCTTCTAAGGACCTCCGTATGACCCCGTGACCGTACGCACGTTGCGGCTCACCGGGCTGGTTGTACCCGTTGCACCCTTGTGTCCGAGCCACCCTTGCTTGTGAGTGTACCATCCTTAGTGACATCGAATGACTCGAGTTCATACCTATTAGGGTCCATTTGACCAAGTGACACACCCTTAATCAATTCATCTAAAAGGTCAAGTTCAAACCTTAAGAAATTTGCGCATTAATCATGACAACTTGAGTGTTTCATTCATCCCTCCGCTTCTCAGTCTTTCTTGATTGTGTTAGGGTCTAGATTTTGTTAGTATCACCCCCTGTCATTTAGGGGGCGCATGCGTCATTGTCTAGGGAGATCGAGTCATTCCCCTCCTTTCCTTGTACTCTATCATAACCCTTTGTTCGACATGGAACAGTTCCGTGTCCTTTCTGATGATGCCTTACCCCTTGGACTCCTCGAGGATGTGGCCCAACCTCCAACGGCCATACCTCCAGGGCATATTCAGGCTCCTCTTGTCATTGGGCGTCATTCCTGTCCTCCTTCTCCTCCAAGGGAAGATGACCCCCATTCCCAATTTAGTCAGCTACTTCCTCATCTAACTCCGGATTAAGTCCAAGAGTTCATTGCTGTCACCAAGGGCAAACAACCCCTGTCTCCCTCTGCCTGTAACTCAGCTCAGCCGGCGGTCTCCTCCGCCCACGTTGCCTCAGCACTCCACCTCTCTTCTTCAGGGGCAGACCCTACACCCCTCCGTCCTCGGGCCATTCATTTCTCGGAACCCAGCTATCTTCTGGCACGAGAGGTCCGACCTCGATCCCCTCCAACCTCAATGTACTATACGGCCGAATCCTCGGCTCGTGAGAGGTCTCAGACATTCGAGCAACCCTGCTCCATTGTCTCAACACACCATGCCCAAGCCCCCTCCGACTTCGTTGCGGAGTGGGTTGTCCTGACAAAGGAGCTCCACGACCTCAAAAGGTAGATTGACCCTCGGAAGGTGGCCGACATCGCCCTCCCATCATTCCAGTACCTCCGGGTACCACCCCAATAAGAGCTTCCTGTTTACCGGCGATACTCTGGGGTAGGAGACCCATATGTTCATTTGAAGGATTTTGTTTATAAGTCAGCACCGCACAAGTACGACTGCCACCTCATGGCGTACTTGTTCAGAAAATCCTTAGATGGTCCAGCTTTGGAATGGTTTTATTCTCTACCACCTGAGGAAGCTGAGGATTTCTGGATCGTCCAGTAGAGGTTCTTGCAGCAATTCCAAGATCGGGTTGGACCCGAATATTCTTTTGTAGATTTGGTAGCTGATAAAATGAAGCCCGATGAAGAATTCTCAACTTATGCCGACCGGTGGTGCTCATTGGCTTCTGAAGTCCGCTGCCCCATGCTGGAAGAGGAGAAAGTCAAGTTGTTAATCTCCAATGCCACCTCAACCTACCTGGCCATATTGGCCATGAATGACATTTCTACCATGCACCAGCTTTACAGCCGACCCCATTTCATTCAGACTCAGCTCAAGGACTCACCTATACACTCCATGTTTGAGACCCCAAAAGCCCATTATGTCAAGAAGCCTCAAGGCCCAGTTACTGATGGGATTCAAACCAATGAGCAAGTCGGTGTAGTCAGCAACCCCCAAGGCCCAGTAGGTAGGTCTCCATACTCTCAGCAACTTCAGCAACCATGGAACAACAACAAACAACAACCCCCTCAAGGTCAGAATCCTTCCCAAGACCAGCGCCAATACTCTCAGGTCCCTCCACCTCAAAATGGCTTTGCCAATAGAAAGCCCAATGGACCGAAGAGAGCCCAATATCCACCTCTACCCGAGTCATTAGCTGATGTCTTTGCAGCCCTCATGTCCCTCAATGCTCTTAGACTCCCTCCGGAGAAGCCAAACTGGAATATGGCAGCGGACCAAATAGAGTATTGTGTTTATCATCGCCATCCGGGCCACAATGTGTCAGAATGCTTCAAGTTTCGGGATATGATATATGATCTTCACGAGCAGAACCAAATCGATTAGGCAGAGATGAGAAGATTAATCCAGACCTTAAGGGACCAACAGGGTCAGAGGCAACAACAGCAATAGCAGCCGCAACAACAACAACAACAACAACAACAACAGTTCCAACCCTTCCAGAAACAACAACAGCAGCAGCCGCAGCAGCCGGCAAAAGACCTTGGCATAATCTGCAACCCCATGCCACAACATCCTGCAGCTCCAAACCCCCAACCTGCTCTGCCACCTCCTCCACCCGCACAAGTCAATCCAGTCGTCCATTATCCACCACCAGAAGGTTAGTGAGCCTTCGATGATGAGCATGAAGTGGGCCAGCTTCTAGTCATTTCCCACGACACACCCATTACCCCCACATCTACATCCACCAAACCTCTCTCCTTCACACCTACTGTCGCCGCCATTACCTCACCGCTTTATGACTCCCCCATCTTGTCACCCATTATCCCCTCATCCACCAACATCCCTTTATCTCCTACGCCAGCGCCATTGCTAGCCAACCACTCGATCCTTGACACTTCACCTTCTCCACTCAACCATAACCTCGCCTTGCGAAGCGGGCGGATGTTCCATCGGATGTACCCTAATGCATCTGTAGCTATGCCAGGTCAACAAGTACAACAATCCAAGACCCAGCAACAGCAGGACGCAGAAGAGATAGATCCGGTCCCAGGGACCCAATATGATATCTTGCAGCATTTGTATCAAACTCCCGCCAAGATCTCTATTTTAGAATTGATTAAGAGGTCTCAAACTCATCAAGATGCCCTAAGGGCCATCCTGCAAAGAGTCATGGTCAGTGAGGACATGATCCTCGATAATCTGTCCTCTATACTTTCTATCGTAAACAGGGGACCCACGATCACTTTCTCTGATGGCGAGTTAGCTACTCCCAAAGCTAGGAAGATGCCCTTATGTGTGACACTGACAATAAATAAAGTAGCTATTGACGCAGCATTAGTGGATACGGGAGCTTCCATCAATGTATGTCCACTGAGCACCTTAAGAGCCTGCAACATCTCAGAGCGTCAGTTGCAGCCTACCCCCACCACCATAGCTGCATATGACAATTCCCGGTCGGCTTGTCACGGGGTTATCACTTTTTAGGAAGAGTTGGGGCCACTTGACATGTCAGTTGAGTTTTATGTGTTGGATATCGATCACACTTACAAGGCCATCCTAGGGCGTCTGTGGATCGAATCACTAGGGGCAGTACCTTCCACAGCACATCAATGTCTGAAGCTCCCCTTCCAAGGGAGGATAGTCAAAGTTAAAATTGCAGTGACAACCCACACAGTGGAGGCTGTTGAGAGGGTGTTGCCATCAGTCTGGCCATCCAACAAGTCCGTTATCTCTATACTTGATGTGAACTATCCCTGGGCTTATACATTTTCTTCCAATCACCCAATTGTGTCCCCATCAGTGGCAGCTGTCAGAAAGGATGTATTAGCAAACGCCAAGGGGTGGGATATCATGTTCAGAATCGGCTACCAGACCGGAAAAGGGTTAAGTACTCATCTCCAAGGCAGAGTCAAAGCTGTCACTGGAACAAGAAAATCTACAAAGCATGGCTTAGGATACGCAGAATGGGCAGCATTCTCACCCATCTCACAGTCAGAACAACAGCCTCTTACTTGGACACTGTATGATCACTTCATCAGGGGACCTATGCAGCCCGGGTATAACACCATGGTGAAAGAAGTTCCAAAGTCAGCATATCAAGTATTGGAAGCTCAGCGACCTGGCAAGAAGAAGAAGGCCGAGACGGATACAGAGGCACCAGATCTCGAAGATTTGATTTCAACAGTCAGTTTGTTGTTCAATGAACCTGAAGCAGAGGCAGAGGAACCAGAATCAGAAGATCTCATTTCAGCAGTCAACCGCTTGTTCAGCGAGGATGACCTATCGCAGTCTCAAGCAGCAGCAGCATCAGCATCAGCATCACCAGCGACCACCAAGCGACAGTTGCTTGGATTTGCTGTGGAAATTGAAATCGTAAGTTCAGCCGAATTAACAAGAGAGCTCTGGCCAGGGTTTTCCCGGCCTCTCAGTCACTTTGTTTCGTCCATCCTTGTTTATAAATTCCATTTCATTCCCTTATCTCCTCCCTTCATCCTCCAATTCTCCCCCGACGCTGTTGAAGCATTAGTCTCCCCTTCACCCCTCTTCGCCATTTTCCTTAATGGCTCAGTTCTGTCCTTCTACCGAAGCCTCCCAATGTAATGTAGTTCTTTTCCTTTAATAATAATAATAAAAAAATCGAAAAAAAAATGTGTGTGCTTTCTCCATACTTGTCAACCTTTTTCTTTCCTCAGACGGTGATCCCTGTCTTTCTCTTTCCTCCTTCCTCGGACGGCGATCCCCGTCTTTCTCCTTCCTCCTTCCTCGGACGGCGATCCCCATCCTTCCTCCTTCCTCTTCTTTGGATGGCGATCCCCATTCTCCTCCTCTCCCCTGACATCTCCTTCCCACTATTTAACTCTTGCTGTCTCACTCTCTCTTTCCCGACGACGATCCCCATCACCCCTGCGCCCCTTCTCTCTTGACGGCGATCCCCGTCACTCCCTCCTTCCTAGGCGGCGATCCCCACCCTTTTCCTCCTTTTTCTCAAGCTGTGTTTCCGCTTGTCGACCAACATGGTCGTTTTGGGCGACCTGGGTGAGGGATCCTCTGTTCCCCTACATCCCAACTCTATTGTCGGCACCCTGAGCTTGGGTGGCCCGCCTCCTCCTCCAGTCCCATTGAAGGACTTTCGCGGCCCTGCCGCACCCTTTTCTTTCCGTTCCAATAAATCTCTAGACATTTCTCTAGAACCCTTTGTAAATATTGAATCTAGTTTAGGTCCAGAGGTAGAATCTAGCAAGTCCCCGTCCCCGTCTAGGAACAAGAAGGGTAGTGGCATACCCCGCAGGTATCTTTTAGACCTGGTACATAGGTGCGGCGCTCTTCTAGCTGTCGAAGAGTTCGTCCAGAAAGCAGTGGTTCTAAACATGGAGGATCTGCACATAGAGGAAGGCTAGACGACGGATTTGAAGTGTATGAGATCTTAGCTGAAGATGATCCATCGGATGAAAATGATTGTGAAACAGAGGATGTTGCCGAGATGTATGCGAGTGGCATGAGGAGATTTGATGAACCCACCTCGGCAGTCGACGAGCCCACCAAAGAGGTAAACGTGGGAACAAAAGAGGATCCCAGGCTTTTAACCATAGCTTCCAGTCTCCCTCCAGAAGAAGAAGAGGCGCTTATAGAGATGCTAAGGGAGTTCAAAGATTCCTTTGCCTAGTCCTATGACGACATGCCCGACATTGACCCTGAACTGGTTGAAAATACTGCAGGGTTCAAAACTCTATCATTCATGGATGGGTATTCAGGTTATAATCAGATCCGTCTAGCCCCGGAGGATCAAGAGAAGACTTCTTTCACCACCCCCTGGGGAACGTATTGCTATGTGGTTATGCCGTTTGGACTGAAGAATGCCGGCGCCACTTATCAAAGGGAAATGTTAGCTATCTTCCACGACATGATACACATTGACGTTGAGGTCTATGTGGGTGATATCGTGGTGAAGTCTCGGACTCAAAGAGAACACTCCTCCGTCCTTGCCAAAGTGTTCCGTCGCGCACAAGAGTATCAATTGAAGATGAATCCGAAGAAGTGCGTATTTGGGGTTTCCTCGAGAAAATTGCTAGGGTTCATAGTCAGCAAACAGGGGATTCAAATAGACCCTCACAAGGCCAAGGCGATAAATGAAATGCCTCCTCTCAAGAACATATCCGAGCTTCGAGGTCTGATTGGTCGGCTTCAGTTCATAAGGAGATTCATATCTCAGCACGCCCAAAGATGTCATCCCTTCTATGAACTGTTGAAAGGAGGAGTCGATTTTGATTGGAACACCAAGTGCCAAGAGGCCTTTGATGAACTCAAGAGTTACCTTATGAATCCGCCCGTGCTTCAGGCGCCCATCCCTAGGAAACCATTGATTCTATATCTGTCGACCATTGAGGACTCCCTAGGAGCTGTCCTTGTTCAACATGATGAATTTGGCAAAGAAAGGGCAGTCTATTACCTATCTAGGCTCTTCAATCCTTCCGAGCTCAAACTCACTACAATGGAGAAAACATGTGCATCATTAGTTTGGGTAGTGCAGAAATTGAAGCACTACTTCCTAGCTATAAGGTGAGTTTGATTTCTAGAATGGATCTTATTAGGTATCTCTTGAAGAAGCCAGTCCTTGCCGACAGATTGGCACGCTGGCAAAGTTTCCTCTCCCAATTCGATATCACCTTCATAGTTCAAAAGGCTATCAAGGGGTATGCCATTGCTGAGCACCTTGCTCACCTTCCTCTCCCTCATAGTGATACGGTTCAAGAGGAATTCCTCGATGAAAACCTATCACTTGTATCCCAAGATCCTTTCTGGTCGCTCCATTTTGACGAAGCTCTCAATTCTAGGGGACGGGGCATTGGTGCTGTTTTGCTCACCCCAGAAGGGATTACCATTCCTCTAGCCTATCAGCTCCAATTCTATGCCACCAATAATATCTCCGAGTATGAGGCTCTCCTTGCAGGTCTTAAGCTTGCCTACCTCTTAGGCGCGTGTCATCTCAAGATCATAGGAGATTCTCAACTCATTCTTCGACAAGTTCTTTCTACCTACTGCACTCGTGACCCTAAACACAAGCCCTATCAAGATCTGGTCACTCTCCTAGCCAAGCAATTTCGTCAACTCATCTACATTCATACTCCTCGTTCTCAAAATATCCTGGCCGATGCCCTCGCATCCCTGGCCTCCTCTCTCTCCTTTCCTCTCAGCCGCAACGCTGAGACAATCACCGTTCAAAGGTTAGAGGCTCCCTCCACTCAGGATCCTTGGTTCGTTAACCTCAGGAGTTCTCTAGTTTTGAAGGCAGAGAGAAAAGAAGCAAAGGAGTTATTGCTTGTGGAGTTAGGAGAAATGATGTTAGAAGAAAGGCCGTGGTACCATGAGATTGAGCAATATTGCAGAGACGGTACCTTCCCCGAAGAGGCTAAAGTTGAGGATAAGCGAGCCATCCGTAGAGCGGCATTGACATATACCCATATTGGTGGAGTGCTTTAAAGACAAGCTCTAAATGGAATGCTCCTCCGTTGTTTGTCAAACGAAGAAGCCTGGAAGGTAGTGGAAGGGTCCCATTCCAGTGAGTGCGGAGGGCATGTCAATAGCCAAATGTTGGCTAAGAAAATTCTTAGGCAGGGCTACTACTGGCCGACCCTCGAAGAAGACTGTGCCACCTACATGCGTAGGTGTGTTAAATGCCAGATCTATGCCGAAAAATCCATGCTCCCTCCTTCTCCTTACATCCACTATCCTCTCCTTGGCCTTTCTCCATGTGGGCCTTTGATATCATCGGGCCCCTTGGTGATCCTAATGCTCAAGTAAAACAAAAATCCTTCATTCTCTTTGCTACTAAGTATTTCACCAAGTGGGCCGAAGCTGAAGCATTTGCGAAAATCAAAGGTTCAACCATGTGCAAATTCATCATGAGAAACATCATCGCGCGGTTCAGAGTGCCAAGCAGTCTCGTCACCGACAATGGACCACAGTTCATATCTCAAGAGCTTCAGGACCTATGTAAGAAATTCAACATTTCCTTGCATCATTCGTCTTCGTACTATCCGTAGGGCAACGGCCAGGCCGAAGCCACAAACAAAATGCTTTTGAAAATTCTAAAGAAAACTTGTGAGTCTAATAAATTCGCTCATTGGCCAGAAAAGTTAGTTGAGGCTCTGTGGGCCTACTGCACCTCCGTTCGCATGCCCACCGGGCAAACTCCATTCTCACTTACTTATGGGATGGAGGCGGTATGTCCGCACGAGATCCTCATTCCTTCGCTAAGGGTTCAGCTAGACAAGGAACTCAATCCCGATGAACATTGGGAGGCGTTACTGGTACAACTAGAACTCTTAGACGAACGGTGTCTAGCCGCGGCCGATCATGTGCTTGCATATCAAAATAGACTCTCAAGGTTTTTTCAAAAGAAAGTGATTGAGCGTAAATTTCAAGAAGGAGACATGGTTTTGAAGCGCATTTTTATAAAACTTGGAGGTCCAAGGTCCAAATTGTCAGCAAATTGGGAAGGGCCGTATATTGTTAAGGAAGTGTACCCCAGAAATGCGTATAGGCTAGTTAATGCCGAAGGTGAGGAGCTCTCTCACCCTTGGAGTGGGCTGTACCTTAAAAGATTCTACCCCTAATATTGATAACAACACCAATTTACAAATGAGAATGTTGTTAACCATGTTCCTCACTTCCCCTCATTGTGGTGAATGATCCCTATGTCCGGCCACATGCACACACAACACGGCGACTTAAGGCCAATTCCCCTTTGTTTATGATGTTTTCACTCAGCCCTCGTGTAAAGAACCTGAGGTCAATTCTTTCCTCACTCGGACAAGGTCCAGGGGCAAAAGGGGAAGCTAGCATGTAGACCAGCAAGCGGTATGTATCATGTGTATGAAGTCTCAAAGAGGGAAGGTCAATTCAAAAGAAAAGCAAAAAAGAAAAGAAAAAGGAAACAAAAGTAAAAGAAAAATGGTAAGAAAATAGGGGCATGTCAAAGAGTGGCAGTACAGTTCCCCGCGGGACGCCCTTGAGCCCGGTCGTACGCATGCCCCCAATTCAGAAGAGCAATGACCTTAAAGTCCCTGGACAACAGACGGATTGCACATGTGACATACCCATTGCAAATCTGACAAGCCAGTAAACCCGACCCCAAGACCAAGTCTTGTGTCATTACTAATCTTCCTACTCTCCCTAGAAGACCAAAGGACTCCCACACCTGGTTTGTGTTAGAACATCAATATTCAAGGGGCAAGAAGCCTTAGTGAGCCAAGGACAAATGCACGCCGCACATATACATTATCCATCAGACAAGAGATGGGGACGAGATCCATGGCTAATTACTCAAAAAAAGGGCAAGAAGTGTTGTTATCAAAATTTTAAAAAATTCAAAAAAACAAAAAATTTCAAAAATCCAAAAAAATCCAAAAATCCAAAAAAATCAAAAATAAAAAAAATCAAAAATCTCAAAAATAAAAAAAATCAGAAATCTAAAAAATCCAAAAATTAGAAATCTCAAAAATAAAAAAAAAACTGAAAATCTGAAAAAAAAAAAATCCAAAAGAATGTGTGTACATACTGCTCTCATTTAGCATGCATTGTTTATTTTCCTTTCCGCCTATTTAATAAGGTTCAGCCCCTTGACAATTATAAAGTCACATTCATGTTTATTTAAGCGCAAGGGGCTGAGTCAAAGAGCAGAGCTAACCTATTTTGATGAGTGTGCAGGAACAGGTAATTCTAAGGGACATGTGCGGTGCTCAGTATTCTTTGTCTCTCTCTCCCGTGTTTGAATCTCATCTCACACTCATGCCAATTGAAAATCATTCATTAAGAGTTGACATGAAATAAAATTCCACTAAAAGATGAACCAAAATGTACGAAAGATGGGGAGGTGGCTCACAAGTCTCCTCATTGTCCACCGCCACTCTCCTCAGATCCCTCCTGTCGGTCTGGTGGTGGCGGCATCTCGCCGCCAGCCCTACCACTCTGGGCACTCCCATCACCCTGGCGGCGCCTCTCCTCCTCCTCGTTCCTCTGCCGACTGGAGGAACCTGCCAAATACTGCCCTACGGAGGGGCCGGTCGCCCTGCTGACACTCGCCCCGCTCCTGCTCCTGCTGCGTGAACGGCCTATGTCCGTCACGATCTGCTGGATGCTCCGCGCCACCGCCTGCTGCGCCAGTAGCTCCATGCGCAGTCGGATGACCTCCTCCTGGTCTCCGGGCGACCTCTGCACCCGCAGTGCCGCCAACTCCTTTGTCTCCCTTGCGACCTGCGCCTCAGCTGCCTCCGCCCGGATGCGCAGCTGGTCCCTCTCGCTCCGGGTAGTTTGGACCTCCCCCTGGAGCTAGTCCCTCTCGCCCTGAAGAACCATGGCATGCTCCGTGGTAAGTCACAAATCACTCTCCTGCATCAGAGCAATCAATCAATAATCAATTGTTAAAAAAATCAATCAGAAGTTCTATTGTACTTACTCTCTCCTCCAGATGCCTTTGAGCCTCCTCGGCCCTCAGCACCGCTCCCGCTAGCTGGGCCTCCAGAAGCGACGGAGACCCCCTTGCAGCTCATGAGGAGGAAGCACCCCCTTCTCCGGTGCTCCTCACTCTCTCCAGCTCCCTCCGCTGTGCACAAAAGCACGTGTCAATTTCCAAAATCAGCTTAAAATTGTTAAGTGTTGAAGTTGGAGTAAGCACTTACCAGCTCCGCGGTCTGCCTCTGCACCGCTTCCCGATCCAGCACCGCCAAGTAAAGTAAGGCTCGGAGCGATGCAACCTCACCAGCTACATCTACCTGCAACACATTTCAAATCATTAGCCCAATTCTATAAAATCAAAATTCACAGGGTTGTGGTTTTAGGGTCATTACCTGGTGTCGGGCGCTCTTATATACCATGCCCCCGTACTTCAAGGCATATGCCTGGAGGTACGCGTTGTCAGTAGTAGCGTTCGACTTTACAGCCTTTCCGCGACGCTCCGAGTTGTTAATTTGCTCCTTTGCCCGGTCGCGTCAATCGATAGTATCGTGAAGCTCTCAGAAACTCCGACCCGGTCTGCGATACCGGTCTCGGACGGGGAACTCCACGGAACTCTGCCGAAGGCCGAGTGAGCGTTGGCTGAGGTATAGGTGTAGAGGTAACACAAGGTTAAGTGCATGCAACCACACCGACCTACCGAAGTAGGGGCGGGCCTGCACCAACCAGGGCTGTCCCTCATCACCCTCCCCTAGGTACGACTGCCAAACCACCTGCAAAGCAAAGATCAGTCAGCCGTCGAGCAGTGAATTCAAGCAATTAATCAAAAGGGAAAGGTTAGGGTACTTAAATCCAGGTAGGGGTAGTTGTCAATGGCCTCCTGAAGTTGCTCCAGCTGGTCCCCGAGATTGCGTGGATCTCGGCGAGAATCCCAATGGCGTGCAATGGGCACAAGGCCCGGCCGTGTGAGATCCCCTCTCCCCAAGGCTGGGAGGTGTAGATAGGCCCAGACCTGCAAAATGAGAAGCATGTTAGGTGGCAAGTTTAAGAAAAATGCAGTTTAAATTTCAAAAGGTTAGAAAGGAAGGTGTGTACCTGAAGAAAGGGGAAGAATCCACTGATCGACGTCTGCCGCTCGGAGGCGCCCAGGCTGTCGAACTGGTGTGCGAGGAAGGCTGCTCCCCAAGCATATCACCCTACCTCACTCAGGTCCTCCAGCAGGGGCAGGAAACGGCAGTGGACTGCGTCGCCCCTCGTGGAAAACAGAAGTCTAGCTAGGAATAGTACGAGGAAACGACGCAAGTCCAGGTCCGCCTGCGCCCCGGGCTCGCTCGCTAGCTCCCTCTAGCTAACCCAAACCAACCTGTCTAGATGCTCATCCTCACTCTCTCCTGCTACCTTCCCCACTTCAAACAACCCAAGGCTCTCCTGGAGGGGTACCCTAGGCACTAGGGAAGACCTATGCTCTATGGGTAGCTCTAGCAGTCGCTGGGCAAAATCGTGGTAACAGGGGTAGGTGTATCCGCTCACTGGCCTCCCATAGATTCTGAGCCCTGTGATCCGGCTCACATCCTCGAGGCTGGGGATCATATGTCCCCATGGGAATATGAAGGTGGTCGCCTCCGCATCCCACCTGCTCCGCAGAGCCTGAGTGAGAGCCGAATCCGCCCTCATCCTCTCCATCCTAAAGACTTCGCTAAACCCCATCTCCTCTACCCTCTCTCTCTGGAAAGGGGGGAGCGCCAAGAAGATAGCCAACACAACCATCCACGACACTCGGGCCCTCATCTCACCATGCAATCACATTCCATTTGTTAAATCAGTCATGTTTAAGGTTCGGTCAGAGTAACGACAACCGTGAAGGTCGTGACCTTGTCGCGACGGGGCGGTGCGTCACGACTTTATCACGACAGTGCAGTAGGCTGCGACCTTATCGCGACTCCTTCCTAGGCCGCGATAATGTCGCGTCTACCTGCATCGCCGCGATATGGTCGCGTCGCCTAGGACCGTCGTGACATGTTGTCGCGGAAGATCGGGCTGACGCGTTCTCAGGATCGGACTGGCCGGAGCCCTCTTTGTTCGATCTTCTTTTCCTTGGGCATCATGCCCTACATTGGCCATCTAGGGGCTCCGTCTACTACTCCTACACATCCATTCAAAGAATTAGGGGCGGTTTGCTTACTGATTTCATTGCTTTGGCCCTTTTCTTCCTCTCCTCTTCCACGTTCATCGTTGGAACCTCTGCCTCCTCCTCCACTTCCATATCCGTGATGGCCTCCTCTTCTTCAACCGGAGTCACCTCCACCCATTGCCGAGAGCTCCGCCTCTCCGCTTGACGCTTCCTTCGAGATCGACCCTCACCGGATCTCCTCCCTCCTTCCATGTCTTTGATTGTGTGTAGGGTTTATTTGGGTCGTTTCGTGGGCAACCTAGGGGGCAGAAAAGAGTAAGATCGTGGGATGGGGGATGGCTCAAAGATTTTGAGGTTTGAAAACCCAGAACGGAGGAAGGAAGGGCACCCTTGTTTTTTTTGAACCGATCGGTTCTAGTCACGTCGGGACGGTGGGCCGTGACATAGTCACGACGGGGTCGATGACTGCGACCATGTCGCGACCACCCGCCTTGACGCATCATGAAGGCGGTCTCCATAGGCGTCGCGTCACAAACCGAGCCGTTTGAACCTTGTAGGAAATTCCATTTATTCATTCAAATCCAAATCACTACATTCCTTAATTCTTCCTACAATCAAATAAATGCTTACATCCTTTCCCAACTACCATCTAAGGGCTTTCCGACAATAAATCCTAATCAATGCTCAAACAATCCCCACTGCTGGCTGAACCTTCTTCTGCAAAGCTTCATGTATTCCTTCATCACATCCTCGTCCTCTTCTACCTCTGCTTGGACAATGCTCCTCGCGCATCCTTCCCAATGGACGATGGTGCTACGCACATCGCGCTCGTCCTGCTCATCACCCCTCTTCCTCTCTTGGGTAGGTGGGTAGTGTGATGGGATGGGGACCACCGTGCGCGCTGTGCCACATTGGAGGTAGCACCGGTCCGGGTTGTAGGAAACCAGTGCTTCATTGCCCAAGAGTCGTAAGGCGAGCCCGATGCGCTGAGGTAGGTGGATCATCTAGCCGTACATGAAGCGGGGGCGCATGTCAAACTCTGCCACGATCATCCTTTTGAAATGATCACGCCATGCTTTCCGTCCTTTCAGCTGCGCTGTCTTGCACCACGCCTTGGTGCTCATGTGTAGAGGTCCGCCTACGAAAGCCAGCGGATGGTTGAGCATTGTCTTGCACTCCGTGGCTAACTCCCCCATTGCCCGGAACTGAATATGAATGCCCATCCACAGCTCGAGGGCGATAATAGAGCTGAAGAAAGGACCACCCATAGCTGCAGAAGATAGACCGGCATAAAGGAATCCCAAAACTGCCTGGCCAATGCTCATACCTACTAAAATGGAGTCAACAATGCTGAGGTTGGCGAAGGAAATAGTCCCGTCTGTCGTAGGGAAGAGTATGACTCGGCAAATGCAGATCGCAGCCGATTTGGCGATGGCCCGATAATTGCCCATCTTGCGCTTGCATTGCGAGATGATCCACTGCGCAATAGGGAGAAGGTGGACGTGCATCCCGCTTGTCATAGACTGCAAATCCGTCTTCCTTGTCGTAATCTCCGCAAGGATGCTCCAGGAGTTGATCGGCGCCACGGTGTATGAAACCGCAAGTTCCTCGCCCCTTTGGTACCGCAGGAGGCCGAGCATGATCTCCAGCTCCTCCAGAAGGATGGTGGCTTTGAATGTTGGGAAGACGAATGTGTGAGTCTACGGATGCCACCTCTCCGCTAGCGCCATGACACTATCCCACACGTGCACCATCTTGTCGTACTTCTTGGCCAATACGAGCACGATGGATAGCCCCCACCCTTTCAAGTGGCTGATGGACGCGGGTGGAAGTAGCTCAAGCATGGGCGCTAGCCATGGCACCTTGCAGAACCGCCTATGGCCGCGTAAGATCTGAGGAGAGGTTGAAGAAATAGGTTGAGAACGGAAAAGGAGAAGAAGGAAAAACAGGGGAAAACATAGCAAAGTTCAGAAGTTCAGAAATTGAGAAGAAGGAGCACTTACTTGGAGCTCCGGGCACATGCAAATATGCCCCGGGATGGCGGAGATTTGCTGGAGAGCTGCATAAGACTCTCTAGCAGCCTTTGGACCAGAGTAGGGAGGGATGTCCCCCTGAAAGGCAGAGAGACTCCTCTTCATGACAGTAAAATAGGGGAAGAAACTTGAAGAGAAGAGAGGCTAAGGGTTAGCTGTGGGATTAGCCCCCTAAACCCTTCTTTTATAGACTTTATAGAGGTATAATCCCACTCTAATCCTGCAACTAGATGTTAGGATAAGACTAGGAGAGGTCTAGGAGTCCTAGTGTTAGTCTAGGTGTCTAAGGATAAGGCTAAACCGGGGATTTCTGCATACTCAGGGCTCTATTCAAGTCGCGACGTCGCGATCTGACGCGACCTTGTCGCGACACAGCGGTGCGACGCGACTTGGTCACGGCTTTCTATGGCGTTGCCTCTGTATCCGAGGGGTTGTTTCCATGTCTGTGCTTCTTATGTGTGTTTGTTTGTTTATATTTATTGAATGTATTGTCATTTCGTGCTTATTTCTGCCTGTTTTCTTGTCCAAAAAAAAAAAATCAGAAAACTAGAAGATTCACAAAAAGGGAAGTCGTCCCTGGTAAGTCGGGTAAGTATTTCTTCTCTTACTCCTTGCATTACTATATCATATTCTACTTATTATATCATTTCAAAGACCGGCTGATTCTCAATGTGCTCTGGGATTTGAGTTCCCCTTTACCAAAAATAGTGATAATCTAGGTGCACATTGCTAATCGTTGGATAGGCCGTTGAGTTGTTTAAGTCTAGGAACGATGGATTCAGGCCTGCACTGCGGTTGTGGGTAGTCTCTTGACCCGTTCTTATTCAACTTAAGAATATTATCCTTGATGTATTTTCTATTTTCTCCTTTTCTGTAGCACCTCGAAAATTTTAATTACATAAAAATTCAAATAAATGGAAATAAATAATTTCTATAATATCAAAGTATTTAAAACATACGTACCATTATCGTATGTGCTAAAACACATCGGAAAATTTCATAAAAATTATAAATCAACCCTAAATATTATTACTAAATGTTTCACAAAGAAATTTGTGCCAAGAAAAATCAGATCATCCAAGTTTAAAGTGTTTCGCGACTTATTATCGTAATTCATAAATAAGTCGTAACATCATTATCACACGTACGTGGATGAGTTAGAAAATTAAATGAAAATCATAAATGGACTTCAAATAATATCCTATAATGACCCATCAAGAAATTTGGTTCAATAAAAATCATTTGGGCTAGGTTTAAGAGTTATTGCGACCGATTATCTAAATAAGGAAACAAGTCGGAAAACTGTTAACACGGAAATACGACGCAATCAAAAATTAAATAAAAGTCTTGGGGAGACTTCCAACATTATATATTGATGAACCATTATCATAATCGGGCCAATGGACAACATTTGGCCCAAAAATCAAATGAAGCTAGAAAATACATAGAAATTCGTAACCATAAATAAGCTGAAATTAAAAAGAGGCAATTAGAGTTGAATTGGGATGCAATCATGCATTCATGGCAACCCAAATTCGTGCCTAACTATGAGGGGAGGTTTCCTAATGCCTCACACACTCAAAGGGAGGAGGAAATCATCAAAAATAGGAAACCAAACATGCCAATCCCGAAATCCTCTTTTCCTAGTTATAATAGGACTCCTAAACACCATGATTACTTAAATACTCTTCACCCAAACCCTAGGAACGAATTTAGAACTTGCTAGGGTCGTGTGGAGGAGCTCTTGGTGGCTGAGGAGCTATGGAACGACCACAAGAAGCCGTTCTTCTTCCCCTTCTCATCTGCTGTGAAACCACTCTCTTGAAGTCGACCAAAGATAGGTTTTCTTGGGCTAAACCTTAACATATCCTATACCAATGTGTAGAGCATCAAGTTATCTTTCATTTCCCACTGGTTTCATCGAATTTCATTTAGTATATTTTGAATTATAAGCGTTTTGCCAAAGTCGCGCACTGTTAGAGATTTTCCCGTTCTTCTTATTATTCACACGATTTGAGACCGAATTAGACTGAATCATCAACATAAAAGTTATTCTACTTGTAGTTACGATCATCTTTCATGTTCAGCGTTTTGTCTAAAACTCTTTAGTTAGAGAGTTATGAACCCCGTAAGAGAGTCATGCATAATACTGTGTTTTCGGGTTTGCAGTTAGCCTTAGGTTCTTCCTGTTTTTCTCGAGATTTAAGACCGAAGTAGGTCAAGCCTCCAACATGAAAGTTCTTGTATTAGTATATATGGTCATCTTTTATGTTAAATATTTTGCTTAAAGATCATTATTTAGAGAGTTATAAACTTAGTAATAGAGTCATGCATGATACTACGTTTTCTGGTTGCATTTAACTTTCACTTATTCATGTTTTTCACAAGGTTCAAGACTGAATTAGGTTAAAAACCCAACAACAAAGTTCTTATACTAGTTGTCCTTGTCATCTTTTATGTTAGACGTTTTGTCCAAATGTCAGTAGATCTCATGTTACAAGTCTAACATGTAAGTCGCCATGAAGTCATGCATGTTTAGGGCTTTCCCACTTTCTTCCTGTATTTCATGCAATTAGAGACCGATTCAGACCCAGCCCACAACACAAAAGTTCTTTAAATAGATGTCCTCGACATTTTCTATGTTGTGAGTTTTGTCTAAAGATCAGCATATAGAGAGATATAGGCGTTTCATGAATATCACCCTGTGTCAAATCATGGTAGTCTGAACCAAGAGCATGTCAGATCCATGTCGAACTCAGGCGCAGATCCTGTGAACGCGACGGCTCGATGTGTCGCCTTCCGAGGTCTCGTCGCGACAGCCCGACATGTCGCGACCTGATTGCGACAAGACCGTTGTCGCGATCATGCTGCCTGAATCTAACCGCCCCAGTCGCGTTCTTCACAACCCCCTGTCGCCTTCTAGCCATCCCTTCGCGGCCCTTGTCCTGTCGCAATCTGACACCTTGTCGCCTTCCTCATATGGCTATGTTGCGATCTCGGGATTTTTATCTGAAACCACGTGTTTTCTTGCAAAGTTTTCCGCGTATACCCAAGGTCTGTTTAAACGTGTTAATTACTACGTAAGTTCATTGTTTTGGGTTTGATCATTACAGGATTGTTATTTAATGGCTTAAAAATTGATTAATCCATTTAAAAGCTTTAATTACATGAATGCTATTCTAAGTGCTCCTTAAATGTTATGATCCATTCATGTTTCTTGTGATTTAATCTTCCTACTGTTCTTCCACGTTTAAATGATAATGGTTATCTTAAAATCTTGCAAACCATGACTTGTTAAAGTGCATAGTTTTATTCCATGTTATATTGTCAAGTGCTTCCTGCGAGTTTGAGACCGATGGTTTGAGAATTGAGACACGCGTACCGCACTACACACTAGCACTGTTAGGTAGCCTTTTCTTGGGAAATTGGAAACTCTCTACCGGTCATTCCGAATCGGTAGACTAGCGACCTTTTCACCAAGGCCTCCGTAAATCTCCTCTGACCATGGATTCCCACATGGCCGACGAGTTGGTTGTACCATTGAAGTTCCCTGGAGATAGCGTGCACTTCCTTTCTCTTCTTGATCTCGTGAGTGTGACTTACAAACTAGACTAAATCCATTAATGTAAAGATTGAACGAAAGTATAAATTGTACCGTTATACTGCCGAATTTATCTCTTGACCATTGTTCTCATGAAATCATGTTCAATTTAATTATTACTTCTTCTCATCATCATCATAGACATGACATTACACCTGCTTACTTATTGAAACTCTCATTGGCCATTATTAATGACTGTGGGTATCTACATTTAAAAATTTACATGAGATGCTGACAGGGCACGGCGTGTGTCCAAGGGCTCCAATCTAGCCCCAATGACGGCGAGTCATAGATATACTGTTAACCATGGGGTATAATGATTACTGGCGTTGCATCTGCGCTGTGAGTACTTTCTTGCTTGTTGAATGTTAGATACAATACCACATACACGTGTCCTGGTGTACATTCTTGATGGATCTTTTCTCGGTGTACATTAGTGTCTACGTGCCAGATTAGTGTTACTTGATCTTGCTCATACAATCTTGCTTGCTTGCTTGCGTGATATGGCCATCCTGCAATAATGCAATTTGTGATATCTTGCGTTCTTGACATCAAGTGAAATCTTGCGTGCTTGTACAAAGTGATATATTACTAGTTCTATCTTGTCATCTTGTCCTCAAATCTTGTTCTATCTTGTTCACTCTATCTAGCTTGTTTTATATATCATGTTTTAACTAGTTTTATTCGTACTTGCATATCATTCATCGTACTTGCCTAGTTCTAAAATGTTAATCACTTATATCATTGCCCGCACATTGAGATATAAATCCTACTGGGCTAGTTTGCTCATTCCCTACTTTTACCCAATCTAGGTGACTATGAAGTTCAAGAGGAAGAGCAAGTCGAGGATGGGAATGCGTCCGAGTGATGAGCGTTCCAACTATGAGTCTAGTTATAGTAATTTGCTTTGAGAGTTAGAACATGTAGTAGGAAGTGAGAAGTATTATGTACTTTCCTTTCATTGAGTCTTAGTCCTGTAATAGTTTCTATTTGAAATACAATTAGCTGAGATTTGATTACAATTTATATTGCGTTCAACATATGGGCCCTATTATGATGTTGTGTTGATACACATTTAGTGCGTGCTAGCTAGAGGCTTATTTACCGACTGTCCACGTCTCGGAATATCGACTCGAATTATTCGAACTAATATCCTCTGCGTAATTCTCGGGACGTGACAGTTTAGTGGTATCAGAGCCTAGGAATACCAAATAGGATATGTCTCAGGAATAGGAGATACCTATGGAACCTAGGTCATGGAAATTAAATACAATACCTGGTGAGAATGGGTAGAGACTGGGAATATGTTAGCAAGAATTAAACCCTCCTACCCATTGACTCTTATAATGTATCTAGAGACATTAATTGGTTTCCATCCTTTTCTCAGGAACCCTCATAACACTCTCACTCAACTGCAATGGCTCGTAACCAATGGCAAGTTATGCAAGAAACCGTGGCTGGACTGACCCAGGCATTACAAAATGTAGTTCAGGCTGGAAATCAGGCTGGAGCTGCAAGGAATAGAGCCGGTGATCTGCACCGGAATTTTAGGAGTTTAAACCCTCCTCGTTTCTCTGGATCCTCTGACCCAGACGAGGCAGAAAACTGGCAAGAAGAAATAGAAAGGATCTTCCAAGTAATGCAATGCACCAATAGGGAGAAAGTGGTACTGGCCACTTTCCAATTTACCAAGGATGCCCGAGTGTGGTGGAAGGCCACATTGGCCCACCTGCCTAATATAGCTGAATTGGAATGGGCTGGATTCCTGGAGATATTCCGGGGAAAATACTTCTCTGAGAGAGTCAAGGAAAAGAAGGCAGCGGAGTTTTCCGCACTAAAACAGAGAGGAATGTCTGTGGCTGAGTATGAGGCTCAGTTCGCGCGTCTAGCTATGTATGCCCCACACCTGGTGGGAACTGAAAGGCTGAAGGCTAACCGTTTCATGGATGGGCTCAGGCCCATGTTCATTGAAAGGCTTGGACCACACAATATTCAAACTTACACTGAGATTGTCCAAAGAGCCCAACTGGTAGAAGACACTATGGCTAAGGTGGAAGGCATGAGGGGGAAAGGACATCTCAAAGCCGACCTTTATAAAAAGGGGAGCAGTCGATACAACTGGAACTTTCCCCAATAACAACAACAATAATAACTACAACAACAAAAGGCCAACCACTGGGAAGGACTATGGCATGGAGAAAAAGATCAAGGTAGAAGAAACAAAGACGGTGGAATATTGTAACTTTTGCAACAAGCCTGGACACAGAGCGGAAGAGTGCTGGAAGAAGGCAGGAGCTTGCCTGCGATGCGGGAGTCGTGACCACCGCCTTCCTAATTGTCCTATGTTAAAAGACCAAGTTGGAAGGAACCAAGAAGTGGTAAAGCATCAGGGACGCGTGAATGCAATAACTCAAGCGGAGCTCCTGGAAGGACGTATGATTATTAAATGCCTAGACTGATCTTATGATGTTTTCTTATTGGTACATTTCTAAGTGGGGGAGATCATTAAGGAGAAATTGGAAAGGGATAATCTAGTAATTATGCCATAGTTCCTTTGGTGGAGTAAGATGGAGTTATAATAACCGGGGAAGGAAAACAGGAGTGGAAGGAACCAAATGAATAGTACGGGTGGCCATAGGTGTAGATGTTGGACTAACCTCCACGATGTTGAAACCAGTTAGAAGAATTAAATCTGAAACGACCTCAAGGATCATAACTTTCAAAATCCAATTAATGATCAATGAATTTGGGGACCAAATTCTCTTAAGTGGGGGAGGGTGTAGTACCCCGAAAATTTTAATTACATAAAAATTCAAATAAATGGAAATAAATAATTTCCATAATATCGGAGTATTTAAAACATACGTACCATTATCGTATGTGCTAAAACACATCGGAAAATTTCATAAAAATTATAAATCAACCCTAAATATTATTACTAAATGTTTCACAAAGAAATTTGTGCCAAGAAAAATCAGATCATCCAAGTTTAAAGTGTTTCGCGACTTATTATCGTAATTCATGAATAGGTCGTAACATCATTATTACACGTACGTGGATGAGTTAGAAAATTAAATAAAAATCATAAATGGACTTCAAATAATATCCTATAATGACCCATCAAGAAATTTGGTTCAATAAAAATCATTTGGGCTAGGTTTAAGAGTTATTGCGACCGATTATCTAAATAAGGAAACAAGTCGGAAAACTGTTAACACGGAAATACGACGCAATCAAAAATTAAATAAAAGTCTTGGGGAGACTTCCAACATTATATATTGATGAACCATTATCATAATCGGACCAATGGACAACATTTGGCCCAAAAATCAAATGAAGCTAGAAAATACATAGAAATTCGTAACCATAAATAAGCTGAAATTAAAAAGAGGCAATTAGAGTTGAATTGGGATGCAATCATGCATTCATGGCAACCCAAATTCGTGCCTAACTATGAGGGGAGGTTTCCTAATGCCTCACACACTCAAAGGGAGGAGGAAATCATCAAAAATAGGAAACCAAACATGCCAATCCCGAAATCCTCTTTTCCTAGTTATAATAAGACTCCTAAACACCATGGTTACTTAAATACTCTTCACCCAAACCCTAGGAACGAATTTAGAACTTGCTAGGGTCGTGTGGAGGAGCTCCTGGTGGCTGAGGAGCTGTGGAACGACCACAAGAAGCCGTTCTTCTTCCCATTCTCATCTGCTGTGACCTGCACAAACCACTCTCTTGAAGTCGACCAAAGGTAGGTTTTCTCGGGCCAAACCTTAACATATCCTATAAAAATGTGTAGAGCATCAAATTAACTTTCATTTCCCACTGATTTCATCGAATTTCATTTAGTATATTTTGAATTATAAGCATTTTGCCAAAGTCGCGCACTGTTAGAGCTTTTCCCGTTCTTCTTATTATTCACACGATTTGAGACCGAATTAGACTGAATCATCAACATCAAAGTTATTCTACTTGTAGTCACGATCATCTTTCATGTTCAATGTTTTGTCTAACACTCTTTAGTTAGAGAGTTATGAACCCCGTAAGGGAGTCATGCATAATACTGTGTTTTCGGGTTTGCAGTTAGCCTTAGGTTCTTCCTGTTTTTCTTGAGATTTAAGACCGAAGTAGGTCAAGCCTCCAACATGAAAGTTCTTGTATTAGTCGATATGGTCATCATTCATGTTAAATGTTTTGCTTAAAGATCATTATTTAGAGAGTTATAAACTTCGTAATAGAGTCATGCATGATACTGCGTTTTCTGGTTGCATTTAACTTTCACTTATTCATGTTTTTCACAAGGTTCAAGACCGAATTAGGTTAAAACCCCAACAACAAAGTTCTTATACTAGTTGTCCTTGTCATCTTTTATGTTATACGTTTTGTCCAAATGTCAGTAGATCTCATGTTACAAGTCTAACATGTAAGTCGCCATGAAGTCATGCATGTTTAGGGCTTTCCCACTTTCTTCCTGTATTTCATGCAATTAGAGACCGATTCAGACCAAGCCCACAACACAAAAGTTCTTTAAATTGATGTCCTCGACATTTTCTATATTGTGAGTTTTGTCTAAAGATCAGCATATAGAGAGATATAGGCGTTTCATGAATATCACCCTGTGTCAAATCATGGTAGTTTGAACCAAGAGCATGTCAGATCCATGTCGGACTCAGGCGCAGATCCTGTGAACGCGACGGCTCGATGTGTCGCCTTCCGAGGTCTCGTCGCGACAGCCTGACATGTCGTGACCTGATTGCGACAAGACCGTTGTCGCGATCATGCTGCCTGAATCTAACCGCCCCAGTCGCGTTCTTCACAACCCCCTGTCGCCTTCTAGCCATCCCTTCGCGGCCCTTGTCCTATCGCAATCTGACACCTTGTCGCCTTCCTCATATGGCTATGTCGCGATCTCAGGATTTTTACCTGAAACCACGTGTTTTCTTGCAAAGTTTTCCGCGTATACCCAAGGTCTGTTTAAACGTGTTAATTACTACATAAGTTGCATGTTTTGGGTTTGATCATTATAGGATTGTTATTTAATGGCTTAAAAATTGATTAACCCATTTAAAAGCTTTAATTACATGAATGCTATTCTAAGTGCTCCTTAAATGTTATGATCTATTCATGTTTCTTGTGATTTAATCTTCCTACTGTTCTTCCACGTTTAAATGATAATGGTTATCATAAAATCTTGCAAACCATGACTTGTTAAAGTGCATAGTTTTATTCCATGTTATATTGTCAAGTGCTTCCTGCGAGTTTGAGACCGATGGTTTGAGAATTGAGACACGCGTACCGCACTACACACTAGCACTGTTAGGTAGCATTTTCTTGGGAAATTGGAAACTCTCTACTGGTCATTCCGAATCGGTAGACTAGCAACCTTTTCACCAAGGCCTCCGTAAATCTCCTCTGACCATGGATTCCCACATGGCCGACGAGTTGGTTGTACCATTGAAGTTCCCTGGAGATAGCGTGCACTTCCTTTCTCTTCTTGATCTCGTGAGTGTGACTTACAAACTAGACTAAATCCATTAATGTAAAGATTGAACGAAAGTATAAATTGTACCGTTATGCTGCCGAATTTATCTCTTGACCATTGTTCTCATGAAATCATGTTCAATTTAATTATTACTTCTTCTCATCATCATCATGGACATGACATTACACCTGGTTACTTATTGAAACTCTCATTGGCCATTAATAATGACTGTGGGTATCTACATTTAAAAATTTACATGAGATGCTGACAGGGCACGGCGTGTGTCCAAGGGCTCCAATCTAGCCCCAATGACGGCGAGTCATAGATATACTGTTAACCATGAGGTATAATGATTACTGGCGTTGCATCTGCGCTGGGAGTACTTTCTTGCTTGTTGAATGTTAGATACAATACCACATACACGTGTCCTGGTGTACATTCTTGATGGATCTTTTCTCGGTGTACATTAGTGTCTACGTGCCAGATTAGTGTTACTTGATCTTGCTCGTACAATCTTGCTTGCTTGCTTGCGTGATATGGCCATCCTGCAATAATGCAATTTGTGATATCTTGCGTTCTTGACATCAAGTGAAATCTTACGTGCTTGTACAAAGTGATATATTACTAGTTCTATCTTGTCATCTTGTCCTCAAATCTTGTTCTATCTTGTTCACTCTATCTAGCTTGTTTTATATATCATGTTTTAACTAGTTTTATTCGTACTTGCATATCATTCATCGTACTTGCCTAGTTCTAAAATGTTAATCACTTATATCATTGCCCGCACATTGAGATATAAATCCTACTGGGCTAGTTTGCTCGTTCCCTACTTTTACCCAATCTAGGTGACTATGAAGTTCAAGAGGAAGAGCAAGTCGAGGATGGGAATGCGTCCGAGTGATGAGCGTTCCAACTATGAGTCTAGTTATAGTAATTTGCTTTGAGAGTTAGAACATGTAGTAGGAAGTGAGAAGTATTATGTACTTTCCTTTCATTGAGTCTTAGTCCTGTAATAGTTTCTATTTGAAATACAATGAGCTGAGATTTGAATACAATTTATATTGCGTTCAACATATGGGCCCTATTATGATGTTGTGTTGATACACATTTAGTGCGTGCTAGCTAGAGGCTTATTTGCCGACTGTCCACGTCTCGGAATATCGACTCGAATTATTCGAACTAATATCTGCTGCGTAATTCTCGGGACGTGACATTTTCTTTGTGTTCGTTTTGATGATTTCTTTGATTTTAGCCAAGCATGCATCATGTAGGACTTTGAGCTTTCCTGACTCATTCGTGACTTTTGATGAGCCCTTATTGAGTGCCCAATAATCCTCCAATTTCCAAACATAAAATCCAATTCCACTCCGAATCGGAAGGTTTGCCTCCAAGTGAGTTGTTCCCGTCAGTTTGACAAGAATTTCCCTGTCTGGATTCTCTATCCAATTTTTTTCCTTTTCCTTTGATCTGTTTTGGTTATAAACCGCTCCCAGGACAGAGTCATGAGTTACCTGCCTGGCACGCACATGTCCTTCCAAAACAAAACCTGCAGGCCAATCGGCTAGGGTACCTCTCAATCGAGGGGTTGATCGTTCTTTTCTTTCTCTTTTTTGTTCAGACTTGTGCTTTTTCTTTGCATCCTGCTCGAGCGGCTAACTCGGGGCTTTCACGAAGATTCCAATTGCTCATTAGTCAGATCGAGTGTCTCTTTACATTGGCTCCCACTTTTCACTCCACTCCGCATCATCTCCGCTCCGCCGTCACTTCATGACATCTTCACTCCATTTTCGCTTCGCTTTCTTACAAAGTCGAAGGCAAGGACAGGCAATTTGTAGACACCCAATTGCGACCAATGGGTTGAACCACATTTCTTGTCAATTCAGTGGACCCCTAATCGGTCACTCACCTTGAGCCCATCATTAGCCATGTTTTGAGCCCATTAACGATTTAAATTGCCTTGAAATCCCTCCCATATCACTTTGAGAGAGTCCGTAAGCATCAATAACTCTTATCCATCCAAGAGGTTGGCCGATAATTCACGTAAATTTTGATTTTATAGTCGTGACGCATCGTGGCGCTCCGTCTCTGAGTCGCGAAGGTCTAGGCTGCCGCGACAGCCCATGCATTATCCATGCACGTGGACAATACTGTCGCGACGCTCCGCCTTGTCACGTCTCCATGTCGCGGCCCTACGATACGCCGCGACAGGAGCTGCGCATGCAGGCCTCTGCAACCACCTCCTATTTATCCTCTCATGGCTTTATCTTTATCCCTAGGGAATATCTCACCCCCTTGGGCGAGATTTGGGCCCTAGGGACTCTCCTTAAGGACCCCAAGGACTCTCCATCCGAATTTGGGTAGGGATTATCTCCCATTTTTAATTAATTCTCATTCTAAAGAGATATTCTCTCTCAAAGCTCTATAAAAACAAGGCCTCTCCTCAAGGACGAGGAGAGCCTCATTTGGACCCCGAACGGGCTGCTGAAATCTCCTCTCACCAACACTTAGCCTCGCAGCCATCCTTTTCACCACTCTTCTTCACATTCCACTCCATAAAGCATCACTTTTTCTTCATCAATGGAGCACAAGACGTGAAGAGGGCGACCCCAGCATCCCCCTGAAGCCTTTGCACACCATTTGGGACTACATCCACGCCAGGGAGTCGCCCTAATGGGGCTCACCTTCTCCCTTTCTCTTTGTTTCCTTATTTCTACATGCATTTTCATGTCTTTCTAGATAGGTTACATTCCACTTTCCACCCACGTTTCCACACACCCTAGGGGTTTAAAAACCACCCCCAGGTTCGTCCCTTCCATGTTGGTTTGTTTCCTTTCATTTTTAGAATAGTTGCTATACTAATCATTTTTCTAATAGGGCTTTTCTTTGTTGTTTTTCTTTGATTGGCAGGCATACAAACAAGGTACTACGAGGAGTTCTCGTCCTCTGGCCGGCCGAAGGAAGGGAAGGAGGTCTCCCTCATTATCTCTCGCACCATAAGAGAACGCGACAGGGGAGGGCGACGCGACAAGAGACGCGTTATCAAGTATTCCTCTGTTCCCTTCCCCCCCTTTCCTAGAGTAGTTAGCCCATATTATTTTATTCATTTAGGCAATACTCTAGGTGGCGATCACATTCCTTACTTTCATACCATTAGATTTGATATCTGTTAATGTGTCGAGGGGAAGCATAATCCCTGTGATTACAGCGACCTTTGAAAGACCCTGTCACGTTCTGGATGTGCCCTGTCACGTTCCTTGTAGGGGTACGTCGCCTTCTAAATTTTTTCCCATAAACCCTATATTTTTCTAATCATGACTTTCTACAGTAACCACATACCTTGTTAACTATATTAAACATAGTAAACGATGCTGTTAAACTTGCATATGTAATAGTTAATTATAAGACATACACACGATCTTTTCATATCTACGATTCTCTATATCACATACACATACTTGTAACCGTCCATTATGACTTGACTTGGCATGAAAATATTTCATAATGTATCTGGTAATTTACTTCAATAATGTATTTAAATGGCCCAATTTTTAATAGACTTGTCTTCGTTTCTCGCGATGTTTTGGAATACCATTACCGAAGCTCCACTGTTCTAGAATTCATCTAGAACGTCGAGCACTTTGTTTCTATATACCCTTTCTCTTGACTTGGACTAACTCTCCATCGGATATTCCTTCCGCCGAACTATTGAATCCTTGTTCAAGGCCTCCGTAAGTCTCCTCTGTCTATGGATTCCCGCATAGTTGACGAGCTGGTTGTACCCTCAATACCTATGATACCCTTTAGGGATCAACATGATCCAAACGGCCTTAGAATACTCTCTCTCGTATCATGAGATCACGCCGGACCTCTAGACTATGCTCGTAGTATGGTCATTGGTTGGTTAGCGAGTTCTACCTAACTGCCAGCACCAAATCATGCGTGTTGTGCAACCGTTACTATCGTCTATTTAACATTGTTTCATATGTGTTGACCTAGATCTCATCTATACTCTATTCGTTCATCTATTCACATTCTCTATACTCTCGTCTATTCATCAAATACTCTCATCTATTCTTGGTACTCTCTAAGGCCATTTGACTGATTGTCTAAAGATAAACAATATGACTAATGCTTGGCAATTAAAGGGTCCGGTTTGGTCCTGGGAGGTGTGCCCAAAAGTGCTAGTGCCCGCAGGAGTTAATTGACCAGAGTGTTTGGCATTACACTCAAGTGCTATCTATCTCGACTATCTATATGACAATCAAAGTGCTATGCTATACTCGTCTCGTTGTGCTATCATGAACTATAATGTGCTATTTGTGTTATACATATGCTATATGAATTCATGTTATCGTGCTATCACTTGCTTGACAATACTTGACTCTCACTCTCTATCTTTAGTTACTCCGCTCTTTAATACATTAATCATTTAAAGCATGCCTGATCATGAGATTTAAGTCATATTGGGCATTATCGCTCACCCTGTGTTATTTGATATGTGTTCTCAGGTGAAACCGAAGAAGATACCTACACTAATGAGGATTGGAACGACCAGGAGTGAATCAGGAGTACCCAGGCACATTTGTGTGTTTTTTTTTTTTTTTTAAAGCAAAGGGATATGAAGACAAAGAGCTAGCTAAGTGCGCTATCCCCCAGCAGGGGAAAACGTTCTCACTCCCCTAGCCTAGTCCAGTGCCCGAGATTTTTTATATATAAAGTAAAGGAAACATACATACACCAGCGGGGCATACCCCTGAAAAATAGAAATTAGACTAATCTAAGATATGGAAGACCAATTTTATCATGAACAATTGGTCCTTTACAAACGGTTGGGATGTTGGATGTTGTAATGATAGATCTCTGATGACTATCGCAGGAATAGGAAGCCAAGGCAACAGCCACCTTGTTGGCCTCCCTATAAGAGTGAACCATGCAGATGTGCATGTCATGCAGCATAGATCGAGCCAACCTCCACCACCAAGAACACTTCCAAGAAGGGCATTTATCATTATTGAAATACTGAACTAAAACAAGCGAATCTGAGTATATGGAAGTAATGTTAAGACCATGAAGCACTGCCACTCGCAAGCCATCACAAAGCGCCCGAACCTCAGCAAGCAGACTGGCACATTTGTGTTATGTTAGAGTTTAGTTAGTCTTTATTTTCATTCAATGTAATGATGTCAAGTGGGCCCTATAGAATGGCTCTGATATTAGTGGTTGTAATAGACATTTAAGGAATTATCAATTAAATACATTTGCTTTAGCGTTATTCTTTGTCTAATGGTTTGATGTCTATTATATGCTCTATACTCACTTACTTGCAACTGCTTCACATTCTGATTACGCGTTGGGGTGTGACACTATTTCTTTTCTGTCGTAAGTGGAACTGCCTCCTGTGCCTGGCTAGTCTCCATATCAGTATCTAATGCCCCATTTTTAGTTTCTGAGGGTTGACCAATGCTCTGTGATTTTGAAAAAACTAATTGCTATTGTCTCAGGCATGTCTCCAACTTTAGCCTTATCCCCTTGAGAATTTTACCTTTTCAAAAACATCTGTCTAAACTGGGTTACTGTCCTAGGATCCCTTCGAGTGTGAACCTTCCTGATCGTTCGAGCCCTGATCATCAGAAGACTAGATTGAACACTGAACATTAGGGTTTTCTTCTCTGGAGTCTTTAGAGTGCACGACATGAGATGCTTGCACACTTTCATCCTAATCAGAACTGCTCAAATCAACGATCTCAATCTTCTTTTTGCCCTTGGAGAAATTCTTCTCCTGAGGCAATCGTGGATGTAAGAATCATCGGCTAGAAAAAGATGGAACTGCGGGCTTCTTCTCCTGTGATGTTGAACTCTTTCCTTGGCATTCCTGGCTTTAGTGCAACGTTCGGAAGAATCTGGTTCAACATCCTTCCATTTGCCTCCTCGACATGCATCCATCTTGGGTGCCATGATGAGATTAGAGAAATGGAGGAGAAATTTTGCAGGCACAGAATGAGGGTTTGTGGATAGAAGAAGAGAAGCAACAGTTGGATTCAAATGAGTTCGAACAGGCACTTGAGTTGATGCTATTTGGGAAAGAGATGCATCAAGCGTCGACCTGCCCTACAGTGAGCATGCAGAACAGTGAAAGGTAACATGTTCTAGTGAAAGTGAAGAACAAGATGTGTTGACACTTACCAAACATGTATCGACTATAGCAACAAGGATTTAGTGAAATGTTCGGATAAACTTAGGAAAGGAGCAATGTACCATGATTAAATGTATATTTGGGAAACTTTGAGAAAGTTAAGAGAGTTATGCTCTTTCCTCACTTTATACTCCTCTTAGTGAAATTAATGGTTTGAAAGTTATAAACTTTAGTTTATCCAATTAAAAGACACTGAGAGACTAAGAGGTAAAAATATCAGGAGAAAAATTCTTTCAAGTGAAATTGCAGTCTTACTAACTCTTACTCAACACATGTAAAAAGGTGACCCTAGATAGATGTAAAAAGTAATCCAAGATGTATTGAAATAAAAACTATCTTGAGATTTTTCAGTAATTTGAATTTCAATTTTGACTGACAATTTACTTTTTCATAAAAAGATGAATGATTAGGTTTACCCTTTCTTTTTCATGCAAGAGCTCTTGCTTTTTACACACCAGAGCTCCTGATTACTCAAGTGAGTTAATCATCTTGTCTTAAGGGTTGCGTGCAACTTTTCATGTGAGGATACATGTTGGTTAGACACAAGAATCCCTAGTTACTCAGAAAGCACAAAAAGAAGTTTTTCAACCCTGAATAGAATTAACTAGCTCATCATGTCATATAATAAAATCAAATGATTTATCAGGAATTGCAGTTTCTCAGAGCCTAGTCATTGTTCTGCAACATAAAAAATTTTAAGAGAATATTCTTAAACATCTTTTACCTCTCACGAAAAAATTGAAACCAATACAACTCAGATTATTTTTAGAATCTAGCCAGAGAGTCCATAATACATAGGAATTTCATAAATGAATACGGTGCAATTTTCACTTGATACAATGTTTTTAGAAACTGTTATTTAACCTCTTTTGGGTGTTTTCAGTGAATTTCAAAGTTAAACTTAGTAGTTTATAATTAACAAACTATTTATTTTACTCTCAAAGATAATAGAGTTTAGAGTATAAGAATTTTAACTCCCCCTGAAAAATTGTCAAAAGATAAAAATCTTCATAGTTAAATTACTCCCCCTCAGAAAATGGATCTATATGAGAAGAAAGAGAGTCATCAGAAACTGGAAAAACTGAAGAGAATTCAAGATCAATGAAATTAGTGTCGACTCACTTGCCATTAGAGTCAACCTTATTCAAGCCATATCACAGACTTTCCGTAGGAATCATTCTTCTCAGATAGCAGTCACTTTGTATCCAATATTTTCAACTTTTCTGATCATTCATTCTAGCTGACTTCATCTCTTAGAAAATGATGTCTTATTTCTATGTGCTTATTTCTAGAGTGCTGAAATGGATTTTTAGCCAAATTTATTGCACTATTGTTATCACACATTATTGGGACACATCCAAGATCTACTTGGTAATCTTAGAGTTGGTGTTTAATCCATAACACTTGAGTGCCACAACTCCATGTAGCTACATATTTTGCTTGTACAGTAGAGAGAGCAACCGAATGTTGTTTCTTGGAGGCCTAAGAGACTAATCACCCTCCAAAAAATTGGCAATGACCACTAGTACTTTTTCTATCCAATTTATAGCTAGCATAATCTGTATCTGAATAAGATATCAACTTATACTCACTAGATGCAGGATACCACAATCCCAATTCATGAGTTCCTCGCAGATATCTGGAATTACTTTTTGCAACACTCATGTGGGATTCTCTAGGACTATCCTAAAATCTAGCACACATGCACACATAGAACTGTATATCAGGTCTAGATGCTATAAGATAAAGCAAGGATCTGATCATACCTTTGTAAGTCTTTGGATCTACCAAGTTACCTTTCAGATCAACATCCAAACTCAATGTTGTGCTCATTTGTGTTCCATTTTGTACTTCTTCAGAAAATCTTGTATGTACTTTGACTGATTAACAAATGTTTCTTCCTTAGTTTGAATAACCTGCAATCCAAGGAAAAATTTTAGTTCTCCTATTAAGCTCATTTCAAATTCACTTGTCATCAAATCAGAAAATTCCTTACACAAGAAAGATTTTGTTGATCCAAATATAATGTCTTGAACATAAATTTGGACAACCAAAATATCACTTTCCTGCACTTTAGTGAAAAAGGGTTTGATCTACTTTACCTCTGGAATACTCTTTACCTGTAAGGAATGAGCTTAATCTATCATACCAAGCCCTAGGAGCTTACTTTAATCCATAGAGAGCCTTTTCAAGCTTGAACACATGGTTAGGAAAATCTGTGCATTCAAATCTAGGAGGTTGTTCAACAAAGACTTCCTCTTTTATTAAACCATTTTAAAAGGCACTCTTAACATCCATTTGCTGTAATTTAATACAGTGAGCACATGCAAATGAGAGCAAAATTCTGACAGCTTCTAGCCTAGCTACAGGAGCAAAAGATTCTTTAAAGTCAATTCTAAATTTCTGATTATAACCTTTTGCAACTAGCCTAGCCTTATTCCTTATTATCTTGCCTTCTACACTAGTTTTATTTCTAAAAACCCATTTAGATCCGGTAACACTTTGTGAGGAAGGTCTTGGAACTAAATGTCAAACCTTATTTCTCTCAAATTGATTCAGTTATTCTTGCATGGCATTTATCCAAAAAGCATCTTTTAGAGTATCTTCAACATTTTTGGGTTCATTTTGTGAAACAAGAGCCATTTGATCTAATTCAGAAATGAGTTTGAAATGAGTTTTTGTTCTGGGTGGATTATGTAGATTACCAATGATATTGTAATGACACGATGTTTTCAGATATGTGTTTAATGGTTTTTGTAGCAACTCTGATTTTTAAAATCCAAAATAAAATGAAAAAAATATTTAAATAAATGAGATAAATAGATTAAATTAGAATAAAGAGGAAATAAATGGAAATAAAGGGAATTAAATTACAACCCATTAAGCCAAATTAGGGAATGGGTTATACTAATGGTCCAAACATAAGTTAATGGGCCAAAAAGCCAAGATCCCATATATAGATGGGAGATAATTTAGTTAAATTCGTAATAAAAATAGTAATAATTAGTAAAGGGTTAAGATAAATATTAAATAACCCATATATATCCTAAAAAGTTTCCTAGACTTACCCAAACCCCTTACCCATGAAATTAAAGCTCTCCCCAATTCTATTAGGTAGATAAAGGCAAGAAATAGGGTGATAAAGATGGAAATTCGGAGTTTTAATGAAATGATGAGTTTTTAGGAAGAAGGACTCTTTAAGCAACCCATTACACCCCCCAATTCGTCCCTACCATCCCATAGTTCGTTGCTGGAGCTTTGGAGAACGAAAGAGGAGGCTGAGGATGAAGGAGCGTAGAGAGGGATGAAATGATACGGAAAAGCTGCTATAAGAAATCTAGAAGGGGGGGTTGAATAGATTTCTCCAAAATTTAAGATTCACTTCGATTAGGATCTTACAGAAATTGAATTCAGTATGAAATCTGAAGATCAAGGACACTTCTAAACGAATTAGACAAGTTAGAAGATGAAATTCTAACGAGCCTATCGAACATCTAACACAAGAGACAAGCAAACCACAATGACACAAGGATTTGGGGTGGTTCGGATTACACAACAGTGTATCCTACATCCACCATCCACAAACACACACAAATGTGGCTTATCTTGCCCGTTCAGAAAAGTCACACAACAACACACACACTCTGAGATTCATAAATCTCAGATTCAACCATACACATGAAATTGGGCACAAGGATTGCACCAATTTCACAACACACACATCAATAGAGTAAGTTTGAAATAAAGAACCAGATAGAACAACTGAAACCCAATTTGGAAAGAACTGGTTCAAAGGTCCCTGTTTCTACTTCAAGAATGGGGACCAGTTCTTCTGCTTCAACTCCAGGAAGAAGACTATGATGGCTCGAAATTCTTCTTCAAATGGATCATCCAAGCTGGTACAATCTCCAATTTCTTCAGATTTGGAATCAATCCATCGAGATGAAGTCTTCTTCTAGAGTAGCCTAGAAAGCTCTGGAAAACTGGAAGAGCAGATGGTTGTTGCGATATCTCAAAGAGCCAAGTGGATAAGGGGCTTTTATAGTCCCAAGGGTCCACAAAATATCTTGGGATCTGAGGGCATAGGAGTTCTCGCCTAAAAGGGCACCACCAAAGTTATCCACGTGTCTTCAGCAATTTAGATTCTTCAAAAAGTCCGAAGTGTGTCGACAATACACACAAATGTGTCGACACACCAAGCATCAGCTTCAAACTGGTTTCCTGGGACAGTGGACTAGTGTCAACACACAGCTGAACTGTGTCGACACCACTGGGTACTTTCTGAAATCCTGGTTCTGGAATAGTTAACTAGTGTCGACACCACTGAGCACTGTGTCGACACCACTGGCCATTTCTTCAGAATCCTTCTTCTGGGACAGTGAACTAGTGTCGACACCACTAGGCACATTGTCGACACCACTGAACATATATGACCTTTTCTTTGAGCTATACATGAAAGAAACATTGTGAGATATAAATTTAAGCATGATAAGCATGACTTTGGTATATTAATGAATCATATTTGAGTATCATCAAAATAAGAGATCCAACAATCTCCCCCTTTTTGATGATGACAACTATGATTCATCAAGTTAACTTGAATTTCTCACAAATGTGATTTTAAAAATCATCCATTCACAGTTTCATAGCATATCATAAGCATAACAATGACATCCACAAGTTTTTATCCTTTTGCAAACAAACATGTCATTCATTTGTGATTTCCAATGAAAAGTCAGATATATAAGTATCCAACATTACATCCATCAACCAAAAAATTAAGCATCCACATCAAGATGTATCCCAAAAAGCAAAAAGTTTAAAGTTTAACATCCCAAAATGTAAATCCTTCTCCCCCTTTGACATCATCAAAACAAAAGATATCATGCAGAAGGAGGTAGAGGAGGAGGAATAGGGAGCAAGATGGTCTCCATGGTCTTCAACCTTGTTTCCATAGCACTCAAATTTGTTCTCAGCTGAGTTTGCATAGTAGAGAGTCTAGTGTGCAAAAGGACTTCCATTCTTTGATGATTTTCATACATGTTTTCTTGAATGACACCGAGACTATGAGTAGTATGTAGAGAAGCAGCAGATGTGCTAGGAACTGTGCCATGCTGCGCAAAGTAGCCTACATCAGACCTTAGACTATCTATTTCCTGATTAATGAGGGCAATGAGAGTTTTCATTATGTCCATATCCTCAACCAAATGAGCAAAAGACAATCGAGTTTTAGAAACTTGAGATACAACTTCTTGACTATTGAAGAGACCCTGTTGAGTGTTAAGCAAAATTCCTTCTAGAACTGCTTGAGTCTTGAGCTGAAGTTCTTTAAGTTGGGTACAAGCATCACCCAAAGTGCCAATTAGCCTGTTGAATCTTCTAGTTGCATGCTCAGCTGCTTCATGTTGTCTCACAAACTGACCATTCACAAAATTTTCCAATCTCTGAATCCGAAGTTCAAATCTTTTAGACATTTCTGTCATGGAGGAATTTAGAGTGTCAAACTGAGTTTGCAGAAATGTATATAGCTGAGGTGGAATTGAGGGTCCACTAGATGAAGTGGAGGTTGAGCTGTGATGTTGGGTGAAAAAAGTTGGATGGACAAGTGGATTTGATGGAGGTGGAGATGCATGAGGAGTAGGCACAGCTTGTGGCTTAAAAGGAATTTCAACCTCAATATGTGGCTGGTCCACTGGATCATTTGAGGTGCTGCATCTTCTGGGCAACTTCTTCTTGGACTTGTTCAACATGTGGTTCAGGCTCTACAACTGGCCTTCTTAGCACTTGGTCTCGTTCAACTCTGAATCGCATGAACTTTTGCAAGTGATGCAAATAGTAGATATTATTTTGAGGGATTTTCTAAACCTTTTCATTGACAAATGAAATTCCAAAGTGCTTGAATACAGCTGTGAGATGTGCAGCATAGGGTAAGGATCTGTGAATATCTTTCCTTATGGTTTCAGACATAATTTGAGTCATTATCAAATTCAAATTGATTTTCACATCCTTCTTCATGCCATACATCACAAATCTCTAAATATCTGTCAATCTATTCCTGCCACCATCCAGTGGTGTGATAATTGTGGTAAGAATGTGATGTACCAAATGAAGAGTTGGATGAAAGGTGTTGGTGTTGAACCTTGTGACATGGGTTTGTCTAGAATCCGTTGAATCATGAGGAAGACCAGTAAGAAAAGTGTAGGCTTCATGAAGATTGAATTCAAATTCACTCCAATCCTCACCACCATTTGGAAAGTGAAAAAGTTTAGAAGCTAAATCATCAGTGAAAGGAATAGATACACCCTTGACTTCAGACCTGAAACCCTCTGGATCATCAACCATGTTCAAATAGAATTCTTGAACTAAACATGGATAAAAAGATCTGAATTCTGAGATAAACTTCAACCACCCTTGAAACTCAAAGAAGGGTATAAGCTCTGGAAAAGCATTTGCAAGAGCTTCATCATCTAAAGCCACAGCCCTAGGCTTGAGAATAGAACGACCTTCGGTTGCAACTTGAGATGGGGTGACTACTTGTGCCTCAGATGAGTCAGAAGACTCCGAGGATGAGTCTTCTTCAGAAGAATCACTGGAATCCAGTAGATGCTTCCTTTTAGGGTGCCGAGAGGGCATGGGAGACTTGCCTTTACTTAGAGAAGATGCCCTTCCCCGCTTAGGCCTCACCCTTTCTCTTTGACGGATCATGGTGAAATTTGCTTCTCCTCTCCGGTTTAGGCTATTCAATGACAATGCCTTTTGCAGCCGCCCTGGTCTTTGCCCCTCTCCTTGGAGTCTGCTTGGGAGCCATGATGGAGGGAAGGATTAGAAGAGAAGAAGGATGGAAGGTTGGAGAAGAAGAAATGGAAATGCAGGGATCAGTTCCTTGGAAGTTGGAAGGAGGGAAGAGTTCAAGTGGGGTGGAAAGAGCAAATGGTAGGGTCGACATGGGACTTAGGGCATAGAAAAAGAGTTTTAATCCCTCAAGATGGGGGATAAGATGTACCCTAAACATGAGTCGCCAGTCAAGCCCAGGTGTGTCAACACACAAGGAGAGTGTGTCGACCTGACAAGATTTTGGTGTCGACGCACAAGGAGAGTGTGTCGACCTCACTTGATAAAAATCGATAGATTTGAGATAGGAATGAGAAGGGATATCTTTAATATGATGAGTCATATCTGAAATCAATTATTCAGGGATTTTTAATATGTCAAAGAGATCATTTCCAATTTTTCATCGTAGTCCCATCATTTATTCACTGGGTTGAAAGATATCTGGCATGAAATTGATCAATAAGAAATCCTGAAGGATTGAAATGATTTCTAAAATGATATAAAATCTTCTATATAGTCAATTTCAATCTTTGACACTTTACTTAACCAACAGTAGTGTGATTTCTTTAGGATTAAGGAAATTTATATTGAAATTGAACACTCTTAGAAGATTTGATTCAGGTTTAAGCTGTTCATTTTCTTTGATTGAATTTTCTTTAGCTTTTAAGCAATGAGCATTCAAAAATAGTAAATATTTTTCACTCTAGTATACATGCTTTTTCATTCCTCAGAATCCCTAGTTACTAAAGATTTACTAATTATCCTGCTTCAAGGGGTGAATGAAAACCATTTTACATGGAAATATACGTTTATAAGATGCCAATATTTCCAGTTACTCAGTTAACATTTGTTCTGTTGATTTTTTTTTATTTAACCCCTTAGAACAGAGATAACACAGCACCTCATGACATACATGACACTTCACTTCTTGTGAAGGTGTGCAGTTTCTCAGTGTTATGCCATTGCTCTGTCAGAAAATCTTCTTGTAAATGAACATTGAGACTTTTGACACAACTTTACCTTTTATCAGTCTTGAAAGAAGTGTGTAAGATCAATACATAATTGAGCAAAAGTCCATAAAAGAAATCAAGTTACTTGAGGTGTCCAAAGTAAAAGAGAGTGTAACGACCCGACCTCTCGGACCCCTCGCCGAGGACCCCGAGGGTCGTGCCACCACCCACGGATCCGAAGACCCGGAAGGGTTATATGAAAAAGTCTAGTGAGATATGTAATGAGTTCAAATAACTATAATAATCTGTACATTATACAAAAGGTTTGTACAACGGGTCCCAAGTAAAAGCACAGGTACAAGAAGAAAGGTGCAGTCCTTAAGGGACATACCCCGAGGACATGCAAAACACAGCTCTCAGCTCACTTAGGCTACAAGAGCTCACAACGCTCGCTCTCACTGCTGCTGACAACACACGGTGCCACAGCCGCCTCTGCAACCCGTTCGACACTGAGCTCCCGCGACGACGAGCCTGTAGCTGAAGAAGTAGGGCGGGTGAGCCTCGCGATCAAGGCCCAATAGGGATTACCAGTCCCTCACCGGCCAGAGCAGCAGGAACTCCAAAAATAGGAAACTACACTAGAAAGTAGTAAAGCGAGGAACACCTACAACATGGTACTACTAAACAGCGGAAGAGAACAGTGCAACGCCACGACCACCAACCGAGGTCGGGCCACACACACGACTCTGGCAGAAACCAACGGAGTCGGGCACAAACCGGAAACATTGCTCAGCACACATGCCGAGACCACGGAACAACCAAGTGAGTACGACGTCTCACCGCAAGCATGGCCACCTCAGACCCCTACAAGGTCGAGGGCCGACAAGCAGAACCACCCCGGACTCCGGACACACCGCCAGGTCGGGAAGCTACACACGCCGGTGCCATCACGGGCTGGCACATAAGAACGGGACTACGGAACCGAGAGAACACCGAAGCGGGAACCACCAGAAGCACGGGTCTACCCAAGGCCAGACCAACGACGCCCACGGAAACTAGGCACAGCCGGGCTATAACCACCGTGCAAGCTCGGGCAATGAGGAACACTTGGAAACATAGCGAGGAAATGTTGTCACAACAACAACAACCAAGCCACCGCCGGTAGCAGCCAAGAGGGGGACCTGTAGTCCATGCGCTCTGCTCGCTAGCCTAGCTCCTGCCTCCACCCCCGCGAAGGGCGACACAGAGTCGCCACAGAAACACACCAACTCACGCAACACCGCAGCCTGGCCAAGCTACGGCCTCACGCTTGGCACCACTACGTGGCTCCGGAACAAACGCAGAGAGAGGCAGTGAGACAAAGGACTATCTGGTCTGTGCCAGGAAAGAACTCCGAACCCCTCGGCGTCCCAGATCCAGACAAGAGAGCTCTATAAACGACTCATCGCCGCTGTCCAAACCTCATCTTCCCCTCAGCTCCAGAGTCTGCTCACATGGGCAGCCAACTCGAGCACACTCGTAGCCCGGATACCTCCCTCAATGGGCTCCCGAGGATGGGGGTCCTAGGAAATCGAGACAACCTCTAAACGAGACAAGCCCTCAAGTGCCAAGCATTGGGCGAACAGGCAGGGCAGCACAACAAGAACCACGTCGAACCGCTGGCTTGTAGCACACGACAAGTCAAGCAAGCGAGAGACACGCACGGACCCTCAAAAGGGTCGTCGGCCAAGCAAACACGCACGAGCAAGACAAAACCTCGGAGCACTACCATAAGTACAGAAAGTCCGTCGCTCAGCTAATAATCGATTGACCGCCAGTCAATCGATTGTTAGACAGACGCGACCCTCCTGGCACCATTGCCAGGACACGGCCACGAAGGTGTCACCTTTGGTCACTGAACGCAGGGAGGCAACCAGCCGCGTTCCCTACCAGAAGGTCCTAAGGCAAAGCCTACCCTGGGGCACACGCCGACACACAAGCTGGCCACGGAAACCACCCGAGGCAGCATAGGCACTGTCGCGCCCCCACAGGCCTTCGCGATGCCATTGTGATGGGGAAGGGCGCCGCGACAATAGCCTTGATGCGATAGGGCAGCGCGTTGCGATAGCCTCCCTGTCGCGACGGGAAACCAGGTTGCGACGACGACCCTTATCGCGACCGCCAACCGCGCTGCGATAAGGTCGCGCCCGACCGGGGCGACGCCTCTACTGATGTCGCGACGCGCACCACGGCTGCGACATCAGTCGGGAGGCAGACCACGGGATGCTCCATCCCGAGCCACCCAGAACCATACAAACATGCACACACGGGGAGGGGAGAATGGGGAAAGTAGTAAGGCTTTCTACAAAACCCCGAGGGCTCCCGATCCACCCGGATGGGAGAGGGCACAAGAAATCCCAACCATTCACGAAGAACAAACCCACGAGGAGCCCTTCACGTCGGAATGAACACCTCCTCCTCGCTCCACGCACGCTCCACGATGCTGAGACACCATGCACGGCCCTCCTCCTCGCCTGAAACACACAAAGGGGAGAAGAGGGGAGGAAGAGGTCGCCGGAGGGAGAGGGAGATGGGAAGAAGAAGAGAGAGGGGGAAGGGGTAGCCGGCCTGTGCCTTGAGCGCCCGGCACCCAGAATGCGATGGACCGCCCCGTCACATTAACAACCTTAATGCGACGGGTCAACGGACCGCGATGAGGACGCACCCCCAAAGGGCACCACGACAACGCGACAGGCCATACTAACATGCCTGCCACACTGACAAGCGTCAGACGACCGGACAGCGCAACACGACATAACACTGTCACGGCCCGTTGACCGGGCGCGACAGCAAGACACGATGGAGAACCCGGGCGTGACCAACATGCAACCCACGAGCTCGCCGTGACAAGGATGACTATCACGTCGGGCACCCCCAACGCGACACCAACGCATCACCTAGCCTGGACACGTCAGTGGCCAGTCATCCCACGACACCGGACAGAAGTTGGGAAACCGGGTCTTACATTCTACCCCTCTTAAAGCAATTTCATCCTCGAAATTGGGATGAGCCAAAAAGATCCCAAGGCACGAAATGAAGCACAGGGAGCAAACGTAAGACCAGCGGGAAGAAGCCACTAAGTCTCAACGCGACTTCCTCGTGGCAACAACCGCACCGCCAAACACGCATGGCACACAAAGCTGGAAAACTAACGGCTCACACAACGGGTTCCAAACACATGGGGAGCACACGACCAAAAACCCAGCGGCTTACAACACGCTCCAAACGTGGGTGGAGCACCAAGCCGAGAAACCAACGGCTCACTCCAGCCACATGTGGGGCGCCCAAACGAAACGACAACCCCACCGGTGCCGAGCGACGCCAAATCCGTCCCGAACAGAGGAGAACGCCAGCCAAAAACTACACGGTTGCAGCCACCAACAGACCTAGCCATTAGGACCAACCGACTGACAACCCACTCTATCATCAGCAAGACCCGACAGAGGACGCATTTGCTGACAGCAACACAAGAATCGCTTGAGAACCGACCGCAAGTCTCAGGGGAACGGCCTCATGCTACTAGCATCAGCTAGCACCAGTCACCAGCCCAACCAAGATGCCACGCATGCAACAAGAACCGGAGCAACATCACGCACGCGGAGGATCCGCAACACACGGAACGACGTCCACTGCCACCACTAGGCCTCACTGAGACCTTCCTCGCGGTCCAACAGGGACAGTAAACACACGCGGAGAACCCTCAACATGCAGAAACGGCATCCGCTGTCACCACTAGGTCCCACCCAGACCTTCCTCGTGGTCTGACAAGGACCCCAATGCATGCGGAGCCACAAAAACTGGGAGTTACACGCTCCACAACGTGGCACACCACGATGAAAGCACGGAAGACGTCTGAGGTTAAGCCAAAGCTGAGCACCTCACAACGACGACAAACCACATGGTCGAGTACTAGCAAGCCAATAGGCCTCACTGTCATCAGATGAACCGACAGGAGACTCCGCCATCGACTTCTAGACTCACCAACACCACGCACAATAGAAAACCAACTAAGGGTTGGCAGCACACCCACCACACGCACACAGAGCTCAGTGTGAGTACCGACGTGCCAACCACGAAAAGACACACAACCACGAGGGAACCGAAACAACCGCAGAGGTCGAGGGTAACATGTCGACCTCAGAGAGACCCAGACCGAAACAGGGTACCACAGCCAAACACACTCGCTCCCGGAGCGAGAGGGAAAACGGGGACACTGGCCACGACCAAAGCCTGGCGTACCACTGATAGGGCTACCTAGACAAGGCAAAGCAGCCACTCCACAGCGGTATCAGTACAACCGCAAGGCACGGGCCAACATAAAGTGTCCCAGGGATAGAAAGCGCAATGCCTCCGACACCGAGCAAATTCGTGAAACGACGCACGAAGCTCATGATCAAGACACACGGCACAACACATGGTGCTATCACAAGCACCAGGAGCCACCCAAGGTACAACACAATGCACCAAGGCTCCAGACGGTACAGAACTGGAACGCTCGAGCATGAGCACACAGTGCTACCACAAACACCAAAAGTAAAGAAAGTGCAACCCAGGTGCACCAGCGGCCAAAGCAACACTATGGCTAACAGGAAGGACTCTCCACAGGAGGCCTTCCGAAAGCCACATGCCAAGAACCACAAGCCTGGAATAGCACAACAGGCCACGTCGACCCCAGCCCTTGAGGCACAAAACACGAAGCATCGGAGAAAACACTCAAGGCGCAGCACACAGTGGCACCAACGGCCCGAGACGACACGGGCCCCACCGAAGGGGACTCTCTACTAGAGACCGACAATGGAAGCACACGGAAAGCCGACAACTACTACTTCAAGAGCGTGATGACCACATACGCTCCAAGAAGAACACAAAACATGGAGCACCTACTCTGCCACATAGGGAGTGAAAACCGCGGCAACTCCCTGGTGCGCAAGAGCAAGAAGCACCACCTCTATCACGACTGATAGAGAGGTCAAACACCAAAACGATGGCAAGAAAAGCCCCCACGGCACAAGCCGAGGCACCTCTAAGCATACAACGGAACAATGCTTGCACGAGCAAGCCAATCACGAATAACCAATGCACAGTGGAATAACGCTCACACGAGCGGCCCAACAAGAAAACAATGCTACCTCGCACCAAACCAACAAGGACCCAATGCCCCGAATTGAGCCTGACAGGTAGCGAGAAACCATTACGACGGCAAATGGCACAAACAGGTCCACCGACCAACGGTGCCATACAGAAACAACGGCATGAGGGGAGCAAACAACTCGACCCAAAAACAACTCCAAGGAAGGTGACTCCACTAGAAGGTCGCAACGATGCGCACCCCGGCAACACAACAACATAGTGGACCACCACCACCCCGAGCAACCGACGAAAAGCAGAGGAAGAAGACATGCACGAGTCTCTTCCACACGCGAGAGGCAAAACCACAACGCGAGACTGACACTTCCATACGAAGCATAGCCAACAAAACACCCACTACACTCACCAGACCACCATCTGGGAGAGCACGCAGGGCGCGAGAAATGAAGCAAACCATTCAAGCCACGGGGACACACAAAGTCCACTAGCACGGCCGAGAAAACTTGGAAACGAACGACGAGACAAGTTGGCCAATGAAACATCCAGACGCACGGCCAAGGGCACAACACCTTGACCGACAACGCAGAAGCAGACTGTAAGAAAGACAGTCCAACCGGCAACAACAATAGCTCATCTCCACAGAGAGAGAGCAACGACAACCAAAACAAAACGAAGCAGCTTTGGGGAGAAACTCCACCAAAAGCGCCAAGAGCTGTTCTGGGAGAACCTCACCAGAACACAGCCCAACCAAACGGCACAGTTCGAACCATAGGGGCAACTCAACAGTGGCCCGAAACGAACACATACCATCAGAGAGAACACTGCAACAAGCAGAACTATAGAAGCAACACAAGCCGGTCCTCGGAGAACCTCCACCAGAACCACCATGCGCAGTTCTAGGAAAAACTACCAAAACACACCAGCCGAACCAATAGCGCACCTCAGACTCTGAGGTGGCACGACAATAGCAGAAACGCGCGAGGAATAGTCCTGAGAGAAACCCTCACCAGGACAACAGCAAACGGTTTGGGAAACTTCCACCAGAACACAGGGCAACCAAGCGATGCACCTCACCCTAGAGGGCAACACAACAACAACCAGAAACGGGCACAACACTGTTCTGGGGAAACCTCACTCCCACCAGAACCAACAGAGAAAAACTCTAGGAGCACCTCACTAGAGCTCACAACCAGCCAGCACCAGGCCGACAACAACCACAGACAAGTGTTGCAGCGCTCGACCAGCTGCGCAACACAACACGCAAGGCACCTGCTCAGCTCGGCGTCCCGAGCACAGTGCACACAGGCGCACAGGCACACAAGGCCAAACACACAACAATGACAACACACACCCCAACAACAAAGGGGCAGCCAACAAGGCAGACACACCTTCCACCGATTCCACGGGCAACAACCAAGCACCGATGAAGGCCACACAACACGCAGGATCTCTCAGCCTTCGCGACGCACACACGCTCAAATGCGTCGAAGACGACCAGGAGCACAGCGCCTGGACATGCCTACAAGTGTCCTTCATACGAGAAGACCACTGCCAGCGAGTCCACCGCCAACTGCGCCAGCACGGCACGAACACATCGAGTGACCACGCTCGCCACGCACGCGGCAAGCAACAGCTACAACCCACCTACAGCAAGCGCACAAATCTTGCAGGGAAGCCGCACACCTGCAAAACAATTGAAAGCACACGCCTAACACTAGTCGAACGGTGTCAGCAGCGCACTAGTACCTTCATTTGGGACAGCTATAGTTATTAACTCCTTACAAATCTCAGTAGACTTCTCGCTCTGATGCCACTGTAACGACCTGACCTCTCAGACCCCTCGCCGGGGACCCCAAGGGTCGTGCCGCCACCCACGGATCCAAAGACCCGAAAGGGTTATATGAAAAAGTCTAGTGAGATATGTACTGAGTTCAAATAACTATAATAATCTGTACATTATACAAAAGGTTTGTACAATGGGTCCTAAGTAAAAGCACAGGTACAAGAAGAAAGGTGCAGTCCTTAAGGGACATACCCCGAGGACTTGCAAAACATAGCTCTCAGCTCACTCAGGCTACAAGAGCTCACAACGCTCTGTCTTACTGCTGCTGACAACACACGGTGCCACGGCCGCCTCTGCAACCCGTCTGACACTGAGCTCCCATGACGACGAGCCCCTAGCTGAAGAAGTAAGGGTGGTGAGCCTCGAGAACAAGGCCCAGTAGGGATTACCAGTCCCTCACCAGCCAGAGCAGCAGGAACTCCGAAAACAGGAAACTACACTAGAAAGCTATAAAGCGAGGAACACCTACAGCATGGTACTACTAAACAGCGGAAGAGAATAGCTCATCGCCACGACCACCAACCGAGGTCGGGCCATACACACGACTCCCACAGAAAACAACGAAGTCGGGCACAAAATGGAAACAGTGCTCAGCACACCTATCGAGACCACGGAACAACCAAGTGAGAACGACGTCTCACCGCAAGCACGGCCACCTCAGACCTCTACAAGGTCGAGGGCCCACAAGCAGAACCACCCCGGACCCCGGACACACCGCCAGGTCGGGAAGCTACACACGTCGGTGCCATCACGGGCTGGCACCCAAGAACGGGACCATGGAACCGAGAGAACACCGAAGCGGGAACCACCAGAAGCACGGGTCTACGACGTCTACCCAAGGCCAGACCAACGACGCCCACAGAAACTAGGCACAGTCGGGCTATAACCATCGTGCAAGCTCGGGCAACGAGGAACACTTGGAAACGTCACGAGGAAACATCGTCACAACAACAACGACCAAGCCACCACCGCTAGCAGCCAAGAGGGGGACCCGTAGTCCACGCGCTCTGCTCGCTAGCCTAGCTCCTGCCTCCACCCCCGCGAGGGGTGAGACAGAGCCGCCACAGAAACACACCACCTGATGCAACACCGCAGCCTGGCCAAGCTGCGGCCTTACGCCTGGCCCCACTACGTGGCTCCAGAACCAACGCAGAGAGAGGTAGTGAGACAAAGGACTATCTAGTCTGCGCCAGGAAAGAACTCCGAACCCCTCGGCATCCCAAATGCAGACAAGAGATCTCTACAAACGCTTAACGCCGCTGTCCAAACCTCATTTTCCCCTAGCTCCAGAGTCCGCTCACGTGGGCAGCCAACTCGGGCACACTCGTAGCCCGGATACCTCCTTTAATGGGCTCCCGGGGATGGGGGTGCTAGGAAATGGAGACAACCTCTAAACGGGACAAGCCCTCAAGTGCCAAGCACCGGCCGAACAGGCGGGGCAGCACAACAAGAACCATGACGAACCACTAGCTTGTAGCACACGACAAGCACAGCAAGCGAGAGACACGCACGGACCCTCAAAAGGTTCATCGGCCAAGCAAACACGGATGAGCGAGCCAAAACCCACAGAGCACTACCAGAAGTATAGAAAGTTCGTCGCTCTGCTAACAATCGATTGACCGCCAGTCAATCGATTGTTAGACAGACGGAACCCTCCTGGCACCATTGCCAGGACACAGCCACAAAGGTGTCACCTTCAGTCACTGAACGCAGGGAGGCAACTAGCTGCATTCCCTACCAGAAGGTCCCAAGGCAAAGCCTACCCTGGGGCACACGCCGACACACAAACTTGCCACAAAAACCACCCGAGGCAGCACATGCACTGTCACGCCCCCACAGGCCGTCGTGATGCCATCACGATGGGGAAGAGCGCCGCGACAATAGCCTTAACGCGATGGGGCAGCGCGTCACGACAGCCTCCCTGTCGGGACGGAAAATCAGGTCGCGACGGCGACCCTTATCCCGACCGCCAACCGTGCCGCAATAAGGCTGCACCCGACTGGGGTGACGCCTCTACTGATGTCGCGACGCGCACCGCGGCCGCGACATCAGTTGGGAGGTAGACCACGGGATGCTCCATCCCGGGCCTCCCAGAACCATACAAACATGCACACACGGGGAGGGAGCATGGGGAAAGCAGTAAGGCTATCTACAAAACCCCGAGGGCTCCCGATCCACCCTAATGGGAGAGGGCACAAGAAATCCCTACGTTTCACGTAGAACGAACCCATGAGGGGCCCTTTACATCAGAATGAACACCTCCTCCTCGCTCCACGCACGCTCCATGACGTCGGGACACCACGCATGACCCTCCTCCTCGTCTGAAACACACAAAGGGGAGAAGAGGGGAGGAAGAGGTCGCCGGAGGGAGAGGGAGAAGGGAAGAAGAAGAGAGAGGGGGAAGGGGTAGTCGGCCTGTGCCTTAAGTGCCCGGCACCCACAACGCGACGGACCGTCCCATCGCGTTAACAACCTTAAAGTGACGGGTCAACGGACCGCGATGAGGACACGCCCCCCAAGGGCGCCGCGACAATGCGACAGGCCGTACTGACACGCCTGCCATGCTGACAGGCGTCAGACGACCAGACAGCGCAACACGATAAAACACTATCGCGGCCCGTTAACCGGGCGTGACAGCAAGACGCTGTTGGGTTGAGTGTGAATATAATTTATTTCTCCTCACATTTTGATGATGACAAGTTGTGATTTTAATGCATAACATTTGGAACATGTGAAATACATCACACCTGAAATAACAATATTCAAAAAGTATGTTCCAAACACATTTATCATTTATATTCATGATAATACATTTGACTAATGATTTATGTGTTTATTTCTCAGGGATAAACATTTATTGCAAGGGTAGTGTCGACACACCCCATACTAGTGTCGACACAATGCTCCAAGACCTAAGCCAAAAGATGAAGAAATGGTCAACTAGTGTCGACACTAGACTAGGGCAGGTCGACACTATAGACAGATCCCAAAGAAACAAATCAACTGGCTTCTACATCAGGTCGCCACCAGATGCAGTCAGGTCGACACTAGAGAGCCTTCCCAGAAGGCCTATTTTTTAGCTGGCTATGGCAGGTCGACATTGAACTATCTCAGGTCGACACTAGATGCCTCTCCCAGGGAACTGTTTTGCCCAGTCTGGGACAGTGTGTCGACACACCCTATGGGCAGGTCGACACACACCGGAAACTTTTTGACTTAAAGTTTCTCGTGGACACGTGGCACCCTAGGGAAATGATGGATCAACCTTGGATCTTGTGCCCACGTACCCCAAGGGTACCTTTGGACTATTTGGGGTATAAATACCCTCCTATTTGCCATCCATCATATCAGAACCCTTCAGAGCCTCCCAGAAACCTGTTTTGGCGGCAAGAAGAGTTCACCTCCATGCTCCTGCTCTCCTGGTGATTCCTCAAGCCAATTCTCAACTGTCCAAGCATGAGAAGTGGAGTTTGATCATTGAAGATGCAACTGGATCACTTCAAGGAAGCAGATCAAGTGGAAGCAATCGATTCAGAAGACCTCAAGGAAGATCACAAAATTCAGAGTGCAGAGCATCGGCCAGGGATTTCAAGAACTCAAGTCTCTTCCCAATTCGATCTTCTACAAGGGAGTATATTGAAGAGCAAGGATTTCTTTATACAATTCTTCATGTACCTTTGTTCTTCTGAGTCATTATGAGATTGTGCAAGAGTTGCTGCATAAGTGTCATGAATGAACTCTTGTTAGACTAGATCTGTTGCTAGAGGATCCAAGTCTTGTGTGTTTTTCTAGCAAGTTTTTTGTGAGCCTTTGTGCTCAGTGGTTTGAGTCGTGTACTCAAGGTGTTGTTGAGCAGTCTCGCTCAGGATTCTAAGGTAGTCTTACTCTAGAGGTTGTGTGAGTTGTAAACTGAGGTTGTTGGAGTTGTCAGGCTCCAGTGGGTGTGGTGTACCTAGGTTGATTAGTGGATCCTCACTGTGTGAGGGGTGGATGTTGGAATCACATGGTGTGATTTCCGAACCACCTAAAAATCTCTATGCATTGGTCTGATTGTTGTTTGAATTTACCTTTCGTTAGATGCATGCATAGGATCGTTCGAATTCATCTAATCATTAATCAACTTGTTCACACACCTCTTTTGCACAACTCACTCAATTTCTTTTCAGATCTGTGAAATTCATTTTTCAAATTGTCTCTGATTCAAAGTTTTTTCTAAATTGATTAAGCTTCCGCAATAGTTGGCATAGATCTATTCAACCCCCCCCCCCTAGATCTTGTCCACATCATTTCTCGATCCTTCAATTGGTATCAGAGCGGGTTTACACTTGATCTGATTTGATATGATGTTTTCTGAGTGTTCTGTGTGTCTTGATTGTTTGCTTTTTGTCTGCTAAGTATCTCTTCTTTGCACCATTTAATTGTCTTAATGGATTCAAGAGGGTTCATGGCTGAGGGTCACTCTATTAATAGGCCACCCTTTTTCAATGGAACAGACTACACCTATTGGAAGAATAGAATGCAGGTCTTCCTTAGAGCTCAAACTATGAAATATGGAAGGTAGTCGAAGTAGGTCCCTATGAGAATCAGGGAGAGGAAGAGACCTGGACTAGGGAACAATTAGGAGGGCCACTCTGATTATAGTGCCATGAACATGATCCAATGTGCAGTCCACCCTAAAGAGTACTCGAGAATCTCAATGTGCAAATCTACCAAAGAGATGTGGGATAAACTTGAGTTACTCTATGAGGGAACATCTTAAGTGAAAGAAACTAAAGCTAACATTCTTGTCTCTGAATATGAATTGTTTATGATGAAATCTATTGAGACAATTTCTGAAATGTTTGCCAGGTTTATGATAATTGTGAATGGACTGAAGGCCTTAGGTAAGGATTATACAGATGCGGACTTGGTAAGAAAATTCTACGTTCTCTCTCTTCAATTTGGCACACAAAGGCCACTGTCATTGAAGACTCTAAAGATTTGTCCAAAATTTCTTTGGATGAATTGATAGGGTCCTTAATGACTTATGAAATCAACTTAAAAAAATGAAGAACATATAATTAAACCAAGCCAGTAGCACTAAAGCCTCATCAAGTAATAAAGACAAGAGTCAAGAGAAAACCAGTTCTGATGAGTCTGAGTCAAATGAGGATGAGATTGCCCTCATGACCAGGCAATTCAAAAATTCTTGAAATATAGAAAAGGAAACTTTTTGGGAAAAAGAAGTTTTCATCAGGTAAAAGAAACACTTCCTTGTCTAATGCTAATTCTAATAAGAATCAAAAATCTAACAAAATTGTCATCTGTTACAGGTGCAACAAGCCAGGACATATGAAGGGAGAATGTCCTGAAAACAAGAAGGAGAAGCACAAGATGTTTCACAAGTTCAAGAAGCCAAAGGCTATGGTAGCCACTTGGTCTGATGAAGACTTAAGTGAGAAGGAAGAAGACGAAAAATCCTCAAGTTCTGATAGTGAGGAAATCTGCTTCATGGCGAATAGTTCTGATGGAAAGGTAAGTACATCCTTCGAAGACTATTCAGTTGAGGATTGGCAAGATGCATATGCCGAACTTGTTGAAAAATACACTGAAATGAGGAAAGAAAACAACACATCAAAAAGAAAATTGAAAATATCTTGCACAACCAATCCTTCAACAAAAGAATTTGTGAACTGGAAAATGAAGTAACAGAACTTAATGAAGAAAATGAAAATCTTCTGAACTTAATTAATGAGCTTAAGCTTGTCTCTCAAAAGGCCACCCATGAATTCAAAGAACTATCTGAAAAGCTGGAAATGGAAAACAAAGCTAAACAACAAAAGGTTGAAGAAATCAAAACCTTGGAAAACCAGCTAAAAGAAAAGGATGAAGTTATTGAAACATTCACAAAAGGTAAAGATAATTTGGAGGCCTTGCTGGGAGCAAAAATGAAATCAATTTCTCATGGACTAGGATTCAATAAACAAAAACCTAAGAAAGACAAATCTGGTGAGAAAAAGGATAAAGCACCATTGATTAAATTGTCAAAGGTCCTAGTCTTGAGAACAATGAAATCAAGCAAACATCAAGCAAAACACCAAAATCTCAAAAACTCAGAAACAAAACAAGTCAACCAGGTCGACATAGTCACCTGACAGGTCGACCTGCTCAACATCAACAAAACAAAACCATAAAAAAAAAAAAATTCAAATAAAAATTTGAAAAATAACAAAAATCCAAAGTAAGTATTCATAAAAAACCTTGGACCTCCAATACAGCACATCAAGCTGATTGGAACCAATGGTATCATAACCCATGTTGGTATCATCCTCAATTCTTCTATCCAAATTTCTTGATGTACCAACAAAATCCTTGGATTCCACCTCCTCATCTACACTCTCCTCATATCCAAATGAAAAACACCCCTCCTACTAAAAACAAAAACACTGGTGTTTTCATTCCTAAGGGAAAGAATAAACTGAAGAAGATTGAGAACACCACTGTAATAAAACAAAAATAAAAAACAAATCAAATTTGGGTGAGAAAAGATTTGATGACAATGTTCAAACATTCTGATGGTCCCAACACTGTTTGGGTACCAAACTCTTCTCTCCTCTGATTGATTTTGCAGGAAGGTCGTGCACCCAATTCGAATGTGTGGTTCCTTGACAGTGGGTGTTCACGACACATGACTGGAGATAGAGACAAATTTTCATTCCTGATTGAGAAGGAGGAGGTTCATTAACTTTGGAGGTAAAAATAAAGGAAGATCATTGGATCTGGTAAGGTTGGTCAATCTTCCCAAACTCTGTTGATAATGTTTTATTAGTTGATGGTCTGCATTACAATTTGCTCAGTATTAGCCAACTATGTGACAAAGGTCACAAAGTTGTGTTTGAATCTGATTTCTGTAAGATAATTGATTCATCAACTGATAAAATAAATTTTTTGGAAAAAGGAAAACAATGTTATATGATCAACCTCAATAAAAAATTTCTGAAAACCTTTGTTTTGTTGCTAATAAAGATGAAATTGCATGGACTTGGCACAAAAGACTTGGCCATGCAGTTTTAGAACAATGAATAAATTGTTAAGGCTGAATTTGGTTAGGGTCTTCCTGAATCTTTTTCTAATATTGAAAATCAAGTTTGTGGGATTTGTGCCCAAGGAAAACAAACCAAGAAATCTTTTAAAACTTTCAATGAGGTACTCACATCGAGGCCACTAGAATTACTTCACATGGACCTCTTTGGCCCAGCAAGAATCCTAAGTCTAAGTGGCAAGATATTGGGTTTGTGATCATTGATGATTTTATCAGATTTACTTGGGTTATCTTCTTGTCCCACAAAAGTGATACTTGCCTTGAGTTCAGGAATTTCTGTACCACTGCCTTAACAACTTATCCATATAAAATCATAACATTTTGACTGATCATGGGGGTGAGTTTGAAAATAATCCTTTTCTGATTTATGTGCTAAACTTCAAATATTTCACAAGTTTTCTTCCCAAGAACTCCAGAACAAAATGGAGTTGTGGAAAGAAAGAATAGAACTCTTGTGGAATGGCTAGATCCATGCTCTTAGAAAGCAATTTGCCCAAATCCTTCTGGGCTGAAGCTGTAAACACAGCAAATCACATTCTAAATAGAGCTTTGATCAGACCAAAAATCAGAAAAACCCCCTATGAATTATTGAAAAACAAAAAGCCAACTGTATCTTATTTCAAAACCTTTGGGTGTAAATGCTTTGTACACAACAATAATAAAGAAAATCTTGACAAGTTTGATGCTAAGAGTCAGGAAGCCATCTTCCTTGGCTATTCTGAAGTGTCAAGAGCTTTCAAAGTGTACATTCTCAAAAACAAAACTGTTGAAGAATCTCCACATGTTATCTTTGATGAAAAATTCCTTTTCAACTAATAGTTCTAAATCTTGCAGGGAAAGACAAGACAGTGAAGAGAATGATTTCATTGTGGACTCTTCACCAACTGTTGAGGAGCTTGAAGACATTGGTGAGAACTTGAACATCCATTCACCATCTTCAAGTGGATCAGGTAATGTTGCTCCAGATTTAAGTACCCCTCAACAGGTAATTTATGAACATCGAATTTTGAGAGATCACCCATTAGATAATGTAGTTGGTAATTTGCATGATAGAGTTAGGACTAGATCATCATTCCTGCATGCTATTGAAGAAGACCCACTAGCTCTAATTTCCCAAATTGAACCAGAGTCAATTGATGAAGCTTTATCAAGTTCTGATTGGATCATTGCCATGCATGATGAACTTCATCAATTTGAAAGAAATCAAGTATGGAAATTAGTACCTAGACCTAGTGACCAAACAGTCATTGGCACTAGATGGGTTTTCAGAAACAATTGAATGAAAATGGTCAAGTCATTAGAAATAAAGCTAGGCTAGTTGCAAAGGGTATAATCAAGAATTTGGAATTGATTTTGAAGAATCATATGCTCCTGTAGCTAGACTAGAAGCAGTTAGGATTTTCCTTGCTTTTGCATCTCCATGAAATTTAAAGTTTATCAATGGATGTCAAAAGTGCATTTCTAAATGGATATATAAAGGAAAATGTTTTTGTTGAACAACCTCCTGGATTTGAAAATGAAAAACATCCTAACCATGTTTTCAAGCTTCATAAGGCTCTCTATGGTCTTAAACAAGCTCCAAGAGCTTGGTATGACCGTTTGAGTTCTTTTTACTTGAAAAAGGATATTCTAGAGGAAATGTTGATCAAACATTGTTCACAAAAATAGTCAATAATCAAATAATTACAGTCCAAATTTATGTTGATGACATAATATTTGGATCAACCAATAAAACTTGTGTACTGAATTTTCAAATCAAATGAAAAATGAATTTGAAATGAGTTTAATGGGAGATCTAAAGTTTTTCTTGGGATTGCAGGTTAACCAAACACATGAGGGAATCTTCATCAGTCAAACCAAATATGTCAAGGAACTTTTGAAAAGGTTTGACTTTCAGAACCTCAAGTATTCAAACACACCAATTGCTATTAATGCTAAGCTAGAAGAAGACTCACTTGGTAAGTCAGTAGACCCAAAGACCTATAGAGGTATGATTGGTTCTCTACTCTATCTTACAACTTCTCGACCTGATATTCAGTTTTGTGTGTGTTTGTGTGCTAGATTTCAATCAAATCCTAAGGAAAGTCACATGTTAGCTGTTAAAAGAATTTTTAAGTATCTTGTTGGAACATGTGATTTAGGAATTTTTTATCCTGCTGGTTGCAATTTAGATTTGATTGCATATTGTGATTCTGACTATGCTGGATGTAAATTAGATAGAAAAAGTACAAGTAGCTTGTGTTTATACTTAGGTGGGTGCCTAATTTCTTGGACTTCTAAGAAGCAACATTCAATTGCTCTATCAATTGCAGAGGCTGAGTATGTTGCAGAAGGTAGATGTGGAACTCAAATTCTTTGGGTGAAACATCAACTTCTTGATTATAACCAAGACTTAGGTTGTGTTCCTATTCTATGTGATAACACAAGTGCAATAAATCTATCTAAGAACCCCATTCAACATTCCAGAACCAAGCATATTGAAATTAGGCATCATTTCTTGAGAGATGAGGTAGCAAAGAAATCCTTTGAACTCCATTTCATAGAAACTGAAAAAAAAATTGCTGACATCTTCACCAAACCCCTTCCTGACAGTAGATTCTCATCTTAAGGAGAGAACTTGGTCTTTGTAAATGTCCATTTTCTTGATCTCTCTCATTGGGATTGGGTTGAGTGTTAGGCATCTTCTGAGGGGAGTTCTTTGCATCATCATTATCATTTGCTTCCTTGATTCATACTGATCATATCTCTCTCCATTTCACTTCTATTTCTTTTTGACAATGAACTCTTCAACTCACATTGTGTTGAACTTCTTGTATATCAAATGGTGATTTGAAGAAGGACAAGTTCTGCTTGTCTGGACACTTTCACTATGCGAGAGTATATGTCTCCGCCAAGTACCACGAAATGAATATGCAATTGTTGAGGGGGAGCTTTTGTTGTTCAAAGAGAATTATTTATGATTTCAAAAACTTGCATATCTTTATTCTGATGAAAAGTGGTTGAAATCCTCATCTCAGGGGAGCTAGAGAATTCACAAGTCATGTCTTTTGAAAAATTCAAACTTTTCTTGCATTACATCAATTTCCTTGCATGATGTCCTCATTCAGGTGTCTAGAGTCTCAAAATGATCCTTTGAGTGTCTACTATATTCATTTGTCAACTCTCATCTATATTCTTCAAAACTATAGAAATTCAGATTTCTTTCAAAGACTGAAGGATAATGTGTGCCTTGAATTTAAACATGTTTTTGTTTGCAACTGATGATTGGATATAAATGATTTCTATCTTACAAAACTCTCCAAATTTGATAATTCAACAGAGCAATGGCACATGTGCTGAGAAACTGCACACCTTCACAATGAATGAAGTGCCATGTATGTCATGAGGCACTAATGCTATCTCTGTTCAAAGGGGTTCAAAATCAAAAATAAATGCAAAGCAAAATAAATATGCCCTATTCCTTTTTGATGATGACTGAGTAACTGGAAATATTGGCGTCTAAAAAACGTATATTTTCATGTCAAAATGTCATCATTTACCCCTTTGAGACTTGATAATGGATAAATCTTTAGTATCCATGGACTATAGTTTGTGAAAAGCATTAGTTCTTGAGTGAACAAGATTTATCTCATTTGATAGTTTGTTTCAAAAACAAAATGTGTGTATCATTGGAGAATTGTTTAAAAGAATCATTCCTATCCATCATCAAGTTGTTTTAAGAAGTTGTTTACTTTCAACACAATTGATTTCAGTCTAAAAGATTTTTTTATTTTTTTGGACTTGAAGAATATGGTAGTGTGTAGTTGATTGTTAAATGTATTATATCCCTCAAATCATCATTTTAATGACTCAAGTCACTGAATGCTCATATCCTGTTGGATATTGTGTAAAACTTGAACTGTGTTGAATTTTTGCAAAATATAACAAATGAATTTTTTAGCCTCTTAAAAATCCTTGAAATGATTATTCCACCCATTGCTTATCATTATAAAGATGTCCCAAAGCTCACAAAATTTTTCCATACTCAAATCTCAATTTTTTCATCAGGCCAGGTCGACACTACCTTCATCTAGTGTCGACACACTTTCGCTCAGGTCGACACTCACCTCCTCTAGTGTCGACACTGACCCCCTGCCAAGGTAATTTAAGCTGTGGGCGCCGGTTAAGGGTCTGATTGTTCCTGCGGGGTATTGTACATCTGAAAAACCCCTTTTGTTCTGCAGGTCGACCCGATGGCCGTCTTCAACCTTTGAATCCGGCAAGCACTCCACCTTCTTCCCTCCTCCAACCTATCCCTGTCCTTCTTCTTACATTCCTTCCTCTCCATCCTCTCCTATTCCACTCCATCTTGTTTCCATGGCCCCCAAGCAAGCACCTTGCCGTGGAGCAAGGTCCAGGGCTACGGCAAGGCCCATTCCGGCGGACGATGCTCCTCCTACTGAAAGGAGAAGCAAGAGGCGCCATGACCCTGTGGAGTAGCCAGGGCCTTCCTCTGTATCCCCGTCGTCTGCTAAGAGAGGTATGCCATCCTCTTCTGGTCGAAGTAGAGGGTCTACATACCCTAGGAGGAAGATTTTGGTTTCTTCTCCTGAAGTCTCTGAGCAGTCATCCTCATCATCCTCTCAGTCTTCCCAGCCTTCTGAGGCAACTCCTTCCAAACCACTTAGTGAAGGGAAGACCATTCTGAAACCTAGGGCAGTGGATTTAGAGGACAGTGCATTGAATGTTGCTTTTCCTGAAGTCATCAACTTCTTCAAGTTTCAGTCTTGGCAATCCTTCATCTCTGAGTTTCACATAATATACCCTAGACTTGTCCAGGAATTCTATATGCATTTGGAATGTACTGATGATGGTTACAAGTCAGAGGTCAAAGGAATTAAGATTGATTTTCCTTTAGACCTAGCAGCCACCCTTTTTAAAATTCCAGATGAAGGAGCTGATTACCATAATTTTGAGTTTGACCTTCATGAAGCCTATACAATCTTAACTGGGTTGCAAGCAGATGAGTCTGATCCCAAGCAAACACATGTTACTAAATTCAACACAAACACTTTTCCACCTATGTTGAGACTTACCCATCATATACTCACCACTATCATAACACCCTAAGGTGGTGGGAGAGATAGACTCACAGACATTCAAAGATTTGTGATATACTGCATGAAAAAGGACATAAAGATCAACCTCCATGTCATAATATACCAGATCATGTCTGAGACAACTAGGGCAGATTTACATAGATCACTTCCTTATGCAGCCCATTTGACTCAAGTCTTTAAGCACTTTGATGTGTCACTCGAGAATGAGAAGTCCCAAAAAATTCCTAAGTCCAACATTTATTGTTTCAAGCATGTTCAAAAGTTTATGGGCTTCAGGATTGTGGGTGACCAGGTTAGGAGAGGGCCAGCTGTAGTAGAGGCCCCTGTGGTTCAAGAGGACCAGCCTCCAGTTCAAGAGGACCAGCCTCCAGTAAATGAGGACCAGTCTCCAGTGAATGAGGATCAGCCTCCTGTTGCAGATGAAGTTAATGTACCCCTCAAAGCCCCACCTTCACCTCAACTTCAGCCCTCCTCCTCCCTGAACCCTGAGATAGAAATTCCATCTTTTTCTCCACAACCTCAAGTTCAAGCCTCCACATCCTTTGGTGGACCTTCTGTTCCACCAGAGTTGTACACCATTCTAAATGACAAATTTGATGCCTTGAACACTTCTATTCAGAAAATGATAGAAAATTTTGAGTTGAAGGTACAGAGGTTGGAGAACACTATGTCATCAAAATTTATTGAGCAAAAAGCAGCTTCTGACCATGCAGTGCAAAGATTCAACAGACTGATTGGAACATTGGCAGATGCTTCTATTGAACTGAAAGAGCATCAAGAAGATTTGGAAAAGGATCTTAAGGGAATTTTGGCAAATTCCTAAGCTGATGTCTTCAACACCAAAGAAACACTCTCTCCGATAACTAAGACAAGACTGTCTTTTGCTCATCTGGTAGATGACTTGGAGAGCATGAAGAACTTATCTACTCATATTGATGAAGAAATGTCTGATCTGAAAAAGGAATTTAAATCATTGCACAGACATGGTTGGTCAGCTGGTTCTTCTTCATCTTCACAGCCAGTTTCAACTGACTTCAGTGCACTTCAAGCCACCATGTCAGAGAATTCAGAAAGAATGGAACATCTCTTACATACCAGACTCTCAACAATCCAAGCTCAAATGAAGTTCAGTTTGACTTCTATGGAGAAAAGATTGACTGATATTGAGACCATTTTGCTACCCATTCCTCCTCCTCCTCCTTCCACCTAATGTCATTTCTTTTGATGATGTCAAAGGGGGAGAAGATAGCAAGAAAGAAAGATTGTAATGTCTTTTTGAAATGTGTTTTTGAAAGATTGTAATGTTCATATCTTTGAATGAAATGAATAGAAACTTTTGTGTCTTCAATGTGATTGAAAATTCTTTGAATGAATGTGAATGTGAATGTATGAATGCTTGTCAAGCTGCTTGACCTTTGTGTGAAAATAACTCATTTCTAGTAACATTGTGTCCTTCACATGCAACTCTCAAATGTTACTAAAATTTGTTCAAAGGTTTTTGACATGTGTGAACAAAAAGGAAATAAAACATAACTCAGAGTAAATCAATGCTTTTCAAACTGAGTAATAAATAAACAAAATGTTAAAATCACATTTCATTGAAATTTTTCACTTCCACATGAATTTAATGTTGCCATCATCAAAAAGGGAGAGATTGTTGGGTTGAGTGTGAATATAATTCATTTCTCCTCACATTTTGATGATGACAAGTTGTGATTTTAATGCATAACATTTGGAACATGTGAAATACATCACACCTGAAATAACAATATTCAAAAAGCATGTTCCAAACACATTTATCATTTATATTCATGATAATACATTTGACTAATGATTTATGTGTTTATTTCTCAGGGACAAACATTTATTGCAAGGGTAGTGTGGACACACCCCATACTGGTGTCGACACAATGCTCCAAGCCCTAAGCCAAAAGATGAAGAAATGGTCAACTAGTGTCGACACTAGACCAGGGCAGGTCGACACTAGAGACAGATCCCAGAGAAACAAATCAACAGGCTTCTACATTAGGTCGACACCAGATGCAGCCAGGTCGACACTAGAGAGCCTTCCCAGAAGGCCTATTTTTCAGCTGGCTACGGCAGGTCGACACTGAACTATCTCAGTTCGACACTAGATGCCTCTCCCAGGGAACTATTTTTCCCAGTCTGGGACAGTGTGTCGACACACCCTATGGGCAGGTCGACACACTCTGGAAACTTCTTGACTTAAAGTTTCTCCTGGACACGTGGCACCCTAGGGAAATGATGGATCAACCTTAGATCGTGTGCCCACGTACCCCAAGGGTACCTTTGGACTATTTGGGTTATAAATACCCTCCTATTGGCCATCCATCATATCAGAACCCTTCAGAGCCTCCCAGAAACCTGTTTTGGCGGCAAGAAGAGTTCACCTCCCTGCTCCTGCTCTCCTGGTGATTCCTCAAGCCAATTCTCATTTGTCCAAGCATGAGAAGTGGAGTTTGATCATTGAAGATGCAACTGGATAACTTCAAGGAAGCAGATCAGGTGGAAGCAATCGATTGAGAAGACCTCAAGGAAGATCCCTAAATTCAGAGTGCAGAGCATCGGCCAGGGATTTCAAGAACTTAAGTATCTTCCCAATTCGATCTTCTACAAGGGAGTATAATTGAAGAGCACGGATTTATTTATACAATTCTTTATGTACCTTTGTCCTTCTGAGTCATTGTGATATTGTGCAAGAGTTGCTGTATAAGTCTCATGAATGAACTCTTGTTAGACTAGATCTGTTGCTAGAGGATCTAAGTCTTGTGTGTTTTTCTAGCAAGTTGTTTGTGAGCCTTTGCGCTCAGTGGTTTGAGTCGTGTACTCAAGGTGTTGTTGAGCAGTCTTGCTCAGGATTCTAGAGTAGTCTTACTATAGAGGTTGTGTGAGTTGTAAACTCAAGTTGTTGGAGTTGTCAGGCTCTAGTGGGTGTGGTGCACCTAGGTTGATTAGTGGATCCTCACTGTGTGAGGGGTGGATGTAGGAATCACGTGGTGTGATTTCCGAACCACCTAAAAATCTCAGTGCATTGGTCTGATTGTGGTTTGAATTTACCTTTCGTTAGATGCATGCATACGATCGTTCGAATTCATCTAATCAACTTGTTCACACACCTCTTTTGCACAACTCACTCAATTTCTTTTCAGATCTGTGAAATTCATTTTTCAAATTGTCTCTGATTCAAAATGTTTTTCTAAATTGATTAAGCTTCCGCAATAGTTGGCATAGATCTATTCAACCCCCCCTTCTAGATCTTGTCCACATCATTTCTCGATCCTTCAAACGCGACGGAGAACCATGGTGCGACCCACGAGCTCACCGCGACACGGATGACTGTCGCATCGGGCACCCCCGACGCGACACCAACGCATCACCCAGCCTAGACGCGTCAGTGGCCAGTCATCCCACGACACCGGACGGAAGCCGAGAAACCAGGTCTTACAGTCGACTGAAAGAACATGTTATAGCAATAAAGAAATCAATCCTTATTTTCTTCAGAGGAATTAATGAACATTTCATGTATTAGTTATTCATCAACTCACTGAATTAATTTTGGTTTTGATGAGAGAAAATGGCAATGAAGTCTTTAGCTCCCCCTGAGTTATTGATCTCATCTATTGTTCATCAAAAGTAAAGAAATCCTTCTTCAATGAAAGAATGATTAAGATGATCAAATGAATTTGATGAGTTAGAAATTGAGGAATTGATGGATTCAAGGATGAACATCAATTTGATAGAAGTTTCACAGAAGGCTCACATTACCTAAACATTTTCTTGATCAACCTCAGCAGCTTGCTCTCAAAAGGGTTTGTGTACAATCTTGATTCTTTCGAACTGAAATCTCAGACCTTACCTTTATTTCTCAAGCAGAGGTGCTCCCCCTCAATATATGCATCAGCAATTCAGCATTCAAACAATGCATACTCAATTTCATCAAACAAACATACATGATCAATCATGTTTCAAGCACATTAATAGCAATCACAACAATTTAAAAAAAAAATATATTTAAAAAAAAAGAATGATTCTTACACATTTTAGATCATGGGTACTTGGCAGAGGATTTTCCTTAACATATAATGATAGCTTTCAAACAAACATAACTTGTCCTTCCACTAATCACTATTTGATATACCTCATAATCTTAGCATAAAGAATCAAAAAGCTTTTCAGTTCTTATTCCATGTTGCATATTCCAAGTTCTCTTCTTGGATATGAGAATCTGTCTTCAGCCAATGGTTTTGTGAAAATATCTGCAATTTAATTTTCAGGGGGGATGAATTATAATTCAATGCTTTTGTTTGCAACTTCATCCCTTAGAAAATGATGTCTCATGTCAATGTGTTTTGTTCTAGAGTGTTGAATTGGGTTTTTGGAAAGATTGGTTGCACTAGTATTGTCACACATAATAGATGAGCACCCAATATCAATGTTGTAGTTAAGAAATTGACTTTTAATCCACAACACTTGAGTTGCACAACTTCTTGCAGCAACATATTCTGCTTCTGCAGTAGATAGTGCAACTGAGTGTTGCTTTTTGGAAGCCCATGTTATCATGCAATGTCCTAAGAATTGACAATAACCACTAGTACTCTTTCTATCAAGCTTTCATCCAGTATAATCAGCATCAGAATATGAAATCAAATTAGCATGACATCCAACTGGATACCATAAACCCAAATCACAAGTTCCACAGAGATATCTAAAAATCCTCTTAATTGCAAGCAAGTGACTTTCTTTCGGACTAGACTAAAATCTAGCACAAAGACATACACTAAATTGAATATATGGCCTACTTACAGTAAGATATAAAGAGATCCAATCATACCTCTGTATTGCTTTGCATTAACCAATTTACCTTTTTCATCTTTGTCCAATTTGATGCTTGTACTCATAGGAGTTGATGCTGGTTTGGCTTATTCAAAGTGAAATTTTTTGAGCAATTCTTTAACAAATTTGGCTTGATTTATAAAGAACCAGTCCTCAAGTTGGTTGACCTACAAACCAAGAAAGAATTGTAATTCTCCGATAAGACTCATTTCAAATTCACTGTGCATGTGATTTGAAAATTCTTCACATAGTGAAGGATTAGTGGATCAAAAAATAATATCATCCATATACACCTGAACTACAATGATATGATTGTGGACTGATTTTGTGAAAAGAGTTTGATCCACCTTACCTTTGGAATAATTCTTACCAACCAGAAAACTGCTCAATCTGTCATACCATGCTCTTGGAGACTATTTCAAACCATAAAGAGCTTTATGCAGTTTATACACATGGTTAGGTTTATCAAGATCTTCAAATCCAGGAGGTTGAGCAACAAACACTTCTTCTTTTATGTAACCATTTAAAAAGATAGTTTTCACATCCATTTGAAACAATTTGAAGTTTTTAGAACATGCATATGCCAATAGAATTCTCACTGCTTCTAATCTAGCTACTAGTGCAAAGGATTACTCAAAATCAACTCTAAGTTCTTGATTATATCCTTTAGCAACCAATCTTGTTTTATTTCTGACAACTTTTCCTTCCTCATTCAATTTATTCCTAAACACCCATCTAGTTCCAATTATTGAGTTTTCAGGATTTTTCAGAACTAGACTCCAAACATTATTTCTTTTGAATTGATTCAATTCATCATGCATTGCTTCTATCCAAGAATTATCTTTTAGTGCTTCTTCAATATTTTTGGGTTCTATTTGAGATATAAAAGCCATGTGATCTTGTTCAATGACATTTCTAAAATGAGATCTTGTATGTTTCTGTCATGAACATCTCCAACAACATTCTCAAGTGGATGGTCTTTAAAGTATTTGAAATTACCTCGTGTTGCTGCACTTACCTGCTCTGGTGTCGACTCAATGTCCTGTGGTGTCGACTAAAATTCAGGTTCAGCAACCTCTTCATTCTCCATAGATTGATCTTTTTCTTTTATAAGAATGTCAACATCTTCTTCTTGATTCCTGCACAAATCAAAGTCAGTAGATTTTTCAATATTCTCATCAAATATGACATGTGGAATTTCCTCCACATTGTTTGACTCATTGTTAAACACTCTATATGACCTCGAATTTTCAAAATATCGTAGAAAGATGACTACATCACTTTTATTTTCAAATTTATCAAGATCATGTTTGTCATTATTATGAATGAAAACATTACATCCAAAGACTCTAAAATATGCAATGTGAGGTTTATTACCTTTCAGAAGTTTATAGGAAGTTTTCTTAAGGACTGGTCTAACCATTACTCTGTTGAGGACATAACATGAAGTGTTGACGGCTTCTGCCCAAAATTTTCTTGGAAGCAGACTTTCAATCAACAATGTTCTTGCCATCTCCACTAAAGTCCTATTCTTTCTTTCAACAATTCTATTTTGTTCAGGAGTCCTTAGAGAAGCAAACTTGTGATCAATTCCTTTATTCCTGTAAAAATCGAAAAATAAATATTGTCAAATTCTCCTCCATGATCAGTAAGAATGGAGTGGATTTTACTTGTTTTTGCATTTTCAATTTTATCAACAAATTCTTTGAAATTTTCTAAAGTGTCACTCTTCTGAGATAGAAAATACACCCATGTGAATCTAGAAAAGTCATCCACAATCACAAATCCAAATCTATGTCCACTAAGACTGAGAGTCCTAGTTGGACCAATTAAGTCCATATGCAACAATTCAAAGGGTTTGGAAGTGATTAACGGTGCAACATATTTGAATGATTTCCTGGTTTGTTTACCTTGGGCACATGAAGCACATACAATTGCATTTTTTTTTCTTCATTTTTTGTAAACCATTTATAAAATAATATCTTAGCAACTTATTCAGAACATTTTCACTAGAATGACCTAACCTTCTATGCCACAATTGGAATAGATCATGTTGGTTGGCAACAAGACAAAGATTTTCATGTTGATGATCATTCAAATCAACCAAGTAAACATTATTAATTCTTTGGCCAAGAAATTTTATTTTTCCAGAATCTTTTTCAACAATTTCACATGATTCAAAATTGAAAATTACCTTAAGACCTTTGTCACACAGTTGACTTTTACTCAAGAGATTATGACCAAGACCTTCAACAAGTAAAACATTCTCAATTGAGCTTCGAGGATTCTTACCAATTCTTCTTCTTCCAATGATTTGTCCTTTGTTCTTAACTCTAAAAAATACTTGTCCACCTTCTTTTTAATCAATGTTGAAAATTTTTCTTATCTCCAGTCATATGTCTTGAATAGCCACTGTCAAGGTACCTTTTATCTTTCTTGTGGGCTGTAAGACATTCCTGCAAAACAAATTTAGAAAGAGAATTTTAGTACCCAAATTGCTTTGGGTCCCATCAGTTGTTTCAGCTCAACAACAAGATGTTTTGGAATCCAGATTTGCCTTATTTTCCTTGAATTCATTATTGATCAGCATTTTTCATCAGTCTGACTAGATTTCTTGCATATAGTGCACATCATGATCCTTTGTGGTGTGAAACCCTTATTCTTATTGATGTATGATTTGGATTCAACTGAAGAGTTTTTGTTGTTCTTTGGATTTGAAGTTGGTCTCAAACTGGATTTTAAATTTTGTTGATCTTTACCTTGAGACATTTCATGTTTAAATTGTGTTTTGAAATTTTGACCTGATTTTGAATTTTTGTTTTTGAGTTTGCTTCTGATTTTTCCTTGAAGTTCTTTTCAGAATTACCATAGGAAGTGCTTCCTAACAAATGAGGTTATCAAAGTTTGTCTAATTTTCTTATTATTTTTTGACTGATAACCTAGACCATGCTTGGTAGGGTTCATCTGAACTCCTAAAATAGCATCTAGGTTTTGTTTGCCTTTGACAAGTCTTGACAAAATCTCTTTCTTTTCATCCAGTTCTTTTTGGACAGTTTTCAATTCCTCTTGCATCAATTCTTTTTCATTTATGAGTTTTTTATTTTCATTCATTAAGATTTGTTTTTCTTTTTCAATTGACTGACATCTCTCCTTGATTACATCAAGTTGTTCATTCACACATTCTTTTTCCTTTTTTAGGTTAATGATTTCACTAGTCAACAATTTATTTGCTCAGATTCTTGTGGACTTTGCACTATGCTGTTAATTTTTCTTCTCAATGTTTTATTTTCAGACTTTAGTTCACACAATTTTTCAAATAAAACAACATAAGCTTCCTCCCAATCATCAATTGAGAAATTTTCAAATGAAGAACTTACCTCATTGTTTTCTTCATGTCTTGCCATGAGACAAGTCACTTCTTCTTCTGATGATTCATTTTCTTCCTGATCATCTTCATCCTCGTCACTCCATGTGGCTAGCATTGCCCTTGTCTTTTTGAACATTTGATTTTTCAATTTCTTTTTCAGATCAGAACACTCTCTTCTCATGTGTCCTGGCTTCCTACATTCATAGCAAATAATGTCAGTCCCTTTATTGGTTTCCAATTTTTTATTGAAATCATTTTTCTTTGAAGCATCCTTTTTGATAAAAGGTTTAAACTTACCTTTCCCTTTCTTTCTCAAAAATTTTCTGAATTGCCTTATCAGTAAGGCCAATTCATCATCATTCTCTTCATCAGAAGACTCATAATATTCATCAGATTGATCGGCAATAATTTTTGAACTAGATGAAGCTTTCAGAGCAATAGGTTTCTTAGATGTAGTCATAGATGCATTTCTTTTCAGATTTATTTCATATGTCATGAGTGAACCTATTAGCTCATCCAATTGCATGGTTGACAAATTTTTTGAATCCTCAATTACAGTTGCTTTTGTGTGCCAAGCTGATGGAAGTGATCTAAGGTCTTTTCTAACAAGATCACTATTGGAATAGTCTTTTCCTAAACCTCTAAGACCATTAACCAAAAGCATGAATCTAGCAAACATCTTAGAAATAGTTTCATCACTTTTCATTCTGAATATTTCATATTCTGAAACTAAGATACTTGCCTTGGTCTCTCTTACCTCAGAAGTTCCCTCATAGATGAGCTGGAGCTTATCCCACATCTCCTTAGCAGACTTACATGAGGAAACTCTGGAATACCCCTTGCGATGGATGGCACATTGCATCATGTTCATGGCACTCCAGCTGAGTGTGGACTTGTTGATTTGGTCCTTGGTCCATAGACTTTCATGCTCTAGAAGTTCATCAGGTCCCTTGTCGACAATCTTCCAGAGCTCATAATTCTGTGCTCTAAGGAACATTTGCATCCTGTTTTTCCAATAAGCATAGACAGATCCATCGAAAAAAGGATGCCTAGAAACTAGATGACCCTCAACAATAAACCCCTTAGTCTTTTCCATAGCAATAAACTCTTGATCGTTAGATCAAACACTTAAAGCGCAAAGAGAACCTTGCTCTGATACCAACTTAAATGATGCGGAAAAATTGCTATAAGAAATCTAGAAGGGGGGGTTGAATAGATTTCTCCAAATTTTAAGATTCACTTCGATTAGGATCTTAGAGAAATTGAATTCAGTATGAAATCTCAAGATCAATGACACTTCTAAACGAATTAGACAAGTTAGATGATGAAATTCTAATGAGCCTATCAAACATCTAACACAAGAGACAAGCAAACCACAATGACACAAGGATTTAGGGTGGTTCGGATTACACAACAGTGTATCCTACATCCACCATCCACACACACACACAAATGTGGCTTATCATGCCCGTTCTGAAAAGTCACACAACAACACAAAAACTCTAAGATTCAGAAATCTCAGATTCAACCACACACATGAAATTGGGCACAAGGATTGCACCAATTTCACAACACACACATCAATAGAGTAAGTTTGAAATAAAGAACCAGATAGAACAACTGAAACCCAATTTGGAAAGGACTTGTTCGAAGGTCCCTATTTATGCTTCAACAATGGGGACCAGCTCTTCTGCTTCAGCTCCAGGAAGAAGACTCTGATGGCTCAAAATTCTTCTTCAAATGGATCATCCAAGGTGATAGAATCTCCAATTTCTTCAGATTTGGAATCAATCCACCGGAATGAAGTCTTCTTTTGGAGTAGCCTAGAAAGCTCTAGAAAATGGGAAGAGTAGATGGTTGTTGCGATATCCCAGAGAGTCAAGTGGATAAGGGGCTTTTATAGTCCCAAGGGTCCAAAAAATATCTTGGGATCTGAGGGCATAGGAGTTCCCACCTAAAAAGGCCCCACCAAAGTTATCCACGTGTCTTCAGCAATTTAGATTCTTCAAAAAGTCCGAAGTGTGTCGACACTACATAGAGATGTGTCGACACACCAAGCATCAACTTCAAACTTGTTTCCTGGGAGAGCGGACTAGTCTCGACACACAGCTGGACTGTGTCGACATCGCTGGGTACTTGCTGAAATCCTAGTTCTGGAACAGTTAACTAGTGTCGACACCACTGAGCACTGTGTCGACACCACTGGCCATTTCTTCAGAATCCTTCTTCTGGGACAGTGAACTATTGTCGACACCACTAGGCACTGTGTCGACACCACTGAACGTATATGACCTTTTCTTTGAGCTATACATGAAAGAAACATTGTGAGATATAAATTTAAGCATGACTTTAGTATATTAATGAATCATATTTGAGTATCATCAAAATAAGAGATCCAACAAGGGAGGCTTGGAGCAAGGGGATTTCTTCTCTTCTTCATCAAAAACACTAGGTTTTCATAACAGTGAGAAAAGGTAGGCAATCTCTCAAACACAAATCACATAACTTTGGCCATAGGTAGCCCATACATCTATCTTTGAAAGCCCCATGATTTCCTAATTTTTGTTGTTTCATAAGAGAGTATTAAATGCTCAATTCCCTGTTATCACCATGTACCTGACCCTTCATGTTTGTCTTTAATCCATGAATCTACTTGATCTCATGCCTTGAAATAATTATCATAAATACTGCATGATGCTAGCTTTCGAATGATCCTATTTCCCCTAATTTGCATCATGCATCCTTCGCTAATTAAATCAAAAACCATGACTGTGCATGTTTTAGGTCACCGAAATGTACCTAATTGAAGCATGCCCAATACTTGTCTAATTTCTAATTACTCATGCACGTTGATAGATCTACGTGTCTACTTTCATTTAAAACAAGTTTCATAATTTTTGGACCTTCGTGCAATTTTATATGGATTTTAGAAGTGAATTGTATCCTGCCATGGAAGGAAGGACCAACCTGAAAAGGGCTGTTTTTCCCCTTTATGGGTCGGGCCGCCCTTCTGAAATCGCGACGGCCCGACCCATCAGGATCTCAAAAGGGTCGCAACCAGTTAGTCCATCGCGTCATAAACGCGATGGCCTACACTGTCACGGTTTCCTCCCAGTTCGCGCCAGCCTGGCCGGTTCAGCAGAACGCAGCCGGACCGCCCGTCGCGACATGAAACGCGACGGGGACCCCTGTCACGATTTCACAATGTCACCAAAAACCCTTATTTGTTCATATACCCCTGCTAGCTACACCATTTGACCTTTGTTTAAACTTAACTGCACTGTTATGCATAGTATTGATTTAAATATTAATATTTTGTAATAATTACTTAAATTCAATTAACTAAAAGCCATATTTCTCATGATCTCTTAACACTTGCACACACTAAACATTAATGTTTGCCATGAGACCTTATTAAATTACTTAATAATCTATCTGGTAATTAAGAGTAATTGTTTCACATAAATTCCCTATTATTTTAAATAACACTTGTCTTTATTTTATTCGCATGAATTGTACACCGTTATTGTGTCCCTCTGCCATCGAGCACTCGAGGCAAGACAGACAACATTTCGTTACACACCTTTCTTGGCATGGACCACCTCTCTGTTGGGAATACTCCTGACCGGATCAGGGACTCCTTGTCAAGGCCTCTGTAAGTCTCTTTGGCTTTGGCACACGTCCATTATCGACGAGCTGGTTGTACCCTTAAAACCCTTTACACCTTTAGGGATCAATACGATCCTAACGGCCTTAGTATGTTTCCTTCTTACCTTGGGATCACTCCAGATCATCTAGCCTGTGTACATATGAAGGCTAATGGGCGGTTGTGACTTCTACCGGAATGCCGCCACTCAACCTAGTGCGGTGCAACTGTTACTATCGACTGTTTAATGTTATTTTACGAATATGTCCCTGTTCTTATTTGTCTCTTTACTCTCATATGTTCACTTTCTCTTTACTCTCTCGTCTATTCATCTACTATTCTAATCTATTCTTGGTACTTTATTTGGCCATCTATATGACTGTCTAAGATAAGAAACATGACTTATGCCGGGCAATATGGCCCAATCTGGTCTTGGGATGAAGCGCCCGAAAAGTGCCATTTGCCCATGGGAGTTAAAATGATCAGGATGTTGGCATACATCCAGTGCCATTATACTATGAAGACTTAATCTATGACAATCAATCAGTGTAATCAATACAAGTGCTATCTATAGAAGTGCTATCGTTACTAGTGCACCGTTGTGCAACTCTACATGCTATATCGTTACATGGCCAATCCATTTCCATACTTGTTGTGCTATTTTCCACGTGCAAGTGCTATTATTATCTTGTTATCATTACTTTGCTCTAGATGACTATACTCTCTAGTTACCCTTCCTTTTAAGACATTAATCATTTAAAGTATGCTTGTTCATACGAGATATTATGTCCTACTGGGTGATTATCACTCATCCGGCGGTATTGTTTCATGTGTTTCAGGTGAGTCTGATGGGGATTACCACACTCATAAGGAAGGGAATGAGGATAATGCTCAGGAGTGACCAGTCTCGACAACACGTGCTTATTAGTTATTTAGTTAGTCGTCATTTAGTCAATTTGTAATAGTTTGAGTTGAATAAAGTACTATGGGCCCTAGTTTCAGCTCTAATTAGAGAATGTAATAGTTAGATGATGAATTATTAATGAAGTTGGATTACATTTGGCTTTATTCAAATTGTGCGATGGTTTGATGTTTATTTATCGCTCGATACTATTTAAATCACTGTAATTCCGCTCCGATATTCTGCGTCGGGGCGTTACAGTTTTGGTGTGGTGCTCTTGACTAAGAGGTGGTCATTGAGACTTGGAAGTGGTTTTTGTGCATTGTGTAGGTGCTGTGGGCCGGAGGTTCTAGCCCAAACAGCCCGCAGGTTCACTGGTTGTAAACGCGATGGAGCAAGTCGTTGCAATTTAAACGCGACTGTCTTCCCCGTTGAGATTCACTAAATCGCCTCTGAGATGCATGGCGTTTTTGGTTCCGATTGGAAATGGCTAAGGTGGTTGCGTTTAACTCTTAAACGCGACGTCTGCCTATGTCGTGATTTCGAATATGCATATTTTCTCTGTTTCGGCCAGACAGAGCAGAGGAGCTTTGTCCGGTGAAAAGGAGAGGCTACTGTGGGGATTTTCCGCCGATCTGGCTTCCTGGTGGCTTGTGCGGCGTGGGTTCCACGCGAGGACGGTGCCCAGAGCGTGGACGTGCCGGTGACGTGGAGTTTCTGGTGTTCGTCAAGCTCGTTTAAGTGGTAGGGAGACTTCCCCTTTGTTTAATTCATTTTAAATGGGTTAAGGGGTGGAATCCATGTTGTGGTGGTGTGTGCTATGATATAGCCTTCATATTTACTGTTTTAATGGCCATGTGAATGGATTCCAATGGGTTTTCTGGTGGAGAAGGTGGGTTCGGCCGTTGAGCTGACTACACTGTCGAGTTTGAAATGCAACGGGGTTCACCATCGCGTCATGGTATGAACAGTATGCAATGAGACCTTGCGTTTCTATTTCCGATTGTTGTGCTAATCTGGTTAGCGTAAACGCGATCATTAGGGTCATCGCATTTACGTTGGTATTGATTGGTGATTATCGATGGTCATGAATGCGTCACTTTGTCACGTCGCGTTCATGAGTGTGCTAACCGTCCTGCGTTGTTGCAACGCTTCGCGTCGTTATGATTTGAACTCTGATTGTCGGATTTGGCTTGAAGGCGATGTATCGGGCCGTTGCGATTCTATTGCGACACTGGGCCTTGTCGCATTTTGGTTATGGTCGCGTCGAGACAGGTTGTCGCAATTTGAAAGGCGACGCCTGTGTCCGTCGCGTTACAGCTTCTGTGGTTTGCTTGTGGTCGCAAGGCAGCAAGGTTTCAGTGTGGACCTAGCCCTGGTTATTTGGTGTCATTTAAGTGTTTAAGTTGTTTAATATTAGTAAAGCATGTGTGGGGTTAAAGAGTTAGTGTATGACTAGTTAATGATTTATGTTGGTTATGTTATTGTATTAAGTTAAGTGGTTAATGTTCATTGTAGTGTAATGTTGCTTTGGAGGTCATAAGATGACCAATGACAGGCAAGGTTATTATATGATAATGTGGTTTATGTATATTGGTGTATGTTGGCATGGAGGTCACATGGTGACCGGTGACGAGCTAACTGTGATGTTGGTGTATTATGGTTTATAAATAAAGGTTGTATAAGTATGTATCGTGATTTGTGTGTTTACCGAGTTTGGTGGTCCTGTGCCTATTCCGGAATGCCTCTTCAGTCGAGTACCCCAGGTTTATTGTGAGCCAGACACGTGTGTTTGTTGTGCTCGGGGCATGTCCCGGTACATTGTGTACCATTGAGGTCTGTGTCATCTTCCTGGACACCTACAATCCTGTGTTTGAGTTGTACGTTCGGATGAGGGAAAGACAACATGGGGCAGCGACCCATGTTTGTCGATGTACGGTCGCTTGTAGCACGCTCGTGGTTGGGGGACAGACACCATTAGACATCACTGGTGCCCAGCTAGTCCTGTGTTTTCCAGTGCCTCACTTTAGGAAGCTCGGGCTAGAGTCCCTGAAGGTTCTTGTGGTCTGCAAGTGTGGTGTTGGTTGGTCTCCACTGTTGGTTGGCTTACTCTGTGTGTTTGTAGAGCGGTAGCTGGACTGAGTAGTCCGTGGCTACGAGACTGAGAGGTGGTTCTTGTGTTGTGTGTTCGGGTTGGATACTGGCATCATGAACCAGTAGTTTGTTCCTGTGTGGTGGCATCGTTCCTTTCTAACTCATGCTTTGCCATTGGTTGTGGCTTGTGTTAGCGACTTGCTGGTTAAGGTTTTACCTGTTGTAATTATGGTTATGTGGTGGTTCCTAGTGGTGGTAGGTACCTGTACCCTTTGTGGGTAGCTTGTGTTGTTGTACATTGTGTACGAACCTTTTTAGGTGTTTAGGTGAACTTGCGTTTTGTGAAGGACATGTGGTGTGACCTTCCACTCGCTGTAGATTACCCTTCTTTGGGTAAGCTCCTGATTGTGGTTTAGTGTGTTGTGGATTTGCTCAACCAGTCCTATTACCCTAGATGGGTAGGATGTCTGTGAGGCTTGTAACCTAAGCAGTGGTTTGCCTGTGAGGCTTGTAGCCTAGGTAGTGGTTTGCCTGTGAGGCTTGTGGCTTAGGCGTTTAGTTGATGTGGTGATTGCCTGTGAGGCTTGTGGCCTAGGTATTTAAGTTGTTGGGCGGACTAGTGGTGTTGTGCTACTCCTGTTGTTTCTTCTTACTTTTCGAGGACTGTGTTAGCTGGTGTCATTATATTTTAATTACAGTTTAATCATGTTGTGGTTTGGCTCTTGGCATTGATAGTAAGACCCTTTAGGGTTGAGGTCTCTTCGGTTTCAAGTGTTTTTTTTTGGAGGTCCCTACTCAGCCAGTGACTTGTTGACGCTCACTCCCTTACAGTTCTTTCAGGTGCTAGCCGTGTGTGTGTCTCGCAGTCGTGTTGTGGGAGACTTGTACCACCAACAGTAGCATTAGTTTTTGTTGTGTGAGCTTCTGCTCCCTCGGGGTATGCCCCAGGTAGTTGTACTTTTCTCTTGGACATCTAATGATATATTGGGATAGTTGTACTTTATTGTATACAAGTATCAGCACATGTACCTTCTTGTGCTTTATGCAGTTGTGGTTGTCTTTTATATTCCTACTGGACACTTGTGCACGTTATCCCTTGTGAGACTTCGTTCTATTCGCGGGAGGCGGGTCCGGATATGGAGCCTTATTAGACATAAATATCCAGGGCTGTTACAGATACTATCTTGAGGGTGATCCTTTACCATTTTGATATTCAATTGATCTCTGTTCTCATTGACAGTTGTTGTTTCTGTCCCATCTTCATCACCTGAAGTTTTGCTTGTGGCAAATTCCTTTCCTTGCTGGTCGTTTGAATCTTCCTTTTCCAGGAATTCTCCATCATCATTTTCCCTGCACACACCATCATGGAGTTCATCAAAGGTTATGTGAGGGGATTCTTCAACAATTTGATCTTTGACATTGTAAACTCTATATGCTATAGAATGATTGGAGTAGCCAAGAAAAATTCCCAACTCAGTCTTGGGTTGAGCCTTATCCAAATCACTTTTGTTGTTGTTCAGAACAAAACATTTTGCACCAAACACTTTGATGTGAGCAACGAAAGTTTTCTTACCTTTTAGAAGTTCATAAGGAGTCTTTTTGCTTAGAGGTCTTACCATTGCATGATTTATGATGTAGCAAGAAGTGTTTATTGCTTCTGCCTAGAATTTTCTAGGCAAACCACTCTGAATCAGCATAGTTCTTGCCATTTCAACTAGTGTTCGATTTCGCCTTTCTACCACTCCATTTTGTTCAGGAATTCTGGGTGATGATAATTTGTGAGATATTCCTTCTTCTCTGCAAAGATTTTCAAAATCAGTGTTCTCAAATTCACTACCATGGTTAGACATGACTGAGATTATTTTGAATTTTCCTTCCTGAAGGATTTTCTTATAGAAATCTTGAAATTCCATGAAAGGATCACTTTTGTGAGCAAGAAATAATACCTAAGTAAATCTTGAAAAGTCGTCAACAAGTACATATCCAAACCTTTTCCAATTGAGACTGTTTGTCCTTGTGGGTCCAAATAGATCCATGTGGATAAGTTCAAACGGTTTAGAGGATTGACTTTCAGATTTACTTTTCAAGGATTTTCTTGTTTGCTTACCTTGAGTACATGCTTAACAGATTTTGACATTTTTCTTGAAGGAAATTTCTGTCAAACCTTTTACCATGTTGAATTTAACTAGTTTATGTAGCATATTGTGGCTAGCATGTCCTAGTCTACGATGCCACAAACATGCAAGATCATTTTTATTAGCAGCAAGACAAAGATTGTTATTTTCAGGTTCATCCAAATCAACTATGTAAACATTATTCATTCTTTTACCAAAAAATTTTACACAGTTTGAATTAGGCTCAAAAATTGTACAACCAAGGGAATTAAAAATTACCTTGTGACCCTTGTCACAGAGTTGACTTATGCTCAAAAGGTTGTATTCCAACCCTTCCACTATAAGTAGATCATCAATTGAATTTGATGGACTTTTACCCACTATACCTAAACCAATAATTTTACCTTTGTTGTTTCCTCCAAAAGCCACATGTCTAGCTTTCTTTTCAGACAATAAGCAAAATTTGTCTTTGTCCCCAGTCATATGTTTTGAACAATCACTGTCAAGATACCACTTGTTGTTTTTTGCTATAAGACATACCTGCAACACATTCAAAGAAAGATCTTTAGAACCCAGGTACATTTGGGTCCCTTCAAATCACCCAAATCAAGAATATATGAAAGCAGACTTTTTGGAATCCATGCTTGCCTTTTTATTGTGGGTTGAATGGAATTTTTGGTTTCATTTTGTCTCTAATATTTTTTGTTGTTTCCAAAAATTTTTGGATCACTGTTTCTTTTCATTTTCATAAAATTACCTTCAGATTTGCCTCTAGTACTCTTTTAAGGGAGCCATGAATAATTATGATAACTAGACCTCTTGGGATATCCTGAATGACCAAATCTAGCAAAACTGTGAGAGTGTCTCAACACTCTGTAGGGATAGTGTCGACCTATTTGAGTCCATCTAGGCATGTTCTGTGGTCTGGTGAATGAAAGTGTCGACCTGCCATATGTACTGTCTCGACCTACTCAGTCATTTGGTTGCCAAGATTTGTTCCATTGAGACATTTTTGTTGACTTGAATCCAGCACTTACCTTGCCCTTTTTATTGAATTTTCCAATTTCAGAATTTTTAACATTTTTTGATTTTTCATTTCTTTGATTTTTTCTCCCATTGAGTTGATTTCTGGATGAAGAGGCTTCTGAATTTATGGAATAAATAAATGTTATTGTCTTCAAACCTATTTCTTTTTTCTTCGAGGGATTAAAGTCCAACCCTTCTTTGTTGAAGTTCACTTTTGTTTCCAACAAGGCTTCTAAATTATTTTTACCACTCACAAATCTTTCCAGAGCTTCTTGTTTCTTGGTTACTTCTTTCTAAAGATTTTCAATTTCTTTCTTCATTTATGTATTCACACTTTTGATGGCATCATATTTTTTAGCAACCAGTTTCATTTCTTTGACATAATCTCCATAACTTTCAATTCACTAACATTTTCTTTTAACACATAAATTTCTTGAACAAGCTTTTTTTCTTTCTCTTCCATTGAGGTATCATGGACAATATGATTCATTTTTCTTTTGAGCACTTTTTTTTCCATTTTAATTTCATCATATTGATCAAGTAGTTCAAAATAGACATGTTCCCAATCACTGAATGAAAAATCTTGAAATGGAGATACTACCTCTTCTTCATCTCCTTCTTCTCCTCTAGCCATCAGACAGTTTTTTGTGTTTATTTCATTAGTTTTTGAGCTTTCTTCTTTATCATCATCTTCTTCTTTACTCCAACTTCCAACCATAGCCTTTTGCTTATTCTTTGTCCATTTAGGTTTAGTCTTCTTCAAAGGCTCAGGACATTCCGATTTAACATGCCCTGGTTTTCTGCAATTGTAGTATACAACCCTGTCAGATCTTTTATTCAAATATTGTTTAGGCTTTGAAAATTTATTTCCTTGTGATTTCTTTTTCAGAAATCCCATACCTTCTTTTCTCAGAAATTTTCTGAACTTCCTTGTGATAAGAGCAAACTCACCTGAGTCATTTTCTGAAGTGGATGACTCACTTTCATCAGTTACTTCCTTGATGCTTGGACTTGCCTTGAGAGCAAGTGGCTTATTTCTCATGACATCTTCTTCTATTCTCTTTAAGCCCAACTCATAAGTTATCAAAGAGCCAATTAGTTCATCCACAAACATAGTTGATAAATTTCTTGACTTTTCCACTACAGTGGCCTTTGTATGCCATACAGGGGTTAAAGATCTAAGAATTTTTCTAACATGTTCCTGTTTAGTATAGATCTTTCCTAGATTCTTTAAGCCATTGGTCAACAAGGTCAATCTACCATACATCTCTGAGATGGTTTCATCATGTTTCATTTCGAATGCTTCTACTCAGAGACTAGCATATTAGATTTTGTTTATTTCACTTTAGGCGTACCTTCTTAGATGACCATTAAGCGATTCCATATCTCCTTTGCACTAGCACATGGGGAGAACCTCAAAAATTCTGTAGGATGAAGTGAAGATTGCATAATGTTCATAGCACTTCAATTTGCATTGGACTTCATGATTTCTTCCGGAGTCCACTTTTATTCATCTTCTGGTAAATCATAGGGTCCATTACTGACTACCCTCAAGATTTGATGATCATGTGCTCGGAAGAACACTTGCATGCGATTTTTCGAATAAGCATAGTTAGTTTTATCAAAATAAGGGGGTCGGTTTACCGAATGACCTCCTGCATTATATCCTCTGGAATCCATTCCGCACAAATCTCTCCCGATTCTTAAACCAAGAAATGGAGAGCCCAACTCTGATACCACGTGTTGGGTATGGAATGAATATCTAGAGGGGGGGGGGGGTGTATAGATATTAACCTCTTAAAAATTTGAAGAACCCAAACCAGACCGTATGATATGGAAGACCTATTAATATCAACAAGACAGAGCAATTGAGTAAATGCACAACACACCACACAATGCACACAGGATTTTTAAGGTGGTTCGGCTCCAATGTGGAGACCTACATCCACCCCTAACTAAACTAAGTGAGGCTTCACTCAACCCCCCAAGAGTGTGAATCACACACACAACCACTGATTCACAGCTTCATACAACCTGCTGATTCACAACTTAAACACATCTGATTCAGAGCTTTGAGATTATATCAATCTCACAATCCTCACATACAAAGTGTGGGATCAGTCCTTCTACTCCAATTGGAGCAGACAACCAAGCAGTTTGGTATTCAGAAGAAATAGAAAAATCACACAAGAGAAATCGCTAAAGGCATGCAGAAATTCAACAAACACTCTTCGTGCTATTTCCTTGGAGTTTGGATCTGATCAGATTTCTGTCGAAATTCCCATTTGAGTCTTCTCCAGGCTTGAAATCATCAGGCTCTTCTTCTGGCCATAGCTTAAGGATCAATTGCCTCTGAATTGCATGGAATTTCGATACTCTACTTTAATTGATCAACAACAATGCTTCACATAGTATGAATAAATGATCCAGCATCTTTTCTTCTTGATAAGCAAACTGTATCGAAGCTTGTTCTTCTCAGCTCCCAAACTCTCTATTCTATTTTTCTTCTCAGCTCTCAGACTCTCTGCACTATCTCTGTGTGTCTATCTCTCAAAGAGGACGTCGCGCCCCTTTTTTATCGGCATATCGGAATCTTCTTAGTGGGCCCCAACAGAATCCCCAGTTCGTTAGGAGGTGCTTTGCCGCCAAAAAGGGTATCTTCCAGAACCTTGTAAAGTGTGCCTAGAATCCCAATCATTGGGCCTCAGGTCACATGCTTGGAGCAATCATGCTGGCAATCCCTTTTCCTCACTAGAATAAGAAGGTTGGAGTGTCGACACAACTTGTGCATAGTGTCGACACACACAGAACTTGACTTATATCAGTGTAGATGCTTCAGTAGAGTCGACTCCATGCCTTCATAAGTCGACCTTATCTATTAGACTGCTGTAGTGATTGGTTGTTCATAAGTATAGAGTTGACCTTATAGCACTTGAGTGTCGACCTCTTAGAATGGTAGAGTCGACCTAATCTTCATCTGGAGTCGACCTCATAGACTGGTAGAGTCGACCTGATCTTCATCTGGAGTCCACCTCATGTAGTTCTTTCCTTTTAGCGCTAACAGAAAAACCAACTAGTGTCAACCTAATCTTCATCTATAGTGGACCTTATGTGATTCTTTCCCTTCAGCGCTAACAAGAAAAACAACTAGTGTCGACCTGATCTTCAACTAGAGTCGACCTTATGTGATTCTTTTGTCTTCTACGCTTACTAGAAAACTAGCAAGTGTCGACCTATCCTTTGGGTAGAGTCGACTCAAGTGGTATACTAAACTTCAGTAACCCACCCACTGAGACATGTGTGTTCACCTATAAAGGAACACAAGTCAACACACATAATATCTTTTGACTTTGTGAATTTTCCTATTATATAAAAACTTGCGTTAGAAGAATTCTTAGATATTTATGACACTTTTGCTTGGCTCTTGGCATCATCAAAACTAGGGACACAACAACTCCGACGTCATAGAAGTCGACTGTCCAAGAGTTAGAAAAATATGATGATAGATAGATCATACAATGTACTCAGAGTTTTAAATATTTATTTAGGATTGCACATTCCTATTTCTCTTCTAATTGAAGTAAACCTATCATCAAGGAATGGTTTGGTAAAAATATCAGATAATTGATTATCTGTAGCAATAAATTCAAGTAAAATATCACCATTACTTACATGGTCCCTGATGAAATGATGTTTGACCTCAATGTGCTTGGTTCTTGAGTGCTAGATAAGATTTTTAATTATATTAATTGCGCTTGTGTTATCTCACAACATTAGAATTTCATGTAATTGGTGACCATATTCTTGTAATTGATGTTTGATCTACAACAGTTGGGTGCAGCAACTTCCAACTGCAATGTATTCTGCTCCTGTTGTGGACAATGCGACTGAATTTTGTTTTCTAGAAGACCAAGAAATTAAGCACCCTGTAAGAAATTTACAAGTACCACTGGTGCTTTTTCTATCTATTTTGCATCCAGCATAGTCATTATCACTATATCCAAGCAATTTAAATTCAGAACATCTGGGATATAATAACTCAATTTACTTGTATTAATAAGATATCTAAAAATACTTTTAACAACATTAATATGAGATTCTTTAGGATCAACCTGAAATCTGGCACACAAACATACACCATTATGTTTGGCTACTAGCAGTAAGACTAATGACCCAATTATATCTCTATAGATATTTTGATCTACTTTCTTGCCAATTCGATCACTATCTAGCTTTATTCCTGACCTCATAGATGTTCCTAATGGCTTACACTTGTCAAAACCATACTTAGAGAGCAAATCTGAAATATACTTGGTTTGACAATGTGAGTACCTTCCTTCGTCTTCTTGATTTGCAAGCCAAGAAAGTAATTAAGCTCACCCATCATGCTCATCTCAAACTCACTTTGCATGAGATTTTCAAAGAATTTGTAAAGTGACTCATTAGTAGAACCAAAAATAATATCAACAACATATATTTGTACAATCAAGATCCCTTTTGAAAATTTCTTAATAAATAAAGTGCTATCTACTTTTCCTCTAGAAAAATCATGTGATAGAAGATAAGCACTTAGTCTTTCATACCAAGCTCTTGGAGCGTTTTTCAAACCATATAGTGCCTTCTTTAAATGAAATGGATATTTAGTATCGTCATAACCAGGTGGTTGCTCAACATAAACTTGTTCTTTTATGAAATCATTCAGAAAAACACTTTTAACTTTCATTTGATACAAATTAATATTTAGAGAACATGCATATGCGAATAAAATTCTGATTGCCTATAATCTAGCAACTGGAGCATATGTTTCATCGAAATCAATGCCTTCCTCTTGGAAATATTTTTGTGCTACCAATGTAGCCTTGTTCCTAGTGATTACCTCTGATTCATCCACTTTATTTCTAAAGACCTATCTGGTCCCAATAACTCAATGGTTAGAAGTCTAGGTATAAGTGTATTGGCCCCGATGCCTGGACCCTCGGCTCCCACCAAGGATCCGACCATCGGCACTGCCGCCCATGGGCCCAAAGACCCAGAAGGGCTAACGAACCAGTCTAACAAGTTATATAACAGAGATAAATAACAACTAAACGCACTAAAAAGTACCAACAAGTGAAGGAGAGAGTCCAACACAGTGTATAAGTCTAGTACAGTCCCAAAGTAGTAAAGTACAAGTGCAGAAGTAAAGGGGATAATAGGTCCCTTAGGGGCATACCCCGAGGGTGAAGTACATAGATCTGGGGAACACTGCTCACGGAAGACACCGTGTACTACGGCCCCATCTCCTCAGCCCGCCGCGGAACGTGCTGCTGTGAAGTTTCACCTGTAAAAGAGGGAATGAGCTTCACGAAGAAGCCGAGTAGGGACTGCCAATCTCCCACTGGTTCTAACAACATAATAGATCTATATGCACAATAATTAAATAAAATAGTAAATCTATCCTACTAACAGAGTAAAGTGCGAAAGTGTAAAGAAACTATACGGTCTACGGTCTATGCTAAAAGTCGGGACCGGAAACCCATGTAAAACACGGCACTGGGAAGAACCCAAGGCTTTAACACAAACAGTGAACAACTGTCTGAACAAAACCACTAGCAACAAAACACTACACTAGTCGACCGGTCAGGTGCGCCACGCGCCTTACCCTCAACCGACAGTCCATGTCTAGCACCTCCCGTCGGAGTGAGAAGTGGAACTAAAGTAACCACAACTGCCATAGTCTGGATGGACTACGGTCCCATGCCTAGCTCCTCTAAATGGTTCCGGAACCACTTAGAGTGAGGCAGTGAGAAAAGGACTAGCTGATTTACGCTAGAAGAGCACCAAAACACCTCGGCCTCCCAAACTCAGCTAAGATAGCACTACAAATGACTCTACACTGTCTTCCACTCTGCTACCAGTGTCTGTGACTCGAGCTCGCCCGCCGCCTGGAGAACTCTGTCAAACAGGCACGCAGGGACCGGGGGTCTAAGTAACGATAATAACCTGTCTCGCGGACAAGCCCTCAAGTGCATAGCACTGGGAGAAAGACTAGAGTAGCATTGTACTAGGAACAACACAAGTGCCATGGAAAATAGAGTTGCAGTGGAAGGAAACTCCGAACAAGTCACCAAGTCCCTTCTCTGTCTGAGAAGGTGACCGACAGGTTGTCACCACCTGAAGGTGACACCCTGTCTGTCGCTACCTTGACCGGAAGGGGACAAGGAACCTGTCGCGATCAGGTCACGACAAGGGCATTGACGCGACCACAGATAGAGGCCCAGGTGACCACCTGAGTCCTCCCATAACACACGATGTAAACCTAAAGAGAAGGCGACAGTCACCCTGTCGCAACCAGAATGTGACTGGGTGGGCATCGCTTCCTCACACCAGAAGGTGACATATCGGGCTGTCGCGATCTAGGTCGGGACACCAAGCGTCTCGCGACTACAAACTTACACACCTGAGAGCTCACCTTCTATACCATACTCCACAAATCCGTAAAACACAGGGGGAGGGGAGCATGTAGAGTGGTATATACATGTAAACAAAGCTCAAACCACCCTTCCAAACACCCATGCATGACAATGGAATGGAACTACACTCAATAATCCTTACATGAAAACATGGGGACTCTCAACCCATACCCCATTCCAAGCATAAATCAAACACAATGAGGACCCTCCAAGCATTACACATGAACCACAATTACATGTGTAACACCTAGCATGCTCTCTAAGGCTTGGAGAAGGGGGGTTTGAGGCCCTACTATGATAGAACTAGGGGGAGGTTAAGGCATCCCTACCTAAAAAGAAGAACCAACCCGTTGGGTCTTCTCGTGTGCATGGCCACCTCCTCCTCGCTCCAAGCTCCACGCTCATGTTGTCCACGAGCAAGGATCGTCCTCCTACAAGCCGATGGAGAGGACCACATGAGGAAGAACGCCACACAAAGTCAGAGAAGAGCACTTCACTGAGAAGGAACATCAACCCAACCACAAGGCCAACACAAACACACCCCACACAAGGAAAAAACAGCTCACACAAGCCCTCAACTCCCCTCCACGGACAGGTGAGCTCTCAGGCCGGCGGAAGGAGAACACAGGCGAATTGGGGAAGAAGGAGTGTTTTGCTGCCTACAACTTTTTAAGCCTCGGAGTTGAGAACACGACATCTGTAAGGCCCTTGAATTTCCATCGCATTATTTGTATTTGTGTGTGTATATTTGTGCTTGTGTATGTATATACATATTTACGTACGCATTAATTAGTACAATTACGTGTGCATGTGTTATTACTAGATGTAAATAATGCATGTATTCAATGGTGACAGTATGAATAGACTACCATATACATATTGCATGTATATATGCATGGCATGAATAGTTTTCTGCATCTTTTAGACTTCTGGCCGAAGGCCATATTGGCGTCAATAGAAGGACGTCGATGAGGTGTCAGCGTCCACCCATGGACGCCAACACTAATCCCAGCATCTAACGATGTGGACGCCAACTTCTATGACCTGCATGCATTGCAGAGCCAGAGATTCCGTAAGCAAGGCAGCTCACCCAGTGTGGAAGTCGGAAGCTGTCACTATGGACTTCGTTTCGGGTTTGCCTCGATCTAGAAGGGGCAATGACTCGATTTGGGTAGTTGTAGATAGATTCTCGAAGACTGCTCATTTCTTGCCTATGAAGAAGAAGCAGTCGGTAGAGAGTTTAGCTAGATTGTATGTTAGTAGTGTCATTAGATTGCATGGTGCGCCGAAGTCGATCATTTCGGATCAAGATCTGAGATTTACTTCGAGATTGTGGAAGGGTCTTCAGGATGCTTTAGGTTCGGAGCTGAAGCTTAGTTTGGCGTTTCATCCCCAGACTGATGGACAGTCCGAGAGGACTATCCAGACGCTCGAGGATATGTTGAGAGCGTGTGTTCTGGATTGGAAGGATGATTGGGAGCGTCATTTACCTCTTGTGGAGTTCGTATACAACAACAACTTTCATGCGAGTATTGGTATGGCTCCATTCGAGGCGTTGTATGGTAGGCCCTGCAGATCTCCATTGTGTTGGGAGGAGACTGGCGATAGGCAATTGATCGGACCGGAGTTAGTTCAGGAAACTTCGGATAAGATCCAGCTTATTAGGAAGAGGCTTGTTGCGGCACAGGATAGGCAGAAGAGTTATGCCAACAACGGAGAAAGGATTTGGAGTTCGAGGTTGGCGATCATGTCTTCTTGAAGATATCGCCTACTCGAGGTGTTGTCAGATTTGGCAGGCATAGTAAGTTGAGCCCTAGGTTCATTGGCCCATATGAGATTCTCAGACGTTTGGGCAGCGTGGCATATGAGCTAGCATTACCCCCAGCTTTGGCTAGCGTTCACCCTGTATTCCACGTATCTATGTCCGAGATCCGTCTCATGTGATTAGTCATGAGCCAGTGGAGATCTAGCCAGATCTTGCGTATGTCGAGCAACCAGTAGCTATTCTTGACCGAAAGGTTCAGCATCTCCGGAATAAGAGTATTGCGTCGGTGAAGGTCCTATGGCGGAACTTCTCACGAGAGGAGGCTACTTGGGAGCTTGAGGATGCGATGAAGAAGAAGTATCCCCTTTTGTTTGAGTAGTGTCGTTCTAACTTCGAGGACGAAGTTTCTTTGAGGGGGAGAGGGTGTAAGGCCCTCGAATTTCCATCGCATTATTTGTTTTTGGTGTGTATATTTGTGCTTGTGTATGTATATACATATTTACGTACGCATTAATTAGTACAATTACGTGTGCATGTGTTATTACTAGATGTAATAATGCATGTATTGAATGGTGATAGTATGAATACACTACCATATACATATTGCATGTATATATGCATGGCATGAATAGTTTTCTTCTGCATCTTTTAGACTTCTGGCTGAAGGCCATATTGGCGTCAATAGAAGGACGTCGATGAGGTGTCAGCGTCCACCCAGTGACGCTAACACTAATCCCAGCGTCTAACGATGGGACGCCAACTACTCTGACCTGCATGCATTGCAAGAGCCAGAAATTTCGGAAGCAAGGCAGCTCTCCCATTGGGGAGATGTCCCCAACGATCTGAAACACCTTGTCATCCCCTGCGTGGGAGAGAAGCCTATTCCCATATGTCTAAACCCGAATCTGCTTCCCCAACCCCTCTCTTCACCCCTTTTGCAAGAGAGAAAGAAGAGAGAAACCCTAGTTTCCGACTGAGGAAAACCCCACTTTGGAACCCAAATCCCTCAACCTGAAGATTGTTCCGGAGATTTGCTGCTTCAGGGAGTTGCTGATCGACGAGGAAGGCCTTCCCCGACCTTGGAGGCACTGGAGCTCGCTCAGGACCCAGAGTCCAGCATTTCTAAGAGCTTCTTGGACAGCCCAAGGAGAGCTTCACCGAGCCCTAGATCCCTTGGTGCATTTTCCTAAGGCAAGTACCCCCTTCATAACGTCCCCGTATGTGTCTAGGTTGGTTTTAACCATTTTTGTACATTTTCCCTCGTGTCCTAGATCCTCAGATTCACCCTATCTTGAGAGCTCGGGTCTATGTTCTGCACAGACCTGCATTGACGGCAAAGTCCCTAGTCGCTAAGATCATGCTTAGCGTCCATCGACTATGACGTTGACCTTGAATCAGCGGCCAGAGACCGCTGCCAAGTTCATCTGGACAGAACAGTGACCCGTTCTGCCCTTCTTATACAACTATTTTCGGTATGTTTCACGATGAGGATATATGGTAGCCCTATACACTTTTATACTAGTAAATGTGGTGTGGAGGATGAATGTGCATGGTGGTGAATGATAGAAGTCATTTGTTCCATGAATTTACAAGCATGATTAGTTGTTAATCTTGTCAATCTACTGTTGCATGATTTAGGACTAGCCTGTATGCCCAAGTTTGTGAGGATCAGGCATGTATGGATCAGCCCTATTCTGAAATATGAATTTTGCCATGCTTGTGTAAATTATTGAAAGTATTGTTTGGGGAAATAGGATTGTGCATAAGTTATGATAAATCCTTGTAACCCGGCATCGCCCCATAAATTGAGAAATAAATTCTGTAGCTCTATACATGTAGGGTTCAGACAGTAGCTTGCTAAAATTGTGACTTGTGTATATTCCATATCGACTTGAATTACGAATGGCATGAAAATAGATGTTTGATTTTCTGTGAATTCATTTTAACTTAGAAAATCTGAAAATTGCATGAAGGGTCCTAAACCCGAAATTAGTTTGTGATTAAAAGTTCAGGTCATTTGGACTAGAGCACGATGCCTTATGAAATTTTCCATGAAAAATGTGAAATGATGTATGTCATTGTAAATGAGTTGATTTTTGTTTAATCCAACTTGATTAGTGGAATTACCTGCTTGTTAATGTCTGAAATCTGTAGTGTCATGTTAGGAAAATAGAGCCATGTGCATGTGAGTGAGAAAGTGAATGAAGTGAGATTGACATGTGTCAAACCATGTGTAAAATCGGTAAAAACGTGTAAATGTGTAACTAGCCAAATGTGACACTGCTTCCGTAGAGGGCAGTGGACCGTATTAGGGAAAAGTCCCCCTGAGAAAGTTCAATGTGTAAGTGACCCTAAGGGCATTAGGGGGAAATCATGGAGGTGGACAAGTACCACTGTTTAGGGTGGAGACTTGTTCTCCCGATCTGCGCAGTCCAAGAGTCGCCATTGTATTGCCTAGATGCGTCTAAGTGATGTGATGTGTTTTTGTGTCCTTCTTTGGTGGTTTGGACTATGTGTCACAGCACCTAAATGTGAATGTGTAATGTGTATGTGTTCATGTGTTAATGTGAAAGTGAACATGTGAATGTGTAGTTAAAGTGCAAAATACGAATTGGAAATTGTGTAAAGAAAAATGTGAGACCAAAATGTGAGGGTAATGATATTGTAATCCTGTTGTGACAAATCTGAAACCATGTTAAATCAGTAGCTTCATTATGTTAGGATCATGTTTATATGTGTAAATTGCCTAAATCCATGCTAGGGACAATTAACAAGTATGTGCACAAAATTTCATGTTTGGTTCTTCACATGTTGTACTTTAAATAATGTTGTAGCTCTCATGTGTAGGTTATGGTTACTAAAGCATGTGAAAACCAGCAAGCTTAAGCATGTGAAAATGGTTATGTATTGTATAAGAACATGTAGATTCCTGCTAGTGTGTGTTCCCTCTCATGTGCGCGCGGAATTTCATGTTAATGGCTTTCATATTTTGGTTAAAATGCAAAGTAGAATTTCATAGGTAGAAATGATTAGAGAGCATGTGTTAGGAAATTCATTTCGTTAAGGAAATCTGAAAGCATGTATCATGTGCATACTGATAGAACCATCATGATAGATTGTTCGTTTCAAGGTTTAAGCATGCTACATGTTGAGTCTTTTGCAATTGTGTGTGTAGAGCCTACTATGACATGTACGTGTATGGTGTGAGCGGTGTTACTTGCTGAGTCTTTTAGACTCACTACTTGCTTCGACGTACAGTGTAGTTGGTGACGTGCACCGTTGGAGGAGACGGTGGGGATGGACTCCGAGCGCGGAGATTAGACTGTTGGAGTAGTTGTACCCTTTTGTGTTTTCATAGTATGTAAAAGGACATTGTACTAGAACTATCATGAAAAATTGTATAAGTGTGGACATCTATGTATTTAATTTTCAGCAATTAAATTATGTGAACTTTTAAGTCTTTAATGTTATTGCAATTTCATGTATGTTAATGTGGATGATGAATGAATGAGAGACAGTAGTTCTTTTTTACTTCTGCTACTCTGTTCGTATATTCACTTGTATCTCAGCTGAATGTATCGTTGGTAAATGTCCCACTTATGACGCTTTCTATACCGACGTGGTTGGTATAACCGTACCGTAAACGAGGGCCGTCACAGAGATTGGTATCAGTGCCAGGTTTCGATCCTGGGACCTGTGGGTGTTGGGTTTCGTATAGAGCGCAGCGGAAACGCGAATCCCTCAAGTAGATATCGTTGCCGGCCGTGGGAATCGAACTAAATCGGTAAACCACGCACAGGTAGATCTCATCTTTACCTTTGCGGGGTTGCGTAACTCCCGATCCGGGGAGGAGTGGCGCAGGAGGCGCCGGTGCTTCAAGCCATTCAATTGTCCGGCCTCTAGACGTATCCACGCGAGCTCCGGACGCAGACGGGATCTCCTCGTTCTCCACCCGTCTCCCGGATCTCACTCCACCATGTCCGAAGAGAGGAGAGAGAAGGTGGGTGGGCGCCCTGGGAGAGAGAGAGAGGGGCGGCCAGGGTTAAGCCTGAGCTTGGCCCAGGGTTTAACTCTCAGCGTATATTTATAGAACCACCGCGGTTTTTTCACAAAACCCAGTCATTGTCTGTAATACCCATATAAGAATATGTTAAATGGACTAAATCAGCAGACTACAAAACCCGGACTAGTCATTTTCAGAGCTCGAGCAGGAAAAGAACTCTGAAGTTAGCGTGCTCAGTTGAGTAGTCCAGATGGGTGACCTTCCGGGAAGTCTACCAACTTCACTGTTGTTGGACCATTTGCTGGTTGGTCGTCACAAGGTATCAGATCTTACCCCGCCGTAGTTGCAGGAACTAAGTGCCACATAGGACAAAGTTGCTACGCTATGGGAGCCACCTCTTGAAGCCATAATTGCGCAAAGTGCTACATAGTGGGAGCCACCTCTTGAACCTGTGGGCCACCTCTAGAATCCTGCCTTCCTGGGTTTGATTGTGTGCTATATTGACAGCGACGAGGACGTCGCTATATAAGCGGTTAGATGTAATCCCCCATATAAATATTTAATGGACTAAATCAGCAGACTACAACACCCGGACTAGTCCATTTTCAGAGCTCGAGCAGGAAAAGAACTCTGAAGTTAAGCGTCTCAGTTGGGAGAGTCCCAGGATGGGTGACCTTCTGGAAGTCTACCAACTGGCACGTTGTTGGGCCAGTTTGCTGTTGGGTCGTCAATTGTCTATAAAGAACACCTTGCCCAGTCTGCTCGGAACTCTTACGCGTGTGACCCTCTAGGCCCAACTGCTAGTCCAGTTTTCAGCCCATTAAGCTCAATAATTCTTTATTGACTTATGGTAATAATTAACATCTCATATTAATTAATCACACAATCAATTATCGTCTCACGATAATTGACCGGGCTTCCAATCAAGTTGGGTGCCAGCAACACCACTTGATCCTGGAAAGCATTGGGGTTCAGCAACCCATTCAAGGAACCTTTTGTTCATCAGTTCCACGTGACTATAATCCTTCGCTCGTACAATGCTCCCGAGTGCACTTAGGGTATGGTCAACTGTCAAACCCCAATTGTGTACTCCTTGGTTAGATGCCGCATAACTATATCAGAAAACTCCTTTTCTGATAAGTAGTCTTGCCCTGGCCAGGGACTATCAGGCATCCTTCCCTAGAGCATTCACTCTCCCTATTCCGAGAGCGAGCGATCCCATATTGACCACACAATCACCTTCGAAGGTATTCCGCTAGATCCGATCACTTAACTGATTAAGACCTCATGGCTAGAGCTCTATAAGTCAAGGTCAAAACCTAGAAGTCCACCAACAAGGTGTCCTTGGTGTCTCAGGTCTAAGGACCAATCACGCCACTGTGACAATGAATCTAGCTGGTTGACAGTTAGGTAACATTACCATCCAGCGATTCATAACGGATCATTCAGTGAACTCATTCTCCAATGAGCACCTACAGATTCACCTTAGTGTCTCCACACAAGTGACTATGAGACCAGTCCCCTCATCATATGAGCAGTGCAACCTGTACTAGTCTAACCGGATATCCGATGTCCTTCTCGGATATCCTCCGACTAGGAACAATTAAGAATATACGTTTAAAGGATATTAATCTCATAGTTATGATCTCATCATAATTATATCCATTGCGCATATTCATGGACTTCATAATGAAACGATAACGAATTATACATAATGAATATAAAAGCCTTATTATTATTATCAAAGAACAAGATTGTACAAGTTATGATTGGCTTGAGGACATCCATAACTAACAATCTCCCACTTGGACTAAAGCCAATCACCTTTATGTCTTAAACCCATAGACTCTAGGTGGCGCTCAAACACAATTGAGTCAAGGCTTCGTCAGTGGATCTGCGATATTGTCAACTGAAGGAACTCTTTCCACCAGTACATCTCCTCTAGTGATAATCTCCCTGATCAGGTGAAATCGCCTCAGAATGTGCTTCGACTCTGATGAGACCGTGGCTCTTTCGCTTGCGCAATGGCCCCATTGTTGTCACACAGCAATGGGATCGGATCAGAGTCACCTGGTACTACACCAAGGTCGGTGATGAACTTCTTCATCCACACTGCCTCCTTGGCGGCTTCAGCTGCAGCAATGTACTCAGCTTCTGTCGTCGAGTCTGCAGTGGTTTCCTGCTTGGAACTTTTCCAGCTCACTGCACCCCGTTCAAAGTGAACACAAATCCAGATGTAGACTTGCTATCATCTGGATCCGACTGGAAACTCGAGTCAGTATATGCCCGGAGTTTCAAGTCCCCTCCTCCATAGACCAGAAATATATCCTTAGTCCTTCTCAAGTACTTAAGGATACATTTCACAGCCATCCAGTGTGTTTCACCTGGATTTGCCTGATATCTGCTCGTAACACTTAGAGTAAATGCCACATCAGGCCTTGTACATATCATGGCATACATGATAGACCCTATAGCCGAGGCATAGGGACTCTATCCATGGCTGCCCTCTCTTCAGGAGTCTTAGGAGACTGCTCCTTAGAGAGAATAATCCCATGTCTCATAGGTATGAGACCTCTCTTGGAATTTTCCATGCCAAACCTTTTGACAATGGTATCTATGTACATGGATTGGGTCAAGCCAAGCATCCTCTTAGATCTATCTCTATAGATACGTATTCCCAATACGTAGGATGCTTCTCCTAAATCCTTCATGGAGAAGTTCTTTGACAGCCAAACTTTACTGATGATAACATCCCTACATCATTCCCAATGAGTAAGATGTCATCAACGTAAAGTACGAGAAAAGTGATAGCACTCCCACTGACTTTCTTATACACACATGGTTCATCTTCATTCTTAATGAAGTCATAAGATTTGATAGCCTCATCAAACCTTATGTTCCAACTACGAGAAGCTTGCTTCAATCCATAGATGGATCTTTGAAGCTTGCATACTTTGTCTGGACACTCTTTGGATGTAAAACCCTCAGGTGTATCATACACTTCCTCCTCAATGTTTCCATTAAGGAAAGCGTTTTTACATCCATCTGCCAGATCTCGTAATCAAAGTATGCAGCTATGGCAAGAAGAATTCTGATCGACTTTATCATGGCAACTGGTGAGAAAGTTTCGTCATAGTCAATTCCTTGCCTTTGACGATACCCCTTTGCCACCAACCTTGCCTTATAAGTGTCGATCTGTCCATCTGCACCGATCTTTCTCTTAAAGATCCACTTGCACCCAATAGGTACAATACCTTCGGGCAAGTCTACCAAGTTCCAAACTTGGTTGGTGTACATGGACTGCATCTCAGAATTCATGGCATCTCGCCATTTCCTAACTGAGGACAATCAACAGCCTCTTGGTAGGTCTTTGGATCACCATCCTCATCAAAGACATGCCTTCACTGATATGTCCAATATCTTTCAGGCTGTCTAGGTACTCTACCAGACCTACGCTGAATGTGTGTATAATCCTGACAGGTTCCGGAACCGATGTCTCACCCAGTGGACTTTGCACAATTTGTGGATCTAGAACCTCTTCTAGATCTATTTTACTCCCACTGTCCTCTTGGAAAGGTATTCCTCTTCCAAGACAGCTCTCCTGGCAACAACACTCTTTGTTCACCAGGATGGTAAAAGTAGTACCCAAACGTTTCTTTTGGGTATCCAACAAATCTGCACTTATCGGTTCTGGATTCCAGTTTATCTGGGTCATGTCTCCTCACGTGGGCAGGACAGCCCAGATTTTAACATGTTTAAAATCAGGCTTTCTACCCTTCCATATCTCATATGGAGTGGAAGACACAGATTTACTTGGAACCCTGTTCAGCAGATATGCTGCTGACTCTAGCGCATATCCCCATAAGGAAACTGGTAACTGTGAACGGCTCATCATGGATCGCACCATGTCCAACAAGGTACGATTCTCCTTTCCGATACACCATTCATCTGTGGTGTATAGGGAGGAGTCCATTGAGAAAGGATACCATTGTCCTTTAAGAATTGTGTGAACTCTGTACTTAAGTATTCACCTCCTCGGTCTGACCGTAGGATTTTAATACTCTTTCCAGTTTGCTTCTCAACTTCATTCTTAAATTCTTGGAATTTCCCAAAGGCTTCAGATTTGACTTCATTAAGTAAACAAATCCGTACCTTGAGTATCATCCGTGAATGTAATGAAGTATGAGTAGCCACCTTGGCTTGGGTAGACATTGGACCACATACATCCGAATGTATTAGTTCCAATATGTCCTTGGCCCTATCTCCATGTCCACTAATGGAGATTTGGTCAACTTACCCATTAAACAGGATTCACAAGTTGCATATGATTCATAATCAAATGGATCTAAGTATCCATTCTTATGCAACTTTTGAAGCCTATTCTCACCAATGTGACCAAGCCTACAATGCCACAAGTAGGCAGTGTTCACACTATTCTTACTTCTCTTAGGAGAAACATCAACGTGGAGATTATCATAAGAAACATCAAGTAGATACAACCATTCACCAAATCGCTAAAGCAACTAGTTTTTTCTCAAATAAACTGAACAACTATTGTTCTCAATGGTAAACTTGTATCCAACTCTGTCTAAACAAGAAACAGAAATAATGTTCTTAATGATGCTAAGCACAAAATAGCAATCATCTAATAAAGTAAATCTCCTGAGGGTAACTTGAGCTTCACTGTCCCCACAGTGTGTGCACCAACACTTGTGCCGTTTCCAAGCCTCAAGTTCACCTCGCCCTTTGCTCAGCTTCCTTCTACTTGTCAGCACCTGCACATCATTGCAGATATGAGAAGCACATCCAGTGTCCAAACCCAAGATGTAGAATCTCTAATAGACAAGTGAAGATCTATCATATAGATACCTGAAGCTTTGCCAAGCTTCTGCTTCTCCTGAGCCTTCATTGCAAGATAGTCCTTGCAATTTCTTTTCCAGTGCCCCTTTTTCTTGCAGTGGAAGCACTCGCCCTTTTCTTCTCCTTTGCTTATGTCCTTCTTTTTTTTCTGCTTAGACTGCTTCTTTGCATTGCCTTTCTTAAGGCTTGCCCTGCTCTTCTCTTCTTGTTGGACTTTCCAACCATGAGAACAGTGGGCTTTTCCTTCTTAAGGTTGCCCTCAGCAGTCTTTAGCATGTTGAGCATCTCAGCTAAACTCACCTCAATCTTGTTCATTGTGAAGTTCACAATAAACTGGAATATGAATCTGGAAGTGACTGGAGAATGAGGTTCGTGCTTAGTTCCTTGTCAAGAGGAAAACCAAGCCCCTCGAGCCTCTCAATCCACTCTATCATCTTCAGCACATGAGTCTGTACTGAAGACCCTCTGCCATGCGAGCTCTGAACAGGGCCTTGGATATCTCATCCTCTCCACCCTGCTCTACTCTTCAAAGAGCTCTTGCAAGTGCTGCATGATGGATCTAGCATCCATGTTCTCATGCTGCCTTTGCAACTCATTGCTCATTGAGGCAAGCATGTAGCATTGGGTCAGAGTGGAATCCTCCTTCCACTTCGCAAACTCAAGCGTTTCCTGTTCAGGTGCATCAAGGGGTGGTTCAGCTGGGATCTCCCCTTCCAGGACATAGGCAATGCGCTTAGACCTGAGGACAATCTTCAGGTTTCTGAGCCAATCCGAGTAGTTCGGGCCTGTCAATCTGTTGGCATCCAGTATGCCACGGAGTGGGTTACCTGACGACATTTTTGCCTATAAAGGAAATGTAAAGACAATTAGCAGATGTTCATAATAATTTAAATCTAGATTAGGACTTTAATCAAGATTAGCTCCCACTATTTTCCGCAGACTGTATAACCCTCAGATATACAGAATGGGAGACACCGACGGTCTCCTAGTGGGGATCGGAATCTCACAGACTCATAGCATGATCTTGTGGATAGCACAACAAACCATACTATGATCTGAAAGTGGTCAACCCTTGACACTTGCAACTCTTGCAATATCCGATCTTATTTTGGCCCATGAATTTTAATGACCTTGTGGATAGCACAACAAGTCATTAAATCCAGTCTAAGTAATACCATCATTAAGTAATGAGCATAGATTTGGATGTAGCCCTTGTGGATAGCACAACAAAGCTACACCGGTCCTCTACCCCATTTAAGGCATCATCATGCCATAGTTTTAGTCTGTCATTAGACTTGACAAGCCTTGTGGATAGCACAACAAACTTGCCCGATCTAATGGCAATCCTAAAACTATAATGATGGAGGGCCACGTATTCATTCTAAATGATTACGCTACGGCTTAAAGTTTGAACGAGGAGGGATTTTGACATATTTTATCTTGGTCTCTATATCTGCGTGCTATTGATATATAGAATTTGGAATATCATATATTTAATTATATATATCATAGCACATTCTACACATATCAATACATGAAGAAAAATGATGGATGATCATGGACTTTAACCTAGAGTGGCATTACCAGAGCCAGTTGGTAATCCACAAATATGGTGAACAAATGGCAGTTCCGCATCTGATGCTTTAGCTTGATGTAACTTTATCTCCATGAAGGTCCGCATGGTACTCTCCTCCATCTCCGCCAATCCGCTTCTTATAATTACAAGTAATATTTAAATTTGGCTCGCAGGCCCATAATATACATCAGATAATAATGAAACCTTGAACAAGTCAAGGGGAGTACATAACGGAGGGAGATAGAATGTACAACCCGGATTTATAGAGGGAGAGAGGGGGCACGCAGTCCTCGTAAATTACATCATTTGCCATTAACCATAACATCATCACATGATATCTAAGTCCATGACCATCCATCCACACACATCACATGCATCACAAACAATTCACATAATTACTTCTGAAATATTTTACTTCAAAATATAATAACTATATTTTGAAAACTATTTAACTAAACAATTTAGCTAACATGGATTACATCTAATCAACATTAGATAATGTCATTCATCGTTACTGCATGAAGTCGCCAAGATGTACAGTTAATAATTTAAAATTCACATTTCTAAATCAATTAACATGCTTTAATTAGATAGTAGGAATAACTAAAACAATTTAGATTTTTCCTTAAACTAATTAAGCAATGGGTCAAACACTGAAATTAATTTACAGTGAGCTAAACACATTAAAAACTCTCAAAATTTTTTCAGATTTTCTTTTTTTCTGGATTTTAAAACCTGTTTAAATGTTTTTAAACAATTTAAAACAATTGAAACAATTTTTAAAATTTAAAAAGGGGAAGGGGGGGGACCGGATCCGGTCCAACCGGATCCGGTGGGGCGCGCGGGCCACCCGCCGGGTGGCCCGGCCCCGCCATGGGTCCCGTAAGTCACCCGGACCCAGGGCCCGGGGGGGCGACCCCGCGGGGGCGACCCGCGGGTCGCCCCCTCCGCCCGCTAGGGTGCGCCGAGGGCGAGCCCTAGGCCGCCGCCGCCTTGGTTCGCAGGGCCGACGGGGGGGGGCACCGTGCCGCCCCGGGCGGCCGCGGACGGCGCCGCCGGCGCCGGACCCTCGCCGCCCTTCTCCCTGGGCACCATGAAACACCCCCAGAAAACCCTATAACCTGCAAATCGCCACTTCTTGGACTGTCCAAGAAGCTATAACCTGTGCGCCCGGCGGCACTTTGCAGGCCCGTATGACCTGTGCGACGCGGCACTTTGCAGGCGCCCGTATGACCTCCACGGGTGGCCAAACGATGGCACGAGGGGTTCTCCGTGAAGCCCTTGGTACCAGGAACACCTTCCACGTACCAAGCGGCAAGTGCACATCTCATGTGCGACCCACGAACACTTCAAACATGGCGACTTATGCATAACGTGAATCGACAAAAACGCATGAAATATCATACACAAGATGTCGATTCTGAACGTACCAGCAACCTGGCTCTGATACCACTGTTTGGTTTCGTATAGAGCGCAACGGAAACGTGAATCCCTCAAGTAGATATCGTTGCCGGCCGTCGGAATCGAACTAAATCGGTAAACCACGCACAAGTAGATCTCATCTTTACCTTTGCGGGGTTGCGTAACTCCCGAATCCGGGGAGGAGGTGGCGCAGGAGGCGCCGGTGCTTCAAGCCGTTCAAGTGTCCGGCCTCTAGACGTATCCACGCGAGCTCCGGACGCAGACGGATCTCCTCGTTCTCCACGCGTCTCCCGGATCTCAGCTCCACCATGTGCCGAAGAGAGGAGAGAGAAGGGTGGGGCGCCCTGGGAGAGAGAGAGGAGGGGGCGGCCAGGTTAAGCCTGGAGCTTGGCCCAGGGTTTAACTCTCAGTGTATATTTATAGACACCGCGTTTTTCACAAAAACCCAGTCATTATCTATAAAGAACACCTTGCCCAGTCTGCTCAGAACTCTTATGTGTGTGACCCTCTAGGCCCAACTGCTAGTCCAGTTTTCAGCCCATTAAGCTCAATAATTCTTTATTGACTTATGGTAATTAATTAACATCTCATATTAATTAATCACATAATCAATTATCATCTTACAATAATTGACCGGGCTTCCAATCAAGTTGGGTGCCAAGCAACACCACTTGATCCTGGAAAGCATTGGGGTTCAGCAACCCATTCAAGGAACCTTTTGTATCATCAGTTACCACGTGACTATAATCCTTCGCTCGTACAATGCTCCCGAGTGCACTTAGGGTATGATCAACTGTCAAACTCTAATGTGTGTACTCACTTGGTTTAGATGCCGCATAACTATATCAGAAAACTCTTTTTCTGATAAGTAGTCTTGCCCTGGCCAGGGACTATCAGGCATCCTTCCCTAAAGCATTCACTCTCCTATTACCGAGAGCGAGCGATCCCATATTGACCACACAATCACCTTCGAAGGTATTCCGCTAGATCCGATCACTTAACTGATTAAGACCTCATGGCTAGAGATCTATAAGTCAAGGTCAAAACCTAGAAGTCCACCAACAAGGTGTCCTTGGTGTCTCAGGTCTAAGGACCAATCACGCCACTGTGACAATGAATCTAGCTGGTTGACAGTTAGGTAACATTACCATCTAGGGATTCATTATGGATCAGTTCAGTGAACTCATTCTCCAATGAGCACCTACAGATTCACCTTAGTGTCTCCACACAAGTGACTATGAGACCAGTCACCCTCATCATATGAGCAGGTGCAACCTGTACTAGTCTAACCGGATATCCGATGTCCTTCTCGGATATCCTCCAACTAGGAACAATTAAGAATATACGTTTAAAGGATATTAATCTCATAGTTATGATCTCATCATAATTAATATCCATTGCGCATATTCATGGACTTCATAATGAAACGATAAACGAATTATACATAATGAATATAAAAGCCTTATTATTATTATCAAAGAACAAGATTGTACAAGTTATGATTGGCTTGAGGACATCCATAACTAACAGTGGGTTATGGGCCCACCACGGGAGCGCTAGCCCCAGCAGTAGCGGCAACCGCGCCAGCTACAGGAAGACCAGGAAGGCCTTGAGCCCCAGCTCGTGTGTTTGCTTTAGCCCGTGAGGATGCCGAGTAGGCGGAGCATGTCACCGAAGGTACGGTTTTGCTTTTAGGTGTGCACGCTCGGGTTTTGTTTGATACGGGTGCTACTCACTCGTTCATTTTCGAGCGGTTCGCTAAGCAGTTAGCCCTAGAGTCTGAGGAGTTAGAGGTCCCTTTGTCTGTGCACACCCCTGCGGGTACGGTATCGACTAGGAAGTGCATTCCGTCGTTACCTGTGTGCATTGAGGATAGAATCCTAGATGGGTGTTTCTTCTTGCTATAGATGAAGGACTATGATGCTATTCTTGGTCTGGATTGGCTAGAGGAGCACTATGCGTTAGTGGATTGTCGTCGGAAGAGGATTGTTTTCCATACTCTTGGTGAGGATGAGTTCTCTCACCCCTTGCCAAGGAACTGGGTGGGAAAGATGGTCATCTCTGCCATGAAGGCGATGCGCATGGTAAACAAGGGTTGTGACGCTTTTCTTGCCAGCGTGGTGTTAGTGCCAGAGGCTGATGAGTCACCTACTCTTGCGGAGATTGAGGTAGTGCAGGATTTTCCAGACGTTTTTCCTGATGATTTTTCTAGATTGCCACCGGATAGAGAGATAGAGTTTACTATAGAGTTGCTTTTGAGCACCTCTCCTATCTCGAAGGCTCCATATCGGATGGCACCTGCGGAGTTAGCCGAGTTGAGAAGGCAGTTGCAAGAGTTGCTTGATAAGGGATTTATTCGCCCTAGTGTTTCCCCTTGGGGCGCACCTGTATTATTGATCAAGAAGAAAGACGGGTCACTTAGGTTGTGCATTGACTATAGGAAGCTGAACCAAGTGACTGTGAAGAACAGGTATCCCTTACCTCGTATTGATGACTTGTTTGACCAGTTACGAGATGCATTAGTATTTTCTAAGATTGACTTGCGATCTGGTTATCATCAGTTGAGGATTCAGAGTGAGGATGTGTCCAAGACGGCGTTTAGAACCCGTTGTCGACATTATGAGTTTTTGGTCCTTCCTTTCGGATTGACCAATGCCCCTGCAGCGTTCATGGATCTCATGAACCGGGTGTTTAGGCCTTATGTAGATAGCTTTGTCGTAGTGTTTATTGACGACGTGTTGGTCTACTCTCTGGATGAGGCCACGCACCGTCAGCATCTGAGGTTAGTGTTAGAGGTTCTTCGTGAGCACAAGTTGTATGCTAAATTCAGCAAGTGCGATTTCTGGTTGCGCGAGGTTCATTTCCTCGGGCATGTTATCTCCGGCGCTGGTGTTGCAGTTGATCCAGCGAAGGTCCAGGCAATTATGGATTGGGAGGTTCCCAAGACCCCTTCGGAGATTCGTAGTTTTATTGGGTTAGCTAGTTACTATCGGCGATTCATTGAGGGTTTCTCATCCATCGCCGTCCCCTTGACAAAGCTAACCAGGAAGGGTGAGAAGTTCGTATGGTCTGAGGCATGTGAGCGTAACTTCCAGCTATTGAAGGCTAAGCTTACTTCTGCTCCGGTATTGGTATTGCCTAGTGGTCTAGAGGGCTTTGCCATTTATACGGATGCGTCTCAGATTGGTTTGGGCTGTGTGCTAATGCAGAAAGAAAGGGTAGTGGCTTATGCTTCTCGTCAATTAAAGGAGCATGAGAAGAACTATCCGACTCATGACTTAGAGCTCGCAGCAGTGGTTCATGCACTAAAGATCTGGAGGCACTATCTTTATGGTGTCAGATTTGAGGTGTTTACCGACCACAAGAGCTTGAAGTATCTTTTCTCCCAAAAAGAATTAAACCTGAGGCTGAGGAGATGGATTGAGTTCTTGAAGGACTATGACTTCGACCTTTAGTATCACCCTTGGAAGGCGAATGTCATAGCGGATGCTCTTAGTAGAAAGAGGTCTTCGCTCCAGCAGGATTGGAAGATGTTGGAGGACGCGGCGTACTCTATGACCGAGTTAGAGCCATCGTTGTGTCAGGCTTTTGTAGCTCAGCTATCCCTTAGATCCTCTGTTTTGGATGAGGTGATCGAGCGATAGGGAGCCGACCCTAGATTGTTAGAATTAGTGGGTAAGGCAGGCATTGCTCGTGATGAGGATGGTGTGATTAGATTTCAGCACCGTGTCTGTGTCCCAGATTTAGTAGATGTCCGTGAGCATCTGTTAGCGGAGGCTCATAGATCGCGATTCTCTATTCATCCGGGTAACACTAAGATGTATCAAGACCTGACGAGATCATTTTGGTGGTCTGGCATGAAGAAGGATGTTGCAGATTATGTGTCTAGGTGTTTGGTGTGTCAGCAAGTGAAGGCCGAGCGACAGCGACCATCCGGCCTTATGCAAAGGATGGATATCCCAGTGTGGAAGTGGGAAGCTGTCACTATGGACTTCGTTTTGGGTTTGCCTCGATCTAGAAGGGGAAATGACTCAATTTGGGTAGTTGTAGATAGATTCTCGAAGACTGCTCATTTCTTGCCTATGAAGAAGAAGCAGTCCATAGAGAGTTTAGCTAGATTGTATGTTAGTAGTGTCATTAGATTGCATGGTGTGCCGAAGTCGATCATTTCGGATCGAGATCCGAGATTTACTTCGAGATTGTGGAAGGGTCTTCAGGATGCTTTAGGTTCGGAGCTGAAGCTCAGTTCGGCATTTCATCCCCAGACCGATGGACAGTCCGAGAGTTCAACGCTCGAGGATATGTTGAGAGCATGTGTTCTGGATTGGAAGGATGATTGGGAGCGTCATTTACCTCTTGTGAAGTTCGCATACAACAACAGCTTTCATGCGAGTATTGGTATGGCTCCATTCGAGGCGTTGTATGGTAGGCCCTGCAGATCTCCGCTGTGTTGGGAGGAGACTGGCGATAGGCAATTGATCGGACCAGAGTTAATTCAGGAAACTTCGGATAAGATCCAGCTTATCAGGAAGAGGCTTGTTGCGGCACAGGATAGGCAGAAGAGTTATGCCGACAACAGGAGAAAGGATTTGGAGTTCGAGGTTGGCGATCATGTCTTCTTGAAGATATCGCCTACTCGAGGTGTTGTCAGATTTGGCAGGCATAGTAAGTTGAGCCCTAGGTTCATTGGCCCATATGAGATTCTCAGACGTTCGGGAAGCGTGGCATATGAGCTAGCATTACCGCCAGCTTTGGCTAGCGTTCACCCTGTATTCCACGTATCTATGGTCAGGAAGTATGTCCGAGATCCGTCTCATGTGATTAGTCATGAGCCAGTGGAGATGCCGCCAGATCTTTCGTATGTCGAGCAACCAGTAGCTTGTCTTGACCAGAAGGTTCAGCATCTCCGGAACAAGAGTATTGCGTTGGTGAAGGTCCTATACCGGAACTTCTCACGAGAGGAGGCTACTTAGGAGCTTGAGGATGCGATGAAGAAGAAGTATCCCCTTTTGTTTGAGTAGTGTCGTTCTAACTTCGAGGACGAAGTTTCTTTAAGGGGAGAGGGTGTAAGGCCCTCAAATTTCTGTCACATTATTTGTATTTGTGTGTGTATATTTGTGCTTGTATATGTATATACATATTTACGTATGCATTAATTAGTACAATTACGTGTGCATGTGTTATTACTAGATGTAAATAATGCATGTATTGAATGGTGATAGTATGAATACACTACCATATACATATTGCATGTATATATGCATGGCATGAATAGTTTTCTGCATGTTTTAGACTTCTGGCCGAAGGCCATATTGGCGTCAATAGAAGGACGTCGATGAGGTGTCAGCGTCCACCCATGGACGCCAACACTAATCCCAGCGTCTAACGATGTGGACGCCAACTTCTCTGACCTGCATGCGTTACAGAGCCAGAAATTCCGGAATCAAGGCAGCTCACCCATTGGGGAGATGTCCCCAACGGTCTGAAACACATCTTGTCACCCCCTGCGTGGGAGAGAAGCCTCTCCCATATGTCTAAACCCGAATCTGCTTCCCCAACCCCTCTCTTCACTCTTTTGCAAGAGAGAAAGAAGAGAAGAAACCCTAGTTCTGAACTGAGGAAAACCCCACTTTGGAACCCAAAATCCCTCAACTTGAAGATTGTTCCGGAGATCTGCTACTTCAAGGAGGTTGCTGGATCGACGAGGAAGGCCACCCCGACCTTGGAAGGCAGTGGAGCTCACTCAGGAACCCGGAGTCAAGCATTTCTAAGAGCTTCTTGGGACAGCCCAAGGAGAGCTTCACCGAGCCCAGATCCCTTGGTGCATTTTCCTAAAGGCAAGTACCGCATTCATAACGTCCCCGTATGTGTCTAGGTTGGTTTTACCATTTTTGTTCATTTTCCCTCGTGTCCTAGACCCTCAGATTCACCCTATCTTGAGAGCTCGGGTCTGTGTTCTGCACAGACCTGCATTGACGGCAAAGTCCCTGGTCGCTAAGATCATGCTTAGCGTCCATCGACTATGACGTTGACCTTGAATCAGCGGCCAGAGACCGCTGCCAAGTTCATCTGGACAGAACAGTGACCTGTTCTGCCCTTCCTATACAACTATTTTCGGTATGTTTCACGATGAGGATATATGGTAGCCCTATACACTATGTATACTAGTAAATGTGATGTGTGGATGGATGAATGTGCATGGTGGTGAATGATAGAAGTCATTTGTTCCATGAATTTACAAGCATGATTAGTTGTTAATCTTGTCAATCTACTGTTGCATGATTTAGGACTAGCCTGTATGCCCAAGTTTGTGAGGATCAGGCATGTATGGATCAGCCCTATTCTGAAATATGAGATTTTGCCATGCTTGTGTAAATTATTGAAAGTATTGTTTGGGGAAATAGGAATTGTGCATAAGTTATGATAAATCCTTGGTAAACCCGGCATCGCCCCATAAATTGAGAAATAAATTCTGTAGCTCTATACATGTAGGGTTCAGACAGTAGCTTGCTAAAATTGTGACTTGTGTATAATTCCATATCGACTTGAATTACGAATGGCATGAAAATAGATGTTTGATTTTCTGTAAATTCATTTTAACTTAGAAAAATCTGAAAAATTGCATGAAGGGTCCTAAAACCGAAATTAGTTTGTGATTAAAATTTCAGGTCATTTGGACCAGAGCACGATGCCTTATGAAATTTTCCTTGAAAAATGTGAAATTGATGTATGTCATTGTAAAACGAGTTGATTCTTGTTTAATCCAACTTGATTAGTAAAATTACCTGCTTCTTAATGTCTGAAATATGTAGTGTCATGTTAGGAAAATAGAGGCATGTGCATGTGAGTGACAAAGTGAATGAAGTGAGAGTGACATGTGTCAAACCATGTGTAAAATTGGTAAAAATGTGTAAATGTGTAACTGTGCCAAATGTGACACTGCTTCCGTAGAGGGCAGTGGAACCGTATCAGGGAAAAGTCCCCCTGAGAATGTTCAATGTGTAAGTGACCCTAAGGGCATTAGGGGGAAATCCTGGAGGTGGACAAGTTCCACTGGTTAGGGTGGAGACTTGTTCTCCCGGTCTGCGCAGTCCAAGAGTCGCCATTGTATTGCCTAGATGGTGTCTATGTGATTGGATGTGTTTGTGTCCTTCTTTGGTGGTTTGGACTATGTGTCACGGCACCTAAATGTGAATGTGTAAATGTGTATGTGTTCATGTGTTAATGTGAAAGTGAACAATGTGTAATGTGTATGTGTAAAGTGCAAAATACGTGAATTGGAAATTGTGTAAAGAAAATGTGAGACCTAAAATGTGAGGGTATGATATTGTAATCCATGTTGTGACAAATCTGAAACCATGTTAAATCAGTAGCTTCATTATGTTAGGATCATGTTTATATGTGTAAATTGCCTAGAATCCATGCTAGTGACAATTAACAAGTATGTGCACAAAATTTCATGTTTGGTTGTTCACATGTTGTACTTTAAATAATGTTGTAGCTCTCATGTGTAGGTTATGGTTACTAAAGCATGTGAAAACCAGCAAGCTTAAGCATGTGAAAATGGTTATGTATATGTATAAGAACATGTAGATTCCATGCTAGTTGTATTCCCTCTCATGTGCGCGCGGAATTCATGTTAATGGCTTTCATGTTTTGGTTAAAATGCAAAGTAGAATTTCATGGGTAGAAATGATTAGAGAGCATGTGTTAGGAAATTCATTTAGTTAAGGAAATCTGAAAGCATGTATCATGTCCTTACTGATAGAACCATCATGATAGATTGTTCATTTCAAGGTTTAAGCATGCTACATGTTGAGTCTTTTGCAATTATGTGTGTAGAGCCTACTATGACAGGTACGTGTATGGTGTGAGTGGTGTTACTTGCTGAGTCTATTAGACTCACTACTTGCTTCGGCGTACAGGTGTAGTTGGTGACGTGGCACCGTTGGAGGAGACGGTGGAGACGGACTCCGAGCGCGGAGATTAAACTGTTGGAGCAGTTGTACCCTTTTGTGTTTTCATAGTATGTAAAAGTGACATTGTACTAGAACTATCATGAGAAAATTGTATAAGTGTGGACATCTATGTATTTAATTTTCAGCAATTTAAATTATGTGAACTTTTAAGTTCTTTAATGTTATTGCAATTTCATGTATGTTAAATGTGGATGATGAATGAATGAAGACAGTAGTTCTTTTTACTTCCGCTACTCTGTTCGTATATTCACGTGTATCTCAGCTGAATGTATCATTGGGTAAATGTCCGACTGTGATGACGCTTGCTATACCGACGTGGGTTGGTATAACTGTACCGGTATAACGAGGGCCGTCACAACATCATTCCTGTCACGTTCACTTACTGAACGCGACGTCCAACTTGTCGCTATCTCAAGTCCTGATCAAACCTGACCAATGGAAACACCACATGTTAACCTCACTGACCTGACACCCAGAACACGGCATCTAACATGTCACCTTCCTGTTGTCAAGGTTTGACACTTGTCCCAACTGTCCCGATAGCAAAATGACAAACTGCTTACTGCGATTAGAGGGATGAATGCGACAACATGTCTGTCGCGTTCACAATAAGAACACGAAAGCCACTTTGTCGCCTTCAGAAGGTGACGACCTGATGCATCGCGACCTTCAACTGAAGGTGGCTGACCCACAAGAGGCCCACAAGAGAGGGGGATGTTACAATCTAACCAACAAAAAAGTAATTTCATCCTCTAAATTAAGGGCGAAACTCGGGGAAAAGAAGGCCAGCAAACATACCAGTCACTCAAACAAGTAAGGAAATTGTTGCCGCATCTCATCCTCACGCTCCCACGTGTCCTCGCCACCGATGCAATTCTCCCAATCTACCTTAACCAGCAGGACCTGCCTCGTGCGCAGCTGCTGCACTCTGCGGTCCACAACGCCGACCGGGTACTCTGGCACTGACAGATCTGGAGCGACCTCTAGTTGTGAGTAGTCCAGCACGTGTGACGGATCTAGCATGTACTTCCTCAGCTGCGAGACATAGAAGACGTCGTGAACACCTGCCAACTCAGACAGAAGAGCTAACCTGTAAGCGACCTGACCAACCCACTCCTAGATGACAAAGGGGCCAACAAACCTCAAGCTGAGCTTGCCCCTCTTCCCAAACCGGAGAATGCCCTTGGTGGGTGAAATCCGAAGAAACACACTGTCGCCTGCCTTGAATTGAAGTGGCCTCCTACGAACGTCTGCGTAGCTCATCTGTCTGCTCTGTGCTGTCTGTAGTCTCTGTTTGATCAGCCTCACAATGTCTGCACACTATTGCACCAACTCTGGACCCAGTAGCTGCCTCTCGCGAACCTCATGCTAGTGCAATGGTGTCATGCACGGTCGGCCATACAGAGCCTCGTACGGCGCCATCCCGATGCTGGAGTGGAAGCTATTATTATAAGCAAACTCCACCATGGGAAGGTGCGACTCCCAAGTGCCGCCCCAGTCTAGGCAACACACTCTCAACATGTGCTCGAGGGTCTGTATGGTCCTCTCCGACTGCCCATCTTTCTGTGGGTGATAGGCCGAACTCAGCCTCAACTCGGTGCCAACTGCCCTCTGAAAACTGTGCCAAAAATGAGAGGTGAGCCTCGGATCTCTATCTGAGATGATAGATACTAGAGTCCCGTGCAAAGGCACCACTCTGTCCACAAACAACCTTGCGAGTCTGTCCACTGACCACGCTGCTCTGACCGGCAAGAAACGAGTGGTCTTCGTCAGTCGGTCGACGATCACTGAAATGCTATTGTACCCCTACGAAGTATGAGGTAGCTAGAAACAAAGTCTATGGTCATGTGCTCCAACTTCCACACTAGGATGGGAAGCGACTGTAGCTCACCACTAGGACGATGGTGCTTTGCCTTCACTTATTGATAGGTAAGGCAGTGAGAAACAAACTCTGCAATATCTCTCTTCATCCCAGGCCACCAAAAGAGTCCCCTCAAATCGTGGTGCATCTTGGTGGAACCAGGATGAACAGAGTACCTCGATATGTGTGCCTCAGCCAACAGCTCCTGCCTGACGTTCTCCGGAACATAAAGCCTGCCTCTGAACCTGACCTTGCTTTCCTCGTCTAGCTCGACCTCTGGCATCTGCTACACGTCTGCCAAATCTGCATCTATACTTTGCGCCTCGATCACCTACTGATACATCAATGGACAAACTATCATGCTAGTCAACACTGCTCTCTCCCTGAATCTCGACGATGTCAACACACCCTGAGTGGCATCCTCTAGAAGTCTCCAGTGTCTAAACAACAAAGAACTCAAGTGGGCTCTCCTACTCAAAGCGTTTGCTACAACATTAGCCTTTCCCGGGTGATAGGAAAGTCTTAAGTCGTATTCCTTCAAGTACTCGACCCACCTGCGCTGCCTGAGGATCAGATCTCTCTGTGTGAAGACATACTGTAATCTTCGGTGGTCCGTGAACACCTCGAACACCTCGCCGTACATGTAATATCTCCAAAACTTCAAGGTGAATACGACTGATATAAGCTCCAAGTCGTGCGTCGGGTAGTGTTACTCATGCTTATTCAGCTGACGAGGAACATAAGCAACAACCCACCGTGCTGCATCAACACATCACCAAGACCAGTCTCCAAAGCATCAGTGTACACAACAAAGCCGTCGCTACCAGAAGGTACAACAAGGATCGGAGCTGAAGTTCGCCGGCTCTTTAGTTCCTGGAAACTTTGCTCGCACTCTGCTGTCCACATAAACCTGGTCTCTCACCTGGTCAACCTGGTCAACGGCTCAGCAACTCTGGTGAAGTCCTACATGAACCTCCTGTAGTAGCCTGCAAGCCCCAGAAAACTGTGAACCTCTGCAATTATAGTGGGCCAGCCCGACATAACCACGGCCTCAACCTTGGCAGGATCCACCACCACACTTGCACCAGAAACCACGTGACTAAGGAAATGCACCTCCTTTAGCCAGAATTCACATTTTCTGAATTTCGCGTAAAGTTGGTGACTCCTCAATGCCTGAAGCACTAGCCTTAAATGACCCTCGTGCTCCTTTGCCATCGCTGAGTACATAAGGATGTCGTCGATGAACACCACCACCAACCGGTCCAGGTACTCTTGGAACATGTTGTACATCAACTCCATGAAGGCTGTCGGTGCATTCGTGAGCCCAAAAGGCATTACGACAAACTCGAACTGGCTGTAGCCCAAAAGGCATCACAGATAACTAGTCCCTTACCAGCCAAAGCAGCAGGAACTCCAACAAGCGGAAGCAAAACTACTCTACATAGACACCCGATTCTGACTTATAAGTTGAACTATATTTCGTGCTATCCTAGTGAGCCCCTAGTTGGTCACTCACCTTGAGCCCATCATTAGCCTTGTTTTGAGCCCATTAACAACTCAAATTTCCATGAAATCCCGCCCATTGTCACTTGGAGAGAGTCCTTAGGCCTAAATAACTCTTATTCTTTCATGTGATTGGCTGATAATTCGCAGATAATTTATTTTATTGACGCGTCGTATCGTAGTGCCGCGTTACTAGTTCACGTCGCCAGAGGCCGCCGCGACAGCCCATGCATATTCATGCACGTGGGCATACTGTCACAACGCCTAGGTCCGTTGCGTTAGTAAGTCGCGGCCCTACGATAAGATGCGTCTACAGCCGTGCATGCAGGCCTCCGCAACTACCTCCTATTTTCCCTCCTACGGCTTTAACCCTATCTCCAAGCAATATCTCAGCCCCTTGAGGCGAGGTTTGAGGCTTGGGGACTCTCTTAGAGCTCCCTTGGACTCTCCCACACGAATTTTAATGGGATTTATCTCTGATTTGGACTATTAATCATTTTAAGGGGATATTCTCCCTCTAAAATCTATATAAGCAAATCCCCCTCTTCATGGACGAGGAGAGCCCCATTTTTACCCCGAAGGGCTGCCAAAATTTCCTCTGATCTGGACTTAGCCTCGTAGCTCTCCCATTTCCTCTCATTCCCTCACATTCCCACCTCAAAAGCTTGCTCATTTCACATCCATGGAGCATGGAACGTGAGGAGGGCGACCGCCACTTCTTCCAGGAGCCTTTAAACGAGCTTTGTATGCCATCACATGCCAGGTAGTCGCCCTAATGGGGCTCTTTCTTTCCTCCCTCCCTTTTCCTCTATTTTCTTCATGCATTTTACTTCATTTCTAGATAGGTTGAATCCCTTCCCATTCCCACGCTTTCCACATACCCAATGGGTTTAAAAACCAACCCCAAGTTCGTTCCCACCATGCTCCCTCTTTTCTTTTCATTTTTCAATGGATACAACACTTAACTTGTTCTAATAGGGTTTCTATTGTTTTCTCTTTGTTTTGGCAGGCACCAAGGCAATATTCCACGAGGAGCTCCTGTCCTCTAGCCGGCTGGAGGACGGGAAGAAGGTCCAATCCATCATCTCCCACACAGAAGAGATTGCGATGGTGGAGGGCGATGGGACAAGGAGACGCGTTATCAGTGTCGCCGCAACAGGTAACCCTGCCGCAACACCAGGTCCACTTCTGTTCTCTTTCCTTTTCCTAGTGTAGTTAGCCCCCATCATTTCTTTCATTAGGCAACTGTCTAGGTTGCGATCACATTCCTCTTTTCCATTCTATTAGATTTGATACATGCTTGTGTATTGGGGGGGGGGGGGGGACACAATCGCCGTGATTACACCTTTTGGCGATCACGATGGGACAAGTTCAGTGCCACCCTCATGGATTGAGTTTGTGTGCTTGCCATGTTTCCATGATCTGAATGTCCTTTTAGAACCTGTTAGTCTTTTGTTCTTCTCTTTTTCTTCGTTTCTGCTCTCTGTTCCTGTCGCGGCGCAGCGTGGTGACGCGATATGATCGCGCCGTTAGCGGAGGACGCGATAACAAGTTAGTCCATTCCTTTCCCTATTTGTCATACCCTGCTTCTGTGAGTTCATGTGTGTGCCTATTCCATGCTTCTCTGCAATACGTTTTCGTGCTTTTAGATGTTAGAATCCTGCTAGGGTTCGGGTTTCTGTTTGTTTCTATTTGTATGTTTTCGCGTCCTGTCGCGGTGTATCGTAAGGACGCGACCAGGTCGCGCCCTGGAGAAACGTCGCGTCTGCAGGTATGCATTGTTTGTTAATGCTTTGATCCATGCATCGGTTTCTGAGTGGTTCATGACCTCTTCTAGATTAATCTGGTGATTTCATGCTCATCTCATATGCTAGGTTAGTCTATATGCTTTGTATTTGTGGTTGATTACTGTTCTCGGGGTTCTGTTCATATCACGGCAGGACGCCCTGTCGCGATAGGGTCGTGGTGTACCCTGCCACCGTGACTCTGCCCGAGTCATTGTTGGTGACCCTTTTTGGTCATTGTTCACCCTTTGCATACACTTTGGGCAATTAGGCCCGTGCATATGCTATTAATCCCATTGATTAGGTTCTCCCCCTTGGATGAGTGAGCCCTCTCACCTGCAAGCACTCATAGGTTGACTCGGGCCGCCTTCCGAGGACCTCCGTAAGTCCTCGTGACCATACGTACGTTGCGGTTAACCGGGCCTGTTGTACCCGTCGCACCCATAGTTTGAGCCAGCCTTCATGTGTGAGAGTGTGCCACCCTAGCTACACCGGAGGACTCGAGTCCATACCCATTAGGGTCCTACTTGGCTGAGTGATATCCCATTAATGAATTCATTTAAAAGTCAATAGAAAATTTTGAAATTCGGACATTAATCATGACAACCTGAGTGCTTCAGTTCATCCCTTCTCCTCACAGTCTTTCTTGTTGTGCTATAGTCTAGTTTTTGTTTGTGTCTTGGTATCACCCCCTATTCGTAAGGGTGGTGCATGCGTCAATATCTAGGTAGATCGAGTCAGTCCCCTCCATCTTTTGTATTATATCATAATCTTCTGTTCGACATGGACCAATTTCGGGTCCTTGCCGACGATGTCTTGCCCTTTGGGCTCCTCGAGGATGTGGCCCAACCTTCTGCGGCCATTCCCTCGGGGCACATCCAACCCCCTCTTGTCATCGGGAGTCGGTCCCGCCCCCCTTCTCCTCCAGGGGCAGATGACCCCCACTCTCAGTTCAGTCAGCTTCTCCCGCATCTGACTCCGGACCAAGTCCGTGAATTTCTAGCTGCTGCCAAAGGCAAGCGACCCCTGTCTCCACTTGCTTATGATTCAGCTCAGCCTGTGATTTCCTCAGCCCATGTTGCTTCAGCACTACACATATCTTCCTCAGGAGCAGATCCTACACCCCTCTGTCCTCGGGCCATCCATTTCTCAGAACCCAGCTACCTTCCGGCACGAGAGGTCCGGCCCAGATCCCCTCCAACCTTAACATACTATACTGTTGAACCTGCTCCCCTCCCCCGTGAGAGGTCCCATTCTTTCGAGCAGCCCCTCTCCCTTGTCCCTACACACCATGTCCAGACCCCCTCTGATTTCCTCACGGAGTGGGCAACCATGAAGAAGGAGCTCCATGACCTCAGGAGGCAAATCGACCCTCGGAAGGTAGCTGACATCTCTCTCCCGTCATTCCAATATCTCTGGGTTCCACCCCAGTCAGAGCTCCCTGTTTATCGACGGTACTCTGGGGTAGGGGATCCTTATGTTCATTTGAAGGATTTTGTTTAGGAATCTGCACCGCACAAGTATGACCGTCAACTCATGGCATACTTGTTCATAAAATCATTAGATGGCCCAGCCCTGGAATGGTTTTATTCCTTACCACCTGAGGAAGCCAAAGACTTCCAAGTTGTCCAAGAGAGGTTCCTACAGAGGTTCCAAGATCGGGTTGGACCCGAATATTCTTTTGTTGACCTGGTGGCCGAAAAGATGAGGTCTGATGAGGAGTTCTCGGCTTATGCCGACCGGTGGCGCACGCTGGCTGCCAAGGTCCGTTGCCCCATGCCAGAGGAGGAGAAGGTCAAGTTGTTAATCTCCAATGCCACCCAAACCTACCAAGCCATCTTGGCCATGAACGACATCACTACCATGCACCAACTGTATAGCCAAGCCCGTTTCATACAGACTCAACTGAAAGATTCGCCTATACACTCCATGTTTGAGACCCCTAAATCTCGTTACCCTAAAAAGCCTCAGGGCCCAGTTACTGAAGGGATCCAAACCAACAAGCAAGTGGGTGCAATGAGTAACCCCCAAGGCCCAGTAGGTAGGTCCCCTTACACTCAGCAACCCTAGCAACCATGGACTAACAACAAACAACAACTTCCTCAAGGCCAGAACCCTCCTCAAGACCTGCGCCAATACTCTCAAGTGCCTCCTCCCCAAAATGGCTATGCCCCCAGAAAGCCCAACAGACCCAAGAGAGCCCAATATCCTCCTCTGCCGAGACATTGGCCGATGTCTTTGTAGCCCTCATGTCCTTAAATACCCTTAGACTCCCTCCGAAGAAGCCGAATTGGAATATGGCAGCAGACTAGATGAAATATTGCGTGTACCATCGCCATTCGGGCCACAATGTGTCGGACTGCTTCCAATTTCGGGACATTATATATGACCTTCATGAGCAGAATCAGATCGACTGGGCATAAATGAAGAGGTTGATCTAGACATTGAGAGACCAGCAGGGTCAGAGACAACAACACCAACAGCAGAGGCGATAGCAGCCACAACAACAGTAACAACAACAGCAACAATTCCATCCCTTCCAACAAAAGTATCAGCAACAGCAACCCCAACAGCCGGCAAATGACCTAGGCATAATTCATAATCCCATGCCTCAACACCCGCCTGCTCCAAATCCCTAGCCTGCTCCACCACCTCCTCTGCCCGCGCAAGTGAACCCAGTCATCCACCACCCACCACCAGAAGTTCTATGGCCTTTCGATGATGAACACGAAGTGGGCCAGCTTTTGGTCATTTTCCATGTCACACACAATACCACCACACCTACATCCACTGTACGTCCCCCTTTCGCACCCACCGTTGCCGCCATCACCTCACCATCCTACAACTCCCCCGTCATACCACCCATTATCCCTTCACCCAGCAACATCCCTCTTTCCCCTACGCCAGCACCATTATTAGCCAACCCTTCCATCCTTGACACCTCTCCTTCTCCACTCCATCATAACCTCACCATGCGGAGCGGACGGATGTTTCACCGGATGTACCCTAATGAATTCGTACCTATGCCAGGCCAACCGGCACAGCTGTCCAACACTCAGCAGTAGCAAGACATGGAAGAGATAGATCCGGTCCTGGGGACCCAGTATGACATTCTAAAGCATTTGGATCAAACTCCCGCCAAAATCGCCATCCTAGAGCTGATCAAAAGGTCACAGACTCACCAAGATGCCCTAAGGACCTTCTTGCAGAGGGTCATGGTCAGTGAAGACATGAACCCCGATAATCTACCTTCTGTGCTCTCTATTGTGAACAGGGGACCCACAATTACTTTCTCTGATGGCGAGTTAGCTTCCCCTGAAGCCAGGAAGATGCCCTTATGTGTGACACTCACGATAAATAAAGTGGCTATTGACGTAGCATTAGTGGATACAGGGGCTTCCATCAATGTATGTCCACTAAGCACCCTAAGGGCCTGCAATATTTCATAGCGCCAATTACAACCTACCCCTACCACCATAGCCGCCTACGACAACTCCCGGCGGGCCTGTCATGGGGTTATCTCCTTGCAAGTAGAGTTGGGGCCGCTCATCATGACAGTGGAATTTTATGTGTTGAATATCGATCACACTTACAAGGCCATCCTAGGATGCCCGTGGATCGAGTCACTAGGGGCAGTACCATCCACAGCACATCAATGTTTAAAATTCCCCATCCAAGGGCGGATAGTCAAAGTCAAGACCGTAGCGACAACCCACACACTGGAAGCTATTGAGAGAGTGTTGCCATCAGTCTGGCCATCCAATAAGCCCGTTATCTCAGTACTTGATGTGAACTATCCCTGGGCTTACACTTTCTCTTCTAACCGCCCAATTGTGTCCCCATCAGTGGTAACTGTCAGGAAGGATGTGTCCACAAATACAAAACGATGGGATATCATGTTCAGACTTGGCTATCAGATAGGAAAACGCTTGGGAGCCCATCTCCAAGGGAGAATCAAGGCAGTTGCTAGAACAAAGAAGTTTACTAAATATGGCCTAAGATACACAGAATGGGCCACATTGTCATCCCCTTCACAGTCGAGCAATGGACCACTTAACTGGACGCTGTACGATCACTTCGTCAGAGGACCTATACAACCTGGGTATAATACCAAAATGGAAGAGGCACCGAGGTCAGCATATCAAGCCTTAGAAGCTCAGCGACCCAGCAAGAAGAAGAAGGCGGAGATGGAAACAGGAGGACCGGACCATGAAGATCTGATGTCAGCAGTCAGTTTGTTGTTCCAAGAGGTTAACAACATCCCGTCACCCGAAGCAGAGACAGAGGAGCCAGAACTAGAAAATCTCATCTCAGCAGTCAACCGCTTGTTTAGCGAGGATGACATGTCACGGTCTCAGGCAACAGCACCATCTGTGCCAGCAGCTGCCACCAAGCGACAGTTGCTTAGATTTGGTGAAGAAATGGAGATCATAAACCTAGCCGATCTAACAAAGGAGCTCTGGCCAGGGTTTTCCCAGCCTCCCAGTCACTTTGTTTCATCTATTCCTTTCCATAGTTTTGACTTTATTCCCTTGTCTCCCCCTTTTATTCTCCAACTCTCCCCCGACGCTGTTGAAGCATTAGTCCATCCTTCACCCGTCTTCACCATCTTCCTCAATGGCTCGGTTCTGTCTCATTCTCGATGCCTCCTTACGTAATGTAGTTCTTCTCTTTTGCTCAAAAAAAAAAAACAAACAAAAAAAAAATGTTTATATATACACTCTCTCCCTCTCCTTCGGGCGGCGATCCCCGCCTTCTCTTTCCCCTTCTCCTTTAAACGGCACTCACCATCTCTTCCGTCCCTCCTTCAGACAGCGATCCCCGTCTTTCCTCTTCTTCCAAGCATCGTTCCTGCCTCCATCTTGACTCATGACGGCGATCCTTGTCATTCCCTGCTTCTCGCCTTCTGCTGACAGATCCCCTTGTTCTTGACGGCGATCCTCGTCACCCCCGCATCCCTCACTGACTTGACGGCGATCCCCGTCATCCCCCGCATTCCTCTTTGTTTTGACAGCGATCCCCGTCACCCCCACTCCTTCTTCTTGTTGACTGCGATACCCGTCACACTCCTTCCTCCTTGGCGGCGATCCCGGCCCTTCCTCCTCCTTCGGCTTAAACTACGGTCTTCGCCTACTGACCACTATGGTCATTCTGGGCGATTTTGGTGAGGGGCCTTCTGTTCCCCTACACCCCATCTCAGTTGTAGGCACCCTGAGCTCGGGTGGCCCGCCTCTTCCTCCAAGCCCATCGGAGGGTTCTTGCAGCCCCTCCGCACCTGTTTCTTTCCATTCCAATATACCTCTGGACACTCCTCCAGAGCCCTATGTAAATATCAAATCTAATTTAGGTTCAGGGATAGAATCTAGCAAGTCCCCATCCCCATCTAGGAAGAAGAAGGGTAGTGGTATACCCCGCAGGTATCTTTTAGATCTGGTGCAAAGGTGTGGAGACTTGCTAGCTGTGGAAGAGTTCGTTCAGGAAGCTATAGTTCTCAACATAGAAGATCAGCTCGAGGAGGAAGGGCTAGACAATGGATTCAGAGTATATGAGATCGTAGCTGAAGATGACCCATTAGATGAAGATGATTGTGAGAAAGAGGATGCTACAGAGATGTATGCAAGCAGCATGAGAAGATTCGATGAGCCCACCTCGGCAGTAGACAAACCCACCAAAGAGGTAAATGTGGGAACAGAAGAGGACCCTAGGCTCTTGTCCATGGCTTCCAGTCTCCCTCCTAAGGAAGAAAAGGCACTCATAGAGATATTAAGGGAGTTTAAGGATTCTTTTGCCTAGTCCTTTGATGACATGCCCGGCATTGACCCCGAATTGGTAGAACATAGGTTAATCTTGAAACCAGGGGCAATTGTCGTTAAACAAAAATTGAGGAGATTTCTCCCCCACATTGATCTGAAGATGAAAGAGGAAATTGATAAACTACACAAAGCCAAGTTCATCCGTGTAGTCCTCTATCCATTGTGGCTGGTGAATATAGTCCCAGTGATGAAGAAAGATGGAAGGGTGCATATTTGCATAGATTTCCGGGACTTGAATAGGGCATGTCCAAAAGATGACTTCCCATTACCTCATTTGGATGTGTTGATCGATAACAGTGCGGGGTATGAAACTCTATCATTCATGGATGGGTATTCAGGTTATAATCAGATTCGTCTAGCCCCGGAGGACCAAAAGAAAACCTCCTTCACCACACCCTGGGGAACATATTGCTATGTGGTCATGCCGTTTGGATTGAAGAACGCCGGCTCCACTTATCAATGGGCAATGCTAGCTATCTTCCATGATATGATTCATATTGATGTCGAGGTTTACGTGGACGATATTGTGGTGAAGCCTCGGACTCGAAGAGAACACTCCTCCGTGCTTGCCAAAGTATTTTGCCACGCACAAGAATACCAATTGAAGATGAACCCAAAGAAGTGCGTGTTTGGGGTTTCTTCAGTCAAATTGCTAGGTTTCATAGTCAGTAAATGGGGGATTCAAACAGACCCGCACAAGGCCAAAGCAATCAATGAAATGCCTCCTCCTAAGAACATATCCGAACATCGAGGATTGATTAGTCAACTACAGTTCATAAGGAGATTCATATCTCAGCACTCTCAAAGATGTCGGCCTTTCTATGAACTGTTAAAAGGAGGGGCCAAGTTTGAATGGAACACTAAGTACCAAGAGGCCTTTGATGAGCTCAAGAGTTACCTTATGAGTCTGCCCATGCTACAGGCGCCTGTCCCGGGGAAACCCTTAATCCTATATCTGTCAACCATTGAGGACTCCCTAGGAGCTGTCCTTGCACAACATGACGAAATCGGCAATGAAAGGGCAGTCTATTACCTATCTAGGATCTTCAATCCTTCTGAGCTCAAACTCACCACAATGGAGAAAACATGTGCAGCGCTAGTATGGGTAGTGCAAAATTGAAGCACTACTTTCTAGCCCATAAAGTGAGTTTGATTTCTAGAATGGACCCTATTAGGTATCTCCTAGAGAAGCCAGTCCTCGCCGACAGATTGGCACGCTGGCAGAACTTCCTATCTCAATTCGATATCACCTTTATAGTCCAAAAGGCTATGAAAGGGTATGCCATTGCTGAGCACCTTGCTCACCTTCCTCTTCCTCACAGTGATACGGTTCAAGAGGATTTTCCCGATGAAAACCTATCACTTATCTCTCGTGATCCCTTCTGGTCGCTCCATTTTGATGGAGCTCTCAATTCTAGGGGACGGGGCATGGGTGCTATTTTGCTCACCCCAGAAGGGATCACCATTCCACTTGCCTATCAGCTCCAGTTCCCTGCCACCAATAATGTCTCCGAGTATGAGGCTCTCCTAGCTGGTCTTAAGCTTGCCTATTTGTTAGGCGCGCGCCATCTCAAGATCATAGGAGACTCTCAGCTTGTCCTTCGGCAGGTCCTTTCTACCTACCACACTCGTGACCCAAAACTCAAGCCTTATCAAGATCTGGTCACACTCCTAGCCAAGCAATTATGTAAGCTCATCTACATTCATACTCCTCGCTCTCATAATATCCTAGCCGATGCCCTAGCATCCCTGGCTTCATCTCTCTCCTTCCCTCTCAACCGTAGTGCTAAGACAATCACTGTCCAAAGGTTAGAAGTGCCCTCCACTCAGGATCCTTGGTTTATTAACCTTAGGGCCTCATTGGTGGTGAAGGCAGAGATAAAGGAAGCAAAGGAGTTGATGCTTGTAGAGCTAGGAGAAATGATGGAAGAAGAAAGGCCGTAGTACCATGAAATTGAGCAGTATTGCAGGGACGGTACCTTCCTAGAAGAAGCTAAAGCGGAGGATAGGTGAGCCATCCGTAGAGCAGCGTTAAGGTATACCCTTATTGGTAAAGTACTTTACAGACGCGCTCTAAATGAAATGCTCCTCCGGTGTTTGTCGGACGAAGAAGCTTGGAAGGTAGTGGAAGGATCCCATTCCAGTGAATGCGGAGGGCATGTGAATAGCCAAATGTTGGCTAAGAAGATTCTTAGGTAGGGCTACTACTAGCCGACCATAGAAGAAGACTACGCCATCTACGTTTGTAGGTGCGTCAAATGCCAGATCCATGCCGATAAGATCCATGCTCTGTCTTCCTCTTTACATCCGCTATCTTCCCCTTTGCCTTTCTCCATGTGGGCCTTTGATATCATCGAGCCTCTTGGTGATCCTAATGCTCAGATAAAGCAAAAATCTTTCATTCTCACTACTACTGAGTACTTCACCAAGTGGGCCGAGGCAGAAGTATTCGCAGAAATCAAAGGGTCAACCGTGTGCAGATTCATCATGAGGAACATCATCGCGCGGTTTGAAGTGCCAAGTAGCCTCGTCACCGACAATGGCCCCAGTTCATATCTCAAGAGCTTCAGGACTTATGTAAGAAATTCAATATTTCCTTGCATCATTCATCTTCGTATTATCCACAGGGCAACAGTCAGGCCGAAGCCACAAATAAAACACTTTTGAAAATTCTAAAGAAAACTTGTGAGTCTAATAAATTTCCTGATTGGCCAGAGAAATTGGTAGAGGCTCCGTGGGCCTACCGCACCTCTACCCGCATGCCCACTGGGAAAACTCCTTTCTCACTTACTTATGGGATGGAAGCGGTGTGTCCACATGAGATTCTCATTCCTTCGCTAAGGGTTTAGCTAGAGAAGGAACTTAATCCCGATGAACATCGAGAGGCGTTACTTGTGCAACTAGAACTCTTAGACGAATGACGTTTAGCCGCGGCCGATCATGTGCTTTCATATCAAAATAGACTCTCAAGATCTTTTCAAAATAAAGTAATTGTACGCAAATTCCAGGAAGGAGACATGGTTTTGAAATGAATTTTCATAAAACCCGAAGGTCCAAGGTCAAAATTGCAAGCAAACTGGGAAGGGCCATACGTTGTTAAGGAGGTGTACACTGGGAACGCATATAGGCTAGTTAACGCCGATGGTGAGGAGCTCTCTCACCCGTGGAATGGGTTGTACCTTAAAAGATTCTACCCTTAATAAATGATTTTCAAATAACGACACCAATTTGCGAAAGAATGCCAGTAGCCATGTGTCTCACTCCACCTCATTGTGGTAAATAACTTTTATGTCTAGCCACACACACAACACGACAACCTAAGGTCAATTCCCCTTTTGCTTTTGGTGTTTCAGCTTAGCCCTAGTATAGGGAATCAAAGGTCAATTCTCTTCCTACTCGGACAAGGTCCAGGGGCAGAGGGAGGCTAGCCTGTAGACAAGCAAAGGTATGGATCATGTGTATGAAGTCTAAAAGAGGGAGGGACGGTCATTTCAAAAGAAGGTCAAAAGTGATGAAATAATAAAAGAAGAATGACAAAAAATAGGGGCATGTCAAAGAGTGGCAGTATAGTTCCCCGCGGGATGCCCTTGAGCCCGGTCGTACGCATGCCCCGATTAAAAGAAAACAATGGCCTTAAAAGTCCCTGGACAACAGACGAATTCCACAAGTGACATACCCTTTGCGAATCAAGCAAGCCAGTAACCTCAGCCTGAAAATCAAGTCTTGTCTCAACTCAAGTCTTCCTATCCTGCCTAAATGACTGGAGAACCACTGCACCTGGTCTAGGTTGGAACATTAATACCTAAGGGGCAAGAAACCTTAGGAAGTCAAGAATAAATGCACGTTGCACATAGACATTATTTGGCAAATATGAGACGGGAGTGAGGTCCCTGGCTAAACACTCAAGAGCAAGAGATGTCGTTATCAGAAAATCTCCAAAATTCAAAAAAAATATGAAAATCTCCAAAATAAAAAAGAATAGAAAATCTCAAAAATCCAAAAAATCACAAAATCTCAAAATATAAAAATCTAAAAAAACTAAAAAATCCAAAAAATAGAAAATCTAAAAATCTAAACAAATCAAAATCTCAAAAACAAAAAAAATCAGAAAATCTCAAAAATCCAAAAAAGGAATTAGAAAATTTCCAAAATCCAAAAAAAAAAAATTCTAAAAATCTAATAGAATGTGTGTACATACCGCTTTCCTTTAGCATGCATTGTTTTACTTTCTTTTCCGCCTATTTAATAAGGCTCCACCTCTTGAGAATAACGAAGTCGGATTCATGATTACTTAGCGCAAGGGGCTGAGCCAAAGAATAGATCTAACCTTTTTTTTTCTAAGTGTGCAGGTACTGATAATTCTAAAGAACATGCAGCACCGTACTCGGTATTCTCTGGCCCTCTGTCTCTCTCCCGTATTTGAACCTCATCTCACAATCGTGTCGAATGCAAATAATTCACTTTATGAATATTGACATAAAAATAAAAGTTTCACTAAGAGATGATCAATATGTACAAAAGATAAAGGGGAGGTGGCTCACAATCTCCTCACTCTCCACCACCACCCTCCCCAGGTCCCTCCTGTCTCTTTGGTGGAGGTGGCATCTCACCACCATCCCTACCACTCTGAGCGCTACCCCCACCGCGGCGGCGCCTCTCATCCTCCTTGTTCCTCCGCCGACTGGAGGAACTTGCGAAATACTGTGCTACCGAAGCACCGCTCGCCTCGCTAGCACTAGTCCTACTCCTGCTCCTGCTATGAGCTGCCACTCCAAGGGTCTTCACTATGCCCCAGAGCTCATCTATCCTAATTTGCTGCGCCATCACCTCTGTGTTCAGCCTCACCATTTCTGCCTGATCCATCGACGGCCCCTGCACCCGCAATGTCGCCAGCTCTGCCGTAGTCTCTGCCACCTTCAGCTTGGATGCCTCCACCCGGATGCGTAGCTGATCTCTCTCACCCGTAGCAGTGTCGACCTACCCCTGTAGCTGGGTTGCGCAGTCGGTGGCGGTCCTCAGCTCCCTCTCCTGCAAAGGAACGGTTTAGTCAGTGCCAAATGTTAATAACTTTCAATCTAAAATTCTATCTTACTTACCCCCTCCTCCAGATCCCTCTGTGTCTCCTCCGCCCGCCTAACCGCGACTGTTAGTCGGTCCTCCAAATCCGACTGGGAGCTCTCCGCTGCTCTCGAGGAGGAGGCACCGGCTACTGCAGTTGTCCTCCTCACCCTCTCCAACTCCCTTCACTGCACATAAAACACGCGTTAGATTTTCTAAAATCAGCTTTGAAAATGGTAAAGTGTCGAAGTCTGAGTAGGTACTTACCAACTGCTCCGCCTCCTTCTGCGCCGCCTCGCGATCCTGCATCGCTGAGAAGAGTAGGGCCCGGAGTGATGCAGTCTCACCAGCCAGGTCCACCTATAATTCATTACCAAATCATTAGCTCAATTCCATAAAGATAAATTCACAGAGTTATGGCTTAGGGTTTTTACTTGGCGTCGGGCGCTCTTGTAAACCTTTCCTCCGTACTTCAGGGCGTATGCTTGAAGGTACGCGTCGTCCGTGGTCATGCTGGACTTGACTGACTTGCCCCGAAGCTCCCAGTTCTGGATCTGTTCCTTTTCCCGCTCGCGCCAATCGGTCGTGTCGTGGAGTCCCCGGAAGCTCCGACACGATCTGCGGTACCGATCTCGGGCAGGGAACTCCACTGCACTCTGCCGAAGTCCGAGGGAGCACTGGTACATGAACAGATGCAGAGGTAGCACAAGGTTGAGTGCATGCACCCACACTGACCTACCGAAGTAGGGGTGGGCCTACACCATCCAAGGCTGTCTCTCGTCACTCTCCTCCAAGTAAGGCTGCCACACCACCTACACACCAAAGCACAATTAGTCACCAAGCAGTTATATCAAGCATTAATTTATGGGAGAAAGGTTAGAGCACTTACATCCAAATGTGGGTATCAGTCAATGGCCTCCTGGAGGTGTCCTAGCTGGTCGCCGAGGGTATGTTTGTCCCGGCGCGTATCCCACCGGCGTGCAATGGGCACGAGGCCCAGCCATGCGAGGATCCCTCTCCCTAGGCCCGGGAAGTGGAGGTAAGTCCAGACCTGCAAAATGAGAAGGGGATTTATCACAATTCAAAGTAAAAAAAGATGCATTTGAGTTCAGGGATAAGGAGAGAAGTGTACCTGAAGGAAAGGGAAGAACTCACTCGTCGATGTCTGCCGCTCGGAGGCGCCTAGGCTGTCGAACTGATGCGCCATGAACGCTGCTCCCCAGGCGTAGCTCCCCACCTCAGACAGGTCCTTCAATAGGGGCAGAAAGCGGCAGTGGACTACGTCACCCCTCGTGGCAAACAAAAGTCTACCAAGGAAGAGGATGAGGAAGCAACGCAAGTCCAAGTCCGCCTCTACTCCCTGCTCGCCTGCCAGCTCCGCCCGACTAACCTGGACCAACCTCTGGAAGTGCTCGTCTACTGTTTCCCCTGCTCTCTTCCCTGCGTCGAACAGCCCTCGGATCTCCTGAAGTGCTACCCTGGGGACTAAGGAGGCCCACTACCCTACAGGCAACCCCAGGAGTTGGTCGGCTAGATCCTCATAGCAAGGGTAGGTAAACCCACTCACAGGTCTCCCGTACACCTTAAGCCCCGTGATCCGGCTCACATCCTCAAGGCTGGGGATCATATGACCCCATGGGAATACGAAGGCAGTCACCTTCGTATCCCACCTGCTCCGCAGAGCCTGAGTGAGCATGGGATCCGCCCGCATCCTCTCCATCCGCAACACCACCCCAAAACCCATCCCCTCCAGTCTCTCTCTCTGGAAAGCAGGAAGGCTAAATAGATGGCTAAGACCAATGTCCAGGATACCTGGGCCCTCATCTCACCCTGCATGCGCAAAATTGTTTAAAAAGCAGTCAATTTTTGGTGTTCGGTTCGAGTCGCAACCCCTGTTTAGGTCGATACCTTGTCGCGACGGGGTAGTGCGGCGCGACTTTATGGCGTCACCTACAAAGGTCGCGATAAGGCCGCGTTGACCTACCCTGACGCGACTAGGTCGCGTCACCCTATGCCATCACGACTATCGTTGTCGCAACGGATCGGGCCATCGTGTTCTCAGGAACAGACCGGCCGGAGCCTCCCTTGTCCGGTCCTTTTTTTCCCCTTGGGCTTCACACCCTACAATCGCCCTCTAGAGGCTTCCTCTACCCTTCCCACTCATTCATACATGGTTTTAAGGTTGGATTGCTTACCGATTTCATCGCCTTCTCTCGTTTCTTCCTTGCCTCCTCCACATTTACGGCAGGACCTTCCTCCTCCTCTTCCACCTCCATGTCCGCCTCCAGGTCCACCCCCTCCTCCAGGGGAGCCTCCACGCGGCACCGGGAACTCCTCCTCTCCGCATGCCTCTTCGCCCGGGAAGAACCCTCACCGGCGTTGCCTCCTCCTTCCATAGGGCTAATGAGTGATTAGGATGAGTTTGGAGAAAGGATTGATGACGTAAGAAAGTAAGATGCAAGGGGTTTGGAAGGGAATTCGAAGGAAGTGAAAGCCCTCTCTTCCTGTTAGTTTGAATGCAATAAGGGGGGAAGATGGAAGGTCCTTTGCATTTTGAATGTTCGGTTTTAGATGCGATGGAGTGGACCGTCGCGTTCTGGTTGCATCAGTATAGTTTGTCGCGCCGCTGTCGCGACACAGCGTCTTGACGTGACCTTAAGGCGACGGCCATGCCTGTCGCGCTACAAACAGAGCCATGCGCAAACAAGGTAAAACTCATGTTTATTTATTTCAAATCATTCAATACATGTTTCAGATTCTTCCTACATTCAAATAAATGCAAATTTCTGCCCTAACTACCATTTAACATCCTCTCTACAACAATGTAGCTAATCCTCATGTCTCCGCTGTAGCTGGCTGAATCTCCTTCAATGCCTTGAGGTATTCCTTGATCACATCTTTGTCTTCTACCACTGTGGCCTGGAGAAGACCCATCACGCACCCCTCCCAATGGAAGATGGCGCTCCGCACATCCCGTTCGTCCTGTTCGTTACCCCTCTTCCTCTCTTGAATAGGTGGGTAATGTGGAAGATACGGAACCACTGTGCGAGCCGCTCCACACTGAAGGTAGCAACGGTCTGGATTGTAGAGAACTAACGCTTCATTGCCCAACAGTCGCAGTGCCAGTCTGGAACGTTGAGGCAGGTGGATCATTCTATTGTGGAGGAAGCGCAGACGCATCTCGAACTCCGCCAATGTCATCTTCCTGAGATAATTACGCCAGTCCTTCAACCCTTTCACTTGTGCGGTCTTGCAGCACGCCTGTGGTGTCATGTAGAGAGGCGCACCGACGAATGCAAGGGGATGATGCAACATGGTTTTGCACTCTGTAGAGATGGTGTCCATGTCCCGAAACTGTATATGCATGCCCATCCAGAGTTAGACTGCAATGACGAAACCGTAGAAGGGACCTCCGGTGGCTGCAGAAGTAAGTCCAGCATATAAATAACCAAGCACGGCCTGTCCTATGCTCATACCTTCAGAAACCGAGCATATTATGCTCAGATTGGCGAAGCAGATGGCGTCGTCCATCGCTGGGAAGAGAATAACACCACAGATGCAAATGGCCGACGCCTTGGCAATGGCAGTGTGGTTCCCGATCTTGCGCTTGCATTGAGAGATGACCCACTGCGCGATGGGGAGGAGGTGCACGTGCATCCCGCTGGTCATGGAGCGCAGGTCGGTCTTCCTCATAGTGATCTCCGAAAGGATACTCCATGCGTTAATGGGAGCCACTGTGTAGGAAATCGCAAGCTCCTCGCCTCTTTGATACCGTGGGAGACCGAGCATTATCTCCAGCTCCTCAGCAAGATAGTAGCCTCAAACATAGAGAAGATGAACGTGTGGGTCTGGGGATGCCATAGTTCCACTAGCGCTGTGATGCTATCCCACACGTGCACAATCTTGTGGTATTGCTTGGCGAGCACAAACACAGTGGACAGTCCCCACTCCTTTAAGTGACAGATTGAGGTAGGCGGAAGTAGCTCTATCATAGGAGATAACCATGGCACTTTGGACAGGAAGAATCTGAAGGGATATGGGAGAAGGAAGATTGAGAACAGGGAGGAAGAAGAAGAAGAAAACAGAGCAAAACAAGGCAAAATTTCATAATTTAGAAGGAGAAAGAGCACTTACTTGAAGCTCTGGGCGTGTGCATATGTGTCCAGGGATAGAGGAAAGCTGCTGGAGCTCAGCATGGGACTCCCGGGCGGCCTTGGGACCAGCATAAGGTGGTATGTCTTCATGGAAGGTTGAGAAAGACCTCTTCATGGCTGTAGGAGAGAGAAAATAGAAGAAGAGAAGAAGGAGGGAGAAAGCTGTGGGATTAGCACCCTAAACCCCCCTATTTATAGAGCTCTAGGGGGTGCTTATTGGGTTCTCATGTGGGAGAATGTTGGGTTACAATAAGTGTTTAAATGTTTTTGATGATGAGCAATACTAATTGATGTTATGTGAATGGTTCAAAAAGATTGGCAATGACAAAGACATGAAAGAAACATGATGTTAATGCATTTATTAATTAACTATGCATTGACGTTAATGCTTTTATTAATTAACTATGCAATCATTATATCTCACTTAGAATGTCTTTTAATGTAGGTGTGAATGTACACAAGACAAGCAACAAAATCCAAGTGCAAAAGAACAAGACAAGCTGTTGGAACAACTACCTGTCAACAGATGAATAGTGCATCTGTCAATAGATGAATAGTGCATCTGTCGACAGATGATTTTCACCTGTCGACAGATACACACAGAAAATGGTTTCCCGGAAGTCCAATCTTATGGATTTTGCAAACCTGTCAGCACCTGTCGACAGCAGCAAGTCGGCTGTCGACAGACGGAGTTTTAGGAAGATCTTATGGCTGAGATATGATCTATATTTGGGTGTTTCCTTTTACCACGACTCTCCATACTTAAACACCCTTATATAAAGATCGTTTTGGAGGTATCTTCGCAGTAAGGCAGCCTCCACAACAAAACCCTAAGCAAAGACCAAGAAGAGAGGTTTTTCTCTACTACTCTGCTTCAACTCTCTGCTCAGAACAAGGAAGATCCATTCGACGAGCAGGATTGAAGCTGGTTCGTCCTCAAGTCAAATTCTCCATCATCATGTGGTCTTCAACGATGTGAAGCTTGAAGTATTCTGGACGAACTCACAGAAGAGTTTACATATTAGATTTGATCCTCAACTCAGAACTCTTCTTTCTTTCTATTTTCATATCTTTGTGTGTGTGTGGATTGTTGTTCTGGTTGCGTGTTTGCATCAGACAACGTGTGTGGGGTGTTGGTCAGATCAAGGCCAGAGGATCTGATCTATTAAGGACTTGATCTAGCGTGTGTGTGTGTGGTTGAGCCGTTGTGCTCGTGTGTGTGTGTTGTACTCAGTTCTTGAGTAGTGTGTCCTCACTGTGTGAGGGGTGGACATAGGAGTCACATGGTGTGATCTCTGAACCACCTAAAAAATCCCTTGTGCACTGTGGTTTGACTTGTGGTTTGCATTGTGTTGCGCTAGATGCATGCCTAGGGATTTCATTTACACACTATTTGTCAATTAGTTCACACACATTACATCAGATCAAAGGGGTCTCAATTGAGTAGATCTTTTAATCCGAAGTAGTTTTTAAATTGCTTAAGTTTCCGCTGCAAATCTATTCAACCCCCCCTTCTAGCTTTGCCATAACCGAATAACTGATCCTATCAATTGGTATCAGAGCGGGTTTTTTGTTCATCGGTTGTGTTTTGGGAGATCTGTCTTTGTGTGCTTAACCTCTCTGAGTTCTAACAAATCTTGCTTTGTTGAGCAGGTTTGAATCTGATTCTGATCTGACTTGATTTGATTGAACTAATTGATTGCCTTTAGATCTCACTCAATATTTTGTTGATTGGTCTAATCATCTGAAACATATTCATAAATATGACTAAGTTCTCAAGCATCATAAATAGACCTATGATAATTGAGTTTGATGACAAGGTTGATAAAATGCAGGTCTCCTCTATGAAAACATGCAAGTCTAGAAAGGGAACGGAAGAAAAATGCTACATGGCTCATGGCAGCTCAAGAGGCTCTTCCCATTCAGACGACTCTGAAGGATCACATATGTCAGAGAAGTCAAGAAACTCTCAAAGGTCAGGTAAATCCAATTCAGACCCATTTGATGTATCAATATCTAATTCTGATTCAGAGGATGATATATCCTATGATGAATTGATAGAATGCTATGAACACTTGTCCAAACAATTTAAGAAGGTAAAAGCTCAAAACCAAAAGCTAAGAGAAAAATTGGAGAAGAAGGAAATGATAATTGATAATTCTCAAGCATTCTATGAAGAAAATGAAAAATTGAAAATGGAAAATGAAAAATTGGAAAATGAAGTCAAAAACTATGAAATCATGTTTTCTACGTTGAAAGAAGATTATGATCATGTGGAATCTGAAAATTCTAATTTGAAAAATGAAAATGAAAAATTGATTGATCATAATGAGAATCTCAAATTTGATAATGATCAATTGAATAAACAAGTCTCCAACATGGCTCATGATCACCAAATAAAAGAAAAATGCAATCAACTGTTTGAGGAGAATAATCATCTGAAAGAGAAGATTGAAAGCTTATATCATGACAGACCATTAAATGATGAATGGAACAATGCTAAGAAGAAAATTGCTGACTTGGAAAATCAAATTGTTCAAAGTGAAATTGAAAAGAACAAAATGAGAAATGGTCTGAATGTCATGACAAATCAACTTCAAACTTCTAAAAAAGAAATAGTTGCATTGAAAGTTGAAAAAGAGAAATTGACAAATGAACTTGAAGTGGCTATTAAGCAAAGTCAAAACTCTACTAAAGTTCATGTTCAAAAAAATGTTCAAAAACAAAGTAATAAATTGAATAAAAAGGCTGCAAAAAGGAAGAATCATGTTTCAATTGAAAATCATAAAAAGAAAACAGGACTCTACAAGGTCTCCACATCCCCTCCATCAGCTCAAAAAGTTTCATGGCAATCTCCAACTCCACATCATGCCAAGAGATACCAAAGCGTACCACCTCCTTCTTCTCAACTCAAGGGTGATCAAAGGTATTCTAGAGGACCTCAGAAATTCCAGTAAATGTATTCATACTATGGTAAGCTTCAGGTAAATGCTCAAACCATTTGCTTTAATTGCAATAGACCTGGTCACCATGCCAAATTCTATAGGAATAAAGGTCAACACTTTCATAAATATGCCAAGTTTGTCCAATACTTTACATGTCATAAACATGGTCATATCTCTAAGGACTGTTGGCAAATAGATGATGATCTTTGTGCATGTTCCCAAGCCCCATGCTCATACACAATACCATGTACACAAGAACATGATTACTGGACAAAAAGAGTGCTCTGTTCTTCATGCAAAAAATCCTAAAACAAGGAAATCACTTTGGATTTTGAAATCATTGTTGTATCCTAACATTCATGTCAATACAGGACCCAAGCAAGTGTGGGTTCCAAAACAAGCTTGATCAACAAGCTGAGATGTCTTGCAGCCATACAGTGTAAATGGATTCATGATATTGGCTGTGCAAGGCAAGAAATAATGGAGAACAAAGGTAAAATCTTTAAAAATCCAAGTGAAGATTGTTCAGGTAAAATCTCTTTAACACTTCAGTTTTGAACTGCAAGAATTGAAATGGATTTTTAATTCCATCTGAGCAATGAAAAATGTGCTTTTGATGCCATCCCCAAGTGACAATGCTTCTTAGCAATTGGAACCATGATAAATTTGAGGAAAAATGGATCTTTTATATAGTGACTATTTGGTATATAAAATGGTGAAATGTGGAAGGACAAGTCCAGCTTGTCTGGAAACTATCATTATGCGTGAGAAATATTCTCCGCCAAGTATCACTAGTCTTATACTGCATAAAGACCAAAAACTTCAATTGATCATGTTCATACCTTCTTTGTGCAAATTGCTTGACAAGAACATGATTGAATTGCTTGAATGCTCACTTCAATATCATGCAAACATTATGGTGGAGTAAGTCAATTTTTTTTTTGAGTGATGTGTAAATCATGATTGAATCGCTTCAATGTTGGATCATCACATGCACACATTATGGGGGAGTAACATAAGGTTAGGTGAGTGAAATTCATAAGGGAAACCCTTCATATTCAATGTGTATTTATCCCTCAATCTTATGGTTCAAATCACTCTCAATTCAAAGCCTTAAAGCCCCTGTCGACAGCCCCAAACAGCCTGTCAACAGATATGCCTTCACAGAACCCAGAAATTGCACCCTGTGTGCATCTATCGACAGCGACTTCTTCTGCTGTCGACAACTAGGCACAGTTCCAACTTCAAATTTTCTGTCTCTCTGCATCTGTCGACAGGATCATGTTGGCTGTCAACAGATACTCACTTCATCCATAAATCTTCATCTTTTCTCATCCTTTCTTCATGAGTATGTTTCCATTATTGATGCAAGGGGAGAATTGGGTAAAAATATTCATTATAACCTTTCATACTCACATAGTATCAAAGAAATATGGTTAATCACAATGATTTTGAAATAATATTTTGTGATTGAGTCTAGGTTGTATCATCTAGAAACATTGAACAAAACTAATGATTTTAACCTAACTTGAATAACTCCCTTGTGGATGGTAATGTTCATATATGGATTGACAAGTAGAAGGTTTTCGAACTTAATGTCTTTACATTGGCCTTTGACCTTAATTAACCTTTTGAACTTAATTTTCCAACTAAAAAAAAGGATAAAAGCTACCTATTTCTAAAGTCAAAATTTTTTAAAAAAAATGTGAATTGGGATAAAGGCAGAGCAATGATGAGCATCACTGAGTAACTGGGGACACGGGCATCAAAAATGTCTATTTTTGCTTCAAAAAGTCTATTCATTATCTCTGCATAATGCTATGATGGTCACTCACACTGAGTAACTAGGGGTACGGGCATCCCAAATGTCTACCTTCATGCCAAAAGGCGAAAGTGATCCTAATTACCACTTCTCCCAATTTCACTTGATATAAGAAACTGTTCAATACTTGAAATAGAGTGAAGCCTCCATGTTTTTAAATCAAGGACAATGGGTTGTCTATTTTCAATTGTTCATGTAGACATTGCCTTCATTTACCAACTGAACATCACCCACTAAGGTATATGATTTACTTCAATGGTTTTATTCAAAAAGGTTATCTCATTTTCATATGTTTTTGAACGATGTATTCTAAATGCTATAACTTGAGATTCCTAGAGTATTATCTCTTAACCATTGTAGAATTTATATGTGTCTTAATACTAGTGTTTATGACATTTTGTAGTGGGTATCAACCTATTCTCAACCTTGCAAATCTCATTTGAACACTCATTCCCCACTCATATCTTTCACAATTCAGTTGAGAGTTCAAGTAGCTCTTTGCTTCATTCTGTGACGGCCCTCATTATACCGGTACGGTTATACCAACCCACGTCGGTATAGCGAGTGCTGCCAGCCACAGTGGGACATTTACCCAACGATACAAACAGCTGAGATACACGCGAATATAAATAACAGAGTAGCGGAAGTAAAAGAGAACTATCTCCATTCATTCATCATCCACATTAAACATACATGCAGTTTACAATTTGCAAAAAGGAACTAAAATTCACATGATTTAATTTACTGAAATAGAATACAAATGTCCACATATTACATTCTTTTAATGATAGTTCTAATACAATGTCCAAGTACATACTAAGAAGTACACAATCACAAGATCTCAAAAACTGGCTAGTCTCCACGCTCGGAGTCCGTCTCCGCTGCCTCCTCCGAGGGTACTGTGTCACCAACTATACCTGTACGCCGAAGCAAGGAGTGAGTCCAGGGATTCAGCAAGTAACACTATGCATGATATACACGTACAAGTCCTAGTGGTTTCTACACGCACATTACACTTTACAACACATAGCATGCTAATCCATTTAAGTTTTCAACCTATCATGAAGGTTCTACAATTTTATACATAACGCATGCTTTCAGATTTCAAAAATAACATTCACCTATCACATGGTCTCTATTCAATTCACTCATGGGACTTTAATCAAAACGTGAGAGCTATTGACATGAACAATTTACATACATGAACGGGGAACATAATTAGCATGGATTCCACATGTTCTTAAGTACATACATAACTTTTTATCATACTTTAGGTTGCTGGTTTCACATGGTTCAATGACTATAACCTACACATGAAAGCTACAACGTTGCTTAAACATAACACATGAACAATCCATCACGCCATTTTACTCACATACTCATTTGTTGTCCCTAACATGGATTCTAAACACTTTTGCACACATAAACATGAGAATAATGACATGCATTTTCTGAATTCACTTGGTTTCAGATTTAGTTTCACATGGTTTCTATAACACATTTACATATCTAAGATTTCACATTTTTCTTTACACTAGGTTCCTCTTTTCACATGTTTACACTTTACACATACACATTCACATATCACTTACACATTTACACATGGTCACATACACTTTACACATTACACTTTACACTTATTTTAGTGCCGTGACACATAGTCCAAACCACCAAAGAAGGACACATTCACATCACATAACACATAGACGCCATCTAGGCAATACAATGGCGACTCTTGGACTGCGCAGACCGGGAGAACAAGTCTCCACCCTAACCAGTGGTACTTGTCCACCTCCAGGATTTCCCCCTAATGCCCTTAGGGTCACTTAACACAATGAACTTTCTCAGGGGGACTTTTCCCTGATACGGCTCCACTGCCTTCTCGGAAGCAGTATCACATTGGCACAGTTTACACTTTTACACATTTACCGTTTTACACATGGTTTTACACTTGACACTCTTCATTACATTCACTTTCTCACTCACATGAACACCTCTGTTTTTACTAACATGGTACTACAGAGTTTCAAGGGTTAACACACAGTAGACACACTAATCATGCTGGTTTAACACAAAATAAAATCACATTACGATCATATGTACGAATTATTCACAATTCACATGAAAACATATAACTTTTTATTCACTGTTCCAATTAACCTGAAATTTTAACCACATGCTGTTTTCGGGTTCAAAATCATACCCTCAAATTTTCAGATTTTTCTGAGCTAAATAGGATTTACAGAAAATCAAACACCTAATTAGCACATTATTCACAATTTACGTTAACATGGAATTTACACATCATGCAATTTACCACTTGCTGTTTAACCATAAGCTACCAACATATGCATGAAATTAGAGTACAAAATTTCCCTAATTCATACATCTATGGATTTAACACTACGAATCCTTTCTACATACTTCTATTTTATCGAACCGAAACTATTAACAAATTGCACAAACATGGATAAGTTTCCTAAATTTGCAAACACACATGCTGACCCACAATCTTCATGATTAGACCGAAATCAAGGCATTCAACTCACTGTAGTCATGGAACATGGGTTTGCAAAATTATCTACAAGTCATGCTCACAAGATTAAAGACACCATTTTTCCACATTCACCATCACACCACATTCATTCACAACCACAATGCACAATATACATAGCTTATATGAATACCATATATCCTCATCACGGAAATCATAACGAAATTAACGTATGAGAGGGACAGAACAGCTCACTGTTCTGTCCAGAAGAACTAAACGGCGGTCTCTGGCCGCTGACTCAGGGTCAGCGGCATGGTCGATGGACGCCAAGGGTGAACTGGGCGTCCAGGGACCTTGCCGTCTACTCAGGTCTGTGCAGAAACACAGACCCGAGCTCTAAATCTTGGGTGAAATGGAGGGTCTAGGACTCGAGGTAAATTCCTTAAAAATGTCAAAACCCACCTAGACTCATACGGGGACACCATAGATAGGTTACTTGCCTTTCAAAATTTCTTCTAAGGGATTTAGAGGCTTGGTGAAGACCTCCTTGGGCAGTCCCAAGAAGTTGCAGAACCTTCCTCTAGATCGCCTTCCTCCGGGTTCCTGGTTGATCTCCTCGCCGAGGGGATGATGGGGAGGCCTTCCCCTATGCTTCAGCTTCCTCCTTGATGCAGAAGATCTTCAAATGAACCTCCAAGGGGTCGGATTTGGGGGTTCAAAAAGGGGTTTTTCTCACAGAATGCTCTAGGGTTTTCCTCTCTTCTTCTCTCCTCTTGCAAGGGTGAAAGTGAGAAGTGGGGAGAGGCCATTTCGGGTTCAACATGTAGGAGAGACCCTCACCCACTCACCATGCCGATTAGACAGCCTTAGAGCCGTTGGGGGACATCCCCTCAATGGTTGCCATGCCTTGTTTCAGAAGACAGCAGCCCTGCTGCGCATGCAGGCCAAAGAAGTTGGCGTCCAGATCGCTGGATGCCGGAATTAGGGTTGGCGTCCAGGGCTGGACGCTAACACCACCTCAACGGCCTGGGGATTGACGCCAATAGGGCCTTCGGCCATAACCCTAATTTATGCAGAAACCATGCATACCAAGCTTCTATACATGCAATATGTACATGGTATTATATTCACACTATCATCATGCAATACATACATTATTTACGTTTAATATAAACACATGTACACGTATTTATACTATTTTAATATCCACGTAAATACGTACATACATACTCAACACAATATACACACATAAATACGAAAAATACGACGGAAATTCGAGGGTCTTACACCCTCTCCCCCTTAAAGAAACTTCGCCCTCGAAGTTAGAACGACACTACTCAAACAACAGGTGATACTTCTTCTTCATCGCGTCCTCAAGTTCCCACGTAGCCTCCACACGTGAGAAGTTCCGCCATAGAACTTTCACCGATGCGATACTCTGGTTCCGGAGGTGCTGAACCTTCCGGTCAAGAATGGCTACTGGTTGCTCGACATACGAAAGATCTGGCTGGATCTCCACTGGCTCATGACTAATCACATGAGACGGATCTCGGACATACTTCCTGAGCATAGATACGTGGAATACCGGGTGAACGCTAGCCAAAGCTGGGGGTAAAGCTAGCTCGTACGCCACGCTGCCCAAACGTCTGAGAATCTCATATGGGCCAATGAACCTAGGGCTTAGCTTGCTATGCCTGCCAAATCTGACAACTCCACGAGTAGGCGATATCTTCAAGAAGACATGATCGCCAACCTCGAACTCCAAATCCTTTCTCCTGTTTTCGGCATAACTCTTCTGCCTATCCTGTGCCGCAACAAGCCTTTTCCTGATAAGCTGAATCTTATCCGAAGTTTCCTGAACCAACTCCGGTCCGATCAACTGCCTATCACCAGTCTCCTCCCAACATAAAGGAGATCTGCAGGGCCTACCATACAACGCCTCGAATGGAGCCATTCCAATACTAGCATGAAAGCTGTTGTTGTATGCGAACTCCACAAGAGGTAAATGACGCTCCCAATCATCCTTCCAATCCAGAACACACGCTCTCAACATGTCCTCGAGCGTCTGGATAGTCCTCTCGGACTGTCCATCAGTCTGGGGATGAAACGCCGAACTGAGCTTAAGCTCCGAACCTAACGCATCCTGAAGACCCTTCCACAATCTCGAAGTGAATCTCGGATCTCGATCCGAAATGATCGACTTCGGCACACCATGCAATCTAACGATACCGCTAACATACAATCTAGCTAAGCTCTCTACTGACTGCTTCTTCTTCATAGGCAAGAAATGAGCAGTCTTCGAGAATCTATCTACAACTACCCAAATCGAGTCATTGCCCCTTCTAGATCGAGGCAAACCCGACACGAAATCCATAGTGACAGCTTCCCACTTCCATACGGGGATATCCATCCTCTGCATAAGGCCGGATGGTCGCTGCCGCTCGGCTTTCACCTGCTGAGATACTAGACATCTAGACACATAATCCGCAACATCCTTCTTCATGCCGGACCACCAAAATGATCTCTTCAGGTCTTGATACATCTTAGTGTTACCCGAATGAATAAAAAATCGCGATCTATGAGCCTCCGCTAACACATGCTCACGGACATCTACTATATCAGGGACACAAACACAGTGTTGAAATCTAATCACACCGTCCTCATCACGAACAATGCCCACCTTACCCACTAACTCTAACAATCTAGGATCGGCTTTCTGCTGCTCAATCACCTCATCCAAGACTGAGGATCTAAGGGACAGCTGAGCTACAAAAGCCTGACACAACGATGGCTCTAACTCGGTCATAGAGCACGCTGCATCCTCCAACATCTTCCAATCCTGCTGGAGCGAAGACCTCTTCCTACTAAGAGCATCTGCTACGACGTTCGCCTTTCCAGGATGATACTGAAGGTCGAAGTCATAGTCCTTCAAGAACTCAATCCATCTTCTCTGCCTCAGGTTTAATTCCTTTTGGGAGAAAAGATACCTCAAGCTCTTGTGGTCGGTAAACACCTCAAATCTGACACCATAAAGATAGTGCCTCCAGATCTTTAGTGCATGAACCACAGCTGCTAGCTCCAAATCATGAGTCGGATAGTTCCTCTCATGCTCCTTCAATTGACGAGAAGCATAAGCTACTACCCTCTCTTGCTGCATGAGCACACAGCCTAAACCAATCCGAGATGCATCCGTATAAATGGCAAAGCCTTCTAGACCACTGGGCAATACCAATACCGGAGCAGAAGTAAGCTTAGCCTTCAATAGCTGAAAGCTGCGCTCACATGCCTCAGACCATACAAACTTCTCACCCTTTCTGGTCAGCTTTGTAATAGGGGCGGCGATGGATGAGAAACCCTCAATGAATCGCCGATAGTAACCAGCTAACCCAAGGAAACTATGAATCTCCGAAGGAGTCTTGGGAACATCCCAATCCATAACTGCCTGGATCTTTGCTGGATCAACAGCTACACCAGCGCCGGAGATAAGATGCCCGAGAAAGTGAACCTCGCGCAACCAGAACTCGCACTTGTTTTACTTTGCATACACTTTGTGCTCACGAAGAACCTCTAAGACTAACCTCAAATGCTGACGATGTGTGGCCTCATCCGGAGAATAGACCAACACGTCATCAATAAACACAACAACAAAGCTATCTAAATACGGACTGAACACCCGGTTCATGAGATCCATGAACGCTGCAGGGGCGTTGGTCAATCCGAAAGGAAGAACCAAAAACTCATAATGTCCATAACGGGTTCTAAATGCCGTCTTGGACACATCCTCACTCCTAATCTTCAACTGATGATAACCAGATCGCAAGTCAATCTTGGAAAAACTGATGCCTCTCGCAACTGGTCAAACAGATCATCAATCCGAGGTAAGGGATACCTGTTCTTCACCGTCACCTGGTTTAGCTTCCTATAATCGATGCACAACCGAAGTGACCCGTCTTTCTTCTTGACGAATAATACAGGTGCGCCCCAAGGGGAAACACTGGGGCGAATAAATCCCTTATCGAGCAATTCTTGCAATTGCTTCCTCAACTCGGCTAATTCTGCAGGGGCCATCCGATATGGGGCCTTCGAGATAGGAGAGGTGCCTGGAAGCAACTCTATAGTGAACTCTATCTCCCTATCCGGTGGCAATTCAGACAAGTCATCGGGAAAGACATCTGGAAAGTCCTGCACCACATCGATCTCTGCAAGAGTCAGTGACGAACCAGCATCGGGTACTAGCATAACGCTGGCAAGAAATGCGTCACAACCCTTGTTCACCATGCGCATCGCCTTCATGGCAGAGATGACTAACTTTTCCGCTAAGTTCTTTGGCAAGGGATGAGAGAACTCGTCCTCGCCAGGAATGCGGAAAACAATCTTCTTCCTCGACAATCCACTAACGCATAGTGCTCCTCTAGCCAATCCAGACCAAGGATACAATCATAATCCTTCATCTTTAGCAAGAAGAAACACCCATCTAGGAACCTATCCTCAATGCACACAGGTAACGACGGAATGCACTTCCTAGTCGATACCGTGCCCGCAGGGGTGTGCACAGACAAAGGGACCTCTAACTCCTCAGACTCTATGCCTGACTCTAGGGCTAACTGCCTAGCGAACCGCTCGGAAATGAACGAGTGAGTAGCACCCGTGTCAAACAAAACCCGAGCGTGCACACCGAAAAGTAAAACTGTACCTTCGGTGACATGCTCCACCTGCTCGGCGTCCTCACGAGCTAACGCAAACACTCGAGCTGGGGCTCGAGGCCTTCCTGGTCGTCCTGTAGCTGGCGCGGCTGCCGCTACTGCTGGTACTGGCGCTCCTCGCTGAGCTTCCTGCTGAAGTCTTGGGCAATCCTTGATCTCTTGGTCGCTGCTCCCACACTTTAGGCATCTACCCGCTATTAACCAACACTCCGAACCTCCATGGGTCTTCCCACAATGGGGACACTCCTTCTTCGCACCGGGGGAACGTACAGAGGGTACCTGATAGTTGCTGACTGCCACTTGTTTCTGCGGTGTCTGGTACACCGTCTTCCTCTTGTCTTGCCGCTGGAAAGTTGCTGCCGGCCTCTTCTGCGATGCCTTCTTCTCCTCTAGATACTGCTCCATTTCTCCCTCCTATCTGCAGGCTGCGCTGAGGGCCTCGTCTAGCGTGCGGTGGTCGAACGCCACGAGCCTCGTCCTCAGTGATGGTTTGAGACCCATCACGAATTTCTTGGTCTTCCTGCGCTCATCCTCTACTATATGCGGTGCATATTTAGAGAGTTCAGAAAACCTTGCCTCGTATTCTAGGACGGTCATCGATCCTTGCGTCAGGGAAAGGAATTCTTGCTCCATCTTGTCCTGGATGTGCTCTGGGACGAACTTGGCTCGGAAGAGCCTCACGAACGCGTCCCACGCCACATCTACTGCTCCGTCCTCGAAGCGCGTACGCAGTAGGGAGGACCACCATACATCAGCTCTCTCCTGCAACACACCTTCATAAGCTCTAACTAACAAATAACGACCAACATTCAAGCATAAACTAAAGCATACCTGTAGCATGTAGGTGGCTAAGGTCACCTTGTCCTCGTCAGGACACCTGATAGCTCGGAAGATTTTCTCGATCTCCCTCATCCAGCTTTCTGCCAAAAGCGGATCACTCTCCCCCTTAAAAGAGGGTGGGGTCATCCTCTTGAATCGCTCCATGATGGAAGGTCCACCATGGTCCTGAGCTGGGGCCTGAGCCTGCTACATTAAACAACAAGCAATATACAATAAACACAATATCATACAATTCAAATAGCAGACTACTTAGTTGTTTTATTATTTTACCTGGGCCTCCAACTGGGCCTGGAGTGCTGCCTGGGTGTGTGCCTGGGTATGCATGGCTTGCACCAGACCTTGCATGAACACTCCATAATCCACTGGTGGTGGTGGGGGAAGCACAGGACCCTGTGGGGCCGGGGCCTGCTGCTCCGCCCGCTCCTCACGCCTCTGCTCGTCGTCGCGAGCTGGCGCACCTCCACGTCGTCCACGGGAAGCCATGGCTGTAATAAAATTTCAGCCACTATTAGAGCTAGGTTACTAAGCTTTCTAACCATTTTCTTATCTATTTTTCACTTCTTATTAGTGTTTTCTACACATGTGGACATACTTAGCATGCAATGGGGATGATGACTTAGTTATATTCATGTGTAATCTCAAACGGTCGCTCTGATACCAATCTCTGTGACGGCCCTCATTATACCGGTACGGTTATACCAACCCACGTCGGTATAGCGAGTGCTGCCAGCCACAGTGGGACATTTACCCAACGATACAAACAGCTGAGATACACGCGAATATAAATAACAGAGTAGCGGAAGTAAAAGAGAACTATCTCCATTCATTCATCATCCACATTAAACATACATGCAGTTTACAATTTGCAAAAAGGAACTAAAATTCACATGATTTAATTTGCTGAAATAGAATACAAATGTCCACATATTACATTCTTTTAATGATAGTTCTAATACAATGTCCAAGTACATACTAAGAAGTACACAATCACAAGATCTCAAAAACTGGCTAGTCTCCACGCTCGGAGTCCGTCTCCGCTGCCTCCTCCGAGGGTACTGTGTCACCAACTATACCTGTACGCCGAAGCAAGGAGTGAGTCCAGGGACTCAGCAAGTAACACTATGCATGATATACACGTACAAGTCCTAGTGGTTTCTACACGCACATTACACTTTACAACACATAGCATGCTAATCCATTTAAGTTTTCAACCTATCATGAAGGTTATACAATTTTATACATAACGCATGCTTTCAGATTTCAAAAATAACATTCACCTATCACATGGTCTCTATTCAATTCACTCATGGGACTTTAATCAAAACGTGAGAGCTATTGACATGAACAATTTACATACATGAACGGGGAACATAATTAGCATGGATTCCACATGTTCTTAAGTACATACATAACTTTTTATCATACTTTAGGTTGCTGGTTTCACATGGTTCAATGACTATAACCTACACATGAAACCTACAACGTTGCTTAAACATAACACATGAACAATCCATCACGCCATTTTACTCACATACTCATTTGTTGTCCCTAACATGGATTCTAAACACTTTTGCACACATAAACATGATAATAATGACATGCATTTTCTGAATTCACTTGGTTTCAGATTTAGTTTCACATGGTTTCTATAACACATTTACATATCTAAGATTTCACATTTTTCTTTACACTAGGTTCCTCTTTTCACATGTTTACACTTTACACATACACATTCACATATCACTTACACATTTACACATGGTCACATACACTTTACACATTACACTTTACACTTATTTTAGTGCCGTGACACATAGTCCAAACCACCAAAGAAGGACACATTCACATCACATAACACATAGACGCCATCTAGGCAATACAATGGCGACTCTTGGACTGTGCAGACCGGGAGAACAAGTCTCCACCCTAACCAGTGGTACTTGTCCACCTCCAGGATTTCCCCCTAATGCCCTTAGGGTCACTTAACACAATGAACTTTCTCAAGGGGACTTTTCCCTGATACGGCTCCACTACCTTCTCGGAAGCAGTATCACATTGGCACAGTTTACACTTTTACACATTTACCGTTTTACACATGGTTTTACACATGACACTCTTCATTACATTCACTTTCTCACTCACATGAACACCTCTGTTTTTACTAACACGATACTACAGAGTTTCAAGGGTTAACACACAGTAGACACACTAATCATGCTGGTTTAACACAAAATAAAATCACATTACGATCATATGTACGAATTATTCACAATTCACATGAAAACATATAACTTTTTATTCACTGTTCCAATTAACCTGAAATTTTAACCACATGCTGTTTTCGGGTTCAAAATCATACCCTCAATTTTTCAGATTTTCTGAGCTAAATAGGATTTACAGAAAATCAAACACCTAATTAGCACATTATTCACAATTTACGTTAACATGGAATTTACACATCATGCAATTTACCACTTGCTGTTTAACCATAAGCTACCAACATATGCATGAAATTAGAGTACAAAATTTCCCTAATTCATACATCTATGGATTTAACACTACGAATCCTTTCAACATACTTCTATTTTATCGAACCGAAACTATTAACAAATTGCACAAACATGGATAAGTTTCCTAAATTTGCAAACACACATGCTGACCCACAATCTTCATGATTAGACCGAAATCAAGGCATTCAACTCACTGTAGTCATGGAACATGGGTTTGCAAAATTATCTACAAGTCATGCTCACAAGATTAAAGACACCATTTTTCCACATTCACCATCACACCACATTCATTCACAACCACAATGCACAATATACATAGCTTATATGAATACCATATATCCTCATCACGGAAATCATAACGAAATTAACGTGTGAGAGGGACAGAACAGCTCACTGTTCTGTCCAGAAGAACTAAACGGCGGTCTCTGGCCGCTGACTCAGGGTCAGCGGCATGGTCGATGGACGCCAAGGGTGAACTGGGCGTCCAGGGACCTTGCCGTCTACTCAGGTCTGTGCAGAAAACACAGACCCGAGCTCTAAATCTTGGGTGAAATGGAGGGTCTAGGACTCGAGGTAAATTCCTTAAAAATGTCAAAACCCACCTAGACTCATACGGGGACACCATAGATAGGTTACTTGCATTTCAAAATTTCTTCTAAGGGATTTAGAGGCTTGGTGAAGACCTCCTTGGGCAGTCCCAAGAAGTTGCAGAACCTTCCTCTAGATCGCCTTCCTCCGGGTTCCTGGTTGATCTCCTCGCCGAGGGGATGATGGGGAGGCCTTCCCCTATGCTTCAGCTTCCTCCTTGATGCAGAAGATCTTCAAATGAACCTCCAAGGGGTCGGATTTGGGGGTTCAAAAAGGGGTTTTTCTCACAGAATGCTCTAGGGTTTTTCTCTCTTCTTCTCTCCTCTTGCAAGGGTGAAAGTGAGAAGTGGGGAGAGGCCATTTCGGGTTCAGCATGTAGGAGAGACCCTCACCCACTCACCATGCCGATTAGACAGCCTTAGAGCCGTTGGGGGACATCCCCCCAATGGTTGCCATGCCTTGTTTCAGAAGACAGCAGCTCTGCTGCGCATGCAGGCCAGAGAAGTTGGCGTCCAGATCGCTGGACGCCGGAATTAGGGTTGGCGTCCAGGGCTGGACGCTAACACCACCTCAACGGCCTGGGGATTGACGCCAATGGGGCCTTCGGCCATAACCCTAATTTATGCAGAAACCATGCATACCAAGCTTCTATACATGCAATATGTACATGGTATTATATTCACACTATCATCATGCAATACATACATTATTTACGTTTAATATAAACACATGTACACGTATTTATACTATTTTAATATCCACGTAAATACGTACATACATACTCAACACAATATACACACATAAATATGAAAAATACGACGGAAATTCGAGGGTCTTACACATTCTTTCACTTGTGTGCACTCATTATCTTTTTGAATGTTGTCAAAAGGGGGAGAAACATCAATTATGCATAAATTGAAAATTTTGTCATCATCAAAAAGGGGGAGAATGTTGGGTTCTCATGTGGGAGAATGTTGGGTTACAATAAGTGTTTAAATGTTTTTGATGATGAGCAATACTAATTGATGTTATGTGAATGGTTCAAAAGATTGGCAATGACAAAGACATGAAAGAAACATGATGTTAATGCTTTTATTAATTAACTATGCATTGATGTTAATGCTTTTATTAATTAACTATGCATTCATTATATCTCACTTAGAATGTCTTTTAATGTAGGTGTGAATATACACAAGACAAGCAACAAAATCTAAGTGCAAAAGAACAAGACAAGCTGCTAGAACAACTACCTTGCAACAGATGAATAGTGCATCTGTCAACAGATGAATAGTGCATCTGTCCACAGATGAATAGTGCATCTGTCGATAGATGATTTTTTCCTGTCGACAGATACACACAAAAAATGGTTTCCCGGAAGGCCAGTCTTCTGGATTTTGCAAACCTGTCAGCACCTGTCGATAGCAGCAAGTCGGCTGTCGACAGACGGAGTTTTGGGAAGATCTTATGGCTGGGATATGATCTATATTTGGGTGTTTCCTTTTACCACGACTCTCCATACTTAAACACCATTATACAAAGATTGTTTTGGAGGTATTTTCGCAGCAAGGCAGCCTCCATACCAAAACCCTAATCAAAGACCAAGAAGAGAGGTTTTTCTCTACTGCTCTGCTTCAACTCTCTGCTCAGAACAAGGAAGATCCATTCGACGAGCAGGATTGAAGCTGGTTCGTATTCAAGTCAAGCTTCTCCATCATCACGTGGTCTTCAACGACGTGAAGCTTGAAGTATTCTGGACGAACTCACAGAAGAGTTTACATATTGAATTTGATCCTCAACTCAGAACTCTTCTTTCTTTCTATTTTCATATCTTTGTGTGTGTGTGGATTGTTGTTCTAGTTGCGTGTTTGCATCAGACAACGTGTGTGGTGTGTTGGTCAGATCAAGGCTAGAGGATCTGATCTATTGTGGACTTGATCTAGAGTGTGTGTGTGTGGTTGAGTCGTTGTGCTCGTGTGTGTGTGTGTTGTACTCAGCTCTTGAGTAGTGTGTCCTCACTGTGTGAGGGGTGGATTTAGGAGTCACATGGTGTGATCTCTGAACCACCTAAAAAATCCCTTGTGTACTATGGTTTGACTTGTGGTTTGCATTGTGTTGCGCTAGATGCATGCCTAGGGATTTCGTTTACACACTACTTGTTAATTAGTTCACACACATTACATCAGATCAAAGGGGTCTCAATTGAGTAGATCTTTTAATCCAAAGTAGTTTTTAAATTGCTTAAGTTTCCGCTGCAAATCTATTCAACCCCCCCTTCTAGCTTTGCCATAATCGAATATCCGATCCTAACAGTGCTAACCCATCCCAATCCCGTAACTAGGTATTAGGATAAGACTAGGATAGGTTTAGGAGTCCTAGTGGTAATCTAGGAGTCTTAGGATAGAGATAAACATGGGTCTTTTGCGTTTTCAGGGTTCGGATTGAGTTGCGACGCCGCGATATGACGCGACCAGGTCACGACATGGCGGAGCGGTGCGACTATGTCACAGACTCCACAGGCATCGCCTCTCGACCTTGTGTGTTATTTCCATGTCTATGTTTGCTTGTTTGATTATGTCTATGTGTATGTTGTCCTTTTGTGCTTATTCAGTGCTTATTATGTCTATTTTGTCAAAAAAAAAAATCATCAGAAAAAAAAGGACATCACAGGTAAGTCAGGTAAGTATTTCTATCCCTACTCTCCTGCATTACTATATGGTATTCTACATTTTATATCGTTTCAAGGACCGGCTGGTTCTTAGTGTGCTCTGGGATTTGAGTTCCCCTTTACCAAAAACAGTGATAGTCTAGGTGCATATTGTTAATCGTTGGATAGGCCGTTGAGTTAAGTAAGTTCGAGGATGATAGATTCAGGCCTGCATTGCGGTTGTAGGTAGTCTCTTGACCCGTTCCTATTTGGCTTAACAATATTATCCTTGATATATTTTCTATTTTCTCATTTTCTTTGCATTTGTTTTGATGATTTCTTTTATTTTAGCCCGGCATGCATCATGTAGGACTATGAGCTTTCTTGACTCATTCCTGACTATTGATGAGCCTTTGCTGAGTGCCCAATCATTCTTCATGTTTCAAGCAAGAAATCTTATTCCGCTCCGAATCGGAAGGTTTACCACCGAGTGAGCTGTTCCCGTCAGTTTGACAAGAATTTCCCTGTCTGGATTACCTATCCAATTTTCATTTTATTCCTTTGATACATTTTGGTTGCAAACCGCTCCCAGGACAGAGTCATGAGTTACCTGCCTGGCACGCACATGTCCCTCCAAAGCGAAATCTGCAGGCCAATCGGCTAGGGTACCTCTCAATCGAGGGGTTGATCATCCCATTCTTCTCCTTCTCGTCCAGACTTGTGTTTTTCTTTGCATTCTGCTCGAGCAGCTAACTCGGGGCTTTCACGAAGGTTCCAATTACTTATTGGTTAGATCAGTTGTCTCTTTACCTTGGCTCCCATCTTTTCAGTCCACTCCGCATCATTTTCGTTCTGTCGTCACTTTGTGACACCTCCACTACACTTCCGCTTCGTTTCATTACAAAGTGGAAGCCAAGGAGGGGCAATCTGTAGACACCTGATTCTGACTTATAAGTTGAACTATATTTCTTGCTATCCAACTGAGCCCCTAGTTGGTCACTCACCTTGAGCCCATCATTAGCCTTGTTTTGAGCCCATTAACAACTCAAATTTCCATGAAATCCCGCCCATTGTCACTTGGAGAGAGTCCTTAGGCCTAAATAACTCTTATTCTTTCATGTGATTGGCTAATAATTCGTAGATAATTGATTTTATTGACGCATCGTATCGTAGCGCCGCGTTAGTAGCTCGCGTCGCCAGAGGCTGCTGCGACAGCCCATGGATATTCATGCACGTGGGCATACTGTCGCGACGCCTAGGTCCATCGCGTTAGCATGTCGCGGCCCTACAATAAGACGCAACTGCAGCCGCGCATGCAGGCCTCCGCAACTACCTCCTATTTTCCCTCCTATGGCTTTATCCCTATCTCCAAGCAATATCTCAGCCCCTTGGGGCGAGGTTTGAGGCTTGGGGACTCTCTTGGAACTCCCTTGGACTCTCCCACATGAATTTTAATGGGATTTATCTCTGATTTGGACTATTAATCATTTCAATGGGATATTCTCCCTCTAAAATCGATATAAGCAAAGCCCCCTCTTCATGGACGAGGAGAGCCCCATTTTTACCCCGAAGGGCTGCCGAAATTTCCTCTGATATGGACTTAGCCTCGCAGCTCTCCCATTTCCTCTCATTCCCTCACATTCCCACCTTCTAAATATTGCTCATTTCACATCCATGGAGTGTGGAACATGAGGAGGGCGACCCCCACTTCTTCCAGGAGACTTTACATGAGCTTTGGACGCCATCACACGCCAGGGAGTCGCCCTAATGGGGCTCTTTCTTTCCTCCCTCCCTTTTCCTCTCTTTTCTTCATGCATTTTACTTCATTTCTAGATAGGTTGTATCCCTTCCCATTCCCATGCTTTCCACATACCCAAGGGGTTTAAAAACCACCCCCAGGTTCATTCCCACCATGCTCCCTCTTTTCCTTTCATTTTTGAATGGATACAACACTTAACTTGTTCTAATAGGGTTTGTATTGTTTTCTCTTTGTTTTGGTAGGAACCCAGGCAATATTCCACGAGGAGCTCCTGTCCTCTAGCCGGCTGGAGGACGGGAAGAAGTTCCCATCCATCATCTCCCGCACAGAAGAGAACGCGACGGTGGTGGGCGATGCGACAAGGAGACGCGTCCTCCAAGGGCGACGCGTTATCAGTGTCGTCGCGACAGGTAACCCTGCCGCGACACCAGGTCCACTTCTGTTCTCTTTCCTTTTCCTAGTATAGTTAGCCCACATCATTTCTTTCATTAGGCAACTATCTAGGTGGTGATCACATTCCTCTTTTCCATGTTATTAGATTTGATACATGCTTGTGTATTAGGGGGGGCACAATCCCCGTGATTACACTCTACAAAGCATTAAAGCGGGAAATGCCTACCATAGAGTACTACAAAGCAGTGGAATCAGAGAAACGCCTCGACCACAACCCGGGTCAGGCCAAACACGACTCCTACAGAACCAATGGAGTCAAACACATGCGGAAGAAACTAAAGCAACGCCATGACCCGCAACCGGGGTCGGGCCGGGCCAGAGCAACACACTGCGGAAGCAAACCCTCAGCACATGCCCGCCGAGACAAAGAAGCTTTCGGAACCTCGGAGTGACCACGTGAGACCAGAGTCTCAAGACACAAGCACCAACATCCCGGACCTCCACGAGTTCAAGAAGGAACAACTAGGTGTCACCACGAGAGACCCCAAACAACCAGGTGAGAAAAGCATCTCATCACAACCATGGGCACCTCAAACCTCCACCAGGTTGAGGGCCCACAAGTAGAACCACCGTGGACCCCGGACACACAACATGGTCAGGGAACTACACCTGTCGATGCCACCAAGGATGGCACCAAGGAAAGTGTTACTGAAACAACAGTCGGGTGCCTACCCAAGGCACCCCGAGAGAACCCGCACAACGGAAACCACTATACACGGCCCAAAAGGCCAACCAACAAAGCCCAAGGAAGCGAGACATGGCTCGGCTACAACTACCGTGTAAACCAAGGCAATGAGAACACAAGCTCAGAAATAGCGTGTGAAGCAACGTCACAGCAAGAACAACCAAGCCACCGCCACAAGCAGCTAAGAGGAGGGCACATAGTCCACTCCTCCAGCTTACCAGCCGCTGACTCCTGCCTACAACGTCCCCGGTAGAGTGAGGCTAGTAAGTCACAGCAAAGAACAACACAACCACCACAGCCCGGTCGAGCTGCAGCCCCACACCTGACCTCCCTACGTGGCTCCGAAGCCAAAGTAGAGTGAGGCAGTAAGAAGGACTAGCTGGTCTACACCGAACAAGCACCACAACAACCTCGGCGTCCCAGAACCAGCTAAGGGAGCTCCACAAGTGGCTCTACGCCACTGTCCCCATAGTTTCCCCCTTCTGCTCCAAGTCCGAGACTTGAGCACGCCCGTCACTCGGAGGACTCCCTCACAGACGAGCGGGGCTGGGGGTCCCAAGTAACGATAACAATCTGTCTTGAGGACAAGCCCTCAAGTGCCGAGCACCGGGCGAAAGAGAACTAGCGTGGCAACCACCACAGAAACAACATAGCTGACTTGTAACTAAGATAAGCCCAGATGGCACAGGCACGCATGGCACCCCTTCCGGGAACAACCTCCAGAAGGGTCGTCGGCCAATGCCGGCACACACGGCACGGCCTGAGAAACCAGAACACCACAAATAGAACATAAACCACCGCTCTTCTAATAATCGATTGACAGACAGACAATCGATTATTCGACAGACGCTAGCCTCCTAGCACAGCCGCTAGGACACGGCCATGAAGGTGTCACCTTCGGTCAGAAAACGTCGGGAGGCAACCTGCCGCGTTTCCACCAGAAGGTCCTAAGGGCACACCCTGCCCTAGGGCACACGTCGACACACCAACCGTGGCCACAGAAACACCCGAGGCAGACCAGGTCTTGTTGCGCCCTCCTAAGCCGTTGTGATAACATCGCGATGGTCAGGGCCATAATGACAAGACCCAGGTTGCGTGGGGAAGCGCCAGGAAAATAGGGCGCAAAAACCTTGTCGCGGAAAGGCCGCGTGTCGCGATAACACCCTTGTCGCGATGGGCAACCGGGTCACGACACGATCCTTATCGCGATGGCCATACGGGCCGTGATAAGGTCGCGTTTGACCGAGGTGATGCCTTCTCCGATGTCGCGACGCGCTCGCAGTCGCAACATCAGCTGCAAGGCCGACCGACGTGATCCACATCCCCTGATCGCCCACAAAAGCTACAACTAGCACAATATGGGGAGGGGAGCATGGTGAAAGCATAAAAGCATGCAACACCCATTAGCGCGTTACCAAAAGAGGGGGAAGGGGTGCCGGCCAAGGCTTTTAGCCTTCGCCCCCAAGAAACGACGAGTCGGGGTATCGCGTTACCAACTGTAACGCGACGGCCGCCCAGACCGCGACCAGATCATGCCCATCCTGGGTGCCTCGACAACCAGACATGACAGTCTACCACACCTGCCATTCTAACAGGCGTCAGACGACCGAAAAGAATAAAGCAGTCACGACCCATTGACACGGTGCAACAAGAATGCGACGCCGAAGGCGGTCGCAATAGGGATGACTGTCGCGACGGACACCTCCGTCGCGACAAGGCCAGTCATCCCACACACAATGGAAAGCTGGAAAGCCCGAGATGTTACAATACAACCAACAAAAAAATAATTTCATCCTCGAAATCAAGGGCGAAACCCTGTCGGAGAAAACAACAGGTGCCAAGGGACCACTAAGTCATACCACGACTTCCCGGTGGTCACCACCATGACCCAGCCATAAAGGGAGTGCCAACCAGACATCCGACAGCTCACATAGTGCACAACAATGGTGCTGAGCGCACAAGCAGATGTCGACAACTCCACAGGTGCGGTGTGCGCCAAGCCGACTAGAAACACTAAAACCACCAGCCGAAAATCACGCGACTGAGCCCTCAACACACCACACCGTTAAGACCAACCGGTCAGTAACTCACTCTGTTTCCAACGACAAGACAGAGGTCCCAGCTACTGATGACAACTGAGGAAAGCGCCAAGAGGTCATCCACAAGACTCCGCTGAATGGCTCCGTATATCTAGCAACTACGACAAGGCCAAACGAGAGCTTCTTAGGGCGACCCAAAACCAAGCGGAAAACACACACATGGAGAACCCACGATGTGCAAGGCAGTGCCCATCAGCACCACTAGATCTCACCCAGATCATCCTCGTGGTCCGACCAGGACACACAGCGACTGTGGAGCCATAAAAGCTAAAACACTCGCTCCACAGGCACACGCACAGTGGTAAAACCAAAGAAGACATCTAAGGTTGGCAAAGCCAAGTAGATCGAGACGTCGACAAACCGCACAAAAATCGAAACAACAGTAGAGGTCGAGGATAGCACGTCGACCTCAGGGGATCCAAACCGAAACAGGGTACCTAAACCGAGCACCCTCGCTCCCAAGTGGGAGCGCAAAACTTGAACACAGGCCGGGACCAACACCTGGCGTACCACCGATAGGGCTACCTAGACAAGGCAGAGCAGTCACCCCACAGCGGTAATGGTACAGCCACAAGGCATGGTCAGCATAAAGTGTCCCAGAGGCGGAAAGCTCAACGCCTCGAACACCGAGCAAACTCGCGAAACGACGCACAACGCTTACGATCAGGAACACAGCCCGACACACCGTGCCAACACAAGCACCAGGAGCTACCCATGGTACAACACAATGCACTGGGACTCCAAACGGCACGAAAATAAACCACTCGAGCACGATCATAGGGTGCCACCACAAGCACCAAAACCAGGCAAGGAGCAACACAGTTGCACCACAGGCCGAAACAACACGGCAAAAAGGGGGAATCTCCACAGAAGTCCTGCCAAAAGCCACACAGAAGGAGTCGCCAGCCAAAAAGGGCAAGACAGGCCACATTGACCACAAACCCTCAAGGCACAAAGACACAAAACATCGAAAAAGAAACACGCATCCAGGTGCAGTACACAAACGACTCAAGGCCAACAGAAAGGGACTCTCCACCAAGGACCCACACAAGCAAAACACGTGAGAACCAATAGCTTCAAGAGCGTGACAACCACATCGGTTCTTAGAAGCACACAACACATGGCACCGCTCCCACCACGTAGGTGAAGAGGGCCACACACCATAGAGCGACAAGTGCCTCCAAGCACAGCTGAAGCACAAGCAAAAACACACACTGGGATGATGTTTGCCTAAGCAAGCCAAACTACAGAAAACCGGTGCTGTCTCACACTGAATACAGGGCAAGGTGCCCTACATTGTCTAGTCAGGAAACAAGAAACCAGCACAGCAAGAGAAGGCACAATGGGTTACCACAAACCATCGTGCCACAAGCAAACGAAGTGCATAAGGGGAGCAACCAGCTCAACCTCAAAACAGCACAAGGGGAGGGACCTTTACCACAAAGGTCGCCACAGTGCGAAAACACGGCACCAACTGCCTGCCAGCACCACCACCCTGAGCAACCAATGGAAAATAGGGGAATGATACCCTCACAACGAGTATCTTCCACACGCAAGGGAAAACTACTAAATGAGATTGGAACTTCCACAGAAGCACAACCAACCAGACACTCATGGCACTCGCCAGACTACCATCTGGCAAAGTCCAAAGGGTGCGAGAAATGAAGCCGACCTCTTGACCATGGGGACACACGATGTCCCACCAGCGCAGCTGGGATAACTCGAAAATGGACAAGAAGACAACCTGGACAGCACCATGGCCAGACACACGGCCAAGGGCACAACACCTTGACCGTCAACACCCAGGTAAACTGTAACATGGACAGTCCAACCGGAAACAGCGATAGCTCATCTCCACAAAGAGAGAGCAGCGACAAGCAAAATAAACACAAGGCAGCTTGAGGAGGACCTCCACCCAAAGTGCCAAGAGTCGTTTTGGAAACCATCACCAGAACACAGCCCAAACAAACTGCCAACAGAGAAAACACAGCAGACAACAGAAGCAACACAACTGGTTTTGGGAGAACTTCCACTAGAACCACCAAGGCGCCGTTCTGGGAAAACCCACAGAATGCAACGGCCAGCACAACAGTAGCATACCTCAACCCTGAGGTAGCACAAAAACCGGTAAAAACAAGCCTAGAACAGTCCGCACTTTACTCTGTTAGTAGGGTTTGCTTCGGCATTGTGTTGCTCTGGCCCGACCCCGGTTGCGGGTCGTGGCATTGCATTAGTTGCTTTCGCATGTGTTTGACTTCGCTGGTTCTGCAGGAGTCGTGTTTGGCCTAACGTGGGTTGTGGTCGTTGCGTTTCTCTGATTCCGCTGCCTTGTAGTACTATGTGGTAGGCGTTTCCCGCTTTAATGCATTGTAGAGTAGTTTTGCTTCCGCTTGTTGGAGTTCCTACTGCTCTGGCTAGTAAGGGACTGGTTATCACAATTGAGCCTTGTTCGCGAGGCTCACCCCCCTACTCTCTTCAGGTAGGGACTCACTATCATAGGAGTTCATTGCCGGATGGTCGTGGTGGCAGTTTGTTGCGCCGTGCGTTGCCAGCAGTGTGAGTTGTGAGCGTGAGTGCTCTTGTAGCGTGAGTTGAGAGTGGCCTTTTTGCAAGTCCTTGTGGTATGCCCCTTAAGGACTACGCCTTCTTTCTGTACCTGTACTTTTATTTGGGACATGTTGTACTTAAATTCTTTATTAATGTATAGACTTTCTTGTTATAGTTATTTGAATTCATTGCTTATCTCACTAGACTAAATTTTAACTCTTCCGGGTCTTCGGATCCGTGGGTGGCTTCACGACCTTCGAGGGTCCCTGGCGGGTCCAGGAGGTCGGGACGTTACAGTGGTATCAGAGCTCAGGGGTCCAACGAGATTTGTAATGAGTTAATAACTATGGCTGTCCCAAAGAAAGGTACTCGTGCGCTACTGGCCCATCCGTGTATAGTTGCTTTTAGGTGAGCATTTAGTCTTTGTTGCAAGTGGTTAGCTTTCCAGCAAGATCCGAGTGTGAGCTGTAGGAGAGTGTTGCTACTGTTGCTGGGTGCGCATGCTTCGAGCGGGGTTGCTGGTTCGCTCGTGCTACGGTTGGGTTCGTTGTCGGCCTGCACATCTGTGTGGGTGTGTCGCGAAGGCTGAGAGAGCCTGCTTGTGGTGTGGCCTTCACCGGTGCAGGGTTATAGTCTGCGGAACCGGTAGAAGGTGTCTATACCTTGTTGGCTGTCCCCTTGTTGCAGGGGTGTGTCCTTGTTGGATGTCCCCTTCTTTTGGGGTGTGTCATTGTTGGATGTCCCCCTTGTTGTTGGGGTGTGTGTTGTGTTGGTTGTGTGTTTGACCTTGCGTGCCTGTGCACCGTTGAGCGGTGTGCTATGCTCAGTCGGCATCTTTGCTCGAGCTAAGCAGATGCTTTGTGTGCTGTGTTGCACTGCTGGTTGAGCGTTGTGACACCTGTTTGTGGTTGTTGTTGGCCTGGTGCTGACTGGTTGTGAACTATGGTGAGGTGCTCCCGGAGTTCTTCTCTGTTAGTTCTGGTGGAGGTGAGGTTTTCCGCAGAACTTTGTTGTGCTCGTTTCTAGTTGGTTGCCATTGCGTTGCCCTTGAGGTTGAGGTGCATCGCTTGGTTGCCTTGTGTTCTGTTGCGGTTTCCCAGAACTGTTGGCTGTTGTCCTGATGAGGTTCGCTCTCAGGAAGTGTAAAGAAACTACAAGGTCTACGGTCTATGCTAAACGTCGGGACCGAAAACCCGCGTAAAACACGGCACTAGGAAGAACCGAAGGCTATGACACAGACAGTGAACAACTGTCTAGACAACACCACTAGCCACAAAACACTACACTAGTCGACCGGTCCGGTGCACCACGTGCCTTACTCTTAACTGAAAGTACATGTCTAGCGCCTCTTGTCGGAGTGAGACGTGGAACTAAAGTAACCAAAACTATCATAGTCTGGCCGGAGTACGGTCCCATGCCTGGCCCCTCTAAATGGTTCCAGAACCACGTAGAGTGAGGCAGTGAGAAAAGGACTAGCTGATGTGCGTCGGAAGAGCAGCAAACCCCCTCGGTGTCCCAGACTCAGCTAAGAGAGCTCTACAAACGACTTTAAGCCATTGTCCCCACCGTTCTCCCTTTTGCTATAAGAGTCCATGACTCGAGCTCGCCCACCGCCCGGAGAACTCCCTCAAACAGGTGTGCGGGGACCGGGGGTGCAGGTAACAGTAACAACCTATCTTGCAGACAAGCCCTCAAGTGCCTAGCACTGGGCAAAAGACTAGAGTAGCACTGTACTAGGAATAGCACAAGTGCCAAGGAAAACAGAGTCGCAGTGGAAGGAAACTCCAAACAGGTCGCCAAGTCCCTTCTCTATCTGAGAAGGCGACGCACAGGTTGTCGCCACCTGAAGGTGACACCCAGTCTGTCGCTTCCTGGGCCAGAAGGCAACAGGGAACTTGTTGCGATCAGGTCGCGACAAGGACATTGTCGTGACCACAGACAAAGGCCAAGGTGACCACCTGAGTCCTCCCACAACACATAGTGTAAACCCGAAAAGAAGGCGACAGTCACCCTATCACGACTAGAACGCGACAGGGAGGGCGTCGCTTCCTCACACCAGAAGGCAGCATATCGGGCTGTCACGATCTGGGTCTCGACACCAAACATGTCGCGACCACAGACCTACACACTTGAGAGCTCACCTTTTGTACCATACTCCACAAATCCGTAAAACACAGGGGGAGGGGAGCATGTAGAGTGGTATATACATGTAAACAGAGCTCAAACCACCCTTCTAAACACCCATGCATGACAATGGAATGGAACTACACTCAATAATCCTTACATGCAAACATGGGGACTCTCAACCCATACCCCATTCCAAGCATAAATCAAACACAATGAGGACTATCCAAGCATTACACATGAACCACAATTACAGATGCAACATCTAGCATGCTCTCTAAGGCTTGGAGAAGGGGGGTCTAAGGCCCTACCATGATAGAACTAGGGGGAGGTTAAGGCATCCCTACCTCAAAAAGAAGAGCCAACCCGTTGGGGTCTTCTCGTGTGCATGGCCACCTCCTCCTCACTCCAAGCTCCACGCTCATGCCATCCACAAGCAACTATTGTCCTCCTACAAGCCGATGGAGAGGATCACACGAGGAAGAATGCCACACCAAGTCGAAGAAGAGCACTTCACTGAGAAGGAACCCCAACCCAACCACAAGGCCATCACACACACTCCCCACACAAGTGGAAAACAGCTCACACAAGCCCTCAACTCCCCTCCACGGACAAGTGAGCTCTCAGGCCAGAGGAAGGAGAACACAGGAGAATTGAGGAAGAAGGAGGAGTTTTTTGCTGCCTGTAACCTTTTAAGACTCATCTGAGAAACAAATGCAGTGTAATCACAAGGAATATGTTGAGCAACTATCCCTTAAAATATTGTTAAACATTTTATGTATTGTGTTTTTGCTATGACAAAATCTTTTAAGACTTTCTACAATCAAAACTATTAGAATATACCACAAGTTATTTTGTATAAAATGAAATATGACATATACAATACTGTAAGTATCAACACTGTCACATGAAATTTCTCTATGTCCACAGCGTATACTATATGCCATACTAACTCTGACTCTAGACTCTGACTTCTGACTCCGACTTTAGAAAAGTCGAAGTGTTGTACCATTTGATGAACCAACAGGTAGTACTCCGACTTTGGAAAAGTCGAAGTCTGACAGGACTCCGACACTCAAAAGTCGCAGTCTGTATGGACTCCGACTCCTTAAAAGTCGAAGTATGACTTACTATCAAATGATCTTTCACACCGACTTCGAAGAAGTCGAATTCTTCTCACTCTGACTTGTAGAAGTTGAAGTCTTTGTATCTTACTCCAACTCTTTGTAAGTCGAAGTCTATTGCTTGTTTGCTTTGCACTCCGACTTCTTAAAAGTTGAAGTATGTCATTGATGATCCTTTATCACTCTGACTCTCCAAATTCAAAGTCTGTTATCAATCAATTGATGATCAGTCCGTCCACATATAATTTTGTTTATTATATGCAATTTTTGGTGATTAACAAAACCTTAACAAATATTTTCTAACAATCTTCTTTATAGTTCATCCACAAGAAATAAGTCAAGCAAAATTTGTAAGTTACTCTCACACACTGTTATTTACAGTTCAAAGCATTCATTCTAAATACACATTGATTTCCTTGATAGAACATCGGTTTTATAAGTGAAATAACGATTCGGTCTCTTCATCGATTTCCATCGCTATAACGATTTCATAAGTAAAACATCGATTTCCATCGCTACAACGATTTCATAAGTAAAAGATCAATTTTTATCGCTATAACGATTTCATAAGCAAAACAACGATTTCCATCGCTACAACGATTTCATAAGTAAAACATCGATTTTCATCGCTATAATGATTTCATAAGTAAAACATCGATTTGATCGCAAAACAACGATTCGCTTATACTTCAACAACGATTCGCTAGAAAACAACGATTTGCTCGAAAACAACGATTTGCTCGAAAACAACGATTCACTTGTACTTAAACAACGATTCACTCAAAAATAACGATTTGCTCAAAAATAATGATTCGCTTGTACTTAAACAATGATTTGATCATGAACAACGATTCATTTGAACTTAAACAACGATTTGCTTTTAGTCAAAGAATGATTTGCTCAAACAACAATTTACTTTTAGTCAAGAAACGATTTGCTTAAACAACGATTTCAGTCTCACAACGATTTCAGTATTGTAACAACAATTTCATGATCGATTTCGTAACAATTTAATGATTGATTTCAATAAAACAACGATTTCATCTACTCATCGATTTCTAATTGAGTAATAACTTTGTACAAAACATCGATTTCATTATATTTATACATGGACTTCATTCACATCAACTTAGTTCCAATATGAATTACATTTTCATATAATTATATCGTCAATTTCGTGTTAATATCATATTTATACATAATGCTCTTTATATATCTCTTCTACAGTTTTGCTTTATCTTCTTAGAATATTTAAATATGCATATGCTTAAAATTCTATGAAATTTCAAAAACCTTCCCGTGCATACTAAAATCTTGATCATTACACACGAAATAATTTTGCTTACTTGATGTATTGCATAGAGTCTTGATTTGTGTGATGACAGAATAACATTTCCAGTTTAAGCATATATTCATATTGCAGGACTACTAGGGTTGACTGACAATGTAGACAGAAAGGAGTTGTCTAGGTATCCGTGTTTATTGCATGTATGGCTTTTGTAGTAAAGCACTTCAAAGATGGATCTGTCAACTTGTCGAAAGGATAAATGATTTAGAAAATCATTCCTAAGGATGCAAGGATCAATCCAAGCGCTTATAGCTGCAGGCTCACCTCTCCATGCCTAGGACCAGTCTCTCTAACGTGCATGAAGCTGTGAGACAACGGTCATCTGAACGGCTACTACAACGGTCAAAATAATTTGCAGAAGATAAATAGAAGACTGATGACTCCATGAAGTAGATAGACAGACATTCACATACACTGAAAGATAGACACATCCACAGAACATCTAGCAAGCATCAGAAAGAAGAGCTCATTCGCTTCAATCACCAACTTCCAGCTCTTAGCTCTCAGCTTTCACTTGCTTAGTCTTTTGAGAGCTCTTGTTGTTCTGAGAGGTTTTGTGATTGCAAATATTTGTCTCTCAGACGTTGCCTCAGATCAAGCAAATTCCTATAAGCATGGTCTAGGGGTCATTCGCCTTTTTACTCACATTCTTTGAATGATCCTCTTCAATTGTTTAGAGAAGACCTGTTGTTGATCAGGTGGTAGTTATTCCCTTTATTGAAGAAGGAAGACTTGTTGCATTAGGTGTTGTTTTGTACCTCTTCGGGGTTAGAAGAGGAGGCCAGCTACTGCTGGATGTGTAAGTTTCCTTAAGGGGGACAGTACCCTTGGTTAGTGAAATCCCAAGTTGTGCTTGGGGACTGGACGTAGGACTCCTTGGGATAGGAGATCCGAACGAGGATAATTCCCTGTGTCTATGTGTGATTGCTTGTCTTTCTTTATTCCACACTAACTGTCCAATGTAGTGGTTGTTGTCAAGTGTTTTTATTTACAAGTATTTTTCAAAGACGAATTTCTAGCAATCCATTCACCCCCCCGCTGGGCTTGCTATCTGGACAACAAGTGGTTTCAGAGCCAAGTCTCTTTAAGAAAGAAGATCTCACGGTCTGAAGAGCAAAGATAAATGACAGCTCAAGGATATGCTGAAGGTCAGTCCGTCAACAAACCTCCTTTATTTGATGGTGAAGATTACAACTACTGGAAGACTCGAATGGAGTTCTTCCTCCAAGGTCTCGACTTCTAGTTATGGTCTATCATTGAAGAAGGAGATCTCTTGGTATCCAATGAAAAAGGAAAATGGACAGATGAAGACAAGGAGAAAATATCACTTAATAGCAAAGCAAATAGTATACTGTGTTGTGCTGTTAGTAAGAAAGAGTTCAACAGGATCTCAGCATGCAAGTCAGCTATGGAAATGTGGGAGAAGCTTAGACTCACATATGAAGGAACTGAGAAGGTAAAAGAAATAAGAATAGACATCTTGGTAGTTCAATATGGAAGATTTCAAATGCAATCAGGAGAGTCCATCACACAATTGTATAGCTGATTCACTAACATCACAAATGGATTGGCTGGGCTTGGAAAGACCTATGATATCGGAGACATGGTGAGAAAGATATTGAGATCATTACCAACCTCATGGACTCCAAAGGTGACAGCTATAGAAGAAGCTAATGATCTAAGAAGAATGTCACTTAAGAAACTTATCGGGTCACTAATGGCCCATGTGATAAACAAGGAGAGGCTTGGAGAATCCTCCAGCAGAAAGAAGCATAGCAATGCACTAAAGACTATAGAAGGTAGCTCGAAAGAAGAATCAGAAAATGAAAGAAGTGATGAAAGCAGCGAGGATGAAGAGGCTTTTCTCTTTAGAAGATTGCAGCGTATTCTAGTCAAGAAAAAGTATCAGTCAGGGAGAAGGTACTTCAAGAAAGGAATAGACTTCAAGAAGACCGAAGTCAAGGATGTTAAGAAATCAGAACCCATATGCTATGAATGCAAGAAGCCTGGACACATTAAGGCTGAGTGTCCAAAACTGAAGAAGATAGAGTTCAAGAAGAAGGACAACTCAAAGAAGTTCAAAAGGTACAAAAAGAAGGCCATGGCGGCTGCATGGAACAAGGACAATGACTCAGATAGTGAGTCAAGCTCCAGCGATGAAGAAGAAGAAAAAGCCAACCTGGCCTTTATGGCAAACACTGATGAGAAGGTAACTTCTGACTCATCTTTTAATTCATGCAATAAATCTGATTTTTATAGTCTAGAAGACGCATTCAATGAATTATACAGTAAGTATAAATATGTATGTAAGCTATTAAAAACTACCAAGAAAATGTATGCATGCTTGGAAATCACTAATTCAGATCTAAAATCTGAAACCGAGCAACTAGAAAAACAAATCTTTGAATTTAAAAGAAGAAATTGACTATTATATGAAGATCTAAAAAAGAAAAATGAACAAATAACAAATATTGAAAACCAGGAAACTTTAAGTAAACTTAAAAAGGAAGTTGACACACTAACAAAAGATAATGAATATCTAACTAACACAATAAAAAACTCACAAATGGAAAATCATCTCTAATATTAAAAGGAGCAAGAAGATCTGGTAAGAAAAAATATGGTTTAGGATATATTCCACCAGATAATGAAGAAATAATCATTCATCCTAAAATTTATCCAACACCAAAATTTGTAGCTGAACAAAATACTGATTATAAATCTAACATTAAATATAGGCCAATTAAAATATTAAATAATATATCATGCTATAGTCATTGCAATAAATTAGGACACACTAAAATGACTTGTACAGCTAAACACTTAAAGTGGATTCCTAAAAGAAAAAGTGAGGAAACTAACCAGCAAGGACCCAAAAGAACTTGGGTACCTAAATCTTAGTGATTTATTGCAGGGAACTATAAGAGCATCAAAGTGGTACCTTGATAGCAGCTGTTCAAGGCACATGACTGAAAACAAAAGATTGCTTTCATACATCAAAGATGAAGAAGGAACAATGACCTATGGGATAATGGAAAAGGTTCAGTGATCGGTTGTGGATCAAATGGAAGTCAAGATAGAACCCTCATAGAGGATGTTTTATGCGTCAAAGGACTCAAGCACAATCTCATGAGTATCAACCAGCTATGTGACAAGGGTCACCAAATCAAATTTCAGGAGTCTAAGTGTCTAATTATGAAGGATGGTGTAACTGTCTCCGAAGCCAGCAAGGAAAAGAACTTGTATATACTGCACCTAAATGAATTAAAGGATCAAGATGTTTGTCTAGCAGCAAATAAAGATCAAAATGCTAAACTATGGCACAGAAGATTAGGTCACTACAGCTTGGATGGAATTAGAAAGCTTATCAAGCGTAATCTAGTGGAAGGTCTGCCCAAGAGAAATTCAAGAATAGAAGGTGTTTGTGAACCTTGTGCAAAAGGAAAGCATGCAAAATCCTCCTTTAAATCAAAGACAGTGGTAACCATCTCCAAACCATTCGAATTGCTTCATATGGATTTGTTTGGACTAATGAGAACTACTAGCCTTGGAGGAGAGAACTTTGGATTTGTAATAGTAGATGATTATTCGAGATTTACATGGGTATCTTTCTTAGAGCATAAAGATGATACTTTCAAAAGTTTTGTGAAGTTTAGTAAGTTAGTTCAGAAGGATAAGAAGTATAGCATAATAAGCATTCGCTTAGATCATGGAGGAGAATTTCAAAATGATGAATTTACAGAATTTTGTGACGATCAAGGAATAGAGCTTAACTTCTCAGCACCAAGGACACCTCAGCAGAATGGAGTAGCTGAGAGGAAGAATAGAACCTTGTTGGATATGGGTAGAACTATGCTGTCAGAATACAACCTTCAAAGATATTTCTGGGCAGAAGCTATCAACATAGCTTGTTATATCATAAATAGAGTGATGATCATACCAATTCTGAAGAAGACAGCGTATGAGCTGTACAAACAAAGAAAGCCGAAGATCAGCCACTTCAGAATGTTTGGATGTCCATGCTATATTCATAACAATGGAAAGAGAGACATAGGTAAGTTGGATTCCAAATCTGATGAAGGAATCTTTATGAGGTATGCTTCCAAACCCAAAGGTTACAGAGTTTTTAATAAACAAAGTGTATTAATTGAACAAACTATTTATGTTATTTTTGATGAATCTAACCCTTCCTTGAGAAAGGAAGTCGATAGTGATGATGAAAATGTAGAAAATCTCTCCAAGAAACTGAAGGAAACATCCATCAAGGATAATGAAGATCCACCCTTGGAAGAACTGCAACAAAAGGAAATTATACATGATGATCTTCCAATGGAATGGAGATACAGGAAGGATCACCCAAAGGACCACATCATTGGAGATCCAACAGTTGAGGTAAGAACAAGAGGTAATGTTATTCCTTGTGATTACTTAGCTTTGGTATCTCAAATAGAGCCAAAGACAGTCAAGGAAGCATTGTCTGATAAATCTTGGACTTTAGCCATGCAAGATGAACTTAATCAGTTCAGGAGAAATCAAGTTTGGTCCCTTGTTCCGAGACCATCAGATCATCCTGTGATTTGCACCAAATGGGTGTTCAAAAATAAATTGGATGAAGCTGGTGTTATCACTAGAAATAAGGCCAGACTGGTTGCTCAAGGCTACTCCCTGGAGGAAGGCATAGATTTCGATGAAACCTATGCACCAGTGGCTAGACTAGAGGCCATTAGAATGTTACTTGCTTATGCATGTGCATTAGATTTAAAGCTTTTTCAAATGGATGTTACGTCTACATTTTTTAATGGTTATATAAAGGAGGAAGTCTATGTAGAACAGCCTCCTGGTTTTGATGATTTAGATTTTCTAAATCATGTTTTCAAATTGCATAAGGCATTGTATGGTTTAAAGCAAGCACCTAGAGCATGGTATGAAAGGCTTAGTGCATTCCTATTAAACCATGGATTTATCAGAGGAAAGGTAGATAACACATTGTTCATTAAATCAAAATCCAAGAACATATTACTTGTGCAAATTCATGTAGATGATATTTGGATCTACTGATAAATCTCTGTGCAAGTACTTTAACAAGCTCATGTAGGGAGAGTTTGAAATGAACATGATGGGAGAGCTCAACTACTTTCTTGGACTACAAATCAAGGAAGGTAAAGAAGGTACACATATTTGTCTAGCAAAATACACCAAAGAGTTGCTGAAGACATTTGGATTCGACAACGCTAAACCGTTGTCCACTCCAATGAGTACATCCACCAGGTTAGACAGTGATAAAGAAGGTAAGAAAGTTGATCAACATCATTATAGAGGTATGATAGGATCATTGCTTTACTTGACAGCTAGCAGACCTGATATTCTATTTAGTGTGTGCATGTGTGCAAGGTATCAGGCTGATCCTAAGGAATCTCATTTAGTTTCTGTTAAAAGGATCTTTAGATATTTAGCTAAAACTCATGATCTAGGTCTATGGTATCCAAAATCATGTGAAATTAGTTTAGTTGGATATTCTGATGCTGACTATGCTAGATCCAAGGTAGATAGAAAAAGCACTAGTGGTTGTTGCCAATTTCTTGCAGGATGCTTGATTTCATAGTCTTCAAAGAAGCAAAATTCAGTAACACTATCAACAGCTGAAGTTGAGTACGTAGCTGTTGGGAGCTGTTGCACTCAACTCTTATGGATAAAACAACAACTTGAGGTCTATGGATTGCACATCAAGACCATCCCATTGATGTGCGACAACACTAGTGCGATAAATCTCACCAAGAATCTAGTTCAGCATTCTAGGACGAATCATATAGAGGTTAGATATCATTTGATCATGTGGCTAATAGAAATATAAATATCTATTTTATAGATACTTTAAATCAGTTGGCAGATATCTTTACAAAAGCCTTACCTGAAGAGAGATTTACGTCTCTTAGAAGGGAACTAGGCATGTGTAATGTTTAAAACATATGACTGCATGTAACTAAAATAAAAAAATTTCAGAATAATATTTATCCTTCCCTCTAGATTTAAGCAAATCCTCTATTGCTTACATCATAAATTGCTATGACGTTTTGAAATGAATTCTTTATTGTATGTGTTATCTTCTCCTCTTTTGTCGTTATCTGCATTTATTGCTCTAGCGTTTCAAAACTGCCTTTATGTCTTGCTGTTAAAACCCGAAATCCATGCCTTATCGATTTCATCTCTCTCTCTCTCTCTCTTCTCTTTCGACTGGCCTAGAGCGATAAAACCCTATCGATTCCATACTCCTCTCTGTTTGATTTTGAAAGAACTCTTTTCTAACGATCCACTTCCACCCGGTATAGTGGTACCAACCCACATCGGATGAGAGCAAGCCGCTACAGGGGAGAAAACCCCAACAAGTCACAAATGGGCTGAGATATACACAAATAGAGAATACAAATGCAACGGAATTTAAGCAAATTCTTATTCCATCAACTTTAATCCACATACCACAGTCTATATAGTCCAATAAAGAATTGAGATAACATAATAAACATTAACATGAGCCAATTTCAAATACATATGTAAGTTCAAATTACAAATTACATACTGGAAAATAAATTACAATCTTCAATTCACTCTTCCAACTCCTCCTTGGATCTTGCTAGCTCCTCGGCTTCTAAATTTCCTGAAATGTTTAGCAAGGGTGAGTCTACATAATAGACTCAGCAAGTAACTTAAATTTCAACCCATATACTTACCAATCATGCTTTCTAACAATTTAACACTATTAACACGTTAGAATTCAGCAATTAATTTCATACATGCTTATGCTATGACATAAATGAATAAACATGGAATTGTTTTAAACAATTAATCTAACGCATGTAGACAATAATCTAAACATGGATATGTTAGGATCGGATAAACGGTATTGGAAAAGCTAGAAGGGGGGGTTGAATAGATTTGCAGTGGAAACTTAAGCAATTTAAAAAACTACTTCTGATTAAGAGATCTACTCAATTAAAACCCCTTTGATCTGATTCAATGTGTGTGAATAAATTAATAAGTAGTGTGTAGGCGAAATCTCTAGGCATTCATCTAGCGCAACACAATGCAAACCACAATTCAAACCACAGTGCGCAAGGGATTTTTAGGTGTTTCGGAAATCACACCACGTGACTCCTATGTCCACCCCTCACACAGTGAGGACACACTACTCAAGAACTGAGTACAACACACACACGAGCACAACGGCTCAACCACACACACACGCTAGATCAAGTCCACAAAAGATCAGATCCTCTAGCCTTGATCTGACCAACACACCATGCACTATGATTTATACACAACCCTTGTATAGATCACAAAGCACACACACATCCACAAACGCCACGTACTGATCTCCAATCAGTACACACACACAGATATATGAATGTAGAAGGAAAGAAGAGTTCTGAGTTGAAGATGAAATCTAGATGAAGAACTCATCGTGGTGGTTGTCCAAAAGAACTTCAGGCTTCGTTTGATGATGATCAGATGATGTAGATGAAGCTTGATTCATGGACAAACTGACTTCAACTCCTCTCGTGAGATGGATCTTCCACAAACATGACACAGGTTTGAAGCAGAGCAGCAGGAAGAAAGCCTTCTCTTGAGTTTTGCTTAGGGTTTTGGTATGGTGGCTTCTTGCTGCGAAAACACCTCAATATATTCTATATATATGGGTATCCAAGTTTGGAGAGACGTGCTAAAAGGAAACACCCAAATATAAAACATATCCAAATCTCGTAACTGAGTTTTCTCTTCGTTTGTCGATAGCCAGTATTGTGTCTACTGACAGATGCTAATAGATTTCCAGTTTCCAGAAGCATGGTCTTGCGGGAAAGGTCTTTTCTGTGTGTGGCTATCGACGGGCACAATTAACTTGTTTTTCTTGAAGCTTGTTTCTCTTTATTGTGCTCATCTGTCGACAAGGACCTTTAGGGCTGTCGACAGGTGTTTACCTGAAGTCATTTTCTTGAGCTTTTGCTCTTGCATTTGAATGTTTGTCTTGCATACATTCACACCTACGTTAAAGAACATTCTAAGTGAGATACAATAAATATATAAATGATCAATTGAAGCATGTTTTTATATGATTGTATCTTACTTAACTTTGTCACTGTCATCATGTTTCAACCATTCCCTCAACATCAATTAACATTGTTCATCATCAAAAACATTTAAGTACAAACATCACACATGAGAACCCAACAGGATACTAATAACATGGTATCATTAACATGAGTATAACCATACAATCACATGCTTGCATACTTATTCTTAATCATTGCGCAGTTCTACATATTAATCATGGAAACATGTACAATGAAGGTAACACTCCTAGCATGATATCTAACTCACTTCACATGCAAATATAACATTTCACTCTACATTTAGCTTGTTGTTTTTATAGAAAATTTATCACAATTACATGACACTTGCATATAGTCCACATTAAACTACACAACATAATACTAAACACATGTACATCAAGTTGTTATAATTCATGGATATAAAAACATGCACTTAAACTTGGTACTAACATAATATCACTTTTATCATTTGATAAGAATTCTATTAACACATGCAATTTACTTCATGACATATTCATCTACACTTACTTTCACATTCTCACATGTTCACTTACACACTATTTCGCATGGTTTTCATATAGGTTTTCACTTGCACATTCACGATCACATATCACGTCATTTTGCACATAACATGTGCCATGTTCACATATATTTTGCACATACCTTGTGCCACAATCACATGTCATTTTTCACATTATACTTATGTTAATTTATCTTACACAATGCCAAGACATAGCCCAAACCACCACTAGACGATCATATAGCACATGCACATTCACATTCATGTACTTAATCACCATACTTAAGCACTAAGCATAGTAATCAAGTCTTGGTTCCTGCAGAAATTGGGGAAAGCCTTTCCCACCATTACCAGTGGAACCTGTCCACCTCCAGGATTTCACAAGACCCTTGTCCAGGATATCACAATTCATCAAGACCCTTGTCCAGGGTGTCACAATTTATCAAGACCCTTGTCCAGGGTGTCACATATCATATTTGAGCTTTCCCGTAGGGGTACTACTATAGTATAGCTCCAAGCATCTAGGGTGGCATTGTCTTATGGGCACATTTCAATTATCTTATCACATTATACATTTCACCCACACATGCATTTCTGTGTTCAATGTGTTCTAGATGATACAACCTAGACTCATGCACAGAATATTATTTCAAAATCATTGTGATTAAGTCAATGTCTTTGGTACTATGTGAGTATGAAAGGTTATAACTAAGTATAAAGGCCCAATTTTCTCCTTGTACAAAAACAAATAGTGAACAAACTCATTGAAATTGAGGACAATAAATAAGAATGCACAGAAGAAGGTCATTTCTCGACAGCTGAAAGGTGGTTGTTGACAACTACTGCGAAACAGAAGGAATGTGGTTCTGGAAGAGGGGATCTGTCGACAGCTGGTGTCCTGGCTATCGACAGCTACAGCAAAAGCAGTGTTGAGGCTTTGAATTGAGGAACATGTGGACCAAATGATTGAGATACGATGACAAGATGATTATGAAGGGTGTCGCTCAACCATCTCACTCAAACCACTTTGACTTACTCCCCCATAATGTGTGCATGTGGTAAAACAACATTCAAGCAATTCAAGCATTTGCAGGACAATCAATTTGCACAGAATTAGTACACACATGATATTCATTGAATTTTTCAAAGTCCAAGTGTAGCATCCCGAAAAATTTATTAAATAAAAATTTTAATAAATAGAAATAAATAATTTCCACAATATCGGAGTATTTAAAATGTACGTTCCACTATCGTACATGCAAGGACACCTCAGAAAATTCCGTAAAAATTATAAATCAACCCCAAACATAATTTCTAAATGTTCCACAAAGAAATTTGTGCCAATAAAAATTGGATTAGCCAAGTTTAAACCATTTTGCGACTTATTATCGTAATTCATAAATAAGTCGAAAAATCATTATCACACGTACTTGGATGAGTCAGAAAAATAAATAAAAATCATAGATGGACTTTAAATAATATCCTCTAATGAGCCATCAATAAATTTGGGTCAATAAAAATCATTTGGGCTAGGTTTAAGAGTTATTGTGATTAATTATCCAAATTAGGAAATAAGTCAGAAAATCGGTAACACGGAAATATGACACAGCCATAAATTAAATAGAAATATTAAAAAGACTTCCCACATTATATATTGATGACCCATTATTGATATTGGGCCAATGGATCACTTTTGGCCCAAGAATCAAATGGAGCATGAATAATACCCCTAAATTCGCAGCCCTAATTGAGCTAAAAATGGAAAGAGGTAATTAGGGTAAAATTGGAGGCAATAATGCTCTCTTGGCAACCCAAATTCGTGCCTAGCCATCCATGGAGGTTGCTTGATGGCCAAGACTCTCTAATGGAGGAAGAGACCTTCAAAATATGGAAAGACACAAGCTAAAACTGCAACTCTCCTTTCCTTGTTGCATTATGACTTCCAAAAGCCATAGATGCTTAAATACTCTCCACCAAACCCTTGGGAATGAGTTTACATCTTGTTGGGGTCATGTGGAGGAGCTCTTGGTGGATGGGGAGCAGAGGATCGAGAACACTGCAGAGTGTCGACACAGCCTTATGATTTTGTTAGAAGTAATAAATCTCAATATCCTCAAATGCTAAGGAGTCAAACCAAGATCAGATCTCATTCTGGAAAAGTTAAGAATAAGTTTAACAGAAAATACATGAATGAAGATGCTTCAAAATATCTTGAAAATAGGAAAAAAGAATAAAAACCAGCATGATCTCAGGAATGTGAATAATTTAAAAGTGGACAAACAACTTTGGATTCCTAAAGATTTGCTTTCTTATGTTCTTGATCTGGGAGGCATTGTGGGACCCAAATGTACTTGGGTTCCAAAGAATCTTCTTTGTTTGTGTGTGCAAGTGTGTCTTACAGCCAAGAACAACTTGTGGTATCTTGATAGTGGCTGTTAAAGACACATGACGGGAGACAAAGAAAAGTTATGTCTCATATCTGAAAAGAAGTCCGGTCATGCTACTTTTGGAGGAAGCAATAAAGGTAAGATTATTGGTTCCGTAAAGGTAGGTAAAAATCTTTCAAACTCCATTGATGGTGTTCTTTTGGTGGAATGTTTGGAGTAAAACCTTCTAAGTATAAGTCAACTGTGTGACAATCTTTCTCACAAAAGTGATGCTCTCATGGAATTTCAATAATTCTATAAGAAAATCCTTCAAGAAGGAAAGTGCAAAATAATTTCAATCAAGTCTGACCATGGTGGTGAATTTTATAATACTGATTTTGAAAATCTTTGCAGGGAAGAAGGAATATCATACAAATTCTCAACACCGAGAACCCCAGAACAAAATGGAGTGGTAGAGAGGCAAAATCGAACATTGGTGAGTTGGCAAGAACAATGTTCATTGAAAGTGGGTTGCCCAAAAAATTCTGGGCGGAAGTAGTAAACACTTCTTGCTATATCATAAATCATGCAATGGTAAGGCCACTAAGTAAAAAAACTCCTTATGAACTTCTGAAAGTTAAGAAACTTTCCATTACTCATTTTAAAGTGTTTGGTGCAAAATACATTATTCTGAACAACAATAAAAGTGATTTGGATAAATTTGAACTCAAGAGTGAGTTGGGGATTTTTTCTTGGTTACTCTATTCATTCTAGAGCATATAGAGTTTTTAATGTCAATGATTAAACTGTTTAAGAATCCTCTCATATAACTTTTGATGAACTTCATGATGATGTGTGCAAGGAAAAGGATGATGGAGAATTTCTGGAAAAGGAAGATGCAAACAACAAGATAGGAAAGGAGTCTGCCACAAATACAAGCTCAGGTGATGAAGATGGGCAAGAGACAGTAGCTGCCAATGAAAACATAAATCAACTGAACATCAGAATGCTAAGGGATCATCCTCAAGACAACATCATTGGTAACCTACTTGATTCACCCAGAACAAGATCTCATTTAAAACTTATTTTTGAAATAGATCAAACAGCTCTTGTTTCACAAATTGAACCTAAAAATGTTGAAGGTGCATTAAAAGATGCTTTTTGGATTAATGCCATGCAAGAAGAGCTGAATCAATTTGAAAGAAATAAGGTTTGGCATTTGATTCCAAGACCTTCTTCTCAAAGTGTCATTAGAACTAAATGGGTTTTTACAAATAAAACAAGCGAAAAAGGCAAGATAATAAGGAATAAGGCTAGACTAGTAGCAAAAGGTTATAATTAAGAATTTGGAATTGACTTTGAAAATCTTTTGCTCCTGTAGCTAGGCTTAAGGCAATCAGAATTTTACTCCCATTTGCATGTGCTCACTGTATTAAATTACAGCAAATGGATGTTAAGAGTGCGTTCTTAAATGGCTTAATAAAAGAGGAAGTTTTTTTTGAACAACCCCCTAGATTTGAATGCACTGATTTTCCTAACCATGTGTTTAAGCTTGAGAAAGCACTCTATGGATTAAAACAAGCTCCAAGGGCTTGGTATGACAGACTGAGCTCATTCCTTACAGGTAAAGGGTATTGTAGAGATAAAGTAGATCAAACCCTTTTTACTAAGATGCAAGAAAAAGATATTTTGGTTATTCAAATTTATGTTGATGACATAATATTTGGATCAACAAAATCCTCTTTGTATAAGGAATTTGCTGATTTGATGACAAGTGAATTTGAAATGAGCTTCATGGGAGAACTAAAATTTTTCCTTGGGTTGCAGGTTGTTCAAACTAAGGAAGGAACATTCATAAATCAGTCAAAATACATATAAGATTTGCTAAAGAAGTACAAAATGGAAAATACCAAAGCAATGACAAAACCAATAAGCACAACATTGAGTTTGGATGCTGATTTGAAAGGTAACTTGGTAGATCCAAAAACTTACAGAGGTATGATCGGATCCTTTCTTTACCTAACATCATCTAGACCTAATATACAGTTCTCTGTATGCATGTGTGCTAGATTTCAGGCTAGTCCTCAAGAATCCCACTTGAGTGCTGCAAAAGAATTTTCAGATATCTGGCCGTAACTCATGAATTGGGATTGTGGTATCCTGCATCTAGTGAGTATAATTTGATATCTTATTCAGATGCGGATTATGCTGGTTGTAAATTGGATAGAAAAAGTATTAGAGTAATACTAAATGAACTCCAATTTCATTAATAATCCACCAAACTTCATTACAACCACTAATATCTCATTAACTTCATTAACTAACTATTACATCAATGTGTCAGAGCCAAAACTAGGGCCCAGAGCATTTTATTGAAAATCAAACTAATACATCAAGACTAACTGGCTCATTCTATGCTAACTAACCACTAAAGCAAATGGTTGTTGAAATGGTCACTCCTGAGCATCATCCTCAGTCCCGTCCTCGTGAGTGTGGTCATCATCATACTCACCTGAAACACATTTAATAAAAACGCAGGATGAGCGAATAACGCACAGTACGACTTAATATCTCATGAACACAAGCATGGTTTAAATGATTAATGTCTTAATGGCAGGTTAACTAGAGAGAAGAGTCATGTAGATCACATAATAATAACGAGAGAACAATAGCATCTGGTATAGGGAAAATAGTTCAACGAGAATGATAATAGAATGGCCATGTAACGATATATCATGTAATTTGCACAACGTGCTCTAGTAACGATAACAAGTGTACTGGTATAGATAGTACTTTGATTGTCATAGATTAATCTTGATAGTATGCTGGCACTGGATGCATGTCGTAACACATCCTTGATCATTTTAACTCCCATGGGCACTGGCACTTTTCGGGCGCTCCTCCTAGGACCTGATCAGTCCCCATTGCGCTGGCATTAATTATTTCATTATCTTAGACATTCACAAGAATGGCCAATAGAGTACCAAGAAGAGATAAGAGAGTACTAGACAAGATAGATGAGAGCATAAACAGAACGTGAACAGATGAGAAAATATAGAGAGCAGATAAGATAGGGGGTATTATCATAAAATCACATAAAACATCGATAGTACGGTTGCACGGCACACCACCGCTGGCCGAAATCTGGGAGAAGTCACCCCCACCCAATAGTCATGCTGTGTACACAGGCTAGATGGTCCGGCGTGATCATAAGATAAGGAAAGAACATACTAAGGCCATGGATCGTATTGATCCCTAAGGTGTAACAGGTTTTAGGGTACAACCAGCTCGTTGGCTAAGGACGTGCGCCAAAGCCAAGAAGACTTACGGAGGTCTTGACAAGGAGTCTCTGGCCAAGTCGAGAGTATTCCCGATGGAGATGTGGTCCAAGTCAAAAGATAGTATTTATGAAAATTTTCTCATGGTATGAGAACAAGTACATGCGGGGGTATAGAGCAAACATGAGGGTTCGGGTTCATGGTAATAGCAGGGTTTCAAGCAATTAATTCACCAAAATGGATGAGCAAAATACAACAAGATGAGAGGGCTTTTGAAGAGGTTCATGAAGTCTATCTACGGTAATTTTTACACGAATTACCTTGAGAGATTGCCTACCTTTTTCGCGGAGTAAGAAAACCCTAGTTTAGAGACGAAATGTGAAGGAGAAGATCCAAGTTCCAGCCTTCTCCTCCGAGCTCCCACAATCCTAGCCTCCCTCCTTTGTCCTCCAAGTTCTCTACTACGGTTTTGGGTTGAATGGGAATGAAAAAGGAGTGTTTTGATGGCTAATAGAGTCCTAACAAGCCTAAAACTCCTCCTTTCCCATTTAACTCCGAATTTCTATCTTTATCTTCCACTTTCCTTCCTTTATCTTCTAATTAGGGTTGGGAAGAGAGCCAATTTCATGGCCAAGGGTTTGGTTTGGGTAAGGACTCTTATTTTGGATATTTATGGGTTATTTAATATTTATCTTAACCATTTACTATTTATTAGTTAATTAAATCCGAAATTGGGATATTTAATTCCCATTCCATGGTGAGCTTCACACAATTGGGCCCATCTAATTAGGTTTGAATCATTAGGGCAACCCATTAATAATTTAACTTAATGGGTATTAGTTAAATCCCTTCTATTTCTCTCAATTTCTATTTATTCTCTCTTTATTCAATTAAAACAATTTTTCTCATTTATTAAATATTTTTTTTTATTTAGATTTTAAAAATCAAGGTTGCTACATCCTCTCCCTCTTAAAAATAATTTGGTCCCCAAATTCATATGATCGTAAGAGGAACAATGACTTACTGAATAACTTCGGACAACTCCGTCGCATTAATGCTTCGGGCTCCCACGTGGCCTCTTCGACTTCGTGATTTCTCCATAATACCTTTAATACGGGTATAGATTGATTGCAAAGCTATTGCATCTTCTTGTCCAAGATCTTTACTGACCTTTCTTCATAGGTCATGTCTTTGTTCAAATTGATATCATCATAGCTGATTACGTGTGACGAATCATACATGTACTTCCTCAACATTGATCATAGGACACATTGTGTATGGTTGAGAACTGGGGAGGTAGAGCTAGTCAGTACACTACCTCACCAACTCGCTCCAACACTTCAAATGGACCTATTAATCTTGGTCTCAACTTGCCTTTCATCCCAAACCTTTGAAATACTCTGGTCGGGGATACTTTCAGCATTACATGATCTCCTGTCTGAAACTCTAAATCTCTCCTTCACTTATTAGCATAGCTCTTCTGCCTAGACTGAGCTACCTTAATCCTATCTCTGATAATCTGTATATCCCTGCTAGTGCTCTGCACCATGTCTGGTCCCAGCCATTGCTGTTCACCTACTTCATTCCAGCATACTGGCGATCTGCAGCTCTTGCCACACAGTGCTTTGAATGATGCCATCTTGATGATGGCCTGATAGCTATTGTTGTAGGCAAATTCTATTAGAGACAACTACTCATTCCAGTATCCTTCAAATCTATAGTGCAAGCACGCACCATGTCTTCCACAATCTGATTTGTCCTTTCTGTCTGTGCATCTGTCTAAGGGTGGAAAGCAATGCTGAAGTTGAGTTTAGTACCCAACGCTGTCTAAAGTCCCTTCCAGAATCTAGATGTGAATCTGGGGTCACGATCTGAGACAATGGACACGGGGACTCCATGTAATCTTACTATCTCTTTCACATATAAGGCTGCTAGCACATCAACACTCCAAGTACTCTTAATGGCAAGGAAGTGTGTGGATTTGTTTAAACAGTCCACAATGACCCAGATAGCATCGAGTCCACCACGAGTTCGGGGTAAACCCATGATGAAATCCATTCCAATGCTTTCCCACTTCCACTCGGGTATGTCTAGGGGTCTAAGTACACCCGTAGGACGACGGTGCTCGGCTTTCACCTGTTGGCAAGTGAGGCAGTGTGCGACATGCTCAGCCACCTCACGCTTCATGTTTGGCCACGAAAATGACCTTTTCATATCTTGGTACATCTTGGTTGCGCCTGGATGAATTGTGTGTTTGGTCTTGTGGGCTTCATCCATTAGTTTCCTTTTCAACTCTTCATTGTAGGGCACACATGTCCTAGCTTGGAATAATATCCGTCCATCTTCAGCGATGGAGAAGTCTAGCTTGTCAGCTATAGTCTCCCTGACTCGAACTAGGAATGGATAGTTTGCCTGATGCTCTCTGATTTCGGCAAATATGTCAGGTTGAGCTCTAAGGTTAGCAACTATCATCTTATCACTTCTCTGCTCAATGTTCAGATCCAGTCTGGCAAATTGTTCTAATAATTGCATCTCACCCATTATTAGACAGGATAAGGAAGCTACTGGCTTTCTGCTAAGTGCATCAGCTACTACATTACCTTTACCTGGGTGGTATTGGATATTGAAATCAAAGTCTTTCAAGTACTCCAACCATCTCCGTTGTCGCATGTTGAGCTCCTTCTGAGAAAATAAATATTTAAAACTCTTGTGGTCGGAGTATACAATAAATTGCTCCCCATATAGGTAATGCCTCCAGATTTTGAGTGCAAAACCCACCACAGCTAATTCTTAGTCATGGACTGCATAATTGACTTCATGTGGCTTCAATTGTCTTGAAAAATAAGCAATCACCTTCTCATTCTGCATTAGTACATAGCCTAGACCTATTCCAGATGCATCAGTGTAGACTGAGAATCCTGCGCCTTCGACTGGTAATTCTAGGACAGGTCCAGAAGTCAACAACTACTTCATGGTCTGGAAGCTCTTCTCACACTCCTTGCTCCAGACATATGGGTTCTTTTTCCGCATGAGATGAGTAAGAGGTATAGCTATCTTGGAAAAGTTTTTTATGAACCGACTGTAATATCCAGCCAGTCCAAGAAAGCTACTAATTTCAGTGACATTGGTCGGCCTTTCCCAGTTGAGTACGGCTTCTACCTTGGAAGGATCAACAGCGATACCATTTTTGGAAATAACGTGGCCTAGAAATGACACCCCCTCGAGCCAGAATTCACATTTGCTCAATTTGGCGTAGAGTTGGTTGTCCCGCAAAATCTGCAGAGCAATCCTCAAATGCTCCTCATGCTCTTCTTTGGTCTTGGAGTATATCAGAATATCATCAATAAAGACCACGACAAACTTGTCGAGGTAGGGCCGATAGATGCTGTTCATTAGTTGCATGAAAGCTGCAGGAGCATTGGCTAGTCCAAAAGGCATGACTACAAATTCGTAATGACCGTACCTACTTCTGAAAGTCGTCTTGTAAATGTCTGCATCTTTAATCCTCATCTGATGATATCCTGATCTTAGGTCAATCTTAGAAAAATATTTGGCTCTTGATATCTGATTAAATAATTCATCGACACGCGGCAGGGGGTACTTGTTCTTAATGGTAAGATTGTTCAAGTACCTGTAATCGATACATAACCTCATGCATCCGTCCTTCTTCTTGACGAACAACATTAGTGCTCCCCAAGGAGAAGTACTCAGCCTGATAAATCCCTTTTCCAGAAGTTCCATCAGTTGCTCTTTCAATTCTTTAAATTCAGCGGGGGACATCCTGTAAGGTGACCGTGAAACCGGTGCAGCTCCAGGTACGAGATTAATTGACAAATTCACATCTCTCTCAGGTGGAATGCCTGGCAGCTCATCGGGAATCACGTCGGGATATTCTTGTGCTATATGAATGTCTGATATTTTTATTGCTTTCTTTTCAACCATAATTATGGCAAGAAATGCCACACAACCCTTTCTTATCATGTTTTGTGTCTTTATAGAAGGGACGAGCGACAAGTGTCTCTTGTGTCTACGTCCCGTGAAGGTCAGCTTAGGGAATTCACTAAAAGTAATCTTCCCTCTTCTACAATCAACACAAGCCCCATAAGTATATAGCCAATCGGCTCCCAGAATAACATCGTAGCCCTCCATGGGTATACAAATCAGGTCAGCTGTAAGGTTAAGTTCACCAACCTTAACATCAGCTAAAGGAAAGTATTTGTTGAGTTGGGCCTTTTCTCCCAATGGTGTAGTAACAGGCAATTCAAATTGCATAGATGCATGTTTTTCATTTAATGTATCAACAAATGCTTGTGATATGAACGAATATGTTGCGCCAGTATCAAACAAAACAAATGCTGATTAAGAAAAGACTGGTAGTGTACCTTCCACCACTCCGCCTTCCTCGGTGGTGTCCACTTCTTGCAGGGCCTGCAGTCGGCCTGGCTTCTTCTGTCCCATAGGATGCTTTTCATTTTCTTTCAGCAATGGGCACTCGGGAATCCGATGCTCTCTGCTCCCACAATGAAGGCATGCACCTGCCTTCCTCCAGCAATCTTCTGCAGTATGGCCCAGCTTGTCACAGGGTTTGCATCTGGGCTTGTTGTTTGGGGTAGTAGAAGTAGGGACTTTGGGCTTTCGCTCCTGGCTTGGCCCATCAGTGATACTTAACGGCCTTTTCTTGCTATTAGTAGGCTTGCTCGGTGCTCTAGAAGTTTGCTCTTTCTTGACCATTCTGCCCTTGATGCGCTCAGTGAGTTCAGTTGCATCCTCCAGGCATTGTGCTCGCTTGACCATCTCGGAATAGGTCTGAATGTCAAATGGTGCTAGTTGAGTGATATATGCGGGTCTGAGCCCGTTGAGGAATCTCTTCACCTTCATCCTCTCAGTGCTAACCAGATAATTGGCGTAGCGAGCCAATCGGGAGAACTATGCCTCATATTCTGCAACAGTCAGGTTCCTTTGTTTCAGAGCGGCGAACTCGGCGGCTTTCCTTTCTTGAACTCTTTCTGAAAAATATTTGGAGTTGAAATACTCCTTGAATTCATTCCATGTCATTTGCGCATCAGCCCTTGTAGCCTCAATGGACTCCCACCATGCACGGGTGTCCCTTTCAAGCTGGAAGGTTGCCAACAATAGCTTATCACCTTCTGCACATTGCATAACGCGGAAGATGTGCTCGGTCTCCTTGAGCCAATTTTCTGCCTCATCGGGGTCGGTGGTACCACTGAATTAGGGTGGATTCATGTTGCAGAAATTTCGGTGCAATTCACTAGCTCCTCGGTTGTTATTGTTGTTATTGTTGGCTCCAGCCGCTTGAAGTAAGGCTTGAGTAAGCTGCTGAATAGTCTGCTGCATATCGTGGAGTTGTGCAAGCTCCGCTGCCATGGTTTAAGTTCCTTCAAAAAGAAATTTTAATATAAGATAATTGAGTTTGCACTAAGTTTGTGCATGTGTGAGTTTATTTTATCTTAATTACCCTTGGTTCAACCCTTCTCACATAGGTATGGAATTAGACTCTAAGTCAAGTCAGGTCAAACCTAGATCATCCTATACTTAAGAATAACCTAGGCTCTGATACCACAAAACTGTAATGCCCCGACGCGGAATATCGGAGCGATATTACGGTTATTAAATAGTACAATAAATACAAATCATTGCACAAATGGAGTAATACTAAATGAACTCCAATTTCATTAATAATCCACCAAACTTCATTACAACCAATAATATCTCATCAACTTCATGAACTAATTATTACATCAACGTGTCAGAGCAAAAACTAGGGCCCAGAGCATTTTATTGAAAATCAAACTAATACATCAGGACTAACTAACTCATTCTATGCTAACTAACTACTAAAGCAAATGGTTGTTGAAATGGTCACTCCTGAGCATCATCCTCAGTCCCGTCCTCGTGAGTGTGGTCATCATCAGACTCACCTGAAACACATTTAATAAAAACATAGGATGAGCGAATAACGCCCAGTAGGACTTAATATCGCATGAACACAAGCATGGATTAAATGATTAATGTCATAATGGCAGGTTAACTAGAGAGAAGTGTCATGTAGATCACGCAACAATAACGAGAGAACAATAGCATTTGGTATAGGGAAAATAGTTCAACGAGAATGATAATAGAATGGCCATGTAACGATATATCATGTAATTTGCACAACGTGCTCTAGTAATGATAACAAGTGTACTGGTATTGTAATACCCTATATAAGAATATGTTAAATGGACTAAATCAGCAGACTACCAACAACCCGGACTAGTCATTTTCAGAGCTCGAGATGGAAAAGAACTCTGAAGTTAAGCGTGCTCAGTTAGGAGTAGTCCTAGAATGGGTGACCTTCCTGGGAAGTCTACCAACTGACACGGTTGTTGGGCCAGTTTGCTGGTTGGGTCGTCACCAATGGTATCAGAGCCTTACCCAGCCGGAAGTGCAGGAACTAAGTGCCACACAGGACAAAGTGCTACGCTATGGGAGCCATCTCTTGAAGCCATAATGGCGCAAAGTGCTACATAGTGGGAGCCACCTCTTGAACCTGTGGGGGCCACCTCTAGAATCCTGCCTGCCTGGGGTTTGATTGTGTGCTATGTGTGAGCAGCGACGAGGACGTCGCTTATATAAGAGGGGTAGATTGTAATACCCCATATAAGAATATGTTAAATGGACTAAATCAGCAGACTACCAACAACCTGGACTAGTCATTTTCAGAGCTCGAGATGGAAAAGAACTCTGAAGTTAAGCGTGCTCAGTTGGGAGTAGTCCCAAGATGGGTGACCTTCCTGGGAAGTCTACCAACAGACACGGTTGTTGGGCCAGTTTGCTGGTTGGGTCGTCACAGGTATAGATAGTACTTTGATTCTCATAGATTAATCTTGATAGTATGCTGGCACTGGATGCATGCCGTAACACATCCTTGATCATTTTAACTCTCATAGGCACTGGCACTTTTCGGGCGCTCCTCCCAGGACCTGATCGGGCCCCATTGCGTTGGCATTAGTTATTTCTTTATCTTAGATAATCACAAGAATGACCAATAGAGTATTAAGAAGAGATAAGAGAGTACTAGACGAGAAAGATGAGAGCGTAGAGAGAATATGAACATATGAGAACATATAGAGAGCAGATAAGATAGGGGTATTATCGTAAAATCATGTTAAATATCGATAGTACGGTTGCACGGCATACCACTGCGGGCCGACAATCTGGTAGAAGTCACCCCCACCCACTAGCTGTGTGGTGTACACAGGCTATATGGTCCGGCGTGATCATAAGATAAGGAAAGAACATACTAAGGCCATGGATCGTACTAATCCCTAAGGTGTAACGGGTTTTAGGGTACAACCAGCTCCTTGGATAAGGACGTGCGCCAAAGCCAAGAAGACTTACGGAGGTCTTGACAAGGAGTTCCTGGCCCAGTCGAGAGTATTCCCGATGGAGAGGTGGTCCAAGTCAAGAGAAAGTGTGTAAAACCAAGGTCCGTCGTGCCTCGAGTGCTCGAAGGCTGAGGGAAACGGCAACGGTATTCAAAATGCGCGTATAAAACAAAGACAATTACAAATAATTAAATAGGGAAATTTAGTCATTTATTTCGCTAATTTACCAGATATATTATTGAATAATTTATTAGGGTCAAATGGCAATTAATAATGTTATGTGTGTGCAAGTGTAAAGAAATCATGAGGATATGATAAAATGTGCAAATTGACTTTTAATTAATAAGAATTATTTAATTATGATCTAATGAAAATACTCAGGTCAATGTTTAAGCTTAATAGTACATGGTTTAACTTGTACAAGGGTTATATGGCAATTAATGTAGGGATATGGGCACAAATAGAGGTTCTGGCCGCAAATCATTAAATCGTGGCGGGCCTACCCGTCGCGATTCAAGTCGCGACGGGCGGCTCAGGAGCGATCTGCAGACCGGGACAGCCTGGCTCGGACCGGGAGGGAAACACGGCGGCGAGGCCCGCCGCATTCAAGACGTGATCGGGCTGCCAACCGCAACCCGTCTGGTGTCACGGCGGGTCACGCCGTCGCGATATCAGAAGGGGGTCCGACCCATTTCCCATTTTCCAGAGCGATTCCTATTTGATACAGGGTACTTGTAAATTCTATATAAAATCGCACGATGATCCAAAAATCACGAAACTAGTTTTAAATGAAATCAGACACATAGGTCTATCAACATGTATGATTAAGTTGAAAATAGACAAGGTTTAGGCTTACTTGGATTGGATTATTTTAGTGACCTAAACATGCACAGTCAAGGTTCAACAAATTAATTAACAATGGATACCTGATGGAAATTATCAAAATTAGGGGCGTTCAAAAGGTAACATGATGTTGTATTTCTGCAAATTTTCTCATGGTATGAAGTCAAGTATGCACGAGGTTTACAAGCAACGATGAAGGGTCAGGTGTATAGATCTGAAAGGCATTCAAAGAATTAATTCTCCCTCATGGGAGGTCAAAATAGAGTGAAACTAGGAGCATTTGAAAGCTAACCCGATGTAGTATTTATGAGAATTTTCTCATGGCATGAGAACAAGTACATGTGGGGGTATAGAGCAAACATGAGGGTTCGGGTTCATGGTAGCAGTAGGGTTTCAAGCAATTAATTCACCCAAATGGACAAGCGAAATATAACAAGATGAGAGGGCTTTTTAAGAGGTTCATGAAGTCTACCTAGGGTAATTTTTACACGAATTTAACTCGAGAGATTGTCTACCTTTTTCGTGGAGTAAGAAAAACCTAGTTTGGAGACGAAATGTGAAGGAGAAGATCCAAGTTCTAGCCTCCTCCTCCAAGCTCCCACGATCCTAGCCTCCCTCCTTCATCCTCCAACGTCTCTACTGCGGTTTTGGGTTGAATGGGAACAAAAATGGAGTGTTATGATGGCTAATAGAGTCCTAACATGCCAAAAACTCCTCCTTTCCCATTTAACTCCGAATTTCTATCATTATATTCCACTTTCCTTCCTTTATCTTCTAATTAGGGTTGGGAAGAGAGCTAATTTCGTGGCCAAGGGTTTAGGTTTGGGTAAGGACTCTTATTTTGGGTATTTATGGGTTATTTAATATTTATCATAACCCTTTACTATTTATTAGTTAATTAAATCCGAAATTGGGATATTTAATTCCCATCCCATAGTGGCCTTCACACAATTGGGCCCATCCAATTAAGGTTTGGATCATTAGGGCAACCCATTAATAATTTAACTTAACGGGTATTAGTTAAATCCCTTCTATTTCTCTCAATTTCTATTTATTCTCTCTTTATTCAATTAAATCAATTTATCTCATTTATTAATTTTTTTTTCTTTTTATTTGGATTTTAAAAATCAAGGTTGCTACAACATATATCCTTAGTGCACATTAGTGGCTTCGTGCCTGATTACTATTACATGTTAAAAGTTCTTGCTCGTGCGTGCGTGCTTGCTTGCTTGTCAAATGGTCAATCTTGTTACATGCTATCTTGTTCTTGCTCGTTACCATATTGCTAGATCATTGTTCACTCTATCTTGAGATCTTGAATAGAACCTTCTTGCTAGACTAATCTTTACATCTCTTGATTATACTATCTTGCATGATACACTGTACACGTGTTACTACCGACGTTTTAATTGCGTTGTACATATCATGTTCATAGTTTCTAGCTTTTCAATTGTTAAATACTTATATCATTGTTGGAATATGTAAATCCTACTTGGCGAGTGAGCTCATTACCTACTTTCCAACCTTTCAGGTGATCAAGACATTGATGACGTAGAGAACCAAGACTATACTGGGGATGATCAAGAGTGAAGAGTGCTCACTTCGAAGTCTTGTTATCTTAGCATCATAGTTTTATAGATGTGGATGTGAGTACTAGAAAATTGTAGTAGGAGTGAGGATAGTATGTACTTTTCCCTTTATTTGAGTCTCAAGTCCTATAGTTCGACATGGAATTGGAATATGTATTAGTTCTCATCTAAAATGAAATGAAGAGCTTGAGTTTTATTATGAGCTCAAATAGTTGTGTTACATGTGATTGCTCTCTAGAGACTTATTTGCCTACTGTTCATGTCTCAACGCTCAAATGAAATTCTTCTGCTACCATGCTTTGGGACGTAACAGTTTAGTGGTATCGGAGCCTAGGAAACAATCAGAATATTTAAGTCCTAGGTTTGAGTAACATAGGAACCTACGTCATGGATATTATACATAGTACCTGGTGGGAATGGGTAGAGACGGGGAATATGTTAGAATGAACTCAGTACTCTTACCCATTTACCCTTACGATGTATCTAGAGACATTAATTGGTTTCTATCCTTTTCTCGGGAACCTTATAACTACTACACTTAAATGGCAATGGCATGCAACCAGTGGTAGGCTATGCAGGAAATTGTGGCAGGACTCACCCAAGCCCTGTAGAATGTAGTGTAGGCTGGAAACCAAGCAGCCGCTAGGAATGGAGCAGGCGATCTTCATCGCAACTTCAGGAGTATGAATCGCCCTCACTTCTTCAGATCACCTGACCCAGACGAAGTTGAAAACTGGCAAGAAGAAATAGAAAGGACATTCCAAGTAATGCAATGCACTAATCGGGAAAGGGTGCTACTTGCTACTTTTCAATTTAACAAGGATGCTAGGGCATGGTGGAAGGCCACATCGGTTCACCTGCCTAATATGACGGAGCTAGAATGGGAAGGATTCCTGGAAATATTCCGGGGAAAATACTTTTCTGAAAGGGTGAAAGAAAAGAAAGCTGTGGAGTTTGCCGCTATAAGGCCCTCGAATTTTGTTCACATTATGTATGTTTAATTTTGTGCATATGTATATATAAATATATATGTTTATTTCTGTGCATATAATTTATTTATTTAAATGTGCATATAGTATTTAACTATTGTTGTGCATATTGTATGTATTTATTCTATGTATGTAGGTTTATTTGATATTTCTGTGTTCTGTTTAAAATCCGTGGTTAACGTCAACATCACCTGACATTAACAACAGGTTGACGACAACCTATGTGCCATTGACTTCATGGCCGGGGGATATAGACATCCAGATCGATGGGCGCCTACTTCCTGTTAATGACAGCTAAGTGGCCGTTTACTTCTCCGTTTATGTCTGGGATTCTAGACTTGAAATGGCTGCATTTTCTCCAAGTTCTGATTAGGAAACCTATCCCAACGGTGGGAAAACATAATCCTAAGCATACCCCGACCCTTAGCCCTATAAAACCTAGTGATTTCGGCTAGACTAAGACCTTTGGTTCGAAGGGAAAAGCTAGGGCTTTGTTGAGAGAAAACCAGACTTTTGCAAGGCTTGATCCGGTGATTTTGTGGTTCTTCTAGTGATTTTCTTTGACTGGGAGATACTCTTGGTGGTCAAGAAACTTCCCCAACTCCGAAGATCAATCTGCACAAGCAGGAAGACCGGATTTGGGAGAGAGATCTGCACCTTCTTGGCTTGGCCGACGAGAACTTCTTCAACAAATTGAAACCTTTAGACATTTATTTCTAGGCAAGTAATCGAGGGGTATCATCCCTAGACATGTCCCCTAGGTCCTAGATTTTTTTTTGGATTTTAATTGGTGTCTTGGAACCCCCAATTCTCCTTTTTATTTGAGTTCAATCTACACCTTCTGAAGATAGGAGGTTGACGGCAACCTTGTTGCCGCCAAGTTCCTGAGTTGACGGCAGCATAGTGTGCCGTTAACCCATGTTGACGGCAAGGCCCTTACCGCCAAGTTCATCAGGTTTTTCAAAACTATGGTCTTGATCTCTGTGTTGTTAATTTCGAACTTCTGGTGTCTGTACATGCTGTAAAAATTGTGATTGGTCAGGTATGGTCTTTAGGTCATATCATAAGGTTCTGTCAAATTTATGAGCATGTCTTTAATTAATATAAATTCTATATAGGTGAAATAATCATGAATTGACAAGGTTTAATCCTGAATAAATAGATTTACTGCATGTTAATGTTCCATAGAATTTTCATGATCTTAGGGTTAATGTTCACATGTTTTAAACTTGTTAGAACTGACTGTTTTGTTGTTGACCATGTTAAAGTTAATATGTTATTAAATTTGCTTGAAATCTGGTTAAATTGTTAAAAATAGTTTTATAGTTTCAAAAAATCTAAAAATTTAGACATATGACATATTTCATATATAGAGTCCGTGGTAAAAATTTGATATTATTCTGACTCCCTTGGGTACTGTTTGCTTTTAACAAGGTTAATTACGCCATGTTAAGCATGTTTGACTTAAGTTATGTAAATTCCAATGTTTAGCAGCATGATTAGGCTCTGTTATGGTTTATTTGTCCCTGTGAAACAGTAGTGTTATGATCTGTAACCTGAGATATGTATGTTTAATTAAAGTGCATGTGAATGGGTTAAATAGTGCATAAAAGTGAATGAAACCATGTGAATAAATGAGATAAGGTGTATCATGTGCCGAGATTGACACTGCTATTATAGAAGGCTATGGAGCCGTACTATAGAAAATTCCCTATGGGAAGGCTCATTGTGTATGTGATATCCTGTGGGCATCAAGATGAAATCCTAGAGGTGGGTAAGTACCACTGGTTAGGGTGGAGAGGGCTTCTCACGGTTCTGCGCAGTTACAAAGATTCGTCACTATATTGCCTAGGTGATGGGCATGTGTTATGTGAATGTGTGTCCTTCTTTATGGTTGTTCGAGCTATGTGTCACGACAATTAAGTGTAAAAGTGTGAAAAATGTGAATATGTGCAATGTGAACATGTGATAGTGTTATGTGAATGTGTTAGCATGTGAAAAGATGTGAAACCATGTGAATGAGATTTAATTATGTTAAAACAGCAAGCTAAAGATGTGAATATGTGTTATAAAAGCAAGTGAAAATGGTTAGATATCATGCTAGGATTGCTAGTTACTATGTGCATAATTTCATGATCTAATTGTGTAGAGTTGTGAAATGATATGAATAGAAATTGAAACCATAAACCATGTTACATATTATGTGTAGAAAGCATGCTATAGGTTACCCTTGGGTAACTGTTAAATGAATCATGTCACGTACATTTCTTTCATTATTTAAAAGAATAGCATGCATGTGATATGTGTAAGGATGTGCATTTAAGTTGCTTGTTGGGTTTTTTTGAAAGACTCATACTTGCTTTAACATATAGGTGAGACAAGTGTCCCCGTTCTAGAGGAGGACTTTCTAGCAACTTGAATTTTTGGAGAAATTAAAATTTAAAAATTTACATGATATTAAAATCTTGATAATTGAAAAATCAAATAAGAGAAAACTAATTAAATTAATTAGAAAATCAAAGAGAAGAGAATTAAATAAAACCCATCAAATGAAAATAAGTAATGGGCTTTGTTAAATGGACCCATTAGAAATTAGTGGGCTAAAAATAGAGATTTTAAAAGGGGAATAATAGAAAAATATCCAAAATTTGTAACTAAAATATTACTTAAATAAAAAGAGGGTATTTAATGGATTAAAATAAGTGATTTGGGTTGGATTTGGAGACCTACCCCAATTGCTTGGCCATGAAATCCTATCTCTCTCAACCCAATTAGGAGATCTCTTGCTTAAAAAGGGGAGAGGAAAAGAGGAAATTCAGAATTAAAGGGAATTAGAGTCCAATTAGGAAATAGAAAGAGGAGAAGCTTAAATACTCTCCTAAAACCCTCATGGCTGGTCCTAGCTCATTCCAAGGGTTTGTTGGACCAGGAAGAGAGGCCAAGAGGAGGAGAATTCGTGGAGAAGAGGAATCTCCCAAGTTCTACCCCGAGTTCTTCAAGTTCTTGCCCTAGAGAGGAAAACCGTGAAAGGTAGGCATTCTCACGAGCATAAATCCTAAAATTTTGTCTGTAGGTTGTCCCAATCATATGGAACTATGCCCTCTGATTTTGTATTTTTCCATCAATACAATCTTTTGTTTCTGAATTTCGAAGTTTTGCAATTTACATGACTCCAAACCCTCTTCATACTTCTTACCTCCATGCATAGTATACCTCAGGCCTCAAAAATTTTATTGGAGGTACTGATGGATGTTAGCTTTCTTTTGCCCTTGAAAGCCCTAATTTTCATCTACCCTATCCGACAAATTAATTCTTTTACTCCAACTGATTACTGTCTTATGTTCTTTCTGTTTAATGTGACTGAAGCATGCCGAAACCTTTGTAGTATTCAAATTCCTATTTACTGCATGTACTTTGGCCTGTCTAGAGTCGATTACAATTGATTTCATGAATTTTCATCTACTGTATGATTTGTTCTGATTTCCTGAAGCACCCTATGTCAAAGAGGGTAAGCTTGGACCGCAATCCAAGACATGTTTGACCCCCTGTCGGACTCAGGCGCAGGCCCTGTGAACGCGATGGCCTGATAAGCCGCGTTTAGAGGTCTTTTCGTGACAGCATCAACCGTCGCGATCTGAATGCGACAGGCACTGCCGTCGTGATCCGTGCGCCTGACCTGACCGAACCGTCGCAATCCTTGCAAGACCCCGTCGCAATCTGTGAACCTGTTCCGCTGAACCCGTTGCGATTTGTATAGGGTCCTATCGAGTTCTGCCTTGAGCCCGTCGCGACCCTTACTGGGCTGCGTTGCGATCTCAGTTTTTGGCCCAAAAAAAACCAGTCTTTTGCAAGTCTTGTTGTTCCACTATAAACCCCATATCATGTTAACCATTTTGCACACAGAAAAACGAAGTGTTAAATTATTGAATATATCTTAAGTAATTCAAGTTAATCACATGACCTATCATATTCTATGATTTCTCTTACACATTGCACCCACTGTGAAACCATCCAAATATGGCTTAATTGACATGAACACGTTACATAATTTATCTGCTAATCTATGTAATTAAATTACCTCTTTCTTAATTATACTTGTGTACGTTTTTGTGTGATGTTTTAGAACACCGATACCGACGCTCCACTGTTCTGGAACTCCTCTAGAATGTCAAGCACTTGTTTCTATATACACACTTTCTTGACTCCGACGAACTCTCCGTCGGATATTCCTTCTGCCGGACTAGTGAGTCTTTGTTCAAGGCCTCCGTAAGTCTCCTCTGTGCATGGATTCCCACATGGTCGACGAGACAGTTGTACCCTAACACCTATTACCCATTTAGGGATCGATATGATCCAAACGGCTATTAGAAGTTCGCTCTTATCTTGATTCACGTCGGACCTCTGCACTTGTGTTTAACATGGCCAGTGGTAGAGTCGTGAGTTCCACCTGACCGCCAACACCAAGTGCATGTGTTGTGCAACTGTTACTATCGCCTGATTACTCGACGTGTTACGTACAATGTCCACTAGCTCTCATCTATGCTCTACTCGCTCATCTTTTCACGTTCACTCTACTATCTCGTCTATTCATCTAGTGCTCTCATCTATTTCCTTGGTACTCTATATTAGCCATTGACTGATTGTCTAAAGATCAACAATATAACCAATGCCAGCACAATGGGGCCCGATCTGGTCCTGGGGAAAGTGCCCGAAAGTGCCATTTGCCCATGGGAGTTAAATGATCAGGATGTCGGCATTACATCCAAGTGCCATACTATCAAGATTAATCTAATGACAATCAAAAGTGCTATATTCTCTCATTGTCTATTGACAACAAAGTGCCATGCTATACTCGTTGTGCTATTGCTATACCTTGTGCTATTGTGCTATGGCCATCTTACTATTCGTGCTATAATTGACGTTCGTGCTATATTTGGAAAGTTGTGCTATTTCGTTCACATGCTATCCTGCTATCTTTTACTTGACTTTCTAGCTCTATCATTAGCTACTCTGCCTTTTAATTCATAAATCATTTAATGTCTGCTTGACTATTGAGATTTAAGTCCTACTAGGCGTTATCGCTCACCATGCGTTATTTGTCTTTGTGTTCTCAGGTGAGACCGAGGATGAACTATACACCCAAGAGGACGGGAACGACCAGGAGTGACGTCACGAGTACCCTAGTGTCCTAGCAATATGTTAAGAGTCATAGTTTAGTCTTTTGTTTATTTCAATGTAATTGGGCCCTATAGATTGTCTTTGATATTGTGGTTGTAACTAGACATTTGGAAGTTATTAATGAGAAGAATTATCTTTAGTGTTATTCATTGTGCAATGGTTTGATGTCTAGTACTTGCTCTGTACCCATTTACTTGCAACTGCCTCACGTTCCGATATTCTGCGTTGGGGCGTGACAGTTTAATGGTATCAGAGCCTAGGTTATTCTTAAGTATAGGATGATCTAGGTTGACTAGCCTCGACTAGAGTCAATTATCCTACCAATGTGAGTTGTGGTTCGAGCCAAGGGTAAGTAGCTAAAATAAACTCACACACGCACGAATTAAATTTCACATCAGTATGATAACAGTAAGCTATTTTTGTAGGAACTAAGCAATCGAGATGGCTTCTCAACATGCTCAATTGAGGGGCATGCAACAGACCATTCAAGAACTGACTCATGCAATCACGCAAGCTACCTAAGGTGGCAGAAACCGTGGCGGTGCAAGCGAGCTGCATCGTAACTTCAGGAGTCTGAACCCACCTAGGTTCAGTGGATCCACGGATCTGGATGAAGCCGAGCACTGGCTGAAGGAAACGGAAAGAATTTTCCATGTTATGCAATGTGCAATGGGGGATAAGCTCATACTAGCTACTTTCCAACTGAAGAAGGACACCCGCACTTGGTGGGAGTCAGTGGAAGCTACTAGGGAGAACGGTCAGTTCACTTGGACCGAATTCAAGGAAGCATTTAACACCAAGTACTTCTCCGAGTGTGTCCATGAAAGGAAGGCTACAGAATTCGCTACTCTAAAATAGAGGAGCCTGACTGTGGCCGAGTATGAAGCCCAGTTCTCAAGACTGGCGCGCTATGCTACACATCTGGTGAACACTGAAAGAATGAAAACTAAGCACTTTCTCAATGGCCTTAAGCCACAATACATCACCCAACTAGCACCTCTCGACATCCAAACCTATGCTGAGATGGTGAAGATAGCTCAGCTGCTGGAAGATGCTACGGACTTCACCGACCGTATCAAAGGGAAGTTCGTGAAAAAGAAATTAACCTCGGGTCAATCATCTGCTAGGCCAAACAATGGCAAGAAGCATCCCCTCAACCTCACAGAGGGTCCTAGCCTAGAAAGGAAACCCAAGGCGATAGTCCCATACACTCCAGAAAAAAGTAACTGCAAACACTACGACAAGCTGGGTCACACGGCTGATGAACGATGGAGGAAGGTCGGCGCATGTCTGCGCTGCGGAAGAGCACCGCATCCCCGAGTGCCCACTACTAAAAAAGACAGGCGCCCAAGCGGGTCACACGGCTGATGAACGATGGAGGAAGGTCGGCGCATGTCTGCGCTGCGGAAGTCGCGAGCACCGCATCCCCGAGTGCCCACTACTAAAAAAGAATGAGAGGCGCCCTAATGCGCCTAAGAAACAGGGTCGACTGCAAGCCATGCATGATGAGGAACCTGCTATGGAAGGTGGCATGGTAGAAGGTACCCTTCAAGTTTTCTCATTATCAACATTTGTTTTATTTGATACTGGAGCCACTCATTCATTTATATCTCAAAACTTTGCTAATGTTGTGCATACTAAACCTATATCCATGGGTTGTGAGTTCTCTATCACAACGCCACTAGGGGAAAAGGACAAATTTAACAAATATTTTCCCTCTGCCGATGTAATGATCGGAGACCATAACCTAATAGCCGACTTGGTGTGTATGCCCATGGAAGGATATGATGTAATTTTGGGAGCCAACTGGTTGTCCACTTATGGGGCATGTGTCGACTGTAAGAAAGTGAAGGTTACCTTTAGTGACTTTCCTAAATTGGCATTCTCTGGGATCCGACATAAGAGACAGATGTCTCTAATCTTTGCCATAAAAGCCCCTAACATGATAAGGAAACGTAGTAATGCTTTCCTAGCAGCCGTAGATGTGGAAAAGAAGGGTTCTAAGATACAAGACATTCACATAGTTCAGGATTACCCCGATGTGTTTCCTAAAGATCTGCCAGGGATTCCCTACGAGTCAACTTAACCATAGAGTTGATCCCTAGAGCTGCCCCAGTATCGTGTCAACCGTACCAGATGTCACCTGCCGAGCTAAAGGAGTTGAAGACGCAACTGATGGAGCTACTAGAAAAGGGGTTGATCAGCCCAAGTACTTCCCCATGGGGAGCACCTGTGATGTTCGTCAAGAAGAAGGATGGATCGATGAGGCTCTGCATCAACTATCGACAACTCAATCAACTCACCATCAAGAACAAGTACCCTTTGCCCATAGTCGATGAACTATTCGACCAAATATCTGGAGCTCAATATTTCTTCAAGATCAATCTTTGATTTGTCTATCACTAAATGAGGATCAAGGAGGACGATATCATCAAGACGGCTTTCAAGAGCAGGTACGGGCACCATGAATTCATTGTTATGCCTTTTGGGCTAACCAATGCTCCTGCAGCCTTCATGCAACTCATGAACAACATATATTGGCCATACCTCGACAAGTTCATTGTCGTCTTTATCGACGACATCCTCATATATTCCAAGACCAAAGAAGAGCATGAAGAACACTTGAAGATTGCACTGCAAGTCTTGCGAGACAACAGACTGTATGCAAAGCTTAGCAAGTGTTGGGCCATGTCATCTCAAAGGACGACATCTCCATTGATCCCTCCAAAGTCGAAGCTGTACTCATTTGGAAGAGACCAACCAATGTCATCGAGATAAGAAGCTTCTTAGGACTTGCTGACTACTACAGGCGATTTATCAAGGACTTCTCCAAGATTGTTGTTCCTCTCACGCGACTGACACGAAAGGAGAATCCCTACTCCTGGAGTAAAGAGTGTGAGAAAAGTTTTCAAACTCTTAAAGATTGCCTGACCTCCACACCTGTTCTCACTCTGCCAATAGATGGAGAAGGTTTCTCTGTCTACACCGATGTCTCAGGGATTGGGCTAGGGTGTGTCCTGATGCAAAAGGAAAAAATCATCGCCTACTCTTCTCAACAACTGAAGACTCATGAAGTCAACTACCCCGTGCATGATCTTGAGTTGGCCGTCGTGGTCTTCGCCTTAAAAATATGGAGAGATTACCTCTACGGAGAAAAGTTCACTGTCTACTCAGACCATAAAAGTTTGAAGTATTTATTCTCCCAGGAAGAACTCAACATGAGACAGAGAAGATGGCTAGAATATCTGAAGGATTTTGACTTCAACATCCAATACCATCCAGGCAAGGGTAATGTCATGGCTGATGTACTTAGTAGGAAGCCAATGGCATCTGTCTCAAGTCTAGCCCTTGGCGAGATGCAACTACTGGAACAATTCGCAAGGTTAGACTTAAATATTGAACATAGAGATGATCGAGTCTTGGTTGGCAATATCAAGATTCAATCTGATCTTCTAGAGGAGATCAAAGCTCAACAAGACAATGATCCGTTCTTAGTTCGCGTCAAGGAAACTCTAGCCGAAAGATCGGATTTTGCTAAGACCGAAGATGGAAGGCTTGTCTTTCAAGGAAGGACATGCGTTCCCGATAATGAAGAACTGAGGAGGAAGCTAATGGATGAAGCTCACAAGACAAAGTACACTATTCATCCAGGAGGTACCAAAATGTATCAAGACATGAAAAGAACACTTTGGTGGCCGAACATGAAGAGAGAGGTAGTCGAGCATGTTGATGGGCAAACTAAAAGAACCAACCAAATAGTGGAAGACATGTTGAGAGCTTGCACTATAGACTTCCAAGGATATTGGAATGAACATCTATCTCTTATTGAGTTCACCTATAACAACATTTACCAGGTGAGTATCAAGATGGCACCATTCGAAGCACTCTACGGAAGGAATTGTAGATCTCCTGCATGCTGGAATGAGGTTGGAGAACAGCAATGGCTCGGCCCGGACATGGTACAACATACCACAAAGGACATTCAGGTGATTAGAGATCGGCTTAAGATTGCTCAGTCCAGACAAAAGAGCTATGCCGACAAAAGAAGGCGAGACTTGGAATTTCAAGTCGGTGATCATGTATTCTTAAAGGTGTCACCTACAAGTGGCATCCAAGATTTGGAGTGAAAGGAAAGCTCAGTCCTAGATTCATCAGTTCTTTTGAGGTACTCGAGAGGATTGGTGAGGTTGCATACCGACTGGTATTGCCACCGGATCTAGCATGTATTCACAATGTGTTCCATGTCTCCATGCTCAGGAAGTATGTCTATGACCCTACTCACATCATTCGTCACGAGAAGTTGGTGCTGAACAAGGATGTGACATACGAAGAGAAGCCAGTCAAGATACTGGAAAGAAAGGTTCAACAGCTCAAGAACCGTCCCATCCACATGGTTAAAGTCTTATGGAATAACCGCGGAGTGGAAGAAACCACATGGGAACCAGAAGGAGTCATCAGACGAAACTACCCCGATCTTTTTGGTAAGACATTTCCTCCCTTATGATCATATGAATTTGGGGACCAAATTCTTTTTAAGAGGGGGAGTATGTAGCAACTTGAATTCTTGGAGAAATTAAATTTTAAAAATTTACATGATATTAAAATCTTGATAATTGAAAATTCAAATAAGAGAAAACTAATTAAAATAATTAGAAAAATCAAAGAGAAGAGAATTAAATAAATCCCATCAAATAAAAATAAGTAATGGGCTTTGTTAAATGGACCCATTACAAATTAGTGGGCTAAAAATAGAGATTTTAAAAGGGGAATAATAGAAAAATATCCAAAATTCATAACTAAAATATTACTTAAATAAAAATAGGGTATTTAATGCATTAAAATAAGTGATTTGGGTTGGATTTGGAATCCTAAACCTACCCTAATTGCTTGGCCACAAAATCCTCTCTCTCTCAACCCAATTAGGAGATCTCTTGCTTAAAAGGGGGAGAGGAAAAGAGGAAATTCAGAATTAATGGGAATTAGTGTCCAATTAGGAAATAGAAAGAGGAGAAGCTTAAATACACTCCTAAAACCCTCATGGCCTGCCCTAGCTCATGCCAAGGGGTTGCTGGACCAGGAAGAGAGGCCAAGAGGAGGAGAATTCGTGGAGAAGAGGAATCTCCCAGGTTCTTCCCTGAGTTCTTCAAGTTCTTGCCCTAGAGAGGAAAAACGTGAAAGGTAGGCATTCTCACAAGCATAAATCCTAAAATTTTGTCTGTAGGTTGTCCCAATCATATGGAACTATGCCCTCTGATTTCGTATTTTCCAGCAATACATTATTTTGTTTCTGAATTTCAAAGTTTTGCAATTTACATGACCCCGAACCGTCTTCATACTTCTTGATCTCCATGCATACTATACCTCAGGCCTCGAAATTTTTATTGGAGGTACTGATCGATGTTAGCTTTCTTTTGCCCTTGAAAGCCTGAATTTTCATCTACCCTAGTCGGCAAATTAATTCTTTTACTCCAACTGACTACTGTCCCATGTTCTTCCTGTTTAATGTGAATGAAGCATGCCGAAACCTTTGTAGTGTTCAAATTCCTATTTACTGCATGTACTTTGGCCTATCTAGAGTCGATTACAATTGATTTCATGATTTTTCATCTATTGTACGATTTGTTCTGATTTCCTGAAGCACCCTGTGTCAAAGAGGGTAAGCTTCGACTGCAATCCAAGACATGTCTGACCCCCTGTCGGACTCAGGCGCAGGCCTTGTGAATGTGATGGCCCGATAGGCCGCGTTCAGAGGTCTTGTCGTAACAGCATCAACCGTCACGATCTGAACGCAACGGGCACTGCCGTCGCGATCCGCGCGCCTGACCTGACCGAACCGTCGTAATCCTTGCAAGACCCCATCGCGATCTATGAACCTGTTCCGCTGGACCCGTCGCGACCTGTACAGGGTCCTATCGCGTTCTGCCCTGAGCCCATCGTGACCCTTACTGGGCTGTGTCGCGATCTCAGTTTTTTGCCCAAAAAGAAACCAGTCTTTTGCAAGTCTAGTTGTTCCACCATAAACCCCATATCATGTTAACCGTCTTGCACACAGAAAATTGAAGTGTTAAATTATTGAATATATCTTAAGTAATTCAAGTTAATCACATGACCTATCATAATCTATGATTTCTCTTACACATTGCACCCACTGTGAAACCATCCAAATATGGCTTAATTGACATGAACACGTTACATAATTTATCTGGTAATCTATGTAATTAAATTTCCTCTTGCTTAATTATACTTGTGTACATTTTTGTGCGATTTTTTGGAACACCGATACTGACGCTCCACAGTTCTGGAAATCCTCTAAAACATTGAGCACTTGTTTCTATATACACACTTTCTTGACTTGGACGACCTCTCCATCGGATATTCCTTCTGCCAGACTAGTGAGTCTTTGTTCAAGGCCTCCGTAAGTCTCCTCTGTCCATGGATTCCCACATGGTCGACGAGCTAGTTGTACCATAACACCTATTACCCCTTTAGGGATCGATATGATCCAAATGGCTATTAGAAGTTCGCTCTTATCTTGAATCACGTCGGACCTCTAGACCTGTGCTTAACATGGCCAGTGGTAGAGTCGTGAGTTCCACCTGACCGCCAACACCAAGTGCGCATGTTGTGCAACTGTTACTATCTCCTGATTACTCGACGTGTTACGTACAATGTCCACTAGCTCTATTCTATGCTCTACTCGCTCATCTTTTCACGTTCACTCTACTATCTCATCTATTCATCTAGTGCTCTCATCTATTTCCTTGGTGCTATATATTGGCCATTGACTGACTGATTGTCTTAAGATAAACAATATAACCAATGCCAGCGCAATGGGGCGCGATCTAGTCCTGGGGAGAGCACCCGAAAGTGCCATTTGTCGATGGGAGTTAAATGATCAGAATGTCGGCATTACATCCAAGTGCCATACTATCAATATTAATCTAATGACAATCAAAAGTGCTATATTCTCTCATTGTCTGTTGACAACAAAGTGCCATGCTATACTCATTGTGCTATTGCTATACCTGGTGCTATTGTGCTATGGCCATCTTACTATTCGTGCTATAATTGACGTTCGTGCTATATTTGGAAAGTTGTGCTATTTCGTTCACCTGCTATTCTGCTATCTTTTACTTGACTCTCTCGCTCTATCATTAGCTACTCTTCCTTTTAATTCATAAATCATTTAAAGTCTGCTTGACTATTGAGATTTAAGTCCTACTGGGCGTTATCGCTCACCCTGCGTTATTTGTCATTGTGTTCTCAGGTGAGACCGAGGATGAACTATACACTCAAGAGGATGGGAACGGCAAGGAGTGACGTCACGAGTACCCTAGTGTCCTAGAAATATGTTAAGAGTCATAGTTTAGTCTTTTGTTTATTTCAATGTAATTGGGCCTTATAGATTGGCTTTGATATTAGTGGTTGTAACTAGACATTTGGAAGTTATTAATGAGAAGAATTATCTTTAGTGTTATTCATTGTGCAATAGTTTGATGTCTAGTACTTGCTTTGTACCCGTTTACTTGCAACTGTCTTGCGTTCCGATATTCCACTTCGGGGTGTGATAGACTTAGTGAGGAGCGACTCCGAGCGTGAGGAGTAGCTGCACTTGTGGAGTTTACTGCATAATTACACTTTCTTTTCATTAGTATGTGAACAATGTTTTTTATGTGGACTTCTATAATTGTGAACATTGTTATTTTCTTTATTGCTATATAGATTGTGGAATATGTGAATGATGATGGAATAAGAATGTTTTACATTTACACTATACTTCCTTTGTTATTTATGTACATCTTGACCTATTGTGTTGTGTTGGGTAAATGTCTCACTGTGACGATGCCCTTTGTATCGATGTGGATTGATATATTCGTACCAGTATAAAGAGGGTCGTTACATCCGCACTCAAGCAAAAGGATACGTCGGTGGCTGAGTATGAAGCTCAGTTTGCTTGCTTGGCCGTGTATGCCCCACACCTGTTGGGTACGGAAAGACTAAAGGCTAATAGGTTCATGGATGGGCTCAGACCCGTGTTCATTGAAAAGCTCGGACCACATAACATCTAAACCTACACCGAGATGGTCCAGAGAGCCCAACTAGTGGAAGACACCATGGAAAAGGTGGAAAGCATGAGGGGGAAAGACTTAACAAGGCCGGTCTTCATAAAGAAAATAACAGCCAATACCGCAGCAACCTTCCGAAACAACAACAACAACAACACCAACAACAATTATAACAACAACAACAAACGATCAAGCACCGGGAAAGACTATAGTATGGAAAAGAAGGTCAAGTCAGAAGGAAGGCAGTTAGCTGAGAACTGCCAATTTTGCGGCAAGCTAAGACACCGATCCGAGGAATGCTGGAAAAAGCTTGGAGCTTACTTGAGGTGTGGTGGTCGAGACCACCATATATCTGATTCTCCCATGTTGAAGGACTAGCCAGGGAAGGCACAAAATGTACCCCGACGTTAGGGATGCATTAATGCTTTGATAGAAGCTGACCTACCCGATGAAGGGAGTATGGTGGAAGGTACCATTTTTATTCATTCTCAACCTGCTTTTGTTCTTATTGATACTGGAGTTGCATATTCATTTGTTTCCACCACATTTACTACAACTCTACCTGTAAAACCAGTCCCCATAAAATCCAAAATCACTGTAGCATCTCCCCTTGGCTCTGAATCTAAACTTACACACTACCTACCTAGATGTGAAATCACAATTGGAGGGCAAAATCTCCTTGCCAATCTCATTTGCTTAGATATGAAGGGGTACGATGCTATCTTGGCGGTAGATTGGTTGATTTAATATGACGCCAATGTCAATTGTCATCATAGAAGGGTTACCGACCAAATCTCCCTAAACTATCTTTTCTTGGCATCAGTTACCGCACACACCCTGTCATTATCTCCTCCCTAAAAGCTACCATGTTGATCAACCAGGGTTGTGATGCTTTCTTAGTTTCGGTCACTGCGACTGGAAAGAAGAAACACAGTCTAGAAGATATTCCCATAGCCAGAGAGTTCCCCGATGTCTTTGCAAAAGACTTACCAGGAATGCCACCTGAGCGGGAGGTAAACTTCGCCATCGAGTTACTCCCTAGGGCAGCTCCTGTTTCCAAAGCTTTGTATCGTATGTCTCCTATTGAATTGCAGGAGCTAGAAAGGCAAATCTAGAAGTTGTTAGACCAAGGTCTCATCAGGCCTAGCACATCCCCGTGCGGAGCGTTGGTACTATTTGTCAGAAAGAAGGATGGAACTATGAGACTCTGCATTGATTATCGTCAGCTAAATCAGTTAATAATAAAGAATAAGTATCCACTGCCCCGCATCGATGAGCTGTTTGATCAGATCTCCAATGCACAATACTTCTCCAAGATTGATCTAAGATCAGGCTTTCACCAACTAAGAATCAAGGAGGAAGATATACACAAGTCAGCCTTCCAGAGTAGATATGGTCACTATGAGTTCGTGGTTATGCCCTTCGGCTTAACAAATGCTCCAGCGGTCTTTATGCAACTTATGAACAACATATACAGGCCATACTTAGATCAGTTCGTAGTGGTTTTCAATGATGATATCCTCATTTACTCCTAGTCTAAGGAAGAGCATGAAGAACACTTGAAGATTGCTCTAAAAGTGCTTAAGGACCATCAACTCTATGCAAAACTTAGCAAGTGTGAATTCTGGATGGAGGAGGTATCTTTCCTTGGCCACATCATATCCAAGGAAGGAATCTCTGTAGATCCTTCTAAAGTAGAAGCTGTAACGTCGTGATTTTTTGGATCAAGGTTTAATGGGTCCGGTGTGGTGCCCTTGGCCAATGTAGGGTCATTGGGCCTTGGTTGTGGCTTCCGTATGTGTTTGTAGATGTTGTGGGTCAGAGGTTTAAGCCCAAACAGGCCACATATTTTCTGGTGAGAAAGGCGATGGGGTATGTCATCGCATTTTAAACTCGACGACTTCCTACGTCGCAATTCACCAATCGCCTTTCTGTGGTGCGGCGCGATTGGCGACGGCCAGGTCTATCATGTTTAGTGTGTTTTAAACACGATGACTACCTCCGTCGTGATCTTGGCTGTGCATTGATTGCTCTATTTTGGCCAGACAGAGCAGAGGAGCTCTGTCTGGCGATGGGGGAGGCTGCTGCGGCATCCCCTGCAGCATTTTCTGGTGTTTGGTGGTTCACGCGGTGCAGGGTCCACACAAGGAGCGTGTTTGGAGCGTGGGTGCACCGACGATGTGGAGGTTTTTGGGTTTTACGGGCTCTTCAATATTTGGTAGGGAGACTACCCTTTATTTCAATTGTTTAGATGATTTAAAGCTTTATAAACCATTCCATGGTGATGTGTGTTGATGTTTTTATATTTTAAGTATTTAATCGATGCTTGAAATGGCCCGTGGAATGGGTTTTGGGTGGAGAAGGGGGTTCAGCCATCCGCCTGGTAAGGCGATGGTTTGAACCATCACGTTTTGAGTGAGAATGCGATGGGTTAGTCCGTCGCGTTTCACTTCCGTTGGTTTGGCCTGTGCTGTGGTCTCAAACGCGACCGGTAGGTCCGTCGCATTTCTGGATCGATTGTTTAAAAGGCGTCGCTCTGGGGCGTCGCGTTTCTATCGACTTGGTTAGTTTGGTGTAATCGTGACAGTGTGGGCTGTTGTGATTTACAGCATCGACGTATCTGACATTTGGGTGATGTTTCGGCCGTTGAGTTGCTTGGAGGTCACATGGTCACCAGTGATGAGCCAGTTATGTTAAGTTTATCGTGAGGTATAAGTTTTATCGGTGTGTCAAGTGATTAGCGTGGTTTGTGTGTTTCCGAGTCTGGTGGTTCGACGCCTATTCTGGAATAACTCTTAAGTCGGGTACCCAAGGTTCTTTGTGAGCCAGGAACGTTGTGTTTGTTGTGCTCATGGTTTGTCCCAGTACTGTGTGTACCGTCGAGGTGTATGTCGCCTTCCTAGACACCCTCACTCCTGTGCTTGAGTTACACGTCTGGCTAAGGGAAAGACAGCAGTGGGGCAGTTACTTGTGTTGAGTTGGTTTATGTTTGGTCGCTTGTAGCGCGCTCGTGATTGTGGGACAGACACCAGTAGACATACTGGTCCCCAGCTAGTCCTGTGTTCCAGTGCCTCACTTGAGGGAGCTCGGGCCGGAGTCCCTAAAGGTGCTAGGCGAGGGATTGCAGCTGTGTGGTCTACCGGTGTGGTGTTGGTTGGTCTCCATAGTTGGTTGGCTTACTTTGTGGGTTTGTGGAGTGGTAGCTGGACTGTGTGGTCCATGGCTACGAGACTGAGAGGTGGTTCTTGTGCTGTGTTGTCCGGATTGGATACTGGCATCATGAACCAGAAGTCCGTTCCCATGTGGTTGCGTCATTCCTTTCCGACTTGTGATTTTCCACTATTTGCGGCTTGTGTGTATGACTTGCTGGTTGAGGTTTTACCTGTTGTGATGTTCCCTGTTGCAGCACCAGGATGGTTGTGGTTTCAGTGGTGGTACCTCGTGGTAGTAGGTACCTGAACCTTGTGTGCGTAGTTGTTTATTGTGGTACATCGTGTACTAGTCTTTTTAGGTGTTGAGAGGTCAGTGGTGTGACCTTCCACATGTGGTGTTTTACCCTTCTTTGGGTAAACTTCTATTTATCGTGTTAGTGTAAGGTGGATTTGCTTGCTAATGCCAGTCCTGTTACCCTATGTGGTTAGGTTGCCTATGAAGCTTGTAGCCTAGGCAGTGGTTTGCCTGTAAGGCTCGTAGCTTAGGCGACCAATTGTTGTAGTGGTTTGCCTATGAGGCATGTGGCCTAGGCATTACAATTGTTGGGCGGACTAGTGGTGCTATGCTAGTCCTGTTGTCCCTCTTATCTTCTGAAGTTTGTATTAGCTGGTAACGTTATGTTTTAGGTGTTGTTCATCATGATTGTTGTGAGCGTGATATGGATTGGCTATCGGTGTTGCCAGTGAGACCCTTTGTAGTTAATGTCTCTTCAGTTTTTAGTTGTTATTTTTGGGAGGTCCCTACTGAGCCTATGACTTGTGAGGCTCACTCCCTTACCGTTCCTTTCAGGGTTTGTCGTGGTTTGGCATGCGGCAGCATTGTGGCAGACTTGTACCACCAACAGTTGAGTCGTAGTTAGTGTTGTGTGAGCTTGTGCTCCCTCGGGGTATGTCCTAGGTAGTTGTACTCTTTTATTGAACATGTAATAATGCATTGGGACAGTTGTACACTGTGGTTACAAGTATGAGCACATGTACTTTCTTGTGTCTTATACTCTTGTGGTTGTCTTTTATATTCTTACTGGACACTTGTGAGCGATATCCCTTGCGAGACTTCAGTCCGGTCACGGGAGGCAGACTTGGATTTGGAGCCTTAATAGGCATAAATATCTAGGGCCGTTACAGTTGGTATCAGGGCATGGTCCAATTAAAATATGAAAAGACATTAAGGTTACAATGTCCCAAGACATGATTTAATGTCCACTACTGGTAGTAAGTCTGCGGTTTTATGTGGCTTAAGGTGGTTTTTACGAGAGTTTCTGGTATGTGAATTGTGTACTTGTGTTTGCCCAATTGGCAATTGTTAGTTGTGGATCGGTGTGGTTAGTAATATAATTTGAGTGGTTATACCAGTGAGCCAGTTTGCAGTAAAATCAAGAAATTAAAGGAATTAGTGATTTAGTTATGTTATTCAGTGAAGGCAAGGTTGTATTCTGGGAAGGATATGTTTTATTATGATAAAGGTATTTTAATGAGGAACAAAGCTAGCAGAGATAGGTATAAGGTAATGATGTGATAGAGTGGCAGTGAGAATAGAGTTATAATGAGGAATAGTGTGTTAAGGATTGTGGTTGAGAACCTTGGCAGAGGCATTGTAGTGTTTAAGATTTTTGTTAGTAAGTGTTAATGTAATTAGTGATATAAAAGGTTTGGAATAATTATGTGAGGCAAATTAGTTTTAGATGAGGTACTGGTAAATAGAGGAGCAGTGATTTGTGGTAGCCAGATTAAGTGTGCTTTGTGATTAGAGACAGTTGCAATAAAGAGTTTGAGAATAGTGCTATTGTGACTAATGATGATAATGGGAAATTTGATATAGAGATTCATGTAAGTATGTGTCGAGGTGACCAGTTTGGTAAAGAAAGAGTAAAGGAAGAACAAATCAGTGTATAGTTAGACTTTCTGAGAATTTCAAAAGAAAGATATTCATTGGCAAGTATAAGATTAAGATGATTTCATAGAGCTATTTGTTAAAGATTCCAATGCTAAAGATAAGATTAGTGATGTTTAACAATTATTGCAAAATAAATGGAAAAGTGAATGCTGATATAGTAAAACAGTAATGTGGAAGAAAGGAATCAGGCAGAGCACGTCGTTGCAATTAAAGAGATCGATTTCAGGTTTTGGCTTTGGTAATTTCTCAATAAAAGGAAGATTATATATTAAGAAGAGTTACAGTGTGAATGGTACAGTAAGATTAGCCAGTTAATAGAATAATTATGAAGAATATTTTGCAGAGATGATACTATGTTTAAAGCAGTTCGTAATAAAATTAAAGTTAAGTGTTATTGACCAAAGAAAGAAAGAATATAGCAGATCATGGAAATGGATATGATTAGATGGTTTAGGAAGTGTTTAATAAGAGTTTGAATGACAATGCACAGAAAGTGATTCAGCTGAGTAGAGGTAAAAGTATTCCAGAATTTGGTAAAAGAGTAAAGACAGATCAGTCAAAGAATAGTAAGCAGATTAAAGTATGGTAGAATAGAACAGAAAGAGCAAGAAATATACAGAAATTGAAAATTGTCAAATATCGAAAGGAAAAATGTGATCAGTTAAGTAATAAAGTATTTTGGGTCAGATAGCACCTGATTAAGAAAGAATTCGGTAAAGTTGAAGGTAAAATATGTGCAGAGTTAGTTGAGCAGTTTTATTAGGTGATAAGAGAGTGCAATGTCATAACAATGAGTATAGATATTTTGAGGGGTTATGCAATAGATTTTTTAAATCAACCAGAGAATGTTATTTAAGTAAGGAAAAGTATAAGAAGAGCAAGCTATGTCAATAGTGGTATAGTAGAATTCAAATTTAAGTATGTGGTGTAGGATCGAATAGGTGGATGGATTAGATCTAGAAGGGGGGTTGAATAGATCTGACACCAATTACTGTGGAGCCTTAAGCAATTCAAAATTACTTCAAATCAGAGATCAATTCAAACTAACAATTTACTGATCTGAAGTGTGGATGTGTGTAGATGATGTGTGAAGCAATTAAACACTTAGTTTGAAAGCGAAATCCTATGCAAGCATCTAGCGCAAACAAGCAGATCAAACCATTGCACAAAGGATTTTTAGGTGGTTCGGAAATCACACCAGTGATTCCTACATCCACCCCTCACATAGTGAGGCTCCACTACTCAAAAGAGTACAACTCACACCGGAGCACGATGACTCCAAACACCCTTGAGCACGACAGCTCAACACATAACCTTGAGTTCAACGACTCACAAACTGAGCACAACGGCTCAAACAACAACCGGTGCACGACGACTCCAAATTGAGCACGACGGCTCAAACCACACAGTGAGTGCGACGACTCACAAACCAGAGCTCGATGGCTCACAATACAAAAGGTAGATCAAACACGAAAGAAATCAGATCCTTTAGCAATGATCTGATTCACAGACTCAATAAACTCAGAAATCTTATGATCACTCCAAGAATTAGGTGAAAGAAGTATGAATTGGATGTTCTTCAGTGAAGAGGTCTTGCAGATGCTTGAATTGAGGAGCCTTGATGGAATTCGGTGGAGATTCTCCTCAATTGGCGATACTCTGCTTTGATGGCATCTGAAATGCCAGAAATCCCTCTTCTACTACTGCTCTTCAGTTGGATCTGCTCCCTTTCCTAGCACAGCAACCTTCTCTCCAGAGATTTCCCTTGATTCCCATGTCCTTCCTCTTGAAAGGATGGCCTGCAGCTTCTGGAGATGGAGCCAGATCTGGAAAGCCCCTTTTTGCCGCCAAAAAGCTTCTTCTGGAAGTGTATGGGCTTTCTTGCCGTTGGGGGAGGAGAATCATGGGTATTTATTGCCCCATATGTCCATAAAGTGCCTTGGGGTGCATGGGCACGGAAATCTAGGTCAAATCCCTTCATTCCCAAGCAGCCACGTGTCCAGAAAAATTCACATTTTTGAGTTTCAGTCGAAGTGTGTCGACACCACAGGGCACTGTGTCGACACCATAGGCATTGTCTTCAAACTGGGCTTCTAGGACAGTGATCTAGTGTCGACACCACAGAGCACTGAGTCGACACCAAAGGCAGACTGTGTCGACACATAGGCAGACTGTGTCGACACCACTGGCTATTGCTTCAGAACATGCTTCTGGGACAGTCATCTAGTGTCGACACCACAGGGCACTGTGTCGACACCACAGGTGGACTGTGTCGACACCACTGTGATAAATTTGTGTAAACCTGAAAATATAAAGTGTAAACCATTTATACAAGATATTATCATTAAAATGTGAAATATTCAACATCAAAAACATGTTGTGATATGTATAAAATACATAACATGTTCAATTAGGCATCATTTTAATATATACAAAATGTCATCATCAAAATCAAATTATGACTGATGTCAATTAGTCATGATTAAAGTCATCATTAAAAGGTTTCAATTACACACTCAACCCAACTTTCTCCCCCTTTTTAATGATGACAAAATATATGCACAATCTCCCAATAGCTTGACTCCCTTGACTGCAATAACTCCTCTTGATCATATTCACCCTTTGAACAACTTTCTCCCATAAAACAAGGATGTTAGGAGCTTTAATTGTAACACAATGTAGAATAATAGGTCTAAACTCAGTAAACATGAACTTTATTATGGTCTTAAGCTTATCTTTCCTGTCTTTTTGATTTTCTTTCAATTTTATCTGGGAAAGAATGCACGAATAAATTAGTTAAATATCACTTTTCAGTGCAAGAGATCAAATTGATCAGATGCAAGACCTCCTGATTACTCAGTGGTTTAACTTTCATTATCTTATACAGAGTTGAAAATTTTGATTTCCACTTTTTGACGCGAAACAAATCACTTTTTAGGTGAAATGGCCCGTTTACTCAGTGGTTCAAGAATATGTATTGCTCTATTTGTATCTTTCCAGATTGTTGATCATTTTCTTTTGATGTTTTGCAGGAATATGTTTGCTTTGACCAGAAAAGTCATGCCTACGAATTTAGAAAATTTATTCTTAACATGTGGTAAAAATGAAGCTTAAACATGCACATGTTAAATAATAAAAGTCACTCATGTGCCTACAAGTGTTTTGCAAGTCATTTTAAAGACATTCAGTATTAAGATTGCATAACCTTGAAATGATAATGAATCTTTGAAATTAAACTAAATGCACAATGAGTTTAGTTTTAATGTCTTAATTCTCTCATAAGAAAACAACACAATGACTCAAAAAATTCTGATGAGTTTGGGGTTCAAGATAGACATGTATGGTCAAGGAATGTGACAATGACTCCACCATTCATGTATCTCCCCCTCACAAGGTGAATATGAGGATTATTGAAGAAATAGGAATGGAATGAAGTGAAAATAGAATGAACAAGAATATTTTATTGAAAGACAGAGACTCCCCCTCAACAATTGCATACAACACTCTTGATACTTGGCGGAGAAATATACTCACGCATAGTGAAAGTGTCCAGACAAGCATGACTTGTCTTTTTTCAAATCACCATTTGATATACCAAGAATGCCAATGCAATGTGAGAGTGAGGAATTTATTTGCAAGAACAGGAAGACTTCTATTTGCAAAAAGAGATAGAAGATATCAAGAATGTGGAAATTTGCACAAACCAAGCTCTCTTCTTAATGATGAGAATTTGTTTTCTAGAAGAGGCTTAGTGAAAATATCTGCAATTTGTTTTTCAGTTTCAATGAAGTGAAATTCAAAAGATTTCTTAGCGACCTCATCCCTTAGAAAATGGTGCCTTATTTCAATATGCTTTATTCATGAACGCTGAATTGGCTTTTTAGACAAATTAATAGCACTAGTGTTATCACACAAATAGGAATACAACCCAATTTGTGATTCTAGTCTAGGAGCTGATGTTTCACCGAAAGAACTTGAGTGCCACAACAACCAGCCACAACATATTCAGCCTCTGCAGTGGTTAGAGCTACTGAATGTTACTTTTTAGAAGCCCATGAAATTAGGCATCCACCTAGATTTAAACATAAGCCACTAGTACTTTTTCTATCAAACTTACAACCAGCATAATCAGCATCACAGTAAGCAATTAAATCTAACTTGCAACCAGCAGGATACCAAATTCTAAGTTCACATGTTCCAACAAGATATTTAAAAATTCTTTTGAAGCTAACATATGACTTTCTTTAGGATTAGCTTGAAATCTAGCACACATACACACACTATACTGAATATCTGGTCTAGAGGTTGTGAGGCAAAGTAGAGAACCAATGATACCTCTGTTGGTCTTTGGATCTACTGACTTACCAAATGAATCTTCCTCTAGTCTTACATTTATTGCCATTGGTGTGCTAGAATACTTGAGGTGCTGAAAGTTAAAACTTTTCAGAAGTTCTTTGACATATTTTATTTGACTTATAAAAATCCCTTCACTTGTTTGATGTACCTGCAATCCCTAAAAGAATTGTAAGTCTCCCATCAAACTCATTTCAATTTCAGTTTTCATGTGATCAGCAAATTCAGTACACAATTCTTTATTTGTAGATCCAAAAATTATGTCATCAACATATATTTGGACAGCAATGATTTGATTATTGACAATTTTTGTAAACAAGGTTTGGTCTACATTACATCTTGTGTAACCTTTATTCAACAAAAATGAGCTCAAACGGTCATACCAAGCTCTTGGAGCTTACTTACGACCATAAAGAGTCTTATTGAGTTTGAAAACATGATCAGGATATTTTTGATTTTCAAATTCGGGAGGTTGTTCTACAAAAATATTTTCTTTAATGTATCCATTCAAGAAAGCACTTTTCACATCCATATGATAGACTTTAAATTTCAGGGAAGATGCAAAAGCAAGAAATATTCTCACAGCTTCTAGTCTAGCTACAAGGGCATATGATTCTTCAAAAACAATTCCAAACTCCTAATTGTACCCCTTGGCAACTAGTCTAGCTTTATTTCTAACAACCTGTCCATTTTCATTCAATTTATTTCTAAACACCCATCTAGTACCAATAACAGATTGGTCACTAGGTCTAGATACTAATTCCCACACTTGATTTCTGTCAAATTGATGAAGTTCATCATGCATTGCATTGATCCAATCCTCACTAGTTAGGGCTTCATCAATTGACTTGGGTTCAATTTGGGAAATTAGTGCTAGTGGGTCTTCATTTATTGCATTCAAAAAAGATGATCTAGTTCTAACTCTATCATGCACACTACCAACTACATTCTCAATTGGATGATCTCTTAAAAATCTGTTTTTAGGAATTACCTCTTGGGATGCATTCAATTTTGGAACAATATTACCTGAACCACTTGTGGTAGGTGATTGGTTGTCCAGATTTTCAAATGGATCTTCATCCTCTTCAACAGTTGGTGAAGATTCGACAACGAAGTCATCCTCTTTATTAATTTGAGGAACCCATCAAGATGTAGAGTCATTAGATTGATATGAGTTTTCATCAAAACCTACATGTGGAGATTCTTCCGCAGTTTTATTCTTCAGAATGTAAACTCTAAAAGCTCTAGAAAATTCGAAATAACTAAGAAAAATGGCTTCAAAACTTTTCGCATCAAATTTATCAAGATTTTCTTTATTGTTGTTATGTACAAAACACTTGCAACCAATGATTTTAAAATAAGATAGAGTTGGCTTTTTGTTTTTCAAAAGTTCATAAGGGGTTTTTCTGATTTTTTGTATGACCAATGCTCTATTCAGGATGTGATTTGCTGTGTTCACAGCTTCAGCCCAGAAGGATTTGGGTAATTTACTTTCCAGAAGCATGGATCTAGCCATTTCCACAAGGGTTCTATTCTTCCTTTCCACAACTCCATTTTGTTATGGAGTTCTTGGAGAAGAGAATCTGTGAAAAAATGTTGAGTTCAGCACACAAATCATAAAAAACCTTGATCTCAAATTCTCCCCCATGATCAGTCAAAATGGATTTGATTTTATGTGAAAAACACATTAAGGCAGTGGTGCAGAAATTCATGAATTCTAAACAAGTATCACTTTTGTGAGATAGAAAGATGACCCAAGTGTATCTAGTAAAATCATCAATGATGACAAATCCATATATTTTACCACTAAGACTAAGAATTTTTGTTGGCCCAAAAATGTCCATATGAAGTAATTCTAGTGGCTTAGAAGTGAGTACATCATTGAAAATTTTAAAAGATTTTATGGTTTGTTTTCCTTGAGCACATATCCCACAAAGTTGATTCTCTACATTGGGAAGAGATTCAGGAAGTCCATTAACCAGATTTAGCCTTAAGAGTTTATTTATTGTGTTGAAACTTACATGACCAAATCTTTTGTGCCATGTCCATGCAATTTCATTTTTATTTGCCACCAAACAAATGTTTTCAACAAAGTTTTTATCAAGATTGATCATGTAGACATTGTTTTCTCTTTTGCTAAAGAATTTTATTTTTTCAGTTGAAGAATCAATTATTTTGCAAAAATCAGATTCAAAAACAACCTCGTGACCTTTGTCACACAATTGACTAATGCTAAAAAGATTATAATCCAAACCATCAACTAACAAAACATTTTAAATTGAGTTTGAGGAGAATTTACCAACCTTTCTATATCCAATGATTTTCCCTTTATTTTTACCTCCAAATGTAATAGATCCTCCTTCCTTTTCAATCAGAAATGAAAACTTTGTTCTGTCTCCAGTCATGTGTCGTGAACACCCACTGTCAAGGAACCACACATTAGAGTTAGGTGCACGGCATTCCTGCATAAATCAGATCAAGAAGCAAAGATTTTGGTACCCAAATATTGTTGGGACCATCAGTTTGTTTGAGCAAAAACAATAAGACTTTTCTGATCCAAATTTGAGTTGTTTTTGGCTTTTGTTTTGTTTCAGAAATGATTTCCCTTTTTGGCATTTTAACATTCTGATTTGGAATGAAAACACCAGTGTTTTTCCTTTCATAAACATGGAAATTATGCATTTTGGCATGATTGTTCATGTATGGAAATCCAAACCAAGAATTTTGTTGATATCTTGGAACCTTTGGATAAAAAGATTGTCAATGGTACCAATAAGGATTATGATACCATTGATTCCAAGAATTGATCCAATTAGATTGACATGATGTCCTAGATCTCCAATAACCATCATGAGAGTTTGTTTTTGTGTTTTTACAATTTTTCATATTTTTATTTGAATTTTTGTTCAACTGGTTGTTGTTTTTCAGAATTGGACAGGTCGACCTGTGTCGGACTGGTGTCGACTCAGCAGCCACACTTTTCAACTTGTAGTTGACTGGTGTCGACCTATCAGCAATGTGTGTGGACCTGTTTTATTTCTTTTGGTTAGAAACAATCTTTTTGTTCTGATTCTTGGGTATTTCAGATGTGTTCTTTGACACTTGTTTATTTATGTTTTCTGGACTAGTGCTTTTGACAAATTTTATCAAAGGAATTTTTGAAGGCTTTTCTTTCTTTCCACCAGATTTATTCTTCAAAGATTTTTCTATGGTGAATCCTAGTCCATGTTTTGTAGCATTCATTTTTAGTCCTAACAATGCATCAAGGTTTTCCTTTCCATTTGTGAAATTTTTTATCACTTGTTCATTTTCTTCTAGAAACTTCTTGAGTTTCTGAACTTCATCAATGACTTGTTGCTTTTCTTTTTGTTGCAATTCTATTCTTTCTGAAAGTTTTTCAAAATCATTGTGGGCCTTTTAAGATGCAATTTTAAATTCATCAATGTCATTCAAAAGATCTTCCTTTTCTTCATTGTGTTCAGTTATTTCATTTTCAAGTTCAGATATTCTTCTATTTAAGGAAGTATCATGCATGACTTTTTCAATTTTCTTTTTTAGATATTTGTTTTATTTTCTTATTTCAGAATATTTTTCAATCAACTCAGCATATGCACCTTGCTAATCTTTAATGGAATATTGTTCAAAAGAAGAGTCTACCTTTCCATCACTGTTGTTGGCCATAAAGCATAACTCCTCATTTGCTGAACTTGAGGAGTTCTCTTCTTCATCCTCACTTTGGTCTTTATCTGACCAAGTTGCTATCATGGCTTTTGGCTTCTTCATTTTGTTGTTCTTCTTGTATTTAGCCTTTTTGATCTCAGGACACTCACCCTTCATGTGTCCTGTCTTGTTGCACCTGTAGCAAACAATATCTTCATTAGTTTTTTAATTTCGCTACCATTAAAATTTGAAGAAGAAGCATTCCTTTTACTAGAAGAATATTTTTTCTTTCCATTGAATTTTCCTCTTCTTGATTTTAAAAATTTTCTGAATTGCCTAGTCATGAGGGCAAGTTCATCCTCATTGGACTCAGACTCATCAGAATTGATTTTTCTTGATTTTTCTCTTTGTTGCTTGATGAAACCTTAAGTGCTACTGGTTTAGCCTTAAGTATATGTTCTTCACTTCTTCTTAGATTTATTTCATATGTCATTAAAGATCCTATGAGTTCATCTAAAGAGATTTTGCATAAATCCTTAGAATCTTCAATCACTGTAGCCTTTGTGTGCCAAATGGATGATAGAGAATGCAAAATTTTTCTTACCAGATCAGCATCAGTGTATTCCTTACCTAGTGCCTTCAGTCCATTGACAATTATCATAAACCTAGCAAACATTTGAGAAATTGATTCATCAGATTTCATCATAAACACTTCATATTCGGAAACAAGTATGTTTGCTTTGGTTTCCCTAACTTGAGATGTTCCTTCATACATTAATTCAAGTTTGTCCCACATTTCTTTAGAAGATTTACACATGGATATTCTTGAATATTCTTTAGGGTGGATAGCACACTGAAGCATATTCATGGCACTGTAATTAAGAGTAGCTTTCCTAATCTGCTCTATAGTCTAATTCTCCTCATCTCCCTGATTTTCATAAGGACCCACTTCAACTATCCTCCAAATTTCATAGTTTTGAGCCCTAAGAAAAACTTGCATGCGATTTTTCCAATAAGAGTAATCAGACCCATTAAAGAATGGTGGTCTATTAATGGAATGGCCCTCAGCTACAAATCCTCGAGAATCCATCAATCACAATGAGAGATAATGAAAGAGCAAGCAAACAATTCAAGCAAATAACACAGAGATCAAACAGAAGCAATCAAATCAGATCAGAAACAGATATTAACCCTCTCTGATACCAATTGTAGGATCGAATAGGTGATGGATCAGATCTAGAAGGGGGGTTGAATAGATCTGACACCAATTACTACGGAAGCTTAAGCAATTCAAAATTACTTCGAATCAGAGAGCAATTCAAAATTACTTCGAATCAGAGATCAATTCAAATAAACAATTTACTAATCTGAAGTGTGGATGTGTGTAGATGATGTGTGAAGCAATTAAACACTTAGTGTGAAAGCGAAATCCTATGCAAGCATCTTAGCGCAAACAAGCAGATCAAACCATCGCACAAAGGATTTTTAGGTGGTTCGGAAATCACACCAGTGATTCCTACATCCACCCCTTACACAGTGAGGCTCCACTACTCAAAAGAGTACAACTCACACCGGAGCACGACGACTCCAAACACCCTTGAGCATGACGGCTCAACACACAACCTTGAGTTCAACGACTCACAAACTGAGCACGATGGCTCAAACAACAACCGGAGCACGATGACTCCAAATTGGGCACGACGGCTCAAACCAAACAGTGAGTGCGACGACTCACAAACCAGAGCTCGATGGCTCACAATACAAAAGCTAGATCAAACACGAAAGAAATCAGATCCTCTAGCAATGATCTGATTCACAGACTCAATAAACTCAGAAATTTGTACAGATCTCACAAGAAGAAATAAGATGAACACTCCAAGAATTAGGTGAAAGAGGTATGAATTGGATGTTCTTCAATGAAGAGGTCTTGCAGATGCTTGAATTGAGGAGCCTTGATGGAATTCTGTGGAGATTCTCCTCAATTGGCATTACTCTGCTTTGATGGCATCTGAAATGCTAGAAATCCCTTATCTACTACTGCTCTTCAGTTGGATCTGCTCCCTTTCCTAGCACAGTAAGCTTCTCTCCAGAGATTCCCTTTGATTCCCATGTCCTTCCTCTTGAAAGGATGGCCTGCAGCTTCTGGAGATGGAGGCAGATCTGGAAAGCCCCTTTTTACCGCCAAAAAGTTTCTTATGGAAGTGTATGGGCTTTCTTGCCTTTGGGGGAGGAAAATCATGGGTATTTATAGCCCCATATGTCCATAAAGTGTCTTGGGGTGCATGGGCACAGAAATCTAGGTCAAATCCCTTCATTCCCAAGCAGCCACGTGTCCAAAAGAATTCAAATTTTTGAGTTTCAGTCGAAGTGTGTCGACACCACAGGGCACTGTGTCGACACCACAGGCATTGTCTTCAAACTGGGCTTCTGGGACAGTGATCTAGTGTCGACACCACAGGGCACTGTGTCGACACGACAGTAGACTGTGTCGACACCACTGGCTACTGCTTCAGAACATGCTTCTGGGACAGTCATCTAGTGTCGACACCACAGGGCACTGTGTCGACACCACAGGTGGACTGTGTCAACACCACAGGACATTGTGTCGACACCACAGGTGGACTGTGTCGACACCACTGTGATAAATTTGTGTAAACCTGAAAATATAAAGTGTAAACCATTAATACAAGATATTATCATTAAAATGTGAGATATTCAACATCAAAAACATGTTGTTTATGTATTGTTGTGATATGTATAAAATGTATAACATGTTCAATTAGTCATCATTTTAATATGTGCAAAATGTCATCATCAAAATCAAATTATGAGGGATGTCAATTAGTCATGATTAAAGTCATCATTAAAAGGTTTCAAATACACACTCAACCCAACATGTGGCACAACCATAATTGAAATATTGAGAAAATCATATCAGAAACTTTAGTATTTCTTGCCATTATTGATTGATTTAGCAAGATGAATTGAGATGTAAGTAAAGTGAGAATTGAGTCCAGCTAGAGTTAGAATAACAATGAAAATAGAAAGTAATTTTAAGCAATAATGGAGTAGAGTTTAAGGAATATTTTGCCAAGTATTAGGTGTAATCAGAATAGCGCAATGGAGTCGCAAAAGATTTAATATTTACAGGTTATTCAAGGGTTGTTTAACTAAAGAAAAAGTAGAGGTTTTTACACAGTTGGGCAAATAGGCAGGCGTTTTTAGTCAGATATGAGTTAAGACAGTATGGAGAGAATGATATAAAGAGGTGGGGAATTCAGTTATGGTAATTTAATTTTCTTTGAGAAGTTGGCAGTTGAGAATATGAATAAAGATAAGGCAGAGTAACAGTTGGCAGTGATAGGCAGATAATGGAAAGGCACCAAGAAATTTGAGAATTTAAGGATGGTTTTACATGGCAGAGCACTTGAGGATGGCAGTTTATGGTAAAGAGTTTCACGTAGGAAAAATGGCACAGAAAGAAATGTTGCAAGCATAGCCAGGAAAATGTGGAAGCAGGTCGAGTCCAACGAGATAAAGCGCCAACAACAAGGTGGAATCGCCTATAATTGAAAGTTAGAGAAAGAGGTGATTGCAGTAATTGAGCAGAGCAGTGATGAATAAATGAAAGAGAGAGGAAAAATAGAACAAGCACTGGAATGAGCAGATGGAGTTGGTCAGTGTGGAATGGGTTGAAAGGCAAGTGCAGAAGAAGTGTATCCTTCTTGTTTGTGTCTGGCTTTATTTCTTTTTAGGTGACAGTCTAACTTTCCGTGGTTTGTTTCTGAATGTCGATGACGACATTCCTCTTTAGGTGATAGTAATGTAATGTCGCAATTTTTTGGATCCATGTTTAATGGGTCCGGTGTGGTGCCTTTGGCCAATGTGGGGTCATTGGGCCTTGGTTGTGGCTTCCCTGTTTGTTTGTAGATGTTGTGGGCTGGAATTTTAGGCCCAAACAGGCCACAGATTTTCTGGTGGGAAAGGCGACAGGGTATGTCATTGCATTTTAAACGTGACGACTTCCTACGTTGCGATTCACCAACCGCCTGTCTGTGGTGCGGCGCGATTGGCGACGGCCAGGTCTGTCGCATTTAGTGTGTTTTAAATGCGACGACTGCCTCCGTCGCGATTTTGACTGTGCATTTATTGCTCTATTTCGGCCAGACAGAGCAAAGGTGCTCTGTCTGACGATGGGGGAGGCTGTTGCGATGTCTCCTGCGGTGTTTTCCGACGTTTGGTGGTTTGCGCGGTGTGGGGTCCACACGAGGAGCGTGTTTGGAGTGTGGGTGCACCGGCGATGTGGAGGTTTTCATATTTTACGGGCTCTTCAAGATTTAGTAGGTAGACTTCCCTTTATTTCAATTATTTAGATGATTTAAAGCATTATAAACAATGCCATGGTGATGTGTGTTGATGTTTTTATATTTTAAGTATTTAATCGATGGTTGAAATTGCCCGTGGAATGGGTTTTGGGTGGAGAAGGGGGTTCATCCGTCCGCCTGGTAAGATGACGGTTTCAACCGTCGGGTTTTGAGTGAGAACGTGACAGGTTAGTCCATCGCATTTCACTTCTGTTGGTTTGGCCTGTGCGGTGGTCTGAATGGCGACTGGTAGGTCCGTCGTGTTTCTGGATTGATTGTCTGAAAGCTGTCACTCTGGGGTGTCACGTTTCTATCAACTTGGTTAGTTTGGTGTAATCGCGATAGTGTGGGCCGTCGCGATTTACACATTGACTACTGACGTTTGTGATATTTGGCTTGAAGGCTATGTATCGGGCCGTCACGATCTGATCGCGATGCTGGGTCCTGTCGAGTTAAGTTGGGAATCGCGACCATTGAGGTCGTCGCATTTTTGAAGTCGACGTCTGTGTTTGTCACGATTCGGATTCTGAGATGTGTTTGTGATGGTTGGGCCATTATGGTCTGGTGTGGACCTAGCCTCAGCTGTTTTTTGGTTATTTGGAGGTATTATAAGTTGTTTAATTTTGATAAAGCATGTTATATTTTTAATGGCGTGATTAATTAGTAAGTTATGTGGATTATGTCATTTATGTTAATTATGTTAATGTTATGATTTATGTACATAAAAGTGTGATGCTATGGAGGTCATGAAATGACCATTGATAGACCGGTTAAGTGCTTCATGTGTGTATTGGTGTCTAGTTACTTGGAGGTCACATGGTGACCAGTGACGAGCCAGTTATGTAAGTATATCGTTGTATAAGTTTTATCGGTATGTCAAGTGATTAGCGTGGTTTGTGTGTTTTCGAGTCTGGTGGTCCGACGCCTATTCTGGAATACCTCTTAAGTCAAGTACCCCATGTTCTTTGTGAGCCAGGCACATTTTGTTTGTTGTGCTCGAGGTTTGTCGCGGTATTGTGTGTACCGTCGAGGTCTGTGTCGTCTTCCTGGACACCCTCACTCCTGTGCTTGAGTTGAACGTCTGGCTGAGGGAAAGACGGCAGTGGGGCAGTGACTTATGTTGAGTTGGTTTATGTTTGGTCACTTGTAGCACGCTCGTGGTTGGGGGACGGACACTAGTAGATGTACTGGTCCCCAGCTAGTACTGTGTTCCAGTGCCTTACTTTAGGGAGCTCGGGCCGGAGTCCCTAATGGTGCCAAGCATGGGCCTGCAGTTGTGTGGTCTGCAGGTGTGGTGTTGGTTGGTCTCCACAGTTGGTTGGCTTACTTTGAGGGTTTGTGGAGCGGTAACTGGACTGTGTGGTCTGTTGATGCGAGAGTAAGAGGTGGTTCTTGTGCTGTGTTGTCTGGGTTAGATACTGGCGTCATGAACCAGTAGTTCGTTATCGTGTGGTGGCGTCATTCCTTTTCGACTTATGATTTGCCACTGGTTGTGGCTTGTGTGTATGACTTGCTGATTGGGGTTTTACCCATTGTGGTGTGCCCTGTTGCAGCACCAGGTTGGTTATGGTGTCAGTGGTTGTACCTCGTGGTAGTAGGTACTTTTACCCTGTGTGGGTAGTTGTTTGTTGTGGTACATCATGTACCAGTCCTTTCAAGTGCTGAGGTGGAGCTGTGCTCCGTGGAGGTCAAGTGGTGTGACTTTCCACATGTGGTGTTTTACCCTTCTTTGGGGAAACATCTGTTTATGGTGTTAGTGTACGGTGGATTGGCTTACTGATGCCAGTCCTGTTACCCTATGTGAGTAGGTTGCCTGTGAAGCTTGTAGCCTAGGCAGTGGTTTGTTTGTAAGGCTCGTAGCTTAGGCGACCAGTTGTTGTAGTGGTTTGCCTGTGAGGCATATGGCCTAGGCGTTACAGTTGTTGGGCGGACTAGTGGTGCTGTGCTAGTTCTGTTGTCCCTCTTATCATCCGAGGTTTGTATTAGCTGGTAACGTTATGTTTTAGGTTTTGTTAATCATGATTGTTGTGAGCGTGATATGGTTTGGCTATCAGTGTTGCCAGTGAGACCCTTTGTGGTTGAGGTCTCTTCAGTTTTTAGTTGTTGTTTTTGGGAGGTCCCTGCTGAGCCTGTGACTTACGAGGCTCACTCCCTTACAGTTCCTTTCAGGGTTTGCCATGGTTTAGTGTGCGGCAGCATTGTGGCAGACTTGTACCACCAACAGTTGAGTCGTAGTTAGTGTTATGTGAGCTTGTCCTCCCTCGGAGTATGTCCTACGTAGTTGTACTCTTTTATTAAACATGTAATAATCTATTGGGACAGTTGTACATTGTGGTTACAGGTATGAGCACATGTACTTTCTTGTGTCTTATATTCTTGTGGTTGTCTTTTATATTCTTACTGGATACTTTGTTGAGCAACTCTTCGTTTACTAAAAGATCTATCACAATGTTTTTGTTATGACAAAATCTTTTCAGATTTTCTAATTAAGGAAATCAAAAAGCTATATATATATATATATATATATATATATATATATATATATATACAATCATATGCCTACACATACTCTAAGTCCACAACAAATATTGAAAATTTTCTAAGTCCACAGAGTATACTGAATATCACAGCGAAAGTTTTCTAAGTCCACAGCGTATACTGTATATCACAGTAACTCAAACTCTTGAAAAGTCAAAGTAATACATTAATCAGATACACTCCGACTTCTGGAAAGTCAAAGTCTGGACACTCCAACTTCTGAAAAATCGAAGTCTGGCAGAACTCCGACTCCTTAAAAGTTGAAGTCCAGCCTTACTCCGACTCTTGGAACTTCGAAGTCTAGTCTCACTCCGACTAGTGGAAAGTCGACGTCGTTATATCACCTTAAGCCTTACTCCAACTCCTAAAAAGTCGAAGTCTGAGGAAAACTCTGACTTCTTAAAAGTCGAAGTTGGGCATGCACCAACTTCATATAAGTCGAAGTTCGCTATCTGTTTGTTGGCACTCCGACATCCCAACAAAGTCGAAGTCATTGCTTTCTCACTCCGACATCAACAAAGTCGAAGTTTACTATCTCTATTAGTCATAATCTGACTTGGTAAAAGTCGAAGCATCTCTTGTTGTTGCATGTCTGTACTTAGCTGAAAAATTAAACCTCTATTTATAAGTACTAGTTAACATACATCATGAACTCTACTTTGAAGTATATCTTACTTTGAGAAAGTCTTCTTAAAAATTCAATTATTCTTTTTGGTGAGAAAAATATTTTATTCAAAATATTTTTCTTCTGAGTAGTATCTCCTTTGGGATCTGTAATATATAAGGTATATTTGCTATCTCTTTTTCTGACATAAAGATAAGTTCATCTGTGGTTGACGGATGGTCAAAAATTAAATGTATGATAAGTCTTATGGGCTATCTGTAAGAACCTACCTACTATTTTCAGAAATACCATGACTTTCAGAAAAAAAACGTGTGCAACCGTCTGATCATTCATAAATGTTTTGAACTTCTGTATGAATGATTTCATATCGTATTCTCTATCTCACTTACCTTCGGAAGGATGTATGGAGGTATTTTCTCTTATCCTGTCTTTTCAGGTATGCAGCACATTTAATAAGGAATGGCTAAATCATTGCACAAAGCATGGAACTTGCAGAACAATCATGATACAAGTCCTTCAAGCATGAAGCTAGAACATATAGCCTAGAGACGTTGGGACTCATGAAACTAAGGATTTGATGGATAAGCCCAAGAAGATCAAAGCCCCCTCTCAACGGCTATCTCCTTCAAATGGCTAGCTTCCAACGGTCAAATTCAAACGGTCAAAGAGTTTGAAGCCTATATATGAAGCCGAAGACTGAAGATACACATACACAACACAAGATACATGGATACAATAGAAGACTTAGCAGCTTACACTTCACTCCCATCTGAAAGCTAGAAGAGCAAATCAAAGAGAAAGAGAGACACACCTCAGCCTTAGACTTCTGCTCTCCTTCTACAATCCAAAGTCTTCTTCATTTGGTGGACTACTGCAATTCAGATCTTTTTCACTCCACTTCTTTATTTTAGAAAGAATTTGAGTTTCACTCTCATCTATTGTTCTTTCTGAATTTCTGTGTTTGCTCATTGTTGTTGAGCCGAGACACAAACTTTTATAATTTTGTGTAAGGAAACCTGCATGAGGTTTGTATCCTGTTGTACCCCTCTTGTGAAGGTAAGATCTACAAGTGTAGATAGTGCTTGTACCTCTTATTTAAGGGAAGACTTGCTGGGAGCAAGTAGGTTTGTAATTCCTCTCCGGGTTGAGAGAAGGCCAAGTGTTCTTGGCAGTTTAGTGAAATCCCAAGTGGTTTCATGGGGACTGGACGTAGGACATCAATGTAGGAAGGGCCGAACCAGGATAAATCTCTTGTGCCTTCTTGTATGATCGATTCTGCCAAGTCTTTTCACTTGTTTCACACACATCACACTAATTACTGACGAAGTTATTTAGTGTTGTTTTTCTTTTAGATTTTTTTTTTTAAGGCGCAAAGAAGTCCTATTCACCCCCCCTCTAGGACATCTATATTGCCATCTCGATCCAACACACTTGTGAGAGGGATCCCTTGCGAGACTTCGGTTCGATCACGGGAGGCGGACTTGGATATGAAGCCTTGATGGGCATAAATATCTAGGGCTATTACAAAAGCTTTGAAGAATTGGGAGAGGCCGACGACTGTGTCAGAAATTAGAAGCTTTCTGGGTCTAGCTGGTTATTATCATCATTTCATTAAAGATTTTTCAAAGATAGTTGTACCATTGACCAAACTTACCAGAAAGGAGAATCCATTCACATGGACTGCTGAATGTGAAGAGAGTTTCATGTCATTGAAGGAGCACCTAACTTCAACACATGTACTGATGTTACCAGCAGCTGGATGAAGTTCTGAGGTATACACAGACGCATCAGGTATCAGCCTTGGCTGTGTGTTGATGTAAAACGGGAAGGTTATATGCTATGCATCCAGACAACTAAAGAAGCATGGAGATAATTACCATGTGCATGACTTGCAGCTAGAAGTTGTAGTCTTTGCCCTAAAGATATGGCGTTATTACTTATATGGTGAGAAGTTCATTGTGTTGTTTGACCATAAAAGTTTGAAATATCTATTTTCTCAGCAGGAATTGAATATGAGGTAACGGAGGTGGTTGGAGTATCTCAAAGACTTCGACTTCACTATCCAATACCATTCAGGAAAAGCAAATGTCGTGGCAGATGCTCTTAGCAAGAAACCCATGGCTACTGTATCAAGTCTCATGGTGGGAGATTGGAGATTATTGGAAGACTTTGCTCAGCTAAATATAGATGCAGACGCCAAAGGAAAGGGGTGTCTGATTGCTAGTGTTAGAGCACAACCTACTCTACTTGAAGACATTAAAGCTCTTTAGGACAATGACCCCATGCTCGTAGAAGTAACGGTTAATCTAGACTAGAGGCCAGACTTCGCCTTAGCAGAGGACGAAAGATTGTTGTTCTGTGGCCGAGTCTGTGTACCCAACCTTGCGGAAACAAAGAAAGAAATCATGGATGAAGGCCACAAAACAAGGTACACCATTTACCCCAGAACTACTAAAATGTACCAAGACTTGAAAAGAAGTGTTTGGTGGCCAAACATGAAGAGGGAGGTGGCAGAATATGTCACCAGATGCTCAACCTGCCAGAAAATCAAAGCAAAACACCTGCGACCTGCAGGTAAACTTAAGCCCCTGGAAATCCCATCATGGAAATGGGAAGGAGTAGACATGGACTTCATCTTCGAACTGCCTAAATCTAGAAGTGGATTTGACGGTATATGGGTGATTGTCGACTGTTTAACCAAGTTCGCTCACTTCTTGCTAGTTAAGAACAAGTGGACAGTGGACATCCTAGCTGCCTTGTATGTAAAAGAGATTGTTAGACTACATGGAGTACCTGTGACTATTGTGGCAGATAGAGACCCACGATTTACATCCCATTTTTGTAAAGGACTACACTATTCCTTGAGATATAAACTAAACTCCAGCACAACATTCCATTCAAAGACCAATGGTAAATAGATAGAACCAACCAAGTAATAGAAGACATGCTAAGGGCTTGTGTGTTGGACTTCGGAGGTAGTTGGCAAAAACATTTACCTCTCGTAGAATTCGCCTAAAACAACAGCTACCAAGCTAGTATCCAAATGGCACCTTTCAAGGCACTTTATGGTAGAAGTTGTCGATCTCCAATCTGCTAGTATGAGGTCGGCGAGAGGCAACTATTAGGACCAGAGATGGTAAGAGAAACTACAAAAAAAGTGAAGCTTATAAGAGAAATAATGGTAGTGGCACAACAAAGGCAAAAGGCTTATGCAGATATGAGGAGAAGGGATCTAGAATTTCAAGTTGGTGACCATGTGTTTCTAAAAGTGTCTCTAGGTCGCGGGATTAGGAGGTTCAGAATCAAAGGCAAGCTGTCGCCAAGGTTCATCGACCCTTTTGAAATCCTCGAAAGAGTAGGTGAAGTTGCATACTATTTAGCATTACCATCACAACTGGATGGAGTACATGATGTATTCCACATATCTATGCTAAAAAAGTATGTGCACGACCCTTGTCACGTCATAGACTATGAGCTTCTGGAGTTCCACAAAGACGGGACTTATGAGGAAAGGCCAATTAAGATTATAGACCTTCAGTTGTGCCAATTGAGGAACAAGGTTATCCCCTTGGTGAGGGTCAGATGGAATCAACGCTTGGAAGAAGATGATACATGGGAAACAGAAGAAGCTATGCACAAGAGGTTTCCAGAACTATTCATAAGAAACAAGTTTTCTCTTTCTATATATATCCTATCGATGAATTTGGGGACCAAATTCTATTAAGAGGGAGAGGATGTAGCATCTCGAAAAATTTTGGTAATTGAAAAATTAGAATAAATTAAAATTAATATTTTAATATTCTCGAATTAGAAAACACATACGTAACATTATACGGATGTGGAAACACATGGAAAAATTCCGTAAAAATCATATTTCAACTCTGAACAATATTCCCTAATGACCCTCGAAAGAATTCGTATGAAGAAAAATCGAATTAGCCGAGTTTAAAGCGTTTTGTGACTTATATTGTAATTAAGAAATAAGTCGGATAATTACTATTACTAGCACTAAACTGAGTCCAAAAATTAAATAAAAATCATAAATAGACTTCAAATAATGGGTATTGACGACCCAATAGAATAATTGGACCAAAAGAAGTCTTTTGAGCCACAAAATAATTCATGCTAAGAAAATGTAAGGCCCTTAAATTTTATGCATATAATATTGTTTATATCTATGCATATAATGTATTTACTTAATTATGCATATAGTATTTAATTATTGTTGTGCATATATGTTGTTGATGTTTTTGTGTTCCGCCCGAAATGCCTATTAATGTGAACATCCCTTGACGTTAAGAGCAGGTTGATGGCAACATGTTTGTCGTTGACTGTGCAGCCAGAGGATCTAGACGTCAACATCAATTAACGCCTATTTCCAGTTGATGGCAGCAAAGTGGCCGTTTACTTCCTCGGCTGCGTTTGGGATTCCAGATCTGAAACAGCCCCGTTTTCTCTAGTGTCTGTTTAGGAAACCCGATCCCCAATGGTCAAGAATAGTAATGCTAGGGTTATGCCAACTCTATGCCTATAAAACATAGAGATCTCGGCTAGGAAAGACCCTTTGGTTCAGAGGAAAATCCTAGGGTTTAGTTGCGAGAAAGTTAGACTTTTGCAAAGCTAGATCTGGCGTTTGGGAAGCTTCTCTGCCAAACTTCTTCGACTGGAGGGTTCTTCTAGAGGTAAAGAAGCTCCCTTGACTCCAGGAGACCATCTGTACAGGCGTGAAGATCGGATTTGGGCTAAAGATCATCACCTTCTTGGCTAGGCCGAGGAGGGCTTCTTCTCCAAATTTGATCTTCTTAGATTTTATTTCAGGCAAGTAACTTAGGGGTTTCATCCCTAGACATGTCCCCTAGAGTTAAGGTATTTTTGTGGATTTTTGTTTCGTCTCCTAGACCCCCAAATTATGTCTTCTTTTGAGTTCGGTCTGGACTTTTCTGCAGACAGGAGGTTGACGGTAAACTTGTTGCCGCCAAGTTCTTGAGTTAACGGAAATCGATTGTGCTATTAACCTGTTCGACGGAAAGGCCCTTGCCATCAAGTTCTTCAGGTTTTACAGAATTATGATCTTGACCTCTATGCTGTGATTTTTGAACTTTCGGATGTTTGTATATATTGTAAAAATTATGGATGTTCAGGTATTGTCCTAGGATCATCCCATGAGTTTTTTCGAATTTATGATCATGCCGTTATTTAATATAATTTTTGTTACAAAGAATTATGCATGATTCGATAGGATTAAATTTTGAATAAATAGAATTGATGCAAGAAATTATTACAGAAAATTTTTATGATCCCAGGGTTACTGTTTACATGTTTTAAAACTGAGAGAACTGACTGTTTTTACTGTCTATCATGTTAAGTGGAATATCTTGCTAAATAGCATGTAATCAATATTAAATTTTAAAAATAGTTTACTGAAATTTTTTTGAAAATTTAGCCATATGTTATATTCCATGCGAAGGGTTTGTGGTTAAAAATTGGGACTGTTTTGACATCAGTAGATACTGTTTGTTTTTATAAAGGGTAATTAAGCCATATCAAGTATGTTTGATTAAGAGCATGTAACTTCAGTAGTATGCAGCATGTTTAGGTACAGTTATGCTTAATTTGACACTGTGAAACAATCATGTTAAGTTCTGTAAACAAAAGTTTATGTTTTAAGTAGTATGCATGTGAATAGACAAAATGGTGTACATAAAATGATGTTAATCATGTGCTTAATTAAGTGAATGTGTTTAAGTGGAATTGTGCCAAAATTGACACTGCTACCATAGAAGGTTGTGGAGCCATACTGTAGAAAAGTCCCTATGGAAAGGCTCAATGTGTATGTGATTTCCTGTGGGCATCAGGATGAAATCCTGGAGGTGGACAAGTACCACTGGTTAGGGTGGAGAGGGCTTCTTCTTGTTCTGCGCAGTTACGAAGATTCGTCACTATATTGCCTAGGTGACGGGTATGTGTTATGTGAATGTGTGTCCTTTATGGTGGTTTAGACTATGTGTCACGGAAATTAAATGTGTAAAAGTGTGAAATGTGTGTAAATGCGCAATGTGATCATGTGATAGTTATATGTTAATGTGATACCATGTGAAAAGATGTGAAACTATGTGAATGTGTTTTATTTATGTTAAAACAGCAAGTAAAATATGTGGATATGTGGTTTAAAAGCATGTGAAAAATGTTAGACCACATGCTAGGATTGTTAGTAGCTATGTGCTTAATTCCATGATCTATTTGTTTAGAAATGTAAAATGATATGAATCTAAATTGAAACCATGAATCAAGTTAAATGCCATGTGTAGAAAGCATGTTATAGGTTATTCATGTGTATTTGCTTCTTTAACATGAATCATGTGCCATACTTCTCATATTGTTTAAAGGATTAGCATGTATGTGATATGTGTAAGGATGTGCCAATGAGTTGCTTTCCGGGTCATTAGGAAGACTCATACTTTCTTTAACATACAGGTGAGACAGGTGTCCCCGTGATAGAGGAGGATATAGTGAGGAGTGACTCCGAGCGAGAGGAGTAGCTTCACTTGTGGAGGATTTCTACTTAGACTACACTTTCTTTCATTAGTATGTAAACAATGACATTATGTTATGGACTTGTATGATTGTGGACATTTTTTAATTACATTGCTACTATATAGACTGTGGAATGTGTGAATGATGATGGAATAAGAATGTCTTTTATTTCTGTTGTACTTCCTTCTGTTATTTATGTACATCTCTACCTACTTTGTTGTGTTGGGTACATGTCCCACTGTGACAACATCGTTTATATCGATGAGGATTGGTATAATCGTATCGGTATAAAGAGGGTCGTTACAAGGATTGGTATCAGAGCAACAGGTTGAGTTTGTACATGAATAAGACATCATCTACACAATATTTCAAAGTTTTTATAGAAATAGTCCATATATGTGGAAAATATCTAATAATGAATTAAAGATAGTTAAGAAAATGGTTAGGATTAAGTAACTTAGATTGTAACTAAGTTAATTGTTTTACAGGGTATGGTGAGCCATGGTAGGCGTGGTGCTCAGGCTCGGGATGATGAGAAGAGGCGTGAGGAGAGGGGTGAGCAGTAGGCCCCAGCACCCCAGGGTCCTACTGTACTTCCACCACCACCACCAGTGGATTATGCCGTATTCATGTAAGGCCTGCAGACTCAGGCTCAGACACAGGCGGCACAGCAGGCTCAATTACAGGCTCAGGTTAGAGTTGTTAAATAGGAAGTAGTCTGTTTTGTTGAATGTATGATTGTTTATGTGTTGCTTTTTGTCTCAGGCTCAGGCTCCACCTCCAGTTCCTCAGAAGCATGGCCATGGTGGTCCGTCCATCATGGAGAGGTTTAAGAGGATGGCTCTACCTTCTTTTAAGGGCGAGAGTCAACCCTTCTTGGAAGAGAGCTACATGAGGGAAGTAGGCTGTGGTGGCTAAGGTCGTGCTCGGAGGCTATGGTGGCTGGGATCTTGAGGTGGAGGCTGGAGCAAGAAGCAAGTTCGTGCACCTCTCTCCTTGCGACCTACAGACAAACACCTTCATGGTCATCACCGAAGGTTAGTTAAACCTCGACCAAACCATGCAAACCATATATGTCTGGAATGATCTACAGGTCTAGTTTCTTATGGAACTATTTTGTTCAATCTCTATTCAGTACTAAGCCAGATTCATGTAGACAGTCACAATACATCTTATTACTTAGTCAAACGACCTTTGTTTCTCGATTATTTGTTACTGTACAATGTATTGGAATTACTATAACTAACAGAGGTGGTTTCATCCAATTTGGATTACCCTAGCATTAGTTTTGATTTTTCAAACCCACAGGTGTCAAACCTAGTTTGAATTGGACTAGAAAAACACCAATATAAAGCACCCTTGCACTGGAAACAGGAAGACGACGAGTCGACCTGTCGCCGTCAGAAGGCGACAGGAAGGCTGCCACCTTCAGGGATCAGAAGGCAACAGCCTTCTAGTCACCTTCTTAAAGGCGACAATATGCTTGTTGCCTTCGGAACACAGAGGGCATATCAGCTCTGTTTGGCCCGTTTGACATCATTTTCATGCCCCGTCTTCTCCTATAGGAAGTAAGTTACTGATATCATGCATATATCAACCCATATAAATATTTAAAACATGTTTACATGAATTTTAATTAATCTTATGTTCATGATCATATTTACTACTTGCCGATTATCTACTTCTTGCCTTGTTATCAAACTTGCTAAAAACACATAGTTACTTTCTAAAATTGGCATGCATGTTTTAGTACTCAATATACTTGCCATGTATAGAGTTTTCCATAAAGAATGTTTCCATAAATGAGGTTTCCATAACTAGAGTTTCCATAATCGGACACACGCAGGCACTTGAGCGATTCTCACGTGCGACATCCGCATGCACTCTAGTACGATAGGAAAGCCCCTTCTTGGCTTCTGGTGAATTCTATGTCGGATATTCCTTCTACCATACTAGTGACCCCTTCACCAAGGCCTCCATAAGTCTCCTCTGACCATGGATTCTCATATAGCCGACGAGCAGGTTTTACCATTGAAGTACCCCGAAGTTATTGTGCACGTATCTCTCTTCTCTTGGCATTCTTGACGAAATCTTTCTTTTCTCCTCTTGATTCTGGAGTACACCTTTATAGAACATAAGACCAAGTTATTAATAAGTGATTGGACTAAATTCAAAATACGTCGTTATACTGCTGGATTGAACTCTTGAACTATCATCTCAATTATCTTGACATTATTGAACTCTTGTTACTTGCTATGAATGACTGTGGGTATCTACATTTGAAAATAGTGAGATGCTAGTAGGGCACGGCGTGTGTCCAAGGGCTCCAGTCTAGCCCCAATGATGGCGAGTCCTAAATATACTGTTAACCATGGGGTATAATGATTACTGGCGTTGCATCTGCGATGGGAGTACTTGCGTGTTGAATGCTAGATACATAAACCACATACACGTGTCCTAGTGTGCATTCCAAGGTGGCATAGATCCTTAGTGCACATTAGTGGCTTCGTGCCTGATTACTATTACATGTTAAAAGTTCTTGCTCATGCGTGCTTGCTTTCTTGTGAAATGGCCAATCTTCTTAAATGCTATCTTGTTCTTGCTCGTCACCATATTGCTAGATCATTGTTCACTATATCTTGAGATCTTGAATTCAACCTTCTTACTACACTGATCTTTACATCTCTTGATCATACTATCTTACATGATACACTGTACACGTGTTACTATCGATGTTTTAATTGCAATGTACATATCATGTTCATACCTTCTAGCTTTTCAATTGTTAAATACTTATATCATTGCCAGAAGATGTAAATCCTACTGGGAGAGTGCGCTCATTACCTACTTTCCAACCTTTCATGTGATTAGAACATTGATGACGTAGAGAACCAAGACTATACTAGGGATGATCAAGAGTGAAGAGTGCTCACTTCGAAGTCTTGTTATCATAGCATCATAGTTTTATAGTTGAGGATGAGAGTACTTGAAAATTGTAGTAGGAGTGAGGATAGTATGTACTTTTCCCTTTATTTGAGTCTCAAATCCTGTAGTTCGACTTGGAATTGGAATATGTATTAGTTCTCATTTGAAATGAAATGAAGAGTTTGAGTTTTATTATGAGCTCAAATAGTTGTGTTACATGTGATTGCTCGCTAGAGGTTTATTTGCCGATTGTTCATGTCTCAACGCTCAAATGAAATTTTTCCGCTGCCATGCTTTGGGACGTGACAGCCCGCTAATTCACGACCTCCCTCATGTACATCCTCACATCCCTAGTGGCAACCCTCATCCCTCCAACATGTGGGAAATATTTCAATGACTTTATAGAAATAGTTCATATATGTGGAAAATATCTAATAACGAATTAAAGATAGTTAAGGAAATGGTTAGGACTAAGTAACTTATATTCTAACTCAGTTAATTATTTTATAGGCAATGGTGAGCCGTGGTAGGTGTGGTACTCAGGCTCAGGAGGACGAGCAGAGGCGTGAGGAGAGGCGTGAGCAGCAGCCCCCAACACCCCAGGGTCATACAATACTCCCTCCACCACCACCTGTGGACTATGGTGTGCTCATGCATGGCCTGGTCCAAGCAATGCAGACTCAGGCTCCAGCTCAGGCGGCACTACAAGCTCAGTTGCAAGCACATGTTAGAATTGTTAAATAGGGAGTAGTCTGTTTTGTTGAATGTATGATTGTTCATGTGTTGCTTGTTGTCTCAGGCTCAGGCTTCAGCTCCAATTGCTCAGGAGCATGGCCATGGTGGTCCGTCCATCATGGAGAGGTTTAAGAGGATGGCTCTGCCTTCTTTTAAGGGGGAGAGTTAGCCCCTCTTGGTAGAGAGCTGGATGAGGGAAATAGAGAAGATCTTCTGGGCTATAAGGTGTGTGGAAGAAGACAAACTCAACCTGGCTACTTACATGCTACAAGTACTTAGAGTATATGTACTTTTGTATGGTTAGGATTTTAGTTGTATGGTGCTTATGGGTTGTGTTTTGCAGGAGAGAGCCGATGTTTGGTGGGCCTCCATGCTATGTACAAGGTCCAAGGACGGTGCTATTGAGGTGACTTGGCCCAAGTTCACGAGGCTATTTCAGGCCAAATTCATCCCTGAGCACATCCAGGACAAGATAGAGCAGGAGTTTCTATCCCTCACTCAGTGTTCCATGACTGTCTTGGAGTACGAGGCCAAGTTTACCGAGCTTTCGAAATATGCTGCTCATTTAGTGGCTGATGAGCGCAGGAAGGCCAAGAAGTTTGTGATGGGGCTCAAAGCATCACTCAGGTCGAGACTGGTTGCATTTGACCACCGCACTTTGGACGGGGCTCTCAGTGCAGCATGCAGGCAGAAGAGTGAGATGGATCAGTATTTGGAGGAGAAGATGGCAGCTCAGAAGAGGTCAGCGCCACCTTTTTCGAGGCTGGCCAGGAAGAAGGTAGTGGTGTACCAGTTGCCACAGCGTCCAGTAGCGGCTTCGTGTCAACAGGCGGTTGTGCCACAGTCCCCCAGCTTCAGGCCCAGCGACAAGAAGGCGTGTCCTCATTACGGGAGGGCACATGGCGGTACAGAGTGTTGGAAGCTTGCAGGGAAGTTTTTGAAGTGTGGCAGCATCGAGCACCAGATCAGAGATTTCCCCAGAGTTCAGCAGATCGCTCAGAGAGGAGTGCCAGCCCCAGCAGCGGCAGCAGCAGCACCACCAGTGACAGGGAGACCAGGAAGGCCTCGGGCCCAAGCCTGAGTGTTTGCACTAGCTCAAGAGGATGTAGAGCAGGCCGAGAACGTCTTGGAAGGTATGGTTCTAGTCATGGGTGTGCAGGCTCGAGTGTTGTTTGATATGGGTGCTACACACTCGCTTATTTCCGAGCGGTTTTCCAAGCAGTTAGCAGCAAAGTCTGGAGTTCAGGCTGAAGAGTTAGTGGTCCCTTTGTCTGTGCGCACACCAGTAGGTACGGTAGCGACCACGAAGTGTATTCCATCCTTATATGTGTGCATTGAAGACCGAGGCTTGTTCAGGTGCTTCTATTTGCTCAAGATGAAGGACTATGATGCCATACTTGGTCTGGATTGGCTTGAGGAGCACTATGCCTTGGTGGATTGCAAGGGGAAGAAGATTACTTTCCGTATTCCTGGAGAGGATGAGTTCTCACATCCGCTGCCAAGGAATTTAGTGATAAGGTTTGTGATTTCTGCCATGAAGGCGATGAGGATGGTGAACAAGGGTTGTGATGCTTTTCTTGTCAGTGTGGTCTTAGTCCCTAAGGCTGATCAGTCACCTACCCTTGAGGAGAATGAAGTTGTGCAAGAGTTTCTAGACGTGTTTCCAGATGATTTGTCTTGATCGCCACCATCAAGGGAGATAGAGTTTACTATAGAGTTGCTTCCAGGCACCTCTCCCATCTCTAAGGCTCCATATCGGATGGCACCTGCGGAGTTAAACGAGTTGAGGAAGCAGTTGTAGGATTTGCTTGATAAGGGGTTCATTCATCCTAGTGTGTCACCTTAGGGTGCACCTATGCTGTTTGTGAAGAAGAAAGATGGTTCCCTTAGGTTGTGCATTGACTACAGGAAGCTCAACCAGGTGATAGTGAAGAATAGGTATCCTTTGCCCCGCATAGATGATTTGTTCGATCAGATGTAGAATGCATCTGTGTTTAACAAGATTGATCTGCGGTCCAGCTACCATCAGTTGAGGATCAAGGGTGAAGATGTGTTCAAGACTGCATTCAGGACCCGTTATGGACACTACGAGTTTCTTGTGCTTCCATTTGGTCTATCTAATGCCCCTGCAGCTCATGAACAGGGTGTTTAGGCCATATTTGGATAGTTTTGTTGTGGTATTCATAGACGATGTGTTAGTCTATTCCTTTAATGAGTCTACACACCGTGAGCATTTGAGGATTGTTCTGGAAATTCTCCGAGAGCACAAACTGTATGCTAAGTTTAGCAAGTGCGACTTCTGGATGCGCAAGGTTCATTTCCTTGGGCATGTTATCTCAGGCGCTGGAGTTGTTGTTGATCCGGCGAAGGTTCAGGCGGTGTTAGAGTGGGAGACTCCAAGGACACCATCTGAGATCAGGAGTTTTCTTGGTTTAGCAGGCTATTACAGGAGATTCATTGAAGGCTTTGCATCTATCGCAACACCTTTGACTAAGCTAACTAGGAAAGGAGTGAAGTATATTTGGTCTGAGGATTCTGAGAGCAGTTTCCAATTGTTGAAGATGAGGCTTACGTTTGCACTCGTGTTGATCTTGCCTAGTGGTGCAGAGGGTTTTGCTATCTATTCTGATGCTTCGTAGATAGGCTTTGGTTGTGTGTTGATGCAACATGGTAAGGTAGTTGTCTATGCTTCTCGCCAATTAAAGGAGCATGAGCATAACTATCCGACCCATGATTTGGAGTTAGCGGTGGTGGTTCATGAACTCAAGATCTGGAAACACTATCTTTATGGTGTCAAGTTCGAGGTATTCACTGACCACAAGAGTCTGAGGTATCTTTTCTCTCAGAAGGAATTGAACCTGCGGCAGAGAAGATGGATTGAGTTTCTCAAGGACTACGACTTCGAGCTTCAGTACCATCCAGGGAAGGCAAATGTCATGGTAGATGCGCTCAACAAGAAGAGGTCATTACTTCGGCAGGATTGGAAGATGCTTGAGGATGCGGCATGTGCTATGACCGAGTTAGAGCCACAGTTGTGTTAGGCTTTCGTGGCTCAGTTGACTATCCAATCCATAGTTCTGGACAAGGTGATCGAGCAGCAGAGTGCTGATCCTAGGCTTCAGCAGATGGTGGGCAAGGAAGGCATTGCACGAGATGAGGACAGTGTTATTAGATTTTAGCACCGAGTATGTGTCCCCGATATTGTGGATGTTCGTGAGCGAGTACTTGCAGAAGCTCACAGATCGAGGTTCTCCATTCAGCCAGGCAACACCAAGATGTATCGGGACTTGAAGAGATCTTTATGGTGGTCTGGCATGAAGAAGGATGTGGCAGAGATTGTGTCCAAATGTTTAGTATGTCAGCAGGTAAAGGCCGAGCGTCAGAGACCATCGGGCCTTATGCAGAAGATGGAGATACCTATATGGAAGTGGGAGGCAATCACCATGGATTTTGTGATGGGTTTGCCCAGATCAGCTAACGGTAATGACTCGATTTGGGTGGTTGTAGATCGATTCTCCAAGACTGCTCATTTCTTGATTATGAAGAAGAAATAGTCTGTGGAGAGTTTGGCTAGGCTATATGTTGGCAACATTGTGAGGTTGCATGGTGTGCTGAAGTCTATTATCTCTGACAGAGACCCGCAGTTTACATCGAGGCTGTGGCAGGGTCTTCAAGAGGCTTTGGGTTCTCAGTTGTAGCTTAGTTTGACGTTTCACCCTCAGATAGATGGCCAGTCCGAGAGGATGATTCAGACGCTCGAGGACATGTTGAGAGCATGCGTGCTTGATTGGAAGGGTGATTGGGAGCATCATCCACCTCTTGTGGAGTTCGCCTACAATAACAAATTTCATGCGAGCATTGGCATGGCTCCGTTAGAGGCATTGTATCGGCGGCCCTGTAGTTCTCCTTTGTGCTGTGAGGAGACAGGTGATAGGCAGTTGCTTGGTCCGGAGTTGGTGCAGGAGACTTTGGATAAGATTCATCTTATCAGGCAAAGATTGGTTGCAGCGCAGGATAGGTAGAAGAGCTACAACGACAACAGAAGGAAGGACTTAGAGTTTGAGGTTGGCGAGCATGTGTTTCTCAAGGTTTCGCCAACCCGAGGCGTGGTCAGGTTTGGCAGGCATGGCAAGTTGATCTCGAGATTCATTGGCCCGTTTAAGATTCTCAAGCGGATGGGCAGTGTGGCTTATGAGCTAGCTTTACCCCCAGTGCTAGCTAGTGTGCACCCAGTTTTCCATGTATCTATGCTCAGGAGATACGTGAGAAATCCGTCCCATGTTATCAGTCATGAGCCAGTGGAGATTCAGCCAGATTTGTCTTATGTAGAGCGACCAGTAGCTATCCTTGATTAGAAGGATCAGCACCTCAGGAACAAGAGTATTGCATCTGTGAAGGTGTTATGGAAGAATTTCTCTCGAGAGGAGGCTACATGGGAGCTTCAAGAGGCCATGAAGAAACAATATCCTCATTTGTTTGGTTAGTTTTTTTGTGATAACTTCGAGGACGAAGTATTCTTTTAGGGGGAGAGGGTGTAAGGCCCTAAAATTTTGTGTATATAATATTGTTTATTTCTGTGTATATAATATATTTATTTAATTGTTCATATAGTATTTATTTATTTCTGTGCATGTATGTGTGTTGATGTTTTTAAGTTCTGCCCGAAATCCTTGTTTAACGACAACATCCCTTGACGTTAAGAGCAGGTTGACGGCAACATATGTGTCATTGACTGTGCAGCCAGAGGATCTAGACGTCAACATTGATTGATGCCTATTTCCTATTGAGGGCAGCAAAGTGGCCGTTTACTTCTGTTTGAGATTCCAGATCTGAAACGGTCCCATTTTCTCCAGAATTTAATTAGGAAACATTTCTCCGAACGGTCAGGAGTCCTAATGCTAGGTTACCCCAACTCTTAGCCTATATAACCTAAGTATTTCGACTAGATTAGGCCCTTTGGTTTAGAGGAAAAATTCTAGGGTTTGGGGTGAGAAAGAACAGAACTTTGTCAGGCTAGATCCAGCGTTGGGAGGTTTCTCCGGCACACTTCATCGACTAGAAGGTGCTTCTGGAGGTGAAGAAGCTTACCTGACTCCAGGAGACCATCTGTGCAAATGTGGGGATTTGATTTGGGCTGAAGATCATCACCTTCTTGGCTTGGCAGAGGAGGGCTTCATCGCCAAATTTGATTTTCAGAGGTTTTTTTTCAAGCAAAAAACTTAGGGGTTTCATCCCTAGACATGTCCCCTAGAGATTAGGAATTTTTACTTATTTTTACTTTGTGTCCTGGACCCCCAAATTCTATCTTTTATTATGTTCGGCCTGCACTTTTCTACAGACAGGAGGTTGACGGCAACCTTATTGCAGTCAAGTTCCTAAGTTAACGGTAATTGATTGTGCCGTTAACCCACCTTGACGGCAAGACCCTTGTCGCCAAGTTCTTCTATTTTTACAGAATTATGACCTTGATCTCTGTGTTATGATTTTCGGATATCTAGATGTCTGATCATGCTGTAAAAATCATGAATGTTCAGATACTCTCTTAGGGTCATCCCATGAATTTCTGTCGAATTTCTAATCATGCTTTTATTTAGTATAATTTCTGTTATGGTGAGATATGCATAAATAGATAAGATTTAATTCTGAATAAATAGTTTTAATGCATGTTACTGTTGCAAAAAATTATCATGAACTTAGGGTTACTGTTTGCATGTTTTAAAACTAAAAGAGTTGACTATTTTACTGTCTATCATGTTAAGTGGAATATTTTACTAAGATTACATGAAATCTGTATTAAATGTTAAAAATAGTTTTACTGTTGTGAAAATTCTAAAAAATTAGTCATATGGCATATTACATGTGTAGGGGTTGTAATTAAAATTTGGTACTGTGTTGATATCCGTAGGTACTGTTGCTCTTACAAAGGTTAATTAAGTCATGTTAAGCATGTTTGATTTAAATTATATATTTTCAAGTGATTAGCAGTATGTTTAGGTACTGTTATGCTTAATTTGACACTGTGAAACAGTCATGTTAAGTTCTATAAACTGAAGTTTATGTGTTAAGTAGTATGCATGTGAATAGACCAAATGGTGTACATAAATGATGTGTATCATGAGCTTAATTAAGAGAATGTATTTAAGTGGAATTGTGCCAGAATTGACACTACTACCATAGAAGGCTGTGGAGCCGTACTGTAGAAAAGTCCCTATAGGAAGGCTCAATGTGTATGTAATATCCTGTGGGCATCAGCATGAAATCCTGGAGGTGGACAAATACCACTGGTTAGGGTGGAGAGGGCTTCTCCTGGTTCTACGTAGTTACCAGGATTCATCACTATATTGCATAGGTGACGGGTATGCGTTATGTGAATGTGTGTCCTTCTTTATGGTGGTTTGGACTATGTGTCACGGAAAATTAATGTGTAAAAATGTGAAAAGTGTGTAAATGTGCAATGTGATCATGTGACAGTGATGTGTTAATGTGTAACCATGTGAAAGCATGTGAATGTGTTTTATTTATGTTAAAACAGCAAGTAAAATATATGGATATGTGGTTTAAAAGCTTGTGAAAAATGTTAGACATCATGCTAGGTTTGTTAGTAACCATGTGCTAAATTCCATGATCTATTTGTTTAGAATTATGAAATGATATGAATGCAAATTGAAACCATGAATCAAGTTAAATACCATGTGTAGAAAACATGTTATAGGATATTCATATGTATTTACTTATTTGACATGAATCATGTGCCATACTTCTCTTATTGTTTAAAAGAATAGTATCTATGTGATATGTGTAAAAATGTGCCAATGGCTTGTCTACTGGGTCTTTGTGAAGACTCATACTTACTTTAACATACAGGTGAGACAGGTGTCCCTGTGCTAGAGGAGGACATAGTGAGGAGTGACTCCGAGCGAGAGGAGTAGCTGTACTTGTGGAGACTACTTATGTAGATTGCATTCTCATTTACTAGAATGTGAACAATGATGTCATATGGACTTGTATAATTGTGGACATTTGTTATTTACATTGCTACTATATAGACTGTGGAATGTGTGAATGATGATGGAATAAGATTATCTTTTATTTCCGCTGTAATTTCTCTTGTTATTTATGTACATCTCGACCTACTGTGTTCTGTTGGGTACATGTCCCACTGTGATGGCCCCCTTTATATCGATGTGGATTGGTATAATTGTACTGGTGTAAAGAGGGGTGTTACAGACATTGTCACTGTACAACCCCTCCATGAAATCATCTGGTGTTACGGCAATGAACCTTCTGAGATCATGTTCGTACGCCATTTACCTACCCCTCCTACACTACCATACATTATTACCAAAACATCCATTATTAAGCCTCCATCCACCATTAAACCAATCATTACACCTCCCATTATGCCAGCATCATTGGCAACTCAACCTTACCCCCTCCATTACCTATTATACTTCCACCAGCCATATGGCCTTCCACACCACCCACCATATCCACCCCTATCTAACAGAGCGTGTGCAAATGACCAAAGAGCAACAAGCAAAGTCTGCAAGAGAAGGAAGTTTTGGGACCGGGCATGCTATTCAAAATCAAAGACTATATTCCAAGCATGCCGGTCATTGTCAATATACCGGGCACATTTACTGAATGAAAGCCCTCGCCTCCATTCTTGGCCATCAAGAGGCCCTCTAATACTATGACAATCATACCAGCTACCAACTATATTCAACTCAAAATACTCATAGGGAAATTCTCCCTTCATGCTCTCATGACCCCTCACACATTTGTTGTGAACTATCCCACTCCAGTGAAGGGGACAACCAATCAAATTGTTTTCATACACTCCAAAGCCAAATTCTTGGCACATTCAATTACATAAGGGCACATCCCCCTTTCCCTGCAAAACATTACATATCCTTCAAGCACGGTCCCTTCACTATTGCTTTCAACTCTACAAGTGGAACTCCCCACTCTTTCCTTCAGCTATATTCCAAGGGGGTTGCTACTGTTGCTTGAAACTCCAATGAAAGTCAACAACCAACCAATCAATGAGAGCCATTCAATCCATGTGAGAAGAGCAAGACCATCTGCCCGCTGGGCAAAATATGTGAGGAAATACATGAGGGTTCAAAAGTCGATTCCCAACCAGAAGCTTAAATGTCGGGCAAGGCTAAAGACTAGGATCTCCGCCTTCTTCATCCCATCCATTTACATCATCTTTTGTGCTACTTAGCACCTTCTCGTGGGTTCTCCACATTCCCTCCCCATACGAGGCATTTTATTTCCATCTTTTCTATGATCTGCTTTCTTGTATTGGGCATCGCATCCCTATTTGTATTCCATGTTCTCACCTCGTGACACTCGTGGCACATTTTTATGTTCACGACATTCTCCTCTTCGTGCCCCACGTGACACATCTCATTGTTTCCACCCACTTCACCATGCCCCTTGGGGCACATCTCCTTGTAGTGCCTCACCTGCCACATCTCCTTCCTATGCCCCATGCGGCACATCTCCCTCCGGTGCCCCACGTGGCCTGTCTCCACCCTGTGCCCCACGTGTCACCCTCTTCACACCCTTCTTTTCGGCCCCTCGTGGCCCACATTTTCCTTTCCCTGCTCCGGACCCTCCAGATTCTTTTCTTTTTACCGGGCCCTACGCTCCTCCTCTTTTACTCCCTAGGGTCCCCTGGAGTCTCCAAATTCTTCCCATCCTTCTCACCTTTCCATATTCAATCAGGGCATACGCCCTTTCTCCCACTATTTTTGGGGTTTTAGTCCCCACCAATCGTTTTAATTCCCGTGAAATTTTTTACATTCTCTTAGGCCTCTGAGTCTTGCCCCCACACAGGGCATTTCTCCTCCTTTTACCCTCTAAATTCTTATTTTGAAAAGCTATTATATTGTTTATCAGTGTCAAAACTTCAAAAAATCCATAAAGATGAATATTTGATATTGTAATGCTACCGTGGCGACCCAGTTATGAGAGCTCCACGCCAAGAGTCCAAAGTTCCCTCCCTTTTCATCAAAATTTGTCTTTGGCATAAGCACTTTTTTCACATACTTCACAAAACCCTAAGCCGACTGTTTTGTAAGACATTGTCACTATCATGGCCATGCCTGAGGCATGAAAGTCTGTTGCTCTTCTTATTCGGCCGAAATATGGGTAGTAGAGGTAGTCTAGGCAAGACAACTAAACTTGTAACACCCCAAAAATTTTAAAGTGTTAGGAAAATATGAATAATGTTAGTATTATACATTATTATTGTCATTAAATTGAAATATTTAGAATTTGGGTTTAATTAGTGGTAACATACGTTACCCCAGTGTCGTAGACAGCGGTGCGCGCTGCCACAGGGTGACATTGAAAAATTGTAACGAAATAAAAATCTGAGAACATCATAATTTTCATAAAAATGTGGGGATGTCAGAAATGTAAATATCCGGATTTATTGACGTGCGGACTTCGAGGTTAAGTTGACGCGACCATTTTTCGGGTGATTTTTCACCTAGTGTAAAATAAAATCTAAAAATCAAACTAAAATCACCATAATTTGTAAAATTATCGCATTAGTCTACGGTTGAAATTTTAATACAAATGGATACCATTTGAATATGTTTACATAAAGTTTAGTGGGCTAGCTGAATTTTGGACTAATTACGGAAGGGATTTTATGGGATTTCTAGGTTGCTTACGTGTGAGGCTTGGAGGAAGCCAGCACACCTAAAGTAGAAGGTAACACGTTTGTTACCTGCGTGTAACCATGTAAAAGCTTGCATGGGCTACGTGTTGTGATAAAAACCAAGTGAGTCTTACCATGACACAATGGCAGCTAACGTGCCGTTGTGCATGGGGAGGCCATGGGTTATAAATATACCCCATCTTCCTCCATACTCATCTTTCCAACTCATCTTCTTGTTGTGCTGCTGCCATTGCACTTGCTAACATCCTGTTTGGATGATGTTCCTTACTGCTGGACTGTGAGGAAGCTGCTGCTGCTGCGTGGGTTGTTGCTTCCATCACGTGCTAAATGTGTCCCAAGTAGTAGTTGTAGGAGGATATAGTGTTTGCAATCTTGGCATTAACATCCTTCTTCCAGTTGAGAAATCATCAAAGAAAAGACTTCACCTTCTCAAATCAGGTAGGATTCTCTTCCTTTCTCACTCTTTTCTAAATCCTTGACTCCCACCTTTGTTAAAGAGTTCATGATCACCTACTTACTTGCTTTACACTTGTGAATTCTCTTTTGAACTGTATGTCCATCCCTTATAATCATGTTTTAGTTGTGTGTCTTTAGAATTCACTTCCTACTTCTTTTTCCTTCCTCTTACATTTGGATTGGTAGCGTGAAGTGATCCTTTACCATGTATATGCTATGTTCCAGATTTGAAAAGTAGTTCCATGACAAGAATTGAACCTTCATCATGTTTAAATTAATGTTTGGTCATGGGAGACAACACATCATTTCTCTTCTGTCATAATTGGTTTAAATCTGAAATCATGTTGACCTCTGTGTGTATTATAAATTGAACTATGGCAGTTCTTTCTTCTTCTGAGAGTTAAATCATTGAGAGACCATGAAAGTCTCAAGTGAGTGTGCTTTGATAAGTAAAGGATGGAAGAAGAAAGAAAATTTTTAGGAGAATTACTCTTTTAGTAAATTCCCCTTGAGTTTGTTGTCATTTTGGTCATACATGTGTACCATGTTCCATGCCATCTCTTCCATGTTCTTGTCACCTTGACTTGATTCTTAAGGTTGAAATTACACTTGTATAAAGTCTTAATCATGTTAGGAGTTATAGAGAAGCTTGGTAGCACAATTTTTAGTTGATTTTAAACACTTTTTGAAAGTCCACACAGGACCTGTCGACAGTCCTGCTTCTTGCTGTTAACAGGGCCCTGTTTCCTGAACTCAGAAATTCTACCTGTGTGTGGCTGTCGACAGCCCCATTCCTGGCTATCGACAGGCACCAACAGAACTCCAGTTCTTCTTCTGGAGAACACCACCTGTCGATAGCAAACTTCTGGCTGACGACAACCACTGCCATGGCCATGTTTCAGCACCTATCTTGTTCCATTCTTTGCTGAAAATCTTACTCAATTGTTCCAACTAATAGCCCACCTATATCTTGTAGTTTTTACCACCTAAACACCTACTAAAACCAATCATGTTATCTTTCTCTTTACCATGAATTATCCCTTCAAAAGTTCCAGTCACAATTGATCTTGTGAGATCATCAATTTCTGTAATCAGTGAAGGAATAGAGTTCCTAAGTTCTTGTGTGTGAATAGTGAGTGAATTCCTGTGTACCCTTGATTTGTTACAAGGATAAATGTGTTATGATGACGAGTTGTGAGTCTTTGGACTCGTTTGAGAAATATGCCTGGCAAATAAATGGTTGGTTCAGTCCTGGGGAGAGCGCCCAAATTCGTTAGTGGCCGCGCGGGGGCGATGAGAATTAGTGGATGTTGGCATACATCAATTCTGTTTGATTAGTCATCATATCATGCTTGTGTGTGTGAAAATGTGTCTGACTGTGAATTCAATTATCATCCTGAGTTATTGATCATGCTTCTAAACTATTCTTGTTCAATACGTGATATCAATTTGGCTCATTTGTCCAATTTCTTGAACACTCAGTGCTAGCTATACATATGATCTTATCTTGAGATTATACGTTTGAATCCTTTCTATTTCAAGGATTTGAATTCTACTAGGCTAGTTAGCTCATCAAATTCCACTTTTTCAGGTAATCTACAATTTTACAAGACGGGACTTCGGGACTTGTGTGTGGAGAGACCAAACATGGTGGCATTTTATTTTTAAAATGTAAATCAAGAACCATGTAACACCTATTGAATGGTGAATAATAATTTTTATTTAGTGAAGCCTCTGAGCAAATTTACTGTTCAATTAGTTCAACTTTACTCTTGATTTCTCATTCGCTCACATTCCGACATTTGTAGATATATTAGATGACGGGACATGACAAAACTGAACCACTCCTTGTTGAGGGGATGTCTTAAGAAAGGGCAGTCAATCAAATGACCAATGAACATCAAAGTCAAATGCATGTCAAGAGCGGAAAAGTCCCCGTAGGATTCAAAATGAACCTAGTTGTATGCATGCAAATCAAAAATCAAAATCAATCAATATAATAGGGCATGGCAAAGAGTGGCAAAGTCGCTGCAGGCTTCAAAATGAACCTAGTCGTACGCATGACCCTACCAAATAAATGGTCAATCAATCAATTTCAAAATCCCTCAATATTTAATGAGACTGAATCTTCTAACGGTTATGCTAAGGAAGGAAGTCAAACCCTACTCTTCAAAACCCATATCAAGCTTATCTCTGAATTTTCTTCTCTTCTCCCAACCAGACCAAGTACCCTTTCAGGTATGGCTCTAATGGTGACACAATTAACCATGAGTAGTCAGCTATGGGTACCACTTTAAATGCACACCTTACTCTTGGAACTCTTTAATGAAAGGGGAGGTAACGAGGACCCCTTGCCAGTCAATTGTCATAACTTTAATATTGCCATGGCATGGCAATATATCCAAAAATCAACCAAAAAAATGAATATTTTTTAAAACCAACAAAAATATTCAAATATTTTCAAAATATCCATAAATATTCAAATATTTTTCAATCTCCATAAAAAATTGAATATCTCTAAAAATCTAAAAACATCTTTGATGGAATTGCACAGGGCAAGCATATTACACCTAATCTCTATGTCAGATCTATGCCCAATATTTCCAATCATTGGTTCCTCCTACTTGAACTCCAATATCTCCTCATTTGGCCAAATACACTTATCCTCATGGTTTAAACAAACAATTGAATGAGTTATGAATGATATGATTTTTCTCCATGCTTCATCTTCTGAATGATGTTATTCCATGATATATGTTTCTCTTGGTTAATGAATTTTGAGTGCAGGTTCGAGTTACCTCATGTGGCACTACTCAGCAAACACGCTGCAATTTCCGCCCTTACCATTAGTTATCTACATCTACTATATGTTATACCCTTGGAGCATATCAAGGACCTTGTGGCTCTAAGAAATCTGGGATATGAATTCCCCTTTAGCAAAAAACAATGATTATTCTAGAGGAACCTTAGCCTCATGGACAGGCCGTTATGCTTTGCACATGAGGACGATGGACCCACGCCTGGAAAACTTGGCGTCCTGACTTGACTCAGCATCGTAACAATAGTATCCTTGATTATTTTCTATATTTGTACCCTTATTTTTCCCTTTAGCCCGAAATACATGTATATTTTGAAATCATAGTGAAAATTCACTCTCCCAATGCAACTTGAGAGCCATTCTCACTTCAACTCCAAGTAAATTTGAAATTTTCCATTCCGAATCAAGTACCCAACTCCCTTTGTTGTCACCTCCAGACTGATTTCCTCGAACTCTCTTATTTGGATTTATCCCTCTACATTCGTCTTATCTCCCATAGATCCACCTTGACAGCGGCACGTCCACAAGCTGGTAAACGCCTCCCAATGGTGCAACTTAACGGATTGTGTCCTTAGGTACTTCCACTATGCTGGAAGTTGATCTCTCCTTCGTGCCCCACGTGGCACCTTTCCTTTGTGTATCGCATACATACCTCCCTCCGTACCCTCGCGCACACCCTTTTCTTCCAATCCAAACTTTGTAGTTTCTTGGTCTTCTTCTTCCAGAGGTGGTTTCCTTGGGAGTTGGTGAAAAACTCTTATCAAGTGGTGTCACCAATTGTCATACGCGTGTCTATTTTTCACCATGGCATCCACTTTTTAGTCCTCTTTGTTTCACTCCACTACACTACATTTCATTCCATTACACTCCATTTTGTGTCTCTTCGCTTCGCTATCCCGCAAAGTAAATGCCAAGGCGTGGCAGCTGTAGACACGCTAAAAATAACACCATCGCGGGAAAATTTCAAATTACGTCGTAATGCCATAAATGGCTCCCTTTTGCCTTGCAAGAATATTTTCCCTACTATTCAGGGTCTTCCCCATATTTTCCCTACATTTACTGGTGCTTCCCTTCATTTGTTAAGCTTGCCAAAAGTGTGGACAAAGAATGAAAATCGCAATGGTCTAGGTGGTCGCATTTATGATCGACTGAAAAACAACTGAAATGCGACCAGACATGCCTTCGTGAATATGAAACAATCAATTGGTCTTTAACGGGTTAGGCCATGCCATCGCAATTATGTACCGATTGATGACTAGTAATCGATTATCAGAGCAATAATCGATTAGTCTTAAATGCGTTGGTGTACCCAGTCACGATTCTGTATCGATTGGCGTTCCGACAATCAATTGGTCGCATCGACTATCTTAAACACGTCTGTCATGTACGTCACGATTCAAAATTTATATATTCTTCAATACTTCCTTATTTTCTTTTTGGAAATACCTATTGCCATTTTCTAAAACATGGCAGGTCGTGCCGCCGCGATTCTAATTTCCATATTTAACATTTGGCAAGTTTCCATAAACAAAATTCAGATATTCATAGATGCAATGTATCGTCCCGTTGTGATTAACGGATCATAATTTGATTGAAATAGAAATTCATGAATGTGACTGCTTGTTCCATCGCATTTCAACTGTAAAAGCAACCACTGCCTCCGCCGTGATTTTCATTCATGTTCCACCTCAGACTTTGAGCCCCTCTCCTATATATACATCCCATGTCTCATCGTCCCAAGGTAAGAGAGTCCCCAGAGCCACCACGTCCAGCGAGTTTGAGAGAGCTAATTCTACAGCAGAGCCTTGCCGAACTGCCACCTCGTGTCGTCAACGCCTCTCATATCTAGCAATTGAATCAGTAGGAGCAGCAGTGCTTCCTCTTCTTCCTTTCCTTCTCTTCCATCACCATGAAACACACACACACACTAATTGCATGCGCACACCCCCCCCCTAATTTTCTAGGGGTTTAAAAGCCACCAAACAAGTGTGTTCTTCACCATGCTCTTTATGTTATTTCATTATTTTGAGAGTTGAATACTACACGTTCTTGGCTAATCCATATTTTTGTGTGTTTCTTGCAAGGGTAATCAACTAAAAATGCCTTCTACCACGGCCGGCTGTGATTGTAGAAGAAGAAGCGAACCTACGTCTCTTCCGCACAATGTTCCTGCTCCAAAAGGTAACTCAGCGATCATCTCCATATTTGCACTTGCTGCACCTCCTTCGGTTCCCACGTGTACCTGGCGATCACGAACATCTAAAGAGTTGTGCTCCACCTTTCTTATTTTCTTATTATTTTTTTTGTGGACACTTTGGAGTTTGAAAGAACAAAAAAGCGGGATCTACACATAGGATTTTGTACTATGCCAAGGTCCTGAGCAGGCTGTTGTGGTTGCTGTGTGATGGTTGTTGGCGCCTCTACTATTGTTGTTGTTGTCTTTGTCCTTATTGATCTCTCAGAGTCTGAATTAACCTCTTCATCTCTACCGAGTCAATCTATTGTTGTTCATGAAGGTCATATATCATATCTATGAATTGGAAGCAATCTGCCACATTGTGCCCTCGGTGGCGGTGGTATACTCAGTACTTGGCTTTATCAGTCGTCATGTTCCAGTTAGCCTTTTTCGGAGGAATTCTAAGGGCATTGATCGACATGAGGAATGCAAAGATGTCAGGTAGGGTTTTTGGGAGAGGAGGGTATTGAGCCTTTTGGGGCCATTGGGTTCTCTGGGAGCATAACCATTTTATGGTGGAGGAACTTGGTTATACTGGCGCTGCTCCTGTTGAGGGTTTTGAGCTTCGGCAAGTGGTGGCTTGTTCTTCCATGGCTGCTGAGGAGGTGAATTATAAGCCATCCTACCTACTTGGCCTTGAGGATTGTTCACTGCACCCACCTGTTCATTTGTTTATACCCACTCTGTGATGGGACCCTGAGGTTTCTTGGGGTAGCAGGATTTTGGGTTCTCAAACATGGCATGGATAGGGGAGTCCTTAAGTTGACTCTGGATGAAGCGGGCTCGGCTATACAATTGGTGCATGGTAGAGATGTCATTCATGGCCAATATAGATCAGTAGGTAGGTGTGGCATTGGAAATCAACAGTTTGACCTTTTCCTCCTCCGGCATAGGGAAACGGATGAGCGCACCCAGGGCATGCCACTTATCAACATAGACAACAAAATTTACATCTGTTTTAATTTTCTCAGCCACTAATGTAAGACTTAGCCATCTTGGGCCCTTGGCCTTGTCCTTAGGGTCGCGACAGACACCCTGGTCATGACATGGTCACGTCAGGAGAGCCTGTCGCGATAGGCTTTAGGACACGGCACACCTGGCCGTCGCGACATGGTCACGACGGGGGTGGGCGTCGCATTCTTGTCGCGGCGTCTGGAGGCGTCGTGACTACTTTTCTGATCGATCTGATTGCTGTCCTTCCCATCAGAATAGCCTTGTCGGGTGTCAGGTGCGTACAACATTGACACAACTTGGCAGTCCATTGGATTCTGGTTTCTCGGTATTCGAGGTTTGACCATCGTTCGGTGTCACACCAGGGGTGACTGTCGTGACATGGTCGCAATGCCCGGGGGCATCACGATATGCTTGTTGTCACACCAGGTCGACCCATATTGTCTCGGGGCCCATCAGTTTAAAACCGAGGTCGGCGCCCCATTTCCCCCTTTCTCCTTTTCCTTCTTCTTCTTCTTCCTTCTTCATCTCCCGAGCTCTCTTGTGTTCTCTGGTGATTCTTAGCGTTTGTGGTGCTCGCGGTGAGGAGGTGACGTCTCCTTCATGTAGGGGATGTGCTCGTGGCGCTTGGAGCGAGGAGGAGGTGGTCATTCTAATGTGAAGGCCCCAACGGGTTGGCTCTACTCTTAGAGGTAGGGACCCCTTGTCTCCTCTCGTCCTAGCATGCTCCCTTCCCCTTGAGAATCCTTGCTTCTCCATGGTTTTGGGGTTGCGGGAGTGAGATCCATACTCTGTGTTGTGAGGTTTTTCCCCTTTGAGAGTGGTTCTCCATGTGTTTACATGATTTGTGGGGTTTGAGGGTGGTTTGCATGTTTATAAGCCTTGCTATGTGTTTCCCAAGTTTCCCCTCCCCCTATGGATTGTTTGTATCGGTTTTGTGGTGGCCCTTGAAGGACTGTACCGAGACACCTGTTGACTGAGATTGTGACCGCTATAGAGGTCGCGATGATGTCGTGATTGGCGAGGCCACCGTGACATCATCGTGATGCTCTAAGGCGTCACGACATGGTCGCGACGTCCTTGGGCGTCGCGACAATGTCGCGATGGTCCGATGCATCACGACAACTTCAGAGATAGGTATGTCTTGTGGAGTTCCATTTTCTGTGGAGTCTTCCCCATTTCTGGTTCTTGTTGTACCCATGGCAGTAGTGCTAGTTCCCTAGTACGGTCCTACACTAGTCATTCGCCCGATGCTCAGAACTTGAGGGCTTGTCCCGTGAGATAGGTTGTTACCATTGTCTGGGACCCCCGTCCCCGCGCACTTGTTGAGGGAGTACTTCGGGCTGTGGGTGTGCTCAAGTCGCAGACTCTGGAGCGGAGGGGAAAATGGTGGTTAGGACAGCAGTGTTGAGTCATTTGCAGAGCTCTCTTGGTTGGTCTGGGATGCCGAGGTCATTTGGAATCCTTCCCGACGCAGGCCAGTCAGTCTTTTTCTCACTGCCTCACTCTTTGTGGCCCCAGAACCACTTAGAGAGGACAGGCATGGGACCATAGTCTGGCCAGACTACGGCGGTTACTGTTGTGTTACTTCTGTTCCTGCCCCACTCTGACGAGATGTGGAGGTCTGGACCTGGGTCGAGGATAAGACATCGGTGAACGCACCTGACCGGTTGACTAGTGGTAGCATTTTTCGTAGCTAGTGTCTCTTGTCTAGGCATGGTTCGCCCTATCTGTGTTTCCAGCCATGTGGTGGTCACGACGTACAGTTCTACGGAGTTTTCCAACTGTGGTGTCCCTCCATACCGTTGCTAGTTAGTAGCTTTGCTATAGTAGAAGATATGACTGTTGTTATTTAATTGTTTATATATTCTTCTCCCTATTAAAGCCAGTAGGTGATTGGTAGTTCCTACTGAGCTTCTGTTGTGAAGCTCATCCCTTCCTTTACCAGGTGAGACTTCTCAGCAGTGGCAGGGTGGAGGAGGCAGGGCAGTAGTCGTCATCCCCGCAGCTAGTAGTGTTCTCCCCCTTCAGTTGTACATCACCCTCGGGGTATGCCCCTAAGGGCTCTGTCCTCCCCTTTTTACTTGTACTATTGTGTGTGTGTTGGAGTGATACGCTGTGGTCTCGCTCTCCTCTCTGCTTCCGCATGTGTGCTTCTAGTTTAGTAGATGACGTTTATTTCCCTTACATATTCTGTTAGACTTGTGTTTATAGCCCTTACGGGTCTCTAAATCTGTGGGTGGCGACCGCGAAAATTGGGTCCTCGGCTTGGGCCGAGGATCGGGTTCTCGAGGTCGTTACAACTAAATCCACAAAAGAGTACTCAAGTCCAACTCAATCTTGGAATTACTATAGAAACCTCTCTTGTACAATCTAAAAATCCTCGGCTCCTCAAGTGGTAGGGAGTAAAACCACTCGAGGGCCGGTCCATCCAAAGAATTCCTGAATAAGTATGCCATGAGGTGGTAGTCATACTTATGTGGTGCGGACTCATACACAAAATCTTTGTTATGTACATAAGTCTCGCCTACCATAGAGTATCGTCTATAGACTCGAAACTCTGACTGGAGCAGAACCTAAAGGTATTGGAAAGTGGGAAGAGTAATGTCGTCTACCTTTCGAGGGTCCATTTGCCTTCGTAAATCATGTAGCTCCTTTTCATGGATGTCCACTCTGTAAGAAACTCAGAGGAAGATGAGATGTGGGGAACGAGGACAAGGGAGCGAGACTGCTCCAAGGCAAAAGACTGCTCATGGGGAGGAGGGTTGTAGTCGGCCTAGTAATAAGAGGAATGAGGGGGAGACTTGGGCCAAACCTCCTATGCAGGTAGGTAGCTGTGCTCAGAAAAATGAATGGCCTGCAGACAAAGAGGGGTAAAATCAGTGACGACAGGAGGTGCGCATGGCGCAAAAGCGAGAGGTGCAGACGGGACCGTCTGATGGGAGGACACCTGAGGGGACGAAGAGAGGGGGTGCTTGCCTTTGGAAGCCACCAAGAATTCATGAACATGGATAGAACTTAACTACAAGAAAAGCTGGCTAAACTGAGAATGCGGGTCATCAACCGCAGAAGGAGAAGGGGGGCGAGACCGATCCTAAGTGACCGTTGAGGGCTAGATTGTCCCATGAGTGTTGTGACAGAAGACTGGGCCACATCCTCAAGGAGTCCAATGGGGAGAGAATCGTCAGTGAAGACACGAAAACAATCCATGGCAAAGAGGGGATTATGATAAAGCACGATGGTTGGTGGCGACTAAATGGAGAAACCTGAACAATGATGCATGCACTAACCCTAATTAACTAAAGAGACCACACGACTGCAAACAAAGACCCTAGACTCTAACAGACAAGAAAGGACGTGGGATGAGATGGAGTATCTCAAACAAACACCCAATTTGATATGATTATCATTAAGATGTTAGGGTTAATGCTTACCCTTTTAATAGAATAATTAAATAGAATTGCACTTGGTCAAATAGGAACCTTAATAGGTATGTACTTAAGTACTCTGAGATGACTAGAGAGATGACACACAAAACTCACACAAAGACGAACTTAACTAAGGGGCACTAGGTACAACCAGCCTGGTGGCCACAACGTACGTACAACAACGGGGGCTTACAAAGGCCCTCGATATCAAGCCCTGGTCAACCCATGAGTACTCACAGGTGAGAGGGTATATACTACCAAGGGGGAATCCTATCTGTTGCCCAACTAGCAAGCCCAGAGGGGGGGTGAATGGGATTCTTTAAAATTCGATTATCTAAACCTGTCAACAAGAATGTTTAAATAATACACTGCGATTGGTGGTTAGTGTTAGTCGTAGAAACAATAACAAACACACAAAAAGCAAACACACTGCACAAGGATTTTTATCCTGGTTCGGACCTCCTCTCCACAGGAGTCCTACGTCCAGTCCCTGAGCAACAACTCAGGATATCACTAGCCAAGGGTACAGTCCCCCTCAAGGACACTTACACATCTAGCCACAGCTGGCCTTCTCTTCTCAACCAGAAGAGGTACAATACACTCTGAACATCAGGTCTTCCTTCTATACGAAGGGAACACAAACACCTGTCAACCATAGGTCTTCACTTCAACCCAGAAGAGGAACAACACAACAAAGTGTTAGAGAGAAGACAAGCCCTTAGACCATGCTCATAGAACAATGCTTGATCTGGAGCAAGACTGAGAGAGAAAGATCTACAATGAAGGAGTCTCTCAGTACACTAGAGCTCTCTCAAAGCTAAGCAATGGACGTAGAGAGCTAAGAGCTACAACAAAGCTTAAGAGAGAGACTTGAGCTCTTCTATGGTGCTTGCGGACGTCAAATTGTCAAAGAGAGAGATAGATAGATCGATGGATCGATCTCCTCCTTCACGTAGACAACTGTCTTCTATTTATATCTTCATTGAAAAATATAGTCATTGAAGTATCTGTTGTCTCTATGTTGGATGCTCGTTAGACTGCATGGTTTGACGTGTACGACAGGTGCTTCCAGTCATTTAATGTTTATCTGATTCATGCACGCAAGGAAAGGATCCTTCCAGATATTCTACAGCTTCTTGTTGTCCAACGTTGTAGAGAATGGTGCTGTCAAGGATCTACAATAAATACCAAACAATGGACAGGTAGACTGTCTCTAGACTTGTCAGTCATCGCTAGAAACCAAGCTGTAGGAATATACACCAGAATGGAAGTACCTTTCTGCTGCTATAAAAAGATGTTTTATATAGAAGCAAGGGAATGGAAGATATCCAAATATGCATCGTGCAAGGAGATGTTCAGACACATTAAATGCATAGACATTGAGAAGCACGAGGGAAGACTTTGACATTCAAAATATTTGAAATATGTTTAAATATCAAGTCATTATAGCTCATGAAATTGTTATGAGTATGACTTATGAAATCGTTGAGTGGATGAGTCATTGTTTATGTAAATCGTTGCACAAGTATAAGTAAATCGATTCGAACATAAATCGTTATGCAATCATAACCAAATCGTTGTAGGGACAAATCGTTATGAGAGTATAAGCAAATAGTTATGAACAAGTCGTTAAAACCAAATCTTTGTCTCACTTATCGAGTTGATGTAGTGATCAAACCGATGTTTTGTTTTATCGAATCGTTACTTAGACCAAGTCGTTGTTGTGACTTATCGAATCGTTATAGCAAGCAAATCATTGTGTAACTTATCGAGTTGTTATAATGACCAAGTCGATGTTGTAACTTGTCGAATTGTTATGAAGACCAAATCGATATGGAACTTATCGAATCGTTATAAAAACCAAATCGTTGTTCTCACTTATCAAATCGTTGTAGAAACTAAATCATTGTGAGAGCAAATCGTTGTTCTCACTTATCAAATGGATGTGAAGTCGAAATCGTTATACCTATTAAGCGAATCGTTGTGAGGTCAAAATCGTTACGCCCACTAGGCAAATCGTTGTGAGGTCGAAATCGTTATGCCAACTAAGCGAATCGTTGTGAGGTCGAAATCGTTACGCCAACTAAGCGAATCGTTGTGAGGTCGAAATCGTTACACCAACTAAGCGAATCATTGTGAGGTCAAAATCGTTACGCCCACTAAGCGAATCGTTGTGAGGCAGTTGACTCTAACCACAACTCACATAGGTAGGATAATTGGCTCTAGTCGAGGCTGGTCAACCTAGATCATCCAATACTTAAGAACAACCTAGGCTCTGATACCACAAAACAGTCACGCCCCGGCGCGAAATATCGGAACGCGAGGCAGTTGCAAGTAAACAGGTATAGAGAAAGTACTAGACATCAAACCATGGCACAATGAATAATACTAAAGAAAACTCTTCTCATTAATAATTTCCAATGTCTAGTTACAATCACTAATATCAGAGCCATTCTATAGGGCCCAATTAAATTGAAATAAAAGCAAAAGACTAACTATGACTCTAACATATTGCTAGGACACTAGGGTACTCGTGACGTCACTCCTGGTCGTTCCCATCCTCTTGAGTGTATAGTTCATCCTCGGTCTCACTGAGAACACAACGACAAATAACGTAGGATGAGCGATAACGCCCAGTAGGACTTAAATCTCAATAGTCAAGCAGACTTTAAATAATTAATGAATTAAAAGGCAAAGTAACTAATGATAGAGCGAGAGAGTCAGGAAAAAGATAGCAGGATAGCACGTGAACGAAATAGCACAACTTTCCAAATATAGCATGAGAGTCGAGTATAGCACAAACAACAAGAAGGCCATAGCACAAATAGCACAATGTATAGCAATAGCACAATGAGTAGAGTATTGCACTTTTGTCAATAGACAACGAGAGAACATAGCACTTTTTTATTGTCATTTAGATAGTCGAGATAGATAGCACTCGAGTGTAATGCCAAACACTCTGATCATTTAACTCCCATGGGCACTAGCACTTTCGGGCGCACATCCCAGGACTAGATCGGGCCCTTTATATATTGCCAGTCATTGGTTATATTGTTTATCTTTAGACAATCAGTCAATGGCCAATATAGAGTACCAAGAACTAGATGAGAGCACTAGATGAATAGACGAGATAGGAAAGTGAACATGAATAGATGAGTGAGTAGAGTATAGATGAGAGCTAGTGATCATTGCACGTAACACGTCGAGTAAACAGGCGATAGTATCAGTTGCACAACAATCGCACATGGTGTGGCAGTCAGGTGGAACTCACTACCCTTCCACTGACCATGTTAAGCATAGGTCTAGAGGTCCGGCGTGATTCAAGATAAGGCAAACTTTTAATAGCTATTTGATCATGCTGATCCCTAAAGGGTATCATAGGTGTTAGGGTACAACCGGCTCATCGACCATGTGAGAATCCATGGACAGAGGAGACATACGGAGGCCTTGAACAAAGACTCACTAGTCCAACAGAAGGAATATCCGACGGAGAGATCGTCCAAGTTAAGAGAGAGTGTAAATATAGAAACAAGTGCTCGACATTCTAAACATCGTGAGAATACATACACACGTATATTTATGAATGAGGCAATTTAATGACATAAATTACGAGATGATTTATGTAACATGTTCATGCCAATTAAGCCATATTTGGATGGTTCAAAGTGTGTGTAAGTGTCATGAAATTGTAGATAGAAAAGATCATGTGCATGTATTTTATTCACACATAAATGTTTAATTTATAACAAGTGTAATCTTCTGTGTGTATGACTGTTAAACGAGAGTACAAGCATTGTGGAGAATCAGAACATCAAAATTTGGGGTTTTTATGCAAAAAGGCCAGAATGCGACACACCCTTTTAAGGGTAACAACGGGGTTCTGGCAGATCGCAATGGGGTCTTGTTCTGGTCGCGACGGGCTTGACGTTTCGGGCAGGCAAGTCGCGACGGGGTCATGTGAGGGTCGCGACGGGTTCAACAAACCGGGCAGCCAGATCGCGACGACCGGCTCTGTTGCGATCAGATCACGACAGGATGCTCTATCGCGATGCCCCTATGAATGCGACCTATCGGGCCGTTGCGTTCACAGGGTCTATGCCCGAGTCCGACAGGGAACAAGCATTACGTGGGATTACGGACCAGAACTTACCTTATTTGACACATGGTGATTCCGAAAATCATAACTCATTTTACAAGTGATGAAAAATCATGAAATCAATTATGAATTGTTCTAGACATGCATAGGTACCTACACTAAATAGGAATTGGAAAACTAACAGGGTTTCGACATACTTTGGTCATGGTATTCATGAAGTACTTAGAACAGTACACAGATGAGATCAACGAATTAATTCGCAAGATAGGATGGATTGAAATTAGGGATTTTAGGGCCAAAAGAATCCTAACATCCATCAGTTCTTACAGTAAAAATCTCATGGCATGAGGACGAGTATGCATGAAGATATGAATTTGAAAAGAGGGTTCGAGGTCATGAAGTTCACAGAACTTTGAAATTAAGAACAAAATATGTGCTCGATGGAAAAATATGAAACCAAAGGGCTTTTATTCCAGATGGATGAAACATCCTACAGATAAATTTTCATGGTTTATGCTCATGAGAATGCCTACCTTTAATGATTTTCCTCTTCTAGGGTTTGAAGGTGAAGAACTCGGGATGAAGCTTTGATGAAGCCTTCTCCTACGAATTCTCCTCTCCTTGGGTTCTCCTCCTGGTCCAGCAAGCCTTAGGTATGAGCTTAGGGCCGGCCATGATGGTTTTAAGAGAGTTTTTATATTCCTCCCCTTTTCTATTTCCTATTATGACTCAAACTCCTAATTATTCTGAATTTCCTAGTTTCTTCCTGTAGAGGTATTCTTTAGTCCCACATTGAAAGATAGTGAGAACAAGTGTGTGCTTATCAGCAAGAGCCTCACCTCTTCTCCCAAGAGGGCCCCTTTAAAGGACAAAACCCCAAGCATGGGGACAATACCTCTTAGGAGGCACACTTAAATCACGTCTCTTCATTGGCGCCGTCTGTGGGAACGAACGATCGAAAGGCCATGCGCCCTACCCGAGCGTCGCATCTTCATGAGACCTGCACACCCTTATCCCCACTGGGGGGCTGTGTAGAGGTATTCTTTAGTCCCACATTGAAAGATAGTGAGAACAAGTGTGTGCTTATCAGCAAGAGTCTCACCTCCTCTCCGAAGAGGGCCCTTTTAAAGGACAAAACCCCAAGCATGGGGACAATACCTCTTGGGAGGCACACTTAAATCACGTCTCTTCATTGGTGCCGTCTGTGGGAACAAACGAAAGGCCATGCGCCCTACCCGAGCGTCTCATCTTCATGAGACCTGCACACCCTTATCCTCACTGGGGGGCTGTGTAGAGGTATTCTTTAGTCCCACATTGAAAGATAGTGAGAACAAGTGTGTTCTTATCAGCAAGAGTCTCACCTCCTCTCCCAAGAGGGCCCTTTTAAAGGACAAAACCCCAAGCATGGGGACAATACCTCTTGAGAGGCACACTTAAATCACGTCTCTTCACTTCCCACCCTTCCAAGCTTGCAAGCTTCCAAATGGGTTAGGGAGAGGTAATTTCATGGCCAAGTTATTTGGGTAGGGTTAGGAATCCAATTTCAACCTAAACTTCTGATTAAATGCATTAAACACCTCTTTTCTATTTAAGTAATAATTCAATTACGAATTTAGAGTATTTTCCTATTATTTCTCTTTAAAAAATTCCTATTTTGGCCCACTAAATTCTATTGGGTCAATTTAATAAAGCCCCTCACTTCTTTTCTTTTAATGGGTTTTAGTAAATTCTCTTTCCATTAATTTCCTATTTAATTTATTTTCTTTTATTTGATTTTCTAATAAATTTAATTAGTTTTTATATTATTAATTTTTTTATTTTTTTGAAAAAATCTAGGTTGCTACATCCTCCGCCTCTTAAAAAGAATTTAGCCCCCAAATTCATATGATCATTCAGGAGAGAATGTCTTACCAAAAAAACCGAGGTAGTTTTGTCTGATGATTCCTTCTTGTTCCCATGTGGCTTCTTCCACTCCGTAGTTATTCTATAAGACTTTAACCACGTGGATGGGACAGTTCTTGAGCTGTTGAACCTTCCGTTCCAGTATCTTGACTGGCTTCTCTTCGTATGTCACGTCCTTGTTCAGCACCAACTTCTCGTGGCGAATGATGTTGGTAGGGTCATAGACATACTTCCTGAGCATGGAGACATGGAACACATTGTGAACACATGCCAGATCCGGTGGCAATGTCAGTCGGTATGCGACCTCACCAATCCTTTCGAGTACTTCAAAAGGACCAATGAATCTAGGACTGAGCTCGCCTTTCACTCCAAATCTTTGGATGCCACTTGTAGGTGACACCTTTAAGAACACATGATCACCGACTTGGAATTCTAAGTCCCACCTTCTTTTGTCGGCATAGCTCTTTTGTCTGGACTGAGTAGTCTTAAGCCGATCTCTAATCACTTGTATGTCCTTTGTGGTACATTGCACCATGTCTGAGCCTAGCCATTGCTGTTCTCCAACCTCATTCCAGCATGCAGGAGATCTACAATTCCTTCCATAGAGTGCTTTGAACTGCGCCATCTTGATGCTCGCCTGGTAACTGTTGTTATAGGCGAACTCAATAAGGGATAGATGCTCGTTCCAATATCCTTGGAAGTCTATGGTGCAAGCTCTCAACATGTCTTCCACTATTTGGTTGGTTCTTTCAGTTTGCCCATCAGTTGGTGGATGGAATGCGCTACTAAAGTTGAGTTTAGTACCCAGTGCACCTTGCAGTTCTTTCCAAAAATGAGATGTAAATCTCGGATCTCGATCCGAGACAATAGATGATGGAACTCTGTGCAGTCTTACTATCTCCTTGACATATTGGGCAGCTAGTACCTACAGCGACCACTTACTCTCTATATTCAGAAAATAGGCGGATTTGGTTAGTTGGTCCACAATGACCCATATGGCATCGAGTCCACCACGAGTCTTGGGTAAACCCATGATGAAGTCCATGCCAATGCTTTCCCATTTCCATTCCGGAATATCCAGTGGTCTGAGTACACCAGCAGGGCACAGGTGTCTGCTTTTACTTGTTGGCAAGTAAGGCAGTGAGTGGCATGTTCCGCTACCTCTCTCTTCATGTTCGGCCACCAAAATGCTCTTTTCATGTCTTGATACATTTTGGTACCTGCTGGATGAATAGTGTACTTTGTCTTGTGAGCTTCATCCATTAGCTTCCTCTTCAGTGCTTCATTGTCGGGGACGCATGTCCTACCTTGAAAGACAAGCTTTCCATTTTCGGTCACAGCAAAGTCCAGTCTTTCGGCTAGAGTTTCCTTGACGCGAACTAAGAATGGATCATCATCTTGTTGAGCTTTGATCTCTTCTAGCAGATCAGATTGAATCTTGATATTGGCAACCAAGACTCGATCATCCCTATGTTCAATATTTAAGTCTAACCTTGCGAATTGTTTCAGTAGTTGCGTCTCACCAAGGATTAGACTTGAAACAGATGCCATCGGCTTTCTACTAAGAGCATCAGCCACGGCGTTTCCCTTGCCTGGATGGTATTAGATGTTGAAGTCGAAATCTTTTAGGTATTCTAGCCATCTTCTCTGTCTCATGTTGAGTTCTTTCTAGGAGAATAAATACTTCATGATGAACAGTCCATCCCCATGTCCTTTTCATTTAAGTACTTGCCTATTTTGGTGATAAACAAAACACTGTCAAAAGTTTTTCTAACCTCGTTTATCTAGCCATAAGCACAGGAATTACCTAAAGAAAGTCAAACATTTGTGGTAAGTCTTCCATACATCTTTTTTTAGAAGAGCCATAATAATTCCTTCATTGTCTATAACGATTTCCTCACCAGAACAACGATTTACTTGAAAGATTGAATAACCTTGCTGTGTCAAACAAGTCGAAGTTATAACGACTCTGTAAGTTATCGTAACGACTTCTTCAGAAGTTATAACGACTTGCTCATTATAACAACTCTGTAAGTTATCGTAACGACTTCTTCAGAAGTTATAACGACTTGCTCATTATAACGACTCTGTAAGTTATCGTAACGACTTCTTCAGAAGTTATAACGACTTGCTCATTATAACGACTCTGTAAGTTATCGTAACGACTTCTTCAGAAGTTATAACGACTTGCTCATTATAACGACTCTGTAAGTTATCGTAACGACTTCTTCAGAAGTTATAACGACTTGCTCATTATAACAACTCTGTAAGTTATCGTAACGACTTCCTCAGGAGTTATAACGATTTGCTCATTATAACGATTCTGTAAGTCATCATAACGATTTCTTTAGAAAGTTTTAACGACTTGTTAAGTCATAACGATTTCTTTTGAAAGCTACAACGACCTGCCATGTTTCATAACGATCTCCTTTATCATCTGTTATAGAACGACTTGGTTGTGGTAACGATTTCATAAGTTATCATAACGACTTCTTATCAGTCTACAGCAACTCGATAATAACGATTCTATCAGATTTTCACAACGACTGCATAAGTCATGTTTCCATTAATTAAATGTTTTTCCTTGATTAAGCTACGTTGAATAGTCAAAGTCGCATCTCGTCTGATTGACTGCCATGCATTTAATAAAGACTGAACGTATCTCTGCATGGACACAGAACATATCTTCCATTCTCGTGTATTCTCTGCATGCATCTTTTAGAACGATAAAGTGTTATTACTATATTTGCGTCTATCTGCTCTGACGTTGATTGATATCTGGAGATAGTATAGCTGTCTACCATTAAAGCTCAACCTTGTAGAACCTTAAGGATGTAATATCCTACAACACTGGACACAGAAAGAACTACAAGCAAACTCAGAAGATCTTATCACTTTGCGTGTTCCAAAGAACAAAAGACTGCTGACAGGAAGCTTCCTCAAATCCTTCAGTCTAACGTACACCAAAGCCGTGAGACAACGGTCATCTCCTTGTCCTTATTCAAATTAGAGATACAAATACAAGATGAAGCTCTGAAGACAACAGTGAGTCAATTTGATTCAAGGGCGGCTAGATCTCTGCAGCTTTCACGTCTTCGAAAGTTCTCTAGAGCCAAAAATTCACTCTTTTCATCTTCGCTCTTAGCTCCCTGTGCTGTGTGAAGAAAACAAAAGGAAGAGCTAGTTTAGTTCTGAGAGAGTGCACTCTGTGTAGATCTTCGACTCTCAGTGCTTGTAGCTTCAGATTGAGTTTTTGTAAAAGCTTGATCTAGGGGCTAGTCTTTTTCTTTCAAGAATTTCCTGTGTTATTCCCTTCGTGTGTGAAGGAAGACCTGGTGGTTTCCAGGGTGGTGTTTTTCCCTTCAGGAGTAAAGGAAGACCTGGTGGTACCAGGGTGTTGTGTTCCCTTCAGGGGTGAAGGAAGACCAGCTGAGCTGGGTGGTTGTTGTTTGTCCATAGGGGGACTGTACCCTAGTTAGTGAAATCCTGAGGGTTGCTCAGGGACTGGACGTAGGACTCCTAAGGAGAGGAGATCCGAACCAGGATAAATTTCTGTGTTGTGTGATTGTCTTCTTTGTGTGATTGTTGTTTTTACTAACCATTACTAATCCCTTTCAAGAACTCTTTATGTTTGTTCTGAGTTCAGATTTTTATCAGCTAGGATTACTTTAAAGACCCATTCACCCCCCCCTCTGGGTTAGCCAACCGGGCAACAAGTGGTATCAGAGCGAGTCTCTTCGACAAAGAACAAGATCCAACGATCTGAAGAGTAAAGATCCATGGCAGCCCAAGGTCACTTCGAAGGTCAGTCTGTCAACAGACCTCCTTTGTTCGACGGTGAAGATTATACGTATTGGAAGACCAGGATGGAATACTTTCTACAAGGCCACGATTATCAAATCTGGTCAATAGTGGAAGAAGGTGATCTGGTCGTCACAAATGAGAAAGCACAATGGACAGATGAAGATAGAAAGAAAATCTCCTTGAACTGTAAAGCTAAGAGCATTCTATGTTGTGCTCTAAGCAAGAAGGAGTTCAACAGAGTTTCAGCATGCAAATCCTCCATGGAAATGTGGGAAAAGTTAAGGATTACATATGAAGGTACAGACAAAGTAAAGGAGACAAGAATCGACATTCTTGTCACTCAGTATGAAAGATTTCAAATGCAAACAGGTGAGTCTATTACCCAAATGTTTAGTAGATTTACTGACATCACTAATGGCCTAGCAAGTCTAGGAAAGTCATATGAGATTGCAGATATGGTAAGGAAGATTCTCAGATCCTTGCCATCTTCATGGACGGCAAAGTCACAGCTATCGAAGAAGCTAATGATCTTAAGAGAATGTCAGTAGAAAAACTCATCGGGTCTCTCATGGCCCATGAAATAAACATGGAAAGACTAGGAGAATCCTCCAGTAGAAAGAAGCAGTCAAATGCGCTTAAAGCTAATGGGGACTCATCAGAAGAATCCTTAGATAACAGTGAAGATAGCAAAGATAGTGATGATGAAGAAGCCATGCTCTCAAGAAGATTGCAGAGAATCTTGGCCAAGAAGAAGAAGTTCCAGTCTGGTAGGAGGTACTTCAAGAAAAACAAAGATCTCAAGAGACCAGATGGAAAAGATCAGAAGAGGAATGAGCCACTTTGCTATGAATGCAAGAAACCTGGACATATCAAGGCAGACTGTCCAATGCTAAAGAAAAATGATCACAAGAAGAAGGACAGCTCCAAGAAGTTCAGAAGATTCAAAAAGAAAGCCATGGCAGCTGCATGGGAAAACAGCAGCGACTCAGACAGTGAGTCAAGCTCCAGCAGTGAAGAAGAAGAAGCCAACCTGGCTCTTATGGCAAATACCGAGGATAAGGTAACATCTGATTCCTCTTTCGATTCCTGTAATGACTCAGATTCGGACAATTTGGAAAGTGCATTTAATGAACTCTACGATAAGTATAAAGAAGTGTCTAAACTACTTAAGCTAAGCAAGAAAAATATCACCTGTCTCGAAAATACCAACTCAGATTTAAAATCTGAAAATGAAGAACTAGAAAAACAAATAATGGAGCTTAAGAGAAGAAATGAACTATTATGTGAAAACTTAAAAGACAAGAACAGACAAATCATTGACCTAGAAAAACAGGAAAGCTCAGATGATTTAAGAAAAACGGTAAATGAATTAAATGAAGAAAACAATACACTAGCAAGCACCTTAGAAAAGTTTACAAATGGAAAGAATTCCTTATTATTAAAAGGTGCTAGAAGATCTGGTAAGAATAAACGAGGTTTAGGTTACATACCTCCAGTAAATGAAGAAGAAATAATCTATCCAGAAAAATATCCAACTCCTAAGTTCACTCCAGAACAAGATGTAGCATATAAAGCGAATTTTAAGTACATAGAAAGAGTAACAATAACATCATGCTGTAGTCACTGTAACAAGCTAGGACATTTAAAATTCACTTGTCCAACAAGACATAAGAAGTGGATAATAAAAAGTAAAAGTAATGATACTGACCCATCAGGACCCAAAAGAACTTGGGTACCTAAATCTTGATGTCTTTATCTCAGGTTAATCCTCGAGCATCCAAATGGTATTTGGATAGTGGATGCTCAAGGCACATGACAGGAAACCTGAAGCTTTTCTCCCATCTCCAAGATGAAGAAGGAACAGTCACTTATGGGGATAATGGAAAAGGAACTGTAGTAGGCAGTGGATCAGTAAACAGCAAAGGAAAAACAGTCATAGAAGATGTGCTGTTAGTCAAAGGTTTAAAGCACAACCTCATAAGTATTAGTCAGCTGTGTGATAGAGGACATCAAATCAAATTTCAAGAGTCAAAATGTAGCATACTAAAGGATGGAGCAGTCATCTTTGAAGCAAATAGAGAAAAGAATCTGTACGTGCTCTACCTTGAAGAACTCAAAGAGCAAAATGTGTGTCTGGCAGCCAGCAAAGACAAATCAACTGATCTGTGGCACAGAAGGCTAGGCCACTGCAGCTTGGATGGTTGAGCAAGCTCAGAAAGAGGAACCTTGTGGAAGGTCTACCTAAAATCAATGGTAAATTAGAAAGTGTTTGCAGACCTTGTGCTAAGGGAAAGCACACAAAGAGTTCCTTCAAGTCAAAGACGGTGGTGACCACCTCAAAACCCTTAGAGCTCCTACATATGGATCTATTTGGGCCAATGAGAACTACCAGTCTTGGAGGAAAGAACTTTGGATTTGTTATAGTAGATGACTACTCAAGATTCACATGGGTATCTTTCTTAGAACATAAAAATGACACTTTTGATAATTTTGTTAGTTTCAGCAGAAAAGTCCAGAAAGATCAGAAGTTCAGCATAGTATCCATTCGATCTGATCATGGTGGTGAGTTCCAAAATGAAAAGTTTGCTAGATTCTGTGATGATCAAGGAATTCAGCACAATTTCTCAGCACCAAGGACACCGCAGCAAAATGGTATAGCCGAAAGGAAGAACCGAACTCTCTTGGATATGGCAAGAACTATGCTTTGTGAATATGAGTTACCAAGATATTTCTGGGCAGAAGCAGTCAACACAGCCAGCTACATTATCAACAGAGTCATGATCAGGCCAATCCTGAAGAAGACTGCATATGAGCTGTTTAAAGGGAAGAAACCAAAGATCAGCCATTTCAGAACCTTTGGATGTCCTTGCTTTATTCACAACAACGGAAAAAGGGATATTGGTAAGTTGGATGCCAAATCAGATGAAGGCATCTTCATGGGGTACGCCTCTAAACCCAAAGGCTATAGAGTGTTTAATAAACGTACCTTATTGATTGAACAGTCTGTACACATTATTTTTGATGAAACTAATCCCTCCTTGAGAAAGGAAGTAGAGAGTGATAATGATGACGCAGATGAACTGTCCAATAAACTGAAAGACACATCACTTGAAGATAAGGATGATCCGCCTCTGGAAGAAATGCAACAAGAAGAAATTTCTCATGAAACTCTTCCAAAGGAATGGAGATACAAGAAAGATCACCCACCTGAAAACATTATTGGTGATCCATCGGTAGGGGTAAGAACAAGAGGTAACTTGATTCCTTGTGATTACCTTGCTTTTGTCTCTCAATTAGAGCCTAAGACAGTCAATGAAGCCCTAACTGACGAATCTTGGATAATAGCAATGCAAGATGAATTAAATCAGTTCAAGAGAAACCAAGTATGGTCACTTGTTCCTAGACCATCAGACCATCCTGTGATCGGCACTAAATGGGTGTTCAGAAACAAATTGGATGAATCTGGTGTAATTCTAAGAAACAAGGCCAGACTGGTGGCTCAAGGCTATTGTCAAGAGGAAGGCATAGATTTTGATGAAACCTATGCACCAGTGGCTAGACTTGAGGCTATTAGAATGTTACTTGCTTATGCTTCTGCATTAGATTTAAAGTTATTTCAAATGGATGTTAAATCTGCATTTCTAAACGGTTTTATAAAAGAAGAAGTTTATGTGGAACAACCGCCGGGTTTTGATGATACAGACTTTCCAAATCATGTTTTTAAGTTGCATAAGGCTCTATATGGTTTAAAACAAGCACCTAGAGCCTGGTATGAAAGACTTAGTTCTTTTCTCACAAAACATGGTTTCAATAGAGGTCAAGTAGATAGCACTCTTTTTATAAAAACAAAAGCCAAAAATATACTGTTGGTTCAAATTTATGTAGATGACATCATCTTTGGATCTACTGATGAATCCTTGTGCAAGTATTTTGAAAAGCTAATGCAGGGAGAATTTGAGATGAGTATGATGGGAGAGCTCAACTACTTCCTTGGACTTCAAATCAAACAAGGAAAGGAAGGAACTCACATCTGTCAAGCAAAGTACACCAGAGAACTGCTAAAGAAATTTGGATTTGAAAACACCAAGCCTCTGTCAACACCAATGAGTACATCAACAAGGATGGACAATGACAAGGATGGTAAGAAGGTAGATCAAAAGATCTACAGAGGTATGATAGGTTCATTACTTTATCTAACCGCAAGTAGACCTGATATATTATTTAGTGTATGCATGTGTGCTAGATATCAAGCCGACCCTAGAGAATCACATTTAATTTCTGTCAAAAGGATTTTCAGATACTTAGCCAGGACTCATGATCTAGGACTATGGTATCCAAACTCCTGTGATGTAAAATTAGTAGGATATTCTGATGCGGATTATGCTGGATGCAAGGTAGATAGAAAAAGCACCAGTGGATGCTGTCAATTTCTTGCAGGGTGTTTAATCTCATGGTCCTCAAGGAAACAAAATTCAGTAGCACTATCTACAGCTGAAGCCGAGTACGTAGCTGCTGGAAGTTGCTGTACACAACTCTTATGGATAAAGCAACAACTTGAGGATTTCGGACTCAAAGTCAAGAAAATTCCTCTGCTATGTGACAACACCAGCGCTATCAACCTCACCAAAAATCCAATTCAGCACTCCAGGACCAAACATATTGAGGTCAGATACCATTTTATTCGTGATCATGTAGCAAATGGCAATATTGAAATATCGTTTATTGATACAAATAATCAGCTAGCAGATATTTTCACAAAGGCCTTACCTGAAGAGAGATTTACATCTCTTAGAAGGGAGTTAGGCATGTGTATTTTGTGAAAAGATCTTCATTTAAAGCTGGTATAAAAATTCTCAGAATTTAAGAAGGTTCTCTCTCTCTCCTTCTGTGTCAAAATCAATTCAAAAGTCTCAGTTTAAGCGTTCCGTCCGATAAGTCATAGTCCTTCAAGGCGGTCAACCTCGCTTGTCGTTTTCTGACGCCTCACCTTTTGGAGCATTTATATTCTTTAAATCGATGCGTTAACGATTCCTCTTCCTCATTCACTTTTTCCCCCTTTCGTCCCGACGCATGAGCCGATGCCCTAGCGACTCTTGCCTCTACCCTCTGCAAATTTGAAGCTTCCATCTCCTTCCCGCGAAATCGTTTGAGGGTTTCTTCTCATCACCCTTCTCTTCAACCCTTCAAACCTTCTCCCACCTGAATCCATGGCCGCACCAGCTATTGCCGGAAGTGTGGGTGGCTACAGCGCCGAATACCTCTCCCCAGCGCAGGAGGAGCGTTTCACCTTTGTGAAGACAAAGCTCTGTGGTCACAAGGAAGTAGATGTTTCAGATCTGCAGAAGAATGGAATGAGCAGCATCATTGAGAAGATCGACCAGATGAAGTGGAAAGGGCTTACCACTTGCTCAGAGGTAAGTTATCCGGACCTGGTAAAGGCGTTCTTTGTATGCTTAAGAACAGAAGAAGATGGGGCCCTCGTTTCTTCAGTCAAGGGCACCGTAATCAGAATCGACCAGGAATTGCTTAGGATGCTATTTGGAGTAAGCATATCGGGCTTCAGTGGAATTCATTCTGTAGACACCCAAGAAAAGGGTTTGGGGATTGTTGGGCCAGGGTTCAAGATGAGGGATGGCAAGCTAGATATCAATCAGTTAAGTGCCTTCAACCGCCTCCTTCACTTTATCGTTTGTCAGATTTTGGTTCCCCGAAGTGCAACCTTCTCCGCTTGCACTAAGGCTGACTCCGATCTGATGTACTGGGCCATTAAAAATGAGGAAATCAATATGGCCGCAGTGATGATGGAGAGAATGAAATTTGCCAGGGAGCAGATTTGGGACACTAAAAGCAAGTTGAATGTGTCCCTTCCCTATGCCCATTTACTCACCAGAATCTTCAGACACTTCGGTGTAGATGTCTCAGGGGCAGTTGTGGAGAAGATGGGCCAAGCTATCAGGTCCAGAAACTTAAAGAAGAGCGGCTTTTCAATAGTCAATGGGGTCTGGTTCAAGGCCTCAGTTGCAGAAGGTGAAGGTCTCATTGGTGAGCCTTCAGTTGCTCAAGCCCAGTTAGAGGCAGATTCTGTGATGCCCGAACTGCCACTGGAATCAGGTTCTGTTCCAGTCTTTGTAGAAACAGAGCAGGAAGGGCCATCTATGGCCAGAAATCAATCAGAGGCAGCAACAGCAGTGAGGGCAGAAGAAGACAGGCCAGCTGCAGCAGATCCAGTTGTGCCACCTGCTGAAAGAAGAATTGAGGACATTCTTCCAGAAGATATCTTGCCTGTTATGGAGCAGTCTGTGGCATCAGGCCACATCTTTGAAGAAGGACTAGTGGAAGAAGAGCAGCAAATTCCTCAGGATAATTCGATGGAAATGGATGCTCCCTGTCAGGGGGAGACTGGTGCCATTGCAGAAGATGCTCCACTTGAGGGGGAGCAATCCCAAGAGACACCAGATGTTGCACCTCCAGCCACCAGCGATCAGGAGGAAGACCAGAGAGAGTCTGAAAATTTGGATGCCAGAGAAGGGGAGACAGCTAGTTCATCAAGCTCTGATGAGGACAATAATCCACCTCCTCCAGCTACAAAGGGCAAAGAGAAAGATATAGCTCCTGAAGTACCCCTTTTAGCTGATGCACCATTTGAAAGACAGGTCAAGCAAAAGATTGTCATCAATTTAAAACCTGTGATTGAGAGGTTGGATGCTCAGGGTGAGCTGCTTTGCTCACTTCAGTCTGATGTGAACTCCATCTTTCTAAGCCAAGCTTCAGCCCGCAAGGAATTAGTTCAGATTCGCTCTGCCATGACATGGTTCCATCAGGAAATGGGGACCATGAAAAATATGCTATCTGACATCCTTCAGGCTGTTGGAACTCAAGCTCCTGCTCCTCCAGCAGCTCAGGAGCCTCACTCAAGTGTACCTGAGCCCTCCGGGCAGTCAGCAGCTGCAGCAGCAGAAGCCCCAGCAGAAGGGCCAGCTACAGAGTCAGGGCCATCAGGGCCAGCTAAAGAGTCAGGGCCATCAGGGCAGCTATAGATTCAGGGCCATCAGGGCCAGTTGTGATGGAGTCAGGGCCACCAGGGCCGGCAGTGTTGGACTCCTTGTCTTCCTTGCCTGAAGAAGTGGTATTAGATCCTCCACCCATTGATCCTCCCACTTCTACCAACACTCCCATTCCTCCTTCTCCACCCACTAACTCCACAGCTCCACCTGCTCCTCCTCCCTTCAAAAAGCCCAGATCCAGGCCCATTTCCTCTCCCACACCTTTTCCTCCTCATCCTATCTCATCTTCTCCTGTTTCTTCTACTTCTCATCCTTCTTCTGTTCAAGAATTTGAGGCCCCTCCAGCATCCTCAGCTGGAGCCTCATCCTCTTCTGGTACATCTTCATTTCCAGAAGTAGGATCTTTCAATTCTGATGCCTTTCTCAACCCCCCTGCTCCTCCCTCCTTTATCACTATTATTCCTAAGAATGTCCAAATCGACTCTCCCTTTCTTGATAAAATTAAGGATGAGTTTGAAGAGGTTATCCTTAGGTCTGTGCTAAAGGTAGGCGACCACCTTTCCAAGACAGACTCCTCCAGTACTGTCTCCAAGAAACGGAAGCTTTCTTCCTCCGCCTCTCCTCTTTACCCTCCCTTGTGGTTTTCTCTTACAGTCACCCACAAGCATTCCTCTCTGTACAAAGAATATCTTCAAAAGGTTGTCTTTGCCACTCTTCACAATCTTCCTTTTCTTAACCTCTCTGACCACTTAGATGTCATTCTTCCCTATACTCCTCTGTCTAAAGCCGACAAATCTAAAATCTTCTCCTCAGCCCACTCCAAAACTGAGGAGCAATGGGCTAAATCTCATAAAGATCTGTACAATCGCTTTCTTCAGGCTAAGGCAGCACGGTTTCCTCTCAGGGATCACTCCTTGACCCTTTCTGAGTGGTTCCAGTTTCACCACCAGAACACCTGGGCTCCTGTCATTCAGAAGCTCATCAAGCTGGTCAGGCATTTCCAAACTTTCAACAACTACAGGTATCTCAACAATTTACCTGAAGTTCAGCTCAGCCAGTTCAAGAGAGCCATCAAGGTCCTAACCCACTCTGCGCAGTCTGAGGAAATCAGAGTCGATTTTGCAACTCTTCATTTACCTGAAGAGATTTTCCTGCCTCAGATTCATTTCTTGATCATGGAATCTTCGGTTGGTTCAATCATTTTTGAGCGTTTTGCAAGAGTTATGGGCAGAATCAAGATTCAGAAAGGCCTTCAAGTTGGTTTTCTAGATTTCTTTTCCGGGAATACCATCGAGGGTTTGTCAAATCTGAAGTCCTTGCCCCTCTCCTCTCAGAATGTGAAAGGCTGAATGCCTCCGATTGGTCCAAGCTTTACTCTCTATCTGCTCAGCAGCTAGCACATCTGAATGCTGCTCAAGCCAGGGAAGGGAAAGCTCCTGTCTCTCCTGCAACCTTCTTGGATATGAATTCAATCCAGCTGGTCCTTGATCCCTACAAAGTTTGGGCTGAAAGATACAAAGTGTTTTTAGCTCTTCGCCAGGAACTCAAGGACAAACAGATTTTCTACCCTGTCACCATGGATCAGTTTCTTGCCTGTGCAAGTTTTGGTAAAACACTCATCATCTGCTCCTCCATGGATCCAGACGAGTATGACCTGTTTCTTACCAAGCAGCGCAGCCTCTATCTATCCAAGATGGCTCCAATCATGGGACCATCCTTCTCCATTGAGTGTGGTGCCTTTAGGCAATTCTTCAAGCGTCAGGAAGAGCAGGCCTGGGAAGCTATTTCTCATTATGCCTCCCTTCTCTCTCCTGCTTATTATTTGCCTGTACCTCCTCAATCTTAATGAATGAATTGTGCTCCTTCTCCTCATTGTCTCTTATTCTTTGTCTCTTTCCTTTTGCTTTTTGCTTAATGACAAAAAGGGGGAGAATGTTTACCTACTTGTGTCTGACACATTCCTGAATCATGACTCAAGTATTTTAATTCCTGTTTAATATTCAGTACTACTTAAATATTGATCATAGTTTTGTCATCACCAAAAAGGGGGAGATTGATGAACAGTCCATCCCCATGTCCTTTTCATTTAAGTACTTGCCTATTTTGGTGATAAACAAAACACTGTCAAAAGTTTTTCTAACCTCGTTTATCTAGCCATAAGCACAGGAATTACCCAAAGAAAGTCAAGCATTTGTGGTAAGTCTTCCATACATCTTTTTTTAGAAGAGCCATAATAATTCCTTCATTGTCTATAACGATTTCCTCACCAGAACAACGATTTACTTGAAAGATTGAATAACCTTGCTGTGTCAAACAAGTCGAAGTTATAACGACTCTGTAAGTTATCGTAACGACTTCTTCAGAAGTTATAACGACTTGCTCATTATAACGACTCTGTAAGTTATCGTAACGACTTCTTCAGAAGTTATAACGACTTGCTCATTATAACGACTCTGTAAGTTATCGTAACGACTTCTTCAGAAGTTATAACGACTTGCTCATTATAACGACTCTGTAAGTTATCGTAACGACTTCTTCAGAAGTTATAACGACTTGCTCATTATAACGACTCTGTAAGTTATCGTAACGACTTCTTCAGAAGTTATAACGACTTGCTCATTATAACGACTCTGTAAGTTATCGTAACGACTTCTTCAGGAGTTATAACGATTTGCTCATTATAACGATTCTGTAAGTCATCATAACGATTTCTTTAGAAAGTTTTAACGACTTGTTAAGTCATAACGATTTCTTTTGAAAGCTACAACGACCTGCCATGTTTCATAACGATCTCCTTTATCATCTGTTATAGAACGACTTGGTTGTGGTAACGATTTCATAAGTTATCATAACGACTTCTTATCAGTCTACAGCAACTCGATAATAACGATTCTATCAGATTTTCACAACGACTGCATAAGTCATGTTTCCATTAATTAAATGTTTTTCCTTGATTTAAGCTACGTTGAATAGTCAAAGTCGCATCTCGTCTGTTTGACTGCCATGCATTTAATAAAGACTGAACGTATCTCTGCATGGACACAGAACATATCTTCCATTCTCGTGTATTCTCTGCATGCATCTTTTAGAACGATAAAGTGTTACTATATTTGCGTCTATCTGCTCTGACGTTGATTGATATCTGGAGATAGTATAGCTGTCTACCATTAAAGCTCAACCTTGTAGAACCTTAAGGATGTAATATCCTACAACACTGGACACAGAAAGAACTACAAGCAAACTCAGAAGATCTTATCACTTTGCGTGTTCCAAAGAACAAAAGACTGCTGACAGGAAGCTTCCTCAAATCCTTCAGTCTAACGTACACCAAAGCCGTGAGACAACGGTCATCTCCTTGTCCTTATTCAAATTAGAGATACAAATACAAGATGAAGCTCTGAAGACAACAGTGAGTCAATTTGATTCAAGGGCGGCTAGATCTCTGCAGCTTTCACGTCTTCGAAAGTTCTCTAGAGCCAAAAATTCACTCTTTTCATCTTCGCTCTTAGCTCCCTGTGCTGTGTGAAGAAAACAAAAGGAAGAGCTAGTTTAGTTCTGAGAGAGTGCACTCTGTGTAGATCTTCGACTCTCAGTGCTTGTAGCTTCAGATTGAGTTTTTGTAAAAGCTTGATCTAGGGGCTAGTCTTTTTCTTTCAAGAATTTCCTGTGTTATTCCCTTCGTGTGTGAAGGAAGACCTGGTGGTTTCCAGGGTGGTGTTTTTCCCTTCAGGAGTAAAGGAAGACCTGGTGGTACCAGGGTGTTGTGTTCCCTTCAGGGGTGAAGGAAGACCAGCTGAGCTGGGTGGTTGTTGTTTGTCCATAGGGGGACTGTACCCTAGTTAGTGAAATCCTGAGGGTTGCTCAGGGACTGGACGTAGGACTCCTAAGGAGAGGAGATCCGAACCAGGATAAATTTCTGTGTTGTGTGATTGTCTTCTTTGTGTGATTGCTGTTTTTACTAACCATTACTAATCCCTTTCAAGAACTCTTTATGTTTGTTCTGAGTTCAGATTTTTATCAGCTAGGATTACTTTAAAGACCCATTCACCCCCCCCTCTGGGTTAGCCAACCGGGCAACACTTAGACTTTTATGGTCTGAGTAGACAGTGAACTTTTCTCCGTAGAGGTAATGTCTCTAGGTTTTCAAGGCAAAGACCACGACAACCAACTCAAGATCATGCATGGGGTAGTTGACTTCATGAGTTTTCAGTTGTCGAGAAGAGTAGGCGATGACTTTCTCCTTTTGCATCAGTACACACCCTAGCTCAATCCCTGAGGCATCGGTGTAGACAGAGAAACCTTCTCCCTCTATTGGTAGAGCGAGAATAGGTGCTGAGGTCAGGCAATCTTTAAGAGTTTGAAAACTTTTCTCACACTCTTTACTCCAGGAGTATGGATTCTCCCTTTGTGTCAGACGCGTGAGAGGAACGGCGATCTTTGAGAAGTCCTTGATGAACCGCCTGTAGTAGCCAGCCAGTCCGAGGAAACTTTTGATTTCTGTGACATTGGTTGGTCTCTCCCAATTGAGTATAACTTCCACTTTGGAGGGATCAATAGAGATGCCGTCCTTTGAGATGACATGGCCTAAGAAGGACACTTCCTCGAGCCAAAATTCACACTTGCTAAGCTTGGCGTATAGTTCGTTGCCTCACAAGACTTGCAATGCAATCTTCAGGTGTTCTTCATGCTCTTCTTTGGTCTTGGAGTATATGAGGACATCGTCGATGAAGACGACCACGAACTTGTCAAGGTATGGCCGATATATGCTGTTCATGTGTTGCATAAAGGCTGAAGGAGCATTGGTTAGACCAAAAGGCATAACGACAAATTCATAATGTCCATACCTGCTTCTGAAAGCCGTTTTGAAGATATTATCATCCTTGATCCTCATTTGATGATAGCCAGATCGAAGATCGATCTTGGAGAAATATTGAGCTCCAGATATTTGGTCGAATAGTTCATCGACCCTGGGCAATGGGTATTTGTTCTTGATGGTCAGCTGATTGAGTTGACGATAGTCGATGCATAGCCTTATCGATCCATCTTTGTTCTTGACGAATAGCACAAGTGCTCCCCATGGGGAAGTACTCGGTCTAATGAACCCCTTCTCTAATAGCTCCATCAGCTGCATCTTCAACTCCTTTAGTTCGGAAGGTGACATCCGGTACGGTTGACGTGATACTGGGCACCTCCAAGGATCAACTCTATGGTGAAGTTGACATCACGTTCCGGGGGAATCCCTGGTAGATCTTAAGGAAACACATCGGGGTAATCCTGGACTATGTGGATGTCTTCTGTCTCAGAACCCTTCTTTTCAACAACTACGGTGGCTAGGAAAGCAATGCAACCTTTCCTTATCATGTTATGAGCTATTATGGCGGAGATTAGAGACATCCGTCTCTTATGTCTAATCCCAGATAATTTCAATTTAGGAAAGTCACTAAAGGTAACCTTCCCTTTCTTACAGTCGACACTTGCCCCATAAGTAGACAACCAGTCGGCTCCCAAAATTACATCATAGCCTTCCATGGGCATACACACCAGGTCGGCTTTTAGGTTATGGTCTCTGATCATTACATCGGCAGATGGAAAGTATTTGTTCAATTTCTCCTTTTACCCTAGTGGCGAGTGACAGAGAACTCACAACCCATGGATATAGGTTCTGCAGTTAGGGTATCAGCAAAGTTTTGAGATATAAAGGAATGAGTTGCTCCAGTATCAAATAAAACAAATGCTGATAAGGAGATAACTTGTAGAGTACCTTCTACCATGCCACCGTCCCTAGCAGGTTCCTCATCATGCAGGGCTTGCAGTCTTCTCTGTTTCTTAGGCGCATTAGGGTGCCTCTCATGTTCTTTCAGTAACAGGCACTTGGGGATTCGGTGCTCGCGACTCCCGCAGCGCAAACATGCACCGACCTTCCTCTAGCACTCATCCGCAGTGTGACCTGGCTTGTCACAGTGCTTGCAGTTACTTTTTGTTTGAGTGTTGGGGACGATAGCTTTAGGTTTCCTTTCTTGGCTGGGTCCCTCCGTGATATTGAAGGGACGCTTCTTGCCATTCGGCTTAGTAGATGACTGACCCGAGGTCATTTCTTTTTTCACAAACTTCCCTTTTATATGGTCGGTGAAGTCCGTAGCATCTTCCAGCAGTTGAGCCTTCTTCACAATCTCGGCGTAGGTCTGGATGTCAAGAGGTGCGAGTTGAGTAATGTATTGAGGCTTAAGGCGGTTGAGGAAGTTCTTAGCCTTCATTCTCTGCGTGTTCACTAGGTGCTCAGCATATCGTGTCAGTCTTGAAAACTAGGCATCATATTCGGCCACAGTCGAGCTCCACTATTTAAGAGCAGCAAATTCCGCAGCCTTCCTTTCTTGGACACGCTTCGAGAAGTATTTGGAATTGAAGGCTTCTTTGAACTTGGTCTAGGTGAACTTACCATTAGCTCTGGTCGCTTCAACAGACTCCCACCAAGTGCGGGCGTCCTTTTCCAGTTGGAATGTGGCTAGTAGCAGCTTATCCCCCGTTTCACATTGCATGATGCGGAACTTTCCGTCTCTTTAAGCCAGTGCTCAGCTTCTTCTGGATCCATGGATCCACTGAACCTAGGTGGGTTCAGACTTCGGAAGTTACGATGCAAGTCACCTGCACCACAATTGCCACCTCCTTGGGTAGCTTGCACAATCGCGCGTGTCAGTTCTTGGATGGTTTGCTGCATGCCCCTCATTTGAGCACATTAAGTAGTCATCTTTATTGCTTTGTTCCTACAAAAATAATACTTATTGTCATGATATTGATGTCAAATTTAATTCGTGCGTGTGTGAGTTCATTTTAGCTGTTTACCCATGCCTCTAACCACAACTCACATAGGTAGGATAATTGACTCTAGTCGAGGCTGGTCAACATAGATCATCCTATACTTAAGAACAACCTAGGCTCTGATACTACAAAACTGTCACGCCCCGACGCGGAATATCGGAACATAAGGCAGTTGCAAGTAAACAGGTACAGAGCAAGTACTAGACATCAAACCATGGCACAATGAATAATACTAAAGAAAACTCTTCTCATTAATAATTTCCAATGTCTAGTTACAACCACTAATATCAGAGCCATTCTATAGAGCCCAATTACATTGAAACAAAAGCAAAAGACTAACTATGACTCTAACATATTGCTAGGACACTAGGGTACTCGTGACGTCACTCTTGGCCGTTCCCATCCTATTGAGTGTATAGTTCATCCTTGGTCTCACCTGAGAACACAACGACAAATAATGCAGGGTGAGCGATAACGCCCAGTAGGACTTAATTCTCAATAGTCAAGCAGGCTTTAAATAATTAATGAATTAAAAGGCAGAGTAACTAATGATAGAGCGAGAGAGTCAGGTAAAAGATAGCAGGATAGCACGTAAACGAAATAGCACAACTTTCCAAATATAGCACGAGAGTCTTGTATAGCACAAACAGCAAGATGGCCATAGCACAAATAGCACAAAGTATAGCAATAGCACAACGAGTATAGTATAGCACTTTTGTCAATAGACAATGAGAGAACATAGCACTTTTTATTGTCATTTAGATAGTCGAGATAGATGGCACTCGAGTGTAATGCCAAACACTCTGATCATTTAACTCCCATGGGCACTATCACTTTCGGGCGCACATCCCAGGACCAGATCAGGCCCTTTATATATTGCCAGACATTGGTTATATTGTTTATCTTTAGACAATCTGTCAATGGCCAATATAGAGTACCAAGAAATAGATGAGAGCACTAGATGAATAGAGGAGATAGCAGAGTGAATGTGAATAGATGAGTGAGTAGAGTATAGATGAGAGCTAGTGGGCATTGCACGTAACACGTCGAGTAATTAGGCGATAGTATCAGTTGCACAACACACGAACGTGGTGTTGGCAGTCAGGCAGAACTCACTACCCTTCCACCGGCCATGTTAAGCACAGGTCCATAGGTCCGGCGTGATTCAAGATAAGAGCAAACTTATAATAGTCGTTTGGATCATACTGATCCCTAAAGGGTATCGTAGGTGTTGAGTACAACCGGCTCATTGACCATGTTGGAATCCATGGACAGAGTTGACTTATGGAGGCCTTGAATAAAGACTCACTAGTCCGATAGAAGGAATATCCGACGGAGAGTTCGTCCAAGTCAAGAGAGAGTGTAAATATAGAAACAAGTTCTCGACGTTCTAGGGGAGTTCTAGAACAATGGAGCATCGGTATCGGTGTTCCAAAACATCGCGAGAATATGTACACATGTATATTTAAGAATGAGGTAATTTAATGACATAAATTACCAGATGATTTATGTAACATGTTCATGTCAATTAAGCCATATTTGGATGGTTCAAAGTGTGTGTAAGTGTCACGAAATTGTAGATAGAAATGATCATGTGCGTGTATTTTAATCACACATAAATGTTTAATTTATAACAAGTGTAATCTTCTGTGTGTATGACTGTTAAACAAGAGTACAAGCATTGTGGAGAGTGAGAACATCAAATTTTAGGGTTTCTATGCAAAAAGGCCAGAACACGACGCACCCTTGTAAGGGTCGCGACGGGGTTCAGGCAGATCGCAACGGGGTCTTGTACAGGTCGCGACGGGCTTGACGTTTCGGGCAGGTAGGTCGCGACGGGGTCATGTGAGGGTCACGATGGGCTCAACAGACCGGGCAGCCAGATTGCGACGACTGGCCCTATCGCGATCAGATCATGACTAGATGCTCTGTTGCGACACCCCTATGAACGTGGCCTATCGGGCCGTCACGTTCATAGGGTCTGTGCCCGAGTTCGACAGGGAACAGGCATTACATGGGATTGCGGCCAGAACTTACCTTATTTGTCACATGGTGATTCCGAAAATCATAACTAATTGTACAAGTGATGAAAAATCATGAAATCAATTGTAAATTGTTCTAGACATGCATGGGTACCTACAGTAAATAGGAATTGCAAAACTAACAGGGTTTCGACATTCTGTGTTGGATAACTATTGGGCGTTATCGCCCACCCTGCGTTATTTGTCATTGTGTTCTCAGGTGAGACCGAGGATGAACTCTACACTCAAGAGGACGGGAACGACCAGGAGTGATGTCATGAGCACCCTAGTGTCTTAGTACTATGTTAGAGTGATAGTAGTTAAGTTAGTAGGTTGAGTTTAGCCTTTCACTTTTATTTCAATGTAATTGGGCCCATAGATTGGCTCTGATATTAGTGGTTGTAACTAGACATTTGGAAAGTTATTAATGAAAGGAATTTTCTTTAGTATTATTCATTGTGTAATGGTTTGATGTCTAGTACTCACTCTATACCATTTACTTGTAACTGCCTCGCATTCTGATATTCCGTGTCAGGGCGTGACAGTTTTGTGGTATCAGAGCGTAGGTTATTCTTAAGTATAAGATGATCTAGGTTGACCAGCCTCGACTAGAGTCAATTATCCTACCTATGTGAGTTGTGGTTAGAGCCAAGGGTAACTAGCTAAAATAAACTCACACACACACGAATTAAATTTCACATCAGTATCATAACAGTAAGCTATTTTTGTAGGAACTAAGCAATAAAGATGACTGCTGAATGTGCTCAAATGAGGGGCATGCAACAAACCATTCAGGAACTGACGCGCTCAATTATGCAAGCTACCCAAGGTGGGGGAAATCCTGTCGTTGCAGGTGATCTGCATCGTAACTTCAGAAGTCTGAACCCACCTAGGTTCAGTGGATCCACGGATCCGGATGAAGCTGAGCACTGGCTAAAGGAAATGGAAAGAATCTTTCGTGTCATGCAATGCACAATGGGGGATAAGCTACTGTTGGCCACGTTCCAACTCGAAAAGGATGCCCGTGCTTGGTGGGAGTCAGTGGAAGCTACTAGAGAGAACGGGCAATTCACCTGGAATGAATTTAAAGAAGCTTTCAACTCCAAGTACTTCTCCGAGCGTGTCCAAGAAAGGAAGGCTGTGGAATTTGCTGCTCTGAAACAGAGGAGCCTGACTGTGGCTAAATATGAGGCCCAATTCTCTAAACTGGCAAGGTATGCATCACACCTAGTAGCAACTGTAAGAATGACGGCTAAGCGCTTTCTCAACGGCCTTAAGACACAATACATCACCCAACTAGCACCTCTCGACATCCAGACCTATGCCGAATGGTGAAGAAAGCTCAACTGCTGGAAGATGCTATGGACTTCACCGACCGTATCAAAGGGAAGTTTGTGAAGAAGGAATTGACCTCGGGTCAATCATCTGCTAGGCCAAACAATGGCAAGAAGCATCCCCTCAACCTCACAGAGGGTCCTAGCCAAGAAAGGAAACCCAAGGCGATAGTCCCATACACTCCAGCAAAAAGCAATTGCAAACACTGTGACAAGCCGGGTCACACGGCTCATGAATGCTGGAGGAAGGTCGGCGCATGTCTGCACTATGAAAGCCGCGAGCGCCGCATCCCCGAGTGCCCGCTACCAAAAGAGAATGAGAGGTGCCCTAATGTGCCTAAGAAACAGGGCCGACCGCAAGCCCTGCATGATGAGGAACCAGCTATGGACGGTGGCGTGGTAGAATGTACTCTACAAGTTTTGTCCTTACAAACATTTGTCTTATTTGATACTGGAGCAACTCATTCCTTTATATCTCAAAACTTTGCTGATACCCTGACTACAAAACCTGTATCCATGGGTTTTGAGTTTTCTGCCACAACGCCACTATGAGAAAAGGATAAATTGAATAAATACTTTCCCTCTGCCGATGTAATGATCGGAGACCATAACTTAAAAGCCGACATGGTGTGTATGCCCATGGAAGGCTATGATGTAATTTTGGGAGCCGACTGGTTGTCCACTTATGGGGCAAGTGTCGACTGTAAGAAAGGGAAGGTTACCTTTATTGACTTTCCTAAATTTGCATTATCTGGGATTAGACATAAGAGACGGATGTCTCTAATCTCTGCCATAAAAGCTCATAACATGATAAGGAAAAGTTGTATTGCTTTCCTAGCAGCCGTAGTCATGGAAAAGAAGGGTTCTAAGATAGAAGACATCCACATAGTCCAAGATTACCCCAATGTGTTTCTTGAAGATCTACCAGGGATTCCCCCAACACGTAATGTCAACTTCGCCATAGAGTTGATCCCTGGAGTTGCCCCGATATCGCATCAACCGTACCGGATGTCACCTACCGAGCTAAAGGAGTTGAAGACGCAGCTGATGGAGCTATTAGAGAAGGGGTTCATTAGACCGAGTACTTCCCCATAGGGAGCACCTGATGATCTGATTATCCCCAATGTACTTTAAATAAATTACATATCTATTTTGGTGATTAAGAAAACTGTGATAAAGTTTACTCTAACATAATTTCTATGAGATTTGAGCATAGGAAATAAATCAAGGAAATAATTTCTATGAGATTTGAGCACAGGAAATAAATCAAGGAAATACAAGCAAAATCAGTAAGTATTTATCATCCTGTAGCATTTACAGTACAAAGTGTTAGGAACAGATGGGTGGAAGGATCAGATCTAGAAGGGGGGGTTGAATAGATCTAATACCAATTAACGCGGAAGCTTAAGCAATTTAAAATTACTTCGAATCAGAGATCAAATCACCCAATCAATTTACTAACCTGATGTGTGATTAGAATGTGAGCAAATCAATTAGTAGTGTGAACGAAATCCCTATGCATGCATCTAGCGAGATAGAAAGGCAAACCACAAATCAAACCAATGCACAGAGGATTTTTTAGGTGGTTCGGAAATCACCTCCAGTGACTCCTACGTCCACCCCTCACATAGTGAGGCCACACTACTCAAAACCCTGAGTACAACTCACACAGGAGCACGACGACTCCAAACACCCTTGAGCACGACGACTCAAGAAACACCTGGAGCACGACGACTCCAAACTGAGCACGACGGCTCAAACAACAACCGGAGTACGACGACTCCAAATTGAGCATGACGGCTCAAACCACACAGTGAGTACGACGACTCACAAACTACTGAGCTCGACGGCTCACAAACAACCTGCTAGAAAAACACAAGACTCAGATCCTCTAGCAACAGATCTAGTCCAACAAGAGTCAATTCATGAGACTTATGCAACAACCCATGCACAATCTCAGAATCACTCAAAGAGAAAAGGAAAATGAGAATTGTATTGATAAGCTTTTCTCTTCAGATGTACTCCCTTATAGAAGGTCGAATTGTGAAGTGCTTTGATCTCTGGAAGTTCCTGGACGATGCTCTGCAATCTGATCTTAGGATCTTCCTTGAATTCTTCACAGAAGTCGGCTTCTACTTGATCTGCTTCCTTGAGGTGATCCAATTGGTTCTTCAACGATCAATTTCCACTTCTCATGCTTGAGCAGATGAGAATTTGGCTTGAGGAAGCACCAGGAAGGCAAGAACAGGGAGGAGAAACCTTCTAGCCGCCAACAAGACTTCTGGGAGGCTCTGAAAGGGTTCTTCTATGTTGGATAGCCAATAGGAGGGTATTTATACCCCTAATAGTCCAAATGTACCCTTGGGTGTCGTGGGCACACGATCCAAGGCTAATCCAACAGTTCCCTAGGGTGCCACATGTCCAGGACAAAGTTTAAGTCACAGAGATTCCGGAGTGTGTCGACCTGCCCATGAGGTGTGTCGACACACTATCCCAGACTGGCAAATCAATTCCCTGGGAGAGGTCTCTAGTGTCGACCTGAGATGATTCAGTGTCGACACCATGTCCGAGACAGCAAAACAGCCCTTCTGGGAAGGCTCTCTAGTGTCGACCTGATATCATCTCGTGTCGACATGCTTTGGCCATCTGAAAAATAGGCCTTCTGGGAGAGCCATCTAGTGTTGACCTGCCTGCATTTGGTGTCGACCTGCTTTAGCTATCTGAACAACAGGCCTTCTGGGAAGGCTCTCTAGTGTCGACACTATCTGATTTAGTGTCGACCTGAGATGGAAGCCTGTTAACATATTTCTCTAGGATCTGTATCTAGTGTCGACCTGCCCTGGACTAGTGTCGACACTAGTTGATCTTTTCTTCACATTTCTGCCTTTGCTCTGAGCCATTGTGTCGACACCATTGATGGTTGTGTCGACACTACCTTTGCAAGAAAATGTTTGTCCCTGAGAAAATAACACATAAATCATTAGTTAAATGTATTATCATGAATATAAATGATAAATGTGCTTGAAAATATGCTTTTTGAATATTGGTAATTCAGGTAATGTATTTCACATGTTCCAATTTTTTGTGCATTAAAATCACAACTTGTCATCATCAAAATATGAGGGGAAATGACTTCTTTTCACACTCAACCCAACAATCTCCCCCTTTTGATGATGACAACCTTAAAACTATATAGAAGTGAGTTTTGATGAAAAGTGATTTTAAGCACCTTTGGTTATTTAACACTTAGTTAGAAAGGCATTGATTGTGACTGAGTGATGTTTTATTTCTTTTTATTCAAACTTGTCAAAGACCTTTGAACATTTTTTAGTAACATTTGAAGATCACACACATGAAAGACACAATGTTACTAGAAGTGAATTATTTGCACAAATAGGTCAAGTAGCTTGACAAGCAATCATCACATTCACATTCATTCAAAAAAGTTTTCAATCACATTGAAGACATAAAGATTTCTATTCATTTCATTCACAAAATATGAACATTGCAATCTTCAAAAACATCTTCAAAAATAGTATTACAAGTTCTTGCTATCTTCTCCCCCTTTGACATCATCAAAAGAAATTACATTAATGGGGAGGAGGAGGAGGAGGAATGGGTATCAAAATGGTCTCAATATCTGTCAGTCTCTTTTCCATTGAAGCCAGACTAACTTCATTTGTGCTTGGATAGTGGAAAGTCTTGTATGCAATAGATGTTCCATTCTCTCTGAGTTCTCTGACATTGTAGCTTGAAGGGCCTGAACTCTGTTGACATTGGCTGTGAGATGAAGAAGAGCCAGCTGACCAAGCAGGTCTATTCAAAACTTTGAATTCCTTTTAAGAGCAGACATCTCTTCATCAATATGAGCAGACAAATTCTTCATGCTCTCCAAGTCATCTACCAAATGAGCAAAAGACATCCTTGTCTTAGAAATCTGAGAGAGTGTCTCCTTTGTGTTGAAGACATCAGCTTGGGAATTTGCCAAAATTCCCTTAAGAACTATTTCGAACTCCTTTTGATGCTCTTTTAGCTCAACTGAAGCATCTGCTAGTGTGCCTATCAGCCTGTTAAACCTTTGTGTTCCATGGTTAGAAGCTGCTTTTTGTTCAATAAATTTGGCAGACACAGTGTTCTCCAACCTCTGAATCCTCAACTCAAAATTTTCTGACATAGTCTGAATAGAGATGTTCAAAGCATCAAATTTGTCATTTAAAAAGGTGTATAGCTCTGGTGGAACAGAAGGTCCACCAAAGGATGTGGATGCATGAACTGGAGGTTGTGGAGAAAAGGATGGAATTTTAGTTTCAAGGTTCATGGAGGAGGAGGGCTGAAGATGAGGTGACAGAGGGGCATTAAATGGTTCATCAATTGGAGCTGCCACATGAGGCTGATCCTCATTCATTGGAGGCTAGTTCTCATGCACTTGAGGCTGATCCTCTGGAGCTGGAGGCTGATCCTCTTGCACTGGAGGTTGTTCCTCTTGGACCACAGGGGCCTCTACTGCAGCTGGCCCTCTCCTCACCCGATCACCCACAATCCTAAAGCCCATAAATTTTTTAACATGCTTAAAGCAATAGATGTTGGAATTAGGAATTTTCTCAGACTTCTCATTCTCAAGAGACACACCAAAGTGTTTGAAGACTTGAGTCAAATGGGCTGCATAAGGAAGTGATCTATGCAAATCTACCCTAGTGGTCTCAGAGATGATCTGGTACATGATGACATGAAGATTGACCCTTATGTCCTTGCCCATACAGTATAGCACAAACCTTTGGATGTCTGTGAGTCTGTCTCTCCCACCACCTTGAGGTGTTATGATAGTGGTGAGGATGTGATGGGTAAGCCTCAACACTGGTGGAAAAGTGTTGGTGTTGAATTTGGTGACATGGGTTTGCTTGGGATCAGACTCATCGGCTGGCAATCCAGTCAAGATTGTGTATGCTTCATGAAGGTTGAACTCAAAGTTATGGTAGTCTTCTCCTTCATCTGGAATTTTAAAAATGGTGGCTGCTATGTCTGTAGGCATATCAATGACAATCCCTTTGACCTTTGACTTGTAGCCCTCATCAGTACATTCCAAATTCATATAGAATTCCTTGACAAGTCTAGGGTATATGATCCGAAACTCTGAAATGAAGGGTTGCCAAGACTGAAATTTAAGGAAATTGAGGACTTCAGGAAAGGCAGTAATCAATTCACTATCTTCTAAGTCCACTGCTCTGGGTTTCAAAATTGTCTTCCCGGCACTAGGTGGTTTGGAAGGAGTACGCTTTGAAGGCTGGGAAGACTCTGAGGATGATGAGGATGACTTCTCAGAGACTTCAGGAGAAGATTCCAAAATCTTCCTCCTAGGGTATGCAGACCCTTTACCTCGCCCAGAAGATGTAGCCCTACCTCTCTTAGCAGGTGATGGGGATGCAGAGGGAGACCATGGCTGCTCTGTAGGGTCATGGCGCCTCTTGGTTCTCCTTTCAGTAGGAGGATCATCATCCGCGGGAATGGGCCTTGCCGTAGCCCTTGATTTTGCTCCACGGCGAGGGGCCTACTTGGATGCCATGGAAGCAGTATGGAGTGGAATAGAAGACGATGGAGAGTGAGGAATGAGAGAAGAATGACAGGGATGGAATGGATGAGGGAAGAGGTGGAGATGGTTCAAAGACCTACCGGATTCCAGGAAGAAGATGACCGTCGGGTCGACCTGGAGAAGAAAAGGGGTGTTTTAGGGTATGCTGTCCCGCAGGTACATCAAATCCTTAACCGGCGCCCACGGCGAAAAAGAGTCTGGCAGGGGGGTCAGTGTCGACACTAGAGGAGGTGAGTGTCGACCTGAGTGAAAGTGTGTCGACACTAGATGAAGTAGTGTCGACCTGGCCTGATGAAAATTTTGAGATTTGAGTGTGGGAAAAATTAGTGAGCTTTGGGACATCTTTATAATGATAAGCAATGGGTGGAATAATCATTTCAAGGATATTTAAGAGACTAAAAAATTCATTTGTTAAATTTTGCAAAAATTCAACACAATTCAAGTTTTACACAATATCCAACAGGATATGAGCATTCAGTGACTTGAGTCATTAAAGTGATGATTTGAGTGATATAATACATTTAATAAATCAACTACACACTACCATATTCTTCAAGCCCAAAGAAATAAAAAAAAACTTTTAGACTGAAATCAAGTGTGTTGAAAGTAAACAACTTTTTAAGACAACTTGATGATGGATAAGAATGATTCTTTTAAAACATTTCTCCAATGATATAAACATTTTGTTTTTGAAACAAACTATCAAATGAGATACATCTTGTTCACTCAAGAACTAATGCTTTTCACACACTATAGTCCCTGGATACTAAAGATTTATCCATTATCAAGTCTCAAAGGGGTAAATGATGACCTTTTGACATGAAAATATACGTTTTTTAGACGCCAATATTTCCAGTTACTCAGTCATCATAAAAAGGAATAGGACATATTTATTTTGCTTTTCATTTATTTTATTTTGAACCCCTTTGAACAGAGATAGCATTAGTGCCTCATGACATACATGGCACTTCATTCATTGTGAAGGTGTGCAGTTTCTCAGCACATGTGCCATTGCTCTGTTGAATTGACAAATTTTGGAGATTTTTGATAAAAAAGACATCATCTATATCCAACATCAATTGCAAACAAAAACATGTTTAGATTCAAGGCACACATTATCCTTCAGTCTTTGAAAGAAATCTGAATTTCTATAGTTTTGAAGAATATAGGTGAGAGTTGACAAATGAATATAGTAGATCACTCAAATGATCATTTTGAGACTCTAGACAACTGAATGAGGACATCATGCAAGGAAATTGATGTAATGCAAGAAAAGTTTTGAATTTTGCAAAGGACATTATTTGAATTTCTAGCTTCCCTTGAATGAGGATTTCAACCACTTTTCATCAGAATAAAGATATGCAAGTTTTTGAAATCAGGAAATATTTCTTTAAACAATAAAAGCTCCCCCTCAATAATTGCATGTTCATTTCTTGGTACTTGGCGGAGACACATACTCTCGCATAGTGAAAGTGTCCAGACAAGCAGAACTTGTCCTTCTTCAAATCACCATTTGATATACCAAGAAGTTCAACACAATGTGAGTTGAAGAGTTCATTGTCAAAAGAAATAGAGGTGAAATGCAGAGAGATATGATCAGTATGAATCAAGGAAGCAAATGAATATGATGATGCAAAGAACTCCCCCTCAGAAGATGCCTAACACTCAACCCAATCCCAATGAGAGAGATCAAGAAAATGGACATTTACAAAGACCAAGTTCTCTCCTTAAAGATGAGAATCTACTGTCAGGAAGGGGTTTGGTGAAGATGTCAGCAATTTGTTTTTCAGTTTCTATGAAGTGGAGTTCAAATGATTTCTTTGCTACCTCATTTCTCAAGAAATGATGAATCAGACATGAAGGAATATTTCTCCAGCATTTCACTCAAAGATTCTTTTGGCTCACTTCCCATAGGATATACATGATTTGAAATGATCATACAAGCAATTCAGATATGTTCATTCAAAGTGGTTTGCAACGAAAGAATATGAACATGATCAATCATGCATTAACAGACAATTTATTACAAAAAAAAGATATTTTTGCACTTTTTCAAATTTACTCCCCCTTAATTTGTGCATGGAATGAAAAGGTTAGTATGCAATTCACACATGATTATGAGTACAATTAGCTTTAGGCATAACAATACTTTTGGTACTTGGCGGAGTATTTTACTCACGCAAATGATAGCTTCCAAACAAGCATAACTTGTTTTTCACATGTCATCATTTGATATACCAAGAAGTCAAAGCAGTTAGTATGCACACAGGCTCATTGGAACAGTTAAGCATGCATAATAACATAACATGATTCCAGTTGTTATGACATAAAGTTCATTGATGGGAGTTGCATTGAAACACATTTCTCATTGTTCAGATAAAAATTAAACATTCATTCCAATTCAAGCAATTCAAGTTTGAAATGATAATGAAATTTTACCTGAACAGTCTTCATTTCTTTCTCAAAGATTTTACCTGTGTTCTTCAGTCATTTCTAGTCTTGCACAGCCAATATCTTGAATCCATTTACAATGTATGGCTGCAAGACTTCTCAGCTTATTGATCAAGTGGGTTTTGGGACCCACACTTGTTTGGGTCCTGCAATGAAATCAATGTTAGATTTTAACAAAGATTTCTGAATCCAACATGCTTTTAATTTTTGTATAGATGCATTTCTTTCATTGATAGAACTATGAGCAAAATTAGTTCCAGATTTTCTTTTTCCTTGATCAATGCATCTATGTTTTCATGAAGTTTTCTATTTTTAGACTTTTTAATATGAGCAGAAATAAAATGATTTTGTGCAACATTTTATGCTTATACACATGGAATTTCTGAACATTTTCAGTATGAACATGATGTTTATTCCTATGCGTATGAGCATGTGCATTAGACTGGAATTTCTGAGCATGCACAACAAAATCATTTCTGTACCAACAGTCCTTAGAAATATGACCAATTTTATGACAATGAAAGCATTGGACTGATTTGGCATGTTTATTGAAATTTTGATTTCTATTCCAGCAATGTTTGGTAAGATGACCAGATTTATTACAATTAAAGTAAATGAGAGCATTTTTTACCTGGTACTTACCTTGGCATGTATGCATTTGCTGAAATCTCCTTTTCATGTGAGGAGGCTCACCATGAGGAGAAGGAGGTACCTTCTTGTAGCTCTTGGCATGATATGAATTTGAAATTTGCCTTGGAGCTTTTTGGATTGATGGAGGAAGTAGATGAGTCCTCTTGACAGTAGCATTCCTCTCTTTCCCTGTCTGTTTCTGAACAAGAACTTTCACTAGCTTTTCATTAGACTTAGAAGAGTTCTTGTTTGCAGCAGATTTAACATTTGTTAATTTTGTTTTGTTCTTATTTTTCTTATCTTTAACAGAAGCAAGACTTGTGTTCTTCAATTCATTTTGAAGCTTCAGTTTTTCTGATTTTAATGCAATTACTTCCTTTTCTGAAATTTGAAGCTTGTTTAGCATGACATCCAAGCCATTTTTCATCTTGTTCTTTTCATTTTCAAAATGAGCAATTTGTTTTTCCAAATCGCGATTTTATTACTCAAATTGCTGCATTCATTGTCCAATGGTTTGTCATGGTACAAGCATTCAATCTTCCTTTTTAGGTGATGATTTTCTTCAACAAGTTGTTTGTCTTCATTTATTTGATGATCATGAGCCATATTAGAGATTTGTTTGTTTAATTGATCATTATCAAATTTGAAGTTGTTATTGAGATCAATCAATTCTTCTTTTTCATTTTCCAGATCAATGACTTTTGATTTCAATAGCTCATGGTTTTCTTTCAATCCATTCAGTTTATTTTCACAGATTTGGAGTTCATCTTCCAAATTCTCTTTTTCAGAATTTAATTTTTCAAATTATCATTTTCTTCTGAAGGATTCTTATCATTATTCTGGTGCAATTCAAGTGTATTTCTCAAGTTTTCACTTTCTTTATGGCAATGTTTTAAAGTCTTTTTCAAGTCTTTATTTTTAGTGTTCAGTTGTACATTAAGACTTTGCATCTTTTCACAGAATTTATCAACTCAACATAAGACATACTTTCATCTTCATCAGAGTCAGAATTAGAATACACAAATGGATCTGGAGTTGATTTACCTGACCTTTTAGACCCATTTGAACTCTTGTTTTTGAAGAGGATGAAGAATGCTCTGAGCTCTTAGAATGTGCTGTTAGAGCCAAAACCTTATGAATTGTTGATTTTCTGGATTCATTGAGGCTCCTCTTTGCCATAAAGTACTTGTGAATTTCTTTTGTTCCTTTTCTTTGTGCTTCCTTTAAAAAACTTGATGAAGGTGAGACTGGTGATTTCTCTGAAATTATAACAGGAGATTCATGCAGATTAAATACATTTGCCATTATACCAAGACTCACAAAAGACTGTTAGATCTAATCACAATGAATCAATGTGATAAGGAATTAGATCTAACAATTAGAGTGGTTAATCTTCTCTAATGCCAAAAGGAGGAATCAGAGCGATTAAGCACACAGTTCAAGCAATTAACACAGAGATCAGCCAGAAGCAATCAAATCAGATCAGTAACAGACATTAACCCGCTCTGATACCAATTGTTAGGAACGGATGGGTGGAAGGATCAGATCTAGAAGGGGGGGTTGAATAGATATAATACCAATTAATGCGGAAGCTTAAGCAATTTAAAATTACTTCGAATCAGAGATCAAATCACCCAATCAATTTACTAATCTAAAGTGTGATTAGAATGTGAGCAAATCAATTAGTAGTGTGAACGAAATCCCTATGCATGCATCTAGCGAGATACAAAGGCAAACCACAAATCAAACCAATGCACAGAGGATTTTTTAGGTGGTTCGGAAATCACCTCCAGTGACTCCTACGTCCACCCCTCACACAGTGAGGCCACACTACTCAAAACCCTGAGTACAACTCACATAGGAGCACGACGACTCCAAACACCCTTGAGCACGACGACTCAAGAAACACCTGGAGCACGACAACTCCAAACTGAGCAAGACGGCTCAAACAACAACCGGAGTACGACGACTCCAAATTGAGCACGACGGCTCAAACCACACAGTGAGTACGACGACTCACAAACTACTGAGCTCGATGGCTCACAAACAACCTTCTAGAAAAACACAAGACTCAGATCCTCTAGCAACAGATCTAGTCCAACAAGAGTCAATTTATGAGACTTATGCAACAACCCATGCACAATCTCAGAATCACTCAGAAGAGAAAAGGAAAATGAGAATTGTATTGATAAGCTTTTCTCTTCAGATGTACTCCCTTGTGGAAGGTCGAATTGTGAAGTGCTTTGATCTCTGGAAGTTCCTGGACGATGCTCTGTAATCTGATCTTCAGGATCTTCCTTGAATTCTTCACATAAGTCGGCTTCTACTTGATCTGCTTCCTTGAGGTGATCCAATTGGTTCTTCAACGATCAATTTCCACTTCTCATGCTTGAGCAGATGAGAATTTGGCTTAAGGAAGCACCAGGAAGGCAAGAACAGGGAGGAGAAACCTTCTAGCCGCCAACAAGACTTCTGGGAGGCTCTGAAAGGGTTCTTCTATGTTGGATAGCCAATAGGAGGGTATTTATACCCCTAATAGTCCAAATGTACCCTTGGGGGTCGTGGGCACACGGTCCAAGGCTAATCCAACAGTTCCCTAGGGTGCCACGTGTCCAGGACAAAGTTTAAGTCACAGAGATTCCGGAGTGTCTCGACCTGCCCATGAGGTGTGTCTACACACTATCCCAGACTGGCAAATCAATTCCCTGGGAGAGGTCTCTAGTGTCGACCTGAGATGATTCAGTGTCGACACCATGTCCCAGACAACAAAACAACCCTTCTGGGAAGGCTCTCTAGTGTCGACACTATCTGATTTAGTGTCGACCTGAGATGGAAGCTTGTTAACATATTTCTCTGGGATCTGTATCTAGTGTCGACCTGCCCTGGACTAGTGTCGACACTACCTTTGCAAGAAAATGTTTGTCCCTAAAAAAATAACACATAAATCATTAGTTAAATGTATTATCATGAATATAAATGATAAATGTGCTTGGTAACATGTTTTTTGAATATTGGTAATTCAGGTGATGTATTTCACATGTTCCAATTTTTTGTGCATTAAAATCACAGCTTGTCATCATCAAAATATGAGGGGAAATGACTTGTTTTCACACTCAACCCAACAAAGCATGAAATATTCTGAGCACCCATCCACTTTTTAGTTGTTGCAACGATTTCCTCAGAATCATAACATTTTCCTCATCCACATCGATTTTTGGTTCTATAACGATTTCATAAGTCATCGCTATTCTATTGAAGTCTATTTCATAACTATTTGCTCTCATAACGATTCGTTAAGTGAGCATAACGACTTCGACATGATAACGATTGAATAAGTCAACATAGCAACTGTGCCTTAGCTATTTGATGATCACATCGATTTCGATCTCAGAATGATTTGCTAAGTGATCGCATCGATTTCCATCTCATAACGATTCGATAAGTGTGTGCATCGATTTCGAGCTCATAACGATTTAATCGTCGCATTGTTTTCTTAAGTAAGCACAATGATTTGCTCTCACATCGATTTGATCTTTTATAACGATTCGATAAGTTACACAACGACTTGGTCACTGTAACGATTCGATAAGTTACAACAACGACTTGGTCACCGTAATGATTCGATACAACGTACATCGACTCGATTTTCTCAAACATCGACTCACGTGAAACACTTGGTTATAACGATTTGCTCATAACAATTTGCTTATAATGATTTGCTCATAACGATTTGGTTATAACGATTTGCTCATAACGATTTACTTATAACGATTTGCTCATAATGATTTGGTTATAACGATTTACTTATAACGATTTGCTCATAACAATTTCGTTATAACGATTTGCTCATAACGATTTGGTTATAATGATTTGCTATAACAATTTGGTTATAACGATTTGCTCACAACGATTTGGTTATAACGATTTTCTCATAACGATTTGCTCATAACGATCTAGTTATAACGATTTGCTCATAACGATTTGCTTATAGTGTTATAACGACTTGGTCATAACGATTTGCTTACACTATCATAACGATTTGTCTCTAAAACGATTTGGTTATGATTGTATAATGATTTGTATATGCATCGATTTGTTTATTAGTGTGTAACGACTCGCATAGATAACGACTCCTTTGCACAATGATTTCATAAGCCATGCTCAGAACGATTTTATGGTTCATAACGACTTAATATTTTAAATAGGTTGAAAGTCAAAGTCTTCGCACATCTCTCTATGATATCCATGCATTTATTATGACTGATCGTATCACTGCAATGCATGCATAGATATCTTCTACTCTCTTGCTTATACTGGAGACATCCTTTTAGAAGAAGCAAAATGGCATTTCTATTTTGATGTATATTTGTCTAACGTTGACTGACAACAAGAGACAGCATAGCTGTCAGTGTTTTAGCATTTAATGTGTGCAGATCTCTGACAAGCACATATCAATACAACGTTGGACAAATGGAAGAGAAAAGGACATCGAGGAAGATCTTCTCTTTGCATGGTATGTAAAGATCTGTTGAAGACCATACAGTCTAACGTACACCAGCACTTAGAGACAACGGTTACTTCAACGTTCAATTTTCAAATGGAAAACATATATAGAAGACTGTTGCTCCCGAACAAGATACAACTTACAACAATGTTTTAAAAACCTTTTGCGAGCATCTGAAAGAGCGAAGCTTCACTCTTTTTGCTTTGTCTAGCTCTTAGCTCTCTGCATTCTTGGTGTTAACCTTGAGAGCTTTTGTGTACTGAGAGTGCTCCTCATTGTAGAACCTTTCCGCTCAGTCTTAGCTTCAGATTGAGCATTGTTCTTTAAGCTTGATCTAGGGGCTTGTCTTCATTAACACATTCTTGTGTTTGTTTCCCTTTCGTGTTGAAGGAAGACGTGGGGATTCCAGGGTGTTTGTTTCCCTTCGTGTTGAAGGAAGACCTGGTGGGATCCAGGTTGTTGTTTTTCCTCTTCGGGTTGTGATGAGAAGACCAGCTGTGGCTGGGTGTGTAAGTGTCCTTAAAGGGGGACTGTACCCTTGGGTAGTGAATCCTGAGTTGTTGCTTAGGGACTGGATGTAGGACTCCTGTGGAAAGGAGGTCCAAACTAGGATAAAATCTTGTCTAGTGTGATTACTTGCTTTGTGTTTGTTGTTTACTTTTCACTAACACTAACAATCATCGAAGTGCTTGGTGTGTGAACATTTTTGTGAACAGGTTTTAGATAATCAAAATTTAAAGAATCCCATTCACCCCCCCCCCCTCTGGGCTTGCTAGCTGGGCAAAAGCACATGTTCTATTCATCAAGAAGAAAGATGGATCGATGAGGTTGTGCATCGACTATCATCAACTCAATCAACTCACCATCAAGAACAAGTACCCTTTTCCCATAGTCGATGAACTGTTCGACAAAATATCTGGAGCTCAATATTTCTCCAAGATCGATCTTCGATCTGGCTATCACCAAATGAGGATCAAGGAGGCTGATATCTTCAAGAAGGCTTTCAGGAGCAGGTACGGGCCCTATGAATTCATTGTTATGTCTTTTGGGCTAACCAATGCTCCTGCAGCCTTTATGCAACTCATGAACAGTATATATTGGCCCTACCTCGACAAGTTCGTGGTCGTCTTTATCGACGACATCCTCATATACTCCAAGACCAAGGAAGAGTATGAATAACACCTCATGATAGCACTACAAGTCTTGCGAGACAACAAACTGTACGCAAAGCTTAGCAAGTGCGAATTCTGGCTCGAAGAAGTGTCCTTCTTGGGCCATGTCATCTCAAAGGACGACATTTTCGTTGATCCCTCCAAAGTCAAAGCTGTACTCAACTGGGAGAGACCAACCAACGTCACCGAAATCAGAAGTTTCCTAGGACTGGTTGGCTATTACAGGTGGTTCATCAAGGACTTCTTAAAGATCATCGTTCCTCTCACGCGACTGACACGAAAGGAGAATCCCTACTCCTGGAGTAAAGAGTGTGAGAAAAGTTTCCAAACTCTTAAAGACCATCTTACCTCAGCACTTGTTCTCGCTCTACCAATAGAGGGAGAAGGTTTCTCTGTCTACACCGATGCCTCAAGGATTGGGCTAGGGTGTGTACTGATGCAAAAGGAGAAGGTCATCGCCTACTCTTCTCGACAACTGAAGACTCATGATGTCAACTACCTCGTGCATGATCTGGAGTTGGCTGCCGTGGTCTTCACCTTAAAGATCTGAAGACACTTTTGTATGGAGAGAAATTCACTGTCTACTCAGACCATAAAAGTCTGAAGTATTTATTCTCCCAGAAAGAACTCAACATGAGACAAAGAAGATGGCTAGAATATCTGAAGGATTTCAACTTCAACATCCAATACCATCCAGGCAAGGGTAATGTCGTGGCTGATGCTCTTAGTAGGAAGCTAATGGCGTCTGTTTCAAGTTTAGTCCTTGGCGAGATGCAACTACTGGAACAATTCGCAAGCTTAGACTTAAATATTGAACATAGAGATGATCGAGCCTTGGTTGCCAATATCAAGATTCAATCTGATCTGCTAGAGGAGATCAAAGCTCATCAAGATGATGATCCATTCTTAGTTCGCGTTAAGGAAACTCTAGTCGAATGACCGGACTTTGCAATGACCGAATGTGAAAGGCTTGTCTTTCAAGGAAGGACATGTGTTCCCGACAATGAAGAACTGAAGAGGAAGCTAATGGATGAAGCTCACAAGACAAAGTACACTATTCATCCAGGAGGTACCAAAATGTATCAAGACATGAAAAGAACGTTTTGGTGGCCGAACATGAAAAGAGAGGTAGCTTAACATGCCGCGCACAGCCTTACTTGCCAACAAGTAAAAGCGGAACACCTGCACCCTGCTGGTGTACTCAGACTGCTAGATATTCCAGAATGGAAATGGGAAAACATTGGCATGGACTTCATCATCGGTCTACCCAAGACTCGTGGTGGACTCGACGCCATATGGGTTATTGTAGACCGACTAACCAAATCTGCCCACTTCCTAGCCATAAAGAGTAAGTGGTCGGTAGAGGTACTAGCTGCCCTATATGTCAAGGAGATAGTGAGACTGCACAAAGTTCCATCATCCATAGTCTAGGATCGAGATCCGAGATTCACATCTCATTTTTGGAAAGGACTGCAAGGTGCATTGGGTACTAAACTCAACTTTAGTACCACATTCCATCCACAAACCGATGGGCAAACTGAAAGAACCAACCAAATAGTGGAAGACATGTTGAGAGCTTGCACTATAGACTTCCAAGGATATTGGAACGAACACCTATCTCTTATTGAGTTCGCCAATAACATCAGTTACCTGGCGAGCATCAAGATGGTGTTGTGTCCCTGGTTTTGATGATGTCATATCAAAATATAAAATGAGAAGACAGTTGACATATATCAATTATTTTGTAGGTACAACTCAACTGGATCAAATAACAATGAGAAATTGTCAGATATGGTCGACACTACCTGGAACATAGGTCGACACTAGAGGACTATGGATGTTGATGTGAAAGGTTGAGATCAAGTCAAACAAACATTACTCAGAGAGTATGTCAGCACCAGAGTTGTCTTCAGTTTATTCCAAGAAGGTGAAACTCTAATCGTGTCAACACTATGTGGTGATAAGGTTGACACTAAGCAGGGGCAGAATTCACTTTGAAGAAAATCAAAGCTAAGGTCGACACTAGCTGTGCATAAGGTTGACTCTAACAGTCTATCAGATCAATTCAGAAGGAAGTACAAGTAGATATCTTGGAGATCTCAGGTTTGACATGTGTTTAAGAAATCAGAAAAGGGTGTTTTTTTCTTGGAATTGAAGTGAGTGTGTCGACACTAGAGTCTGGCAGTGTCGACACTAGGACACTTAAAATTTTCTCAGAACGCAAAGGTCATCAAGCAGGCACGTGATCCAAAGCCTACCACATGGGATATTCTCTGTCCACAACAGATGTTCTAGAAGGCGATGATTCTTGGTGGCAAAAAGATTCCTCCATTTTTGGGCGAATCGGTTGAGGGGCCCACGACACAGAATCCCGCGAAATCAGGTAAAAAGAGCTCTAGTTCATGGAAAAAGGTGAGTTCGTGCATTATGGTGAAGGAAAAGGTGTTGAGCATAGTAGAAAGGAGGAGATCAGATGTTCTGAAGCTGCACTTTGATGAAATTTCAAATTTGAGCTATGATCTGATGAAAGCGATGTTGATTCAAGCAAGATCTGAAGCTTCAAGAAGCGGATGCTGAGCCTTCAAGAGCAGAGGATCTGAAATCTCCCTCATTCTTGAGTTAAGCGAATTCATTGTGGTAGATTTCCAAAAGAATTCATCAGATGGGAAGATTATTCTACAATCTGGGAGAAATGCATACGAATTCAGATCCAGATCAGGGAGTTTGATGAAATTGCAATATATTCCAAAAATTTTCTTTTTCATTATTCTAAACTTTCTTCTGAGTGTTTGAAATTTCTGCTATCTGCTTCCTGGTGAAGCAGATTGGATTGATCACTCATGAATTGTGACTAGATCAATTCAGGTGAAGCTGTGAATCAGTGGGTTATCAAAGCTATGTATCAGCTGGGCTTTCAAGCTGTAAGGCAGCAGTTGTGTAGAAGCTATGAATTAGCTGTTGTTTGAGAATTTCTGTCAGGGTTTCTAATAGGGGTACCTTACTGATTTGGTGAGGGGTGGATGTAGGTCTCCTCATTGGAGCCGAACCACCTTAAAATTCCTTGTTCTCTTGTGGTGGTGCTAATCTTGCTATGTGTGTTTGAGCATCTAACTCACTGAATTGAAATCAGATTCTTAATTTCTAATTCGTGCTAAAAAATCTGAGGATTCTCTATTCACTCCCCTCTAGATAATCCTTCCACACACAACAAGTGGTATCAGAGCCTGGTTCTCCAATTTATTTGGCTTCAGGACTAGGAGATAATTGTGTATGATGGAATCTAGAGGCTATATCGCAGAGGGTCACTCTGTGAACAGACCAACTTACTTTGATGGCACTAATTATGCGTATTGGAAAAATCGCATGCAGTGCGAGCTCAAGATCATCAAATCTGGAGAGTGGTGAACAATGGACCTTATGAGCTGTTCGAGGACGAAGAGAAGTGGACTCCAGAGGAAATTAACAATTCAAATGCAAATTGGAGTGCAATGAATATAATGCAGTGCTCACTGCATCCGACTAAATTTTCAAGAGTTTCATCATGCTCAAGCGCAAAAGAGATCTGGAATCCACTTATGGTAATCTATGAAGGCACATCAGAGGTAAAGGAAACTAAGGCCAATATGTTAGTTTCTGAATATGAAGCTTTTCAGATGAAACATGATGAAACTATTTCTAAAATGTATGGTAGATTGACGTTGTTAACAAATGGGCTGAAGAATCTAGGTAAAGTTTATTCTGATAAAGAACTAGTGAGAAAAATTCTTAGATCCTTGACACCCATTTGGCATACTAAAGCAACTATTATTGAAGAATCTAGAAACTTGTCCACAACCACTGTTGATGAGTTAATAGGTTTCTTAATGACATATGAGTTGGGTTTGAAAAGAACTGAGGATGACCTAAGAAAGAAGAAACCTCCTGCTCTTAAAGCAAGTCCTAGCACCAAGGAGGCTACCGAAGATAGTGATTCATCCATTTCTAAAGATGACTCAGGTGAGTTTGCCTTGATGACTAGAAAGTTCAGAAAGTTTCTGAAAAAAGATGGTAAGAACTTTCTGAAGAAGAAATCTTACAACAACAATTTTTCAAAACCCAAAGCAAATGCTAATAAAAAGACTGATAGAATTGTGTGTTACAATTGCAGGAAACCAGGACATGTCAAGTCCGAATGTCCTGAAGTTTAGAAGAAGACTCAGCCCAGATGGAATTAAAACAAGAAAAAGACTATGGTTAGTACGTGGAGTGAAGAAGAAGATGATGAAGAGGAGGAAAGCTCAGATGCTGAGGACACTCATTCAAAGCTAGGCTTAATGGATATAGACACTGAAGAGCAAAAAGAAGAGTTCCTTATTTAAGGATTTCAGTTTGGAAGATTGGGAGCATGTTTACTTCAAACTTATGGATCAGTATGATGATCGTAAGAAGGAAAACAAGTTGTTAAAAAGGAAACTGAAACACTCCTCTCAGAACATGTTAACAGAAGAAAAAGAGAGAGTGTTCAAAAGAGATAAATGCTCTAAGAGAAGTTGTAAATGAATTGAAAAATAAGAATATTGTAATTCTAGATGAAATAGCTCTCGTGACTAAAAAGAATGCTACTTTACACAGTGTTAACACTGAGTTACAAAAGGAGATTGAAGTTCTGCAAAATGAAGTAAAAAAAAGATAGGAAACTCTTGAAAAATTTGTGAGTGGCAGGAACAATCTTGAAGTTCTCCTAGGCACAAGAGTAAACGTTAACAAAGAGGGGTTAGGTTTTATTCCCACAAAGAAGAAGAAGTTGGACTGAAAACTATAACATTCACTTCTTCAAAAACATCTGAAGCTTCCACTTCAAAAGAACAGAGAAATGTGAAAATTGGAATGGATACAAAACATGATGAAAAAATTAAGTCGGTTGACAATATAAACACTAAGGGAAGAAAGACAACAAAAGTTGAAAATGAACAAGTCTTTCAAATGAATAAAAAATTGACATCACCTGTTTGGCAAGGTCGACACTACACCTATGGTAAGTCGACACCATCTTACAGAAAATCACAAGAGTTGGGAAATTGGACAAATAATAGGTCAAAATCATTTCAGAATTGGTCTCCCACTAGATGGACTCATGAGAAATCAAGATCCATATATGTCAATAATAAAAAATGGTCAAAATGGAATCACTCAGGTCGACACTATCCTTTCAGAGTGTCGGCACATACCTACGATTTTGTCAGAAGCAATGAACCTCAACATCTTGAAAAATTGTGGAATCAAACCAAGTTCAGATCTTACACTGGACATGTGGAGATAAAGCTAAACAAAAATCTCACAAAAAGAAATGGTTCAAAATATCATGAGAACAGGAAACAAAATGAAAAACCAAATAACATTAGGAAAGAGGAAAACATAAAGGTGAATAAACAACTCTAGATTCCGAAAGACCTGCTTTCTCATATTCTTAATTTTGAAGGCATTGTGGGACCCAAATGTACTTGGGTTCCAAAGAATTTTCATTGATTTAATGTGTGCCGGTATGTCTTACAGCCAAGAAGAATTTGTGGTACTTAGATAGTGGTTGTTCAAGACATATGACAGGGGATAAGGATAAATTCTGTCTATTATCTGAAAAGAAGGCTTGACATGTCACATTCGGAGGCAACAACAAAGGTAAAATCATTGGCTCAGGTAAGGTTGGTAGGAATCTCACAAATTCGATTGATGGAGTTCTTCTAGTGGAAGGTTTGGAGTATAACCTTCTGAGCATAAGCCAATTGTGCGACAAAGGTCACAAGGTAATGTTTGATTCTCTGAATTGTACTATTTTTGAACCTGATTCTGATGTTGTTAAGTTTACTGGAAAAAGAGCAAATAATGTCTACATGGTAGATCTTGATGATCCTGAAAACACTAATTTGTGTCTAACTGCAAACAAAAATAACTTGGCATGCTTATGGCATCGTAGACTAGGTCATGCTAGCTACCATGTGCTTCATAAATTAGCCAAATTCAACATGGTTAAAGGATTGCCTGATATATCTTTCAAACAAAACTTGAATCTGTGTGAAGATTGTTCTTGGCGGCATAGGGGTTGACGCCAACCTGAGAATTATGCAGGTTATAGGGTCACCCGAGAGCAGGTTTTCTACCTGGTTCTCTTCCCCTCTTGCCCCAGCCTTTTATCTCAGTGGTTTTTAAAGCTTCCAACAGGTACTGAAGGGTGCTTGGAGGATCGTAGAACGCGTGGCATTGCCGAATTGCGCGAGGAAACATCGTGGCATGGTGCAATTCCCGTGGGAGCTCTCAGAGGGTTCGGCGTGAACCGGGAGATTGCGGGAGGCTCTAGCGTGTTCTGAGGTAGGGGACGAACCCGGTTAACTCCGTAGAAACATTAAAACACGATGTAACCACCTGAATTAGCATGATAATGCATTTTCGGATAAAGTTGCACCATACGGGGATAACGGGTGGTTTGAGTAATTTAGCAAGCAAAGCATGTTGTAATGGGTTGTTTTGGGTTCTGGCATGTTAAAGGAATTGTTTATGCATGTTTTTCTGTAGTTAAAATGGTTGGGAAACCTGTAGAATAGGATTAGGGTTTCTGCAGGGTTGAGGCCGAAGAACTTGGCGTCAACATCGTTTGTCGCCAAGCTCATCAGCCAGGATGTAAACGGCCAGATCCCATGCCGTTGACTTCTTGTAAGCGGCAGTCGATGTTGCCGCCTACTGGTTATAAACAGAAATGACTAATTATGGTATTTATCGATAATGCTTGTGCGTTGGTACCTGAGGTGCACTGAGTGCACTGAGTTTTCGTGTTTAGCATACAAAGTACTTACTTTCGTGGCTGCGCGTTATTTACGTGAGTCCAGTTGAGTTCACGTGTAGTGGACTGTTGTTACTTGTGGTTTACGTGAGGTTTCACGTGGTTTGTGTGTGACGTGCACATGGTTCTGTGTACGTGGAGAGTAGTACGACGCCTACTGTGGTTACCTCTCTAGTTGGGTGCCCCAGGTTCTTTGTGAGCTAGGCTGTTAGCTCGGGGCTTTGTCCCGGTACTTGTGTTGTACCGTCGAGGTCTGTGTCGTCTGACCTGGACACCCTCACTCTTGTGTTTGAGTTGCACGTCTGGCTGAGGGAAGGACGACAGTGGGACAGTGACACTTGTGTTTGTCTTTAGTCACTTGTAGCGCGCCCATAGTTGGGGGTACGGACACCAATAGATGTACTGGACCCCAGCTAGTCCTTTTCCAGTGCCTCACTCCAGAGAGTTCCGGGCCAGGATCTCTAGATGTGTCAGGCATGGGCCTGTGACGTGTGGTCTGCAGGTGGTGGTGTTTGGTTGGTCTCCACAGTGCTTGACCTTTTCACGTGGAGCGGCAGCTGGACCTTTCGTCCGTGGCTGCGAGACTGAGAGTAGACCTGTGTTAGCTTGTCCGAGTCAGTTACTGGTGTCGCGAACCAGTTTACGTGGCTCGTGTTTGGCAGTCTCTACATTAGCTTGTACACCTGTACTGGTTTGCCATTTAATTATTACAGTTGTTTCTCGTAGTCAGCAGACAGTGAGTACTTTACAGCTTTAATATCCTGTTTAGCTGTTCTATAAATTGTTGGTGTTGTTTATAGCTTTGTACCTGTAGTTTTTGGTTTGCTTGGTTTTGGGGGAGTTCCCTACTGAGCCTGTGACTAGAGAGGCTCACCCCTACCCCCACAGGTGAGAGCGAGGAGGACGTTTCACGACCGTCGTCCAATTCAGGGCCGCGCTATAGCGGTGCAGTGTCGGTACCTTCAGCTGTGTAGTGGCAGCTCCAGCAGTGTAGTTTAGTTAGTTGTTTACTTTCTTCAGTTATACCTCGGGGTATGCCCCAGGCTCTTGTACTTCTTTTCAGTTTTGTGGAAATTTGGCTATGTAAACTTATGATATATGTATAAAATGTGGTGTGTTCCTTTGTGTTTACACAGACTGTGGTTTGGTATCCCTTGCGACGCTTCAGCCCGTTCGCAGGAGGCGGACTCGGATGAAGTACGTTATTGGTTTAACGTGCTTGGCCGAGGCGTTCCGTCACAGTTGGTATTAGAGCAAGGTCCATGTTAATATAAGGGAATTAGAAGGATACATAGCCTTATTTCGGTCTTTGTACACTGCTGTTAGGGACCCTGGTTTTTGATAATTTGTTGTTTAATTTTTGCTTGGTGTTTTATTTATGTAGAAATCTCTGAAATGGCTGATAGAAGAGATTGGGGTGGTGGAGGAGATGATCCGGAGGAAAGCACCCAACGTATAATAGAAAGAATCTGGGAAAGCCTTATGGATATCCGGGCAAGAATGGATCAGCAGGCGCCGGTACCACCGGTTGCAGTACCACCTGGAGATGGAGAGGCTGTACCTATAGCTCCATTTCCACCAAGAGTAGAGGTGCCTTTTGTAGCACCTGTGCCACCACCACCTCCAGTGTTGATAGCAGAAGAACCTGTGATGCAGGTGGAGAAGTTTCTGAGATTGCAGCCGCCTACTTATTCAGGAGGGCCGAATCCAGATACAGCAGAGCACTGGGTTCATGAAATTGAAAGAGTTTTTGCGATTATGAGGTGTCCGGCAGTGGATAGAGTGGTGTTAGCTGCTTATCAGTTGAGGGGCTTTTCCTTGGAATGGTGGCGACTGAAGATGCAGACCACCTTTGCAGGCGGGGCAGAGGAGGCTATTACTTGGTCGGAATTTCTCGATGTATTTAATGATACATTCTTTCCGATCCAAGTGCAGTAAGTAAAAAGAGAGCAGTTTCGGACTCTCCAGCAAGGTAATTCTTCAGTTTTGGAATACCAGATGAGATTTATGGCACTTAGCCGTTATGCGCCATATGTAGTTTCAGATAATAATATGATGGTTGAGTATTTTATCAGAGGCTTGAGAGTGGAATTGCAGGATGCGATAGTACCTCTCATGTGCAAGATAGTGGAAGTGGCAGCTCAGAGAGCAGCTACACTGGAGAGGTCTATTTGGACCCGTCAGGTGGGTGAGTCAGGTTCAGGTAGTTTCCGACTACCGCAGTAGTCGGTGGGTGTGAGTAAGGGTAAAGCACCAGCAGGACCTTCTTCATCATGCTTTGGTAAATGGGGTCAGAAATTAAAGCAAGCATTTAAAGGCAGAGGAAGAGGATGGGGAGGTCGTCCGCAGTTTCAGTAGGGCCGAGGTAGGCCTGAGGTGGAGGAGTCGCAGCAGAGTACTGTCAGGCAGCCTATAGTTCCACCAAGGTATCGGTGTTATAATTGTAATCAGCCGGGACATTTGATCCGCAATTGTCCCTATCCGAGAGAATATGGATATGGAAGAGGTGTGCAGCAGCAACAACCTCAACAGTTTCAGCAGCCACAGTCAGGTCGTGGCAGAGGAGTACCGCAGCAGCGAGGAAGAGGCCGGGTTATGGCTATCACCCGAGCCCAGGCGGAGGCATCGAATATGATAGAAGGTACTTTACCTCTTTATGAATATTCAACAAGAGTTTTATTTGATTCGGGTGCCTCTCATTCTTTTATTTCTGAAGAATTTCTGGATTGTATAGCTCATCCTTTAGAAGATAAGTCTTGTGAATTGGTAGTGGAGGTTCCTTCAGGTGAGTTTTTACTCACTTCGAGCTATATAGATGAAGCTCCTGTTATGATTGAAGGGAACCAGATGCCGGGTCGATTGTATGCCCTGCAGTTGTCAGATTATGATATTATTCTAGGTATGGATAGGCTTGAGATGTATGGAGCAATGTTAGATTGCAGAAAGAAAAGGATCTGATTTTGTCATCCTAATGGTGTAGTATTTGAATATCAAGGTATGCCTTTTTATACCTCCAAGTTTCTAATTTCTGCAATTAAAGCCAGAAAGTTGATAAATGATGGGTGTGTAGCTTATTTAGCCTCGGTAAGTCTGGTAGAAGTCAGTCAGCCAGTAGAAGCAGTTCCCGTGGTTAGGGAATTTGCTGATGTTTTTCTTGAGGATTTGTCTGGTTTAGCTCCACATAGAGAGGTGGACTTTACTATTGAGTTGCTGCCAGGTACCATGCCGATTTCTAAAGCTCCATATCGGATGGCACCAGCAAAACTTAAAGAATTGAAAAAGCAGTTAGAAGAATTGTTGCAGAAAGGTTTTATTAGACAGAGTCATTCCCCGTGGGGAGCGCCGGTTTTATTTGTGAAAAAGAAAGATGGAAGTTTTCGGATGTATATTGATTATAGAAAGTTGAATGATGTGACCATTAAGAATAAGTACCCGTTGCCGAGGATAGATGATCTATTTGAACAGTTGCAATCAGCAAAGGTGTTTTCTAAAATTGATTTAAGGTCCGGGTACCATCAATTGAGAATTAAAGAGGAAGATATAGATAAGACAGCTTTTAGAACCAAATATGGTCACTATGAGTTTGTGGTTATGCCTTTTGGGTTGACTAATGCTCCTGCAGGTTTTATGGATCTGATGAATAGAATTTTTCATCCATATTTAGATCAATTCATTGTGGTCTTTATTGATGATATTCTAATTTACTCAGCATCTGAAGAGGAGCATGCAGCTCATTTAAGGTTTACTCTGCAATTGCTAAGAGATAACCAGTTGTTTGCTAAATTCAGTAAGTGTGAATTTTGGTTGAAGGAAATTCAGTTTTTGGGTCATGTTATTTCAGCTAAAGGAATAGCAGTGGACCCGAGTAAAGTGGAAGTTGTGTCAAGGTGGGGAGTGCCTAAGACAACAACCGAGATTAGAAGTTTTCTGGGATTAGCAGGTTACTATAGGCGCTTCATTCAAGATTTTTCTAAGATTGCAGCACCTATGACTAGATTGACCAGGAAAGGGGTGCCTTTTGTGTGGTCCGGTGAATGTCAGAGAAGTTTTATAGAATTGAAGAAAAGACTCACATCAGCATCTATATTGACATTACCGGCAGGAAGTGGTGGTTTTGTGGTATATGCAGATGCTTCAAGAAGAGCACTTGGCGCAGTGCTTATGCAGCATGGTAAAGTAATAGCTTATGCGTCCAGGCAATTGAAGCCAGCAGAGGAGAATTACCCCACTCAGCAGAGAATGTTGTTTGCCTTGAAAATGTGGAGGCATTATTTGTATGGCGAGAGATTTGAGATCTTTACAGATCATAAAAGCTTGAAGTATATCTTCTCGCAGAAGGATTTAAACCTTCGTTAGCGTAGATGGATTGAATATTTGAAGGATTATGATTTCAGTTTGGCTTACCATCCGGGTAAGGCCAATATTGTAGCTGATGCCTTGAGCAGAAAGGCATATGTAAGCTTGATGATGATTAAAGAATGGAAGTTGTATGAAGAAATAGCAGAGAATTCCTTGTATGTGCCCAGTAGTCAGCGACGGGTGGTACTAGCTGCTAGTGCTGTAGAGCCGTCTTCGTATTGGCAGATTATTGAGGCTCAGAGAGCAGATGCAGGTTTAGCTGAGATTGTGAAAATGGAAGGAGTTTCTATTGATGATAATTGTGTGGTCAGGCTCCGAGGTAGGTTGTTTGTTCCTGCAGAAAGAGAGGTAAAGCAGCGAGTATTGGAAGAGGCTCATAAATCTAGGTACACTATCCATCTGGGTAGTACTAAAATGTACCATGATTTGATAAAGCATTTTTGGTGGCCTCATATGAAGAAAGAGATAGCAGAGTTTGTTTCAAGGTGTGCTGTCTGTCAGCAGATTAAAGCAGAGCATCAAAAGCCTGGAGGTTTATTGCAACCATTGCCCATTCCACAGTGGAAATGGGATGATATTGCTATGGACTTTGTGGCAGGTTTACCAAGGTCAAGTTCAGGACATAATGGAATATGGGTGTTTGTTGATAGATTGACGAAAGTGTGTAGACTACTGGCAGTAAGTATGTCTTAGACAGTGGATAGATTAGCAAATATTTATGTTGAAAGAATTGTTCCACTGCATGGTATTCCGAAGACTATTATGTCTGATAGAGATCCAAGATTTACTTCTGGTTTTTGGAGAAGTTTGCAAAAAGTAATTGGTTCTGAGTTGAAGTATAGCTCCACTTATCATCCCCAGACAGAGAGGACTATTCAGACAATTGAAGATATGTTGCGGGCTTGTTGTTTAGTTTGGGGAGGTAGCTGGGAGCATCATTTGGGAATGGTTGAATTTACCTATAATAATAGCTATCATACCAGTCTTGGGATGGCACCGTATGAAGCTTTATATGAAAGGCCATGTAGAACCCCATTAAACTGGCATGAAGTGGGAGAAAGGCAATTAGTGGGTCCTGAATTGATTCAGCAAACCACTGAAGTAGTAAAGCTTATTAAAGAAAAATTGCAAGCAGCTCAAAGTAGGCAAAAGAGTTATGCAGATGTGCGGAGGAGACCACTCCAGTTTGAGGTGGGAGATTTTGTTTTCTTAAGGGTTTCCCCTAGTAAAGGTATCATGAGGTTTGGCAAGTCTGGAAAGTTGAGTCCAAGGTATGTGGGACCTTTTCAGATGATCGAAAGAATTGAGGAAGTAGCTTATAGGCTGGATTTGCCAGCTAATTTTGCAGATGTGCATGATATTTTCCATGTCTCCATGTTGAGAAAGTGTATTGAAGATCCAGCTCAAATAATTAGATATCAAGGTGGTGACCTGAGGCCGGATATGACTATGCCTGAGTATCCGGTGCAGATCACAGATCGAAAGATAAAGAAGCTGAGGAATAAAGAATTTGAGTTGGTTAAAGTGAGATGGGAAAATAGGTTAGGTGGTGAGGATACCTGGGAGTTAGACGAGGAAATGGCTAAAGGGTATCCTTATCTGTTTGCATAAGCTTTTGTATTTTCTTTTTAGATGATAGTGCTTGTAAAGTTATGTATGTATAAGTTGTTTAACTTTGAGTTGTGTTATGAATTTTGAGGTCGAAATTTTCTTTTTAGATGATAGTAATGTAACGTCGCGTGCATTTCGGATCCATGCGGACTATGTGTGTGTTGGTTGTGTAGGCCGTTGTGAGGCCAATGCGAGTTGGTTGTGTGGAATGTGTGGTATGGATGTGTGGTTTGAGCAGGTAAGGTGCAGGTTTGGTTCTGAAATGAAATAGGACCTACTGCAGTTCGGTTGGAGTTGGCAGCCAGGTATGGCCGTTCACCTGTTGGCGTCCAGGTAAGTGGACGTTGACTGCATGATCTCGGTGGCTTAGGATGTGGACGTTTATAGTGGCGGTTGTTCTTGGCGGCATAGGGGTTGACGCCAACCTGAGAATTCTGCAGGTTATAGGGTCACCCGAGAGCAGGTTTTCTACCTGGTTCTCTTCCCCTCTTGCCCCAGCTTTTTGTCTCAGAGGTTTTAAAGCTTCCAACAGGTACTGAAGGGTGCTTGGAGGATCGTAGAACACGTGGCGTTGCCGAATTGCGCGAGGAAACGTCGTGGCGTGGTGCAATTCCCGTGGGAGCTCGCGGAGGGTTCGGTGTGAACCGGGAGATTTCGGGAGGTTCTAGCATGTTCTGAGGTAGGGGACGAACCCGGTTAACTCCGTAGAAACATTAAAACACGACGTAACCACCTGAATTAGCATGATAATGCATTTTCGGATAAAGTTGCACCATACGGGGATCAAGGGTGGTTTGAGTAATTTAGCAAGCAAAGCATGTTGTAATGGGTTGTTTTGGGTTCTGGCATGTTAAAGGAATTGCTTATGCATGTTTTTCTGTAGTTAAAATGGTTGGGAAACCTGTAGAATCGGATTAGGGTTTCTGTAGGGTTGAGGCCGAAGAACTTGGCGTCAACATCGTTTGTCGCCAAGCTCATCAGCCAGGATGTAAACGGCCAGATCCCCTGTCGTTGACTTCTTGTAAGCGGCAGTCGATGTTGTCGCCTACTGGTTATAAACAGAAATGACTAATTATGGTATTTATTGATAATGCTTGTGCATTGGTACCTGAGGTGCACTGAGTTTTCGTGTTTAGCATACAAAGTACTTACTTTCGTGGCTGTGCGTTATTTACGCGAGTCCAGTTGAGTTCACGTGTAGTGGACTGTTGTTACTTGTGGTTTACATGAGGTTTCACGTGGTTTGTGTGTGACGTGCACGTGGTTCTGTGTACGTGGCGAGTAGTACGATGCCTACCGTGGTTACCTCTCCAGTTGGGTGCCCCAGGTTCTTTGTGAGCCAGGCTGTTAGCTCGGGGCTTTGTTCCGGTACTTGTGTTGTACCGTCGAGGTCTGTGTCGTCTGACCTGGACACCCTCACTCCTGTGTTTGAGTTGCACGTCCGGCTGAGGGAATGACGACAGTGGGACAGTGACACTTGTGTTTGTCTTTAGTCACTTGTAGCGCGCCCGTAGTTGGGGGTACGGACACCATTAGACGTACTGGACCCCAGCTAGTCCTTTTCCAGTGCCTCACTCCTGAGAGTTCCGGGCCAGGATCTCTAGAGGTGTCAGGCATGGGCCTGTGACCGTGTGGTCTACAGGTGGTGGTGTTTGGTTGGTCTCCACAGTTGCTTGATCTTTTCACGTGGAGCGGCAGCTGGACCTTTCGTCCGTGGCTGCGAGACTGAGAGGTAGACCTGTGTTAGCTTGTCCGAGTCAGTTACTGGTGTCGCGAACCAGTTCACGTGGCTCATGTTTGGCAGTCTCTACTTTAGGTTGTACACCTGTACTGGTTTGCCGTTTAATTTTTACAGTTGTTTCTCGTAGTAGGCAGACGGTGAGTACTTTTATAGCTTTAATATCCTGTTTAGCTGTTCTATAAATTGTTGGTGTTGTTTATAGCTTTCTACCTGTGGTTTTTGGTTTGCTTGGTTTTGGGGGAGTTCCCTACTGAGCCAGTGACTAGAGAGGCTCACCCCTACCCCCACAGGTGAGAGCGAGGAGGACGTTTCACGACCGTCGTCCAGTTCAGGGCCGCGCCGTAGCGGTGCAGGGTCGGTACCTCCAGCTGTGTAGTGGCAGCTCCAGCAGTGTAGTTTAGTTAGTTGTTTACTTTCTTCAGTTATACCTCGGGGTATGCCCCAGGCTCTTGTACTTCTTTTCAGTTTTGTGGAAATTTGGCTATGTAAACTTATGATATATGTATAAAATGTGGTGTGTTCCTTTGTGTTTACACGGACTGTGGTTTTGTATCCCTTGCGAGGCTTCGGCCCGTTCGCGGGAGACAGACTCGGATCAAGTACGTTATTGGTTTAACGAGCTTGGCTGAGGCGTTCCGTCGCACTAGGACACTTAGAATTTTCTCAGAAAGCAAAGGTCATCAAGCAGGCATGTGATCCAAAGCATACCACATGGAAGATTCTATGTCCACGTCAGATGTTCTAGAAGGTGCCGATTCTTGGTGGCATGAAGATTCCTCCATTTTTGGGCAAATCGGTTGAGGGGCCCATGACACAAAATCCTGCGAAATCAGGTAAAAAGAGCTCTAGTTCACGGAAAAAGGTGAGTTTGTGCATTACGGTGAAGGAAAAGGTGCTGCGGAGAGTAGAAATGAGGAGATTAGATGATCTGAAGCTGAACTTCGACAAAATTTCAAATTGGAGCTATGATATGATGAAAGCGATGTTGATTCAAGCAAGATCTGAAGCTTCAAGAAGCGGATGTTGAGCCTTCAAGAACAGAGGATCTGAAATCTCCCTCATTCTTGAGTTCTGCGAATTCATTGTGGTAGATTTCCAAAAGAATTCATCAGATGGGAAGATGATTCTACAATCTTGGAGAAATGCATACAAATTCAGATCCAGACCAGGGAGTTTGATGAAATTGCAATATATTCCAAAAATTTTCTTTTTCATTATTCTAAACTTTCTTCTGAGTGTTTGAATTGTCTGCTATCTGCTTCTTAGTGAAGCAGATTGGATTGATCACTCTCGAATTGTGACTGGATCAATTCAGGTGAAGCTGTGAATTAGCGGGTTATCAAAGTTGTGTATCAACTGGGCTTTCAAACTGTAAGGCAACGGTTGTGTAGAAGCTGTGAATCAGCGGTTGTTTGAGAATTTCTGTCAGGGTTTCTAATAGGGGTACCTCACTGATTTGGTGAGGGGTGGATGTAGGTCTCCTCATTGGAGCCGAACCACCTTAAAATTCCTTGTTCTCTTGTGGTGGTGCTAATCTTGCATTGTGTGTTTGAGCATCTAACTCACTGAATTGAAATCAGATTCTTAATTTCTAATTCGTGCTGAAAATTCTGAGGATTCTCTATTCACCCCCCTCTAGATAATCCTTCCACACACAACAGATGGCACTGTTCGAAGCACTCTACGGAAGGAATTGTAGATCTTCTACATGCTAGAATGAGGTTGGAGAACAACAATGGCTAGGCCCAAACATGGTGCAACGTACCACAAAGGACATACAAGTGATTAGAGATCGGCTTAAGACTGCTCAGTCCAGATAAAAGAGCTATGCCGACAAAAGAAGGTGAGACTTAGAGTTCCAAGTCGGTGATCATGTATTCCTAAAGGTGTCACCTACTCGTGGCATCCAAAGATTTGGTGTGAATGGGAAGCTTAGTCCTAGATTCATCGGTCCTTTTGAGGTACTCGAAAGGATTGGTGAGGTTGCATACCGACTGGCATTGCCACCGGATCTGGCATGTGTACACAATGTGTTCCATGTCTCCATGCTCAAAAAATATGTCTATGACCCTACCCACATCATTCGCCACGAGAGGTTGGTGTTAAACAAAGATGTGACATACGAAGAGAAGCCAGTCAAGATACTAGAACGGAAGGTACAACAGCTCAGGAACTATCCCATCCACGTGGCTAAAGTCTTATGGAATAACCGTGGAATGAAAGAAGCCACATGAGAACCAGAAGGAATCATCAGACGTAACTACCCCGATCTTTTCGGTAAGACATTCTCTCCTGAATGATCATATAAATTTGGGGAACAAATTCTTTTTAAGAGGGGGAGGATGTAGGCAACCAGAATTTTTGTAAAAAAATAAAAATTTATATAATATTAAAATTTTAATAATTATAAAATTAAATAAAAGAAAACTAATTAAATTAATTAAAAAATCAAAGAAAAAAGAATTAAATAAAACCCATCAAATGAAAATAAGTAATGGGCTTTATTAAACAGACCCGTTAGAAATTAGTGAGTCAAAAAATAGGATTTATAAAAAAGAGAATAATGGGAAAATACCCTAATTTCGGAACCTAATTATTACCTAATTAGGAAAGGGGAATTTAATACATTAAATAAGTAAATAGAGTTAAATTTGGAATCCTAAACCTACCCTAATTGATTGGCCACGAATTTGGCCCTCTTCCCAACCCAAACAAGAAGTGGAATGCTTGGAAGGAAAGTAGGAAATAGGAAAAACTCAGAATTAATGGGAATTAGAGTCCAACTAGGAAAGGGAAGGAGAGAAAACTTAAATAGTCTCTCAAATCCCTCATGGCCAGCGCTAGCTCATGCCAAGGGGTTGCTGGACTAGGAAGAGAGGCCAAGAGGAGGAGAATTTGTGGAGAAGAGGGATCTCCCAAGTTCTTCCCCAAGTTCTTCATCTTCAAACCCTAGAAGAGGAAAAATGTGAAAGGTAGGCATTCTCACGAGCATAAACTATGAAAATTTATCTGTAGGTTATTACAATCATCATGAACAAAGCACTAAAATTTCGTATTTTTCTTGCTACCCAATCCTGTGTTAGGGACTTTCAAAGTTCTGCAACTTACATGACCCCGAACCCCCTTCATACCTCTTGATCTCCATGTTCCCTAAACCTCAAGCCTCGAAATTTTTATTGGAGGTTTTGAGGGTTGTTAGCTTTCTTTCTCCCTAAAAGCCCTAATTTTAGTCCATCCTATCTTGCGAATTAAATCGTTCATCTCTACTATTCACTGTATCATGTACTTCATGTTTGATGTGAATAAAGTATCTCGAAACCCAATCTATTGTCAAGCTCCTATTTACTGTAAGTACTCATGCATGTCTAGATCAATATGCAACTAGTTTCATTATTTTTCATCGACCGTGCTATTTGTTCTTAATTTCTAAAGACTCTTGTGTCAAATATGTTAAGTTTGGCCCGTAATCCAAAGTCCTGTCAGATTCCTGTCGGACTCAGGTGTAGGCCCTGAGAACGCGACAGACCGATAGGCCATGTTCTAGGGTCTGGTCGTGACAAATAGGCACATCACGTTCTGAACGCGACAGGCCGTGCCGTCGCGATCTATGTGCCTGACCTGACCGACCCGTCGCGTTCCCTTCCTGCCTCTATCGCGATCTCAACGCCTGTCCTGAATAGCCTGTCGCGATCAGTGCAAGCCCTTGTCATGATCTACCCAGAACCCGTCGCAACCCTTACTGGGGTGCGTCGCGTTCACAAGATATTTGCAGGAAAAACCCCTGATTTGCAATGCTCTAATTGCTTATTGTGCTTATACCATTTAATCCCACTTATACCCGCAGTAATTTTACTTAATATAAATTGAACATTTATATGTGATTTAAAATACATACACATGACTAATTTCCATCTATGATTACATGACACATGCACATACCTTGAACCTTCCAAATATGGCTCAACTGGCATTAACATGTTACTAAATATGTTTGGTAAATTATGGAATTAAATTGCTTTATTTTATGATTTGTGCGATGTTTTGGAACACCGATATCGATGCTCCACTGTTCTAGAACTCCTCTAGAAGGTTGAGCACTTGTTTCTATATACACACTTTCTTGACTTGGACGAACTCTCCGTCGGATACTCCTTCTGCCGGACTAGTGAGTCTTTGTTCAAGGCCTCCGTAAGTCTCCTCTGTCCATGGATTCCCACATGGTCGATGAGCCGGTTGTACCCTAACACCTATTACCCTATTTAGGATCGATATGATCCAAACGACTATTAGAAGTTCGCTCTTATCTTGAATCACGCCGGACCTCTGGACCTATTCTTAACATGGCCAGTGGTAGAGTCGTGAGTTCCACCTGACTGCCAACACCAAGTGCGCGTGTTGTGCAACTATTACTATCGCCTGATTACTCAACGTGTTACGTACAATGTCCACTAGCTCTCATATATGCTCTACTCGCTCATCTTTTCACGTTCACTCTACTATCTCGTCTATTCATCTAGTGCTCTCATCTATTTCCTTGGTACTCTATATTGGCCATTGATTGATTGTCTAAAGATAAACAACATAACCAATGCCAGCGCAATGGGGCCCAATCTGGTCTTGGGGAGAGCGCCCGAAAGTACCATTTGCCCATGGGAGTTAAATGATCAGAATGTCGGCATTACATCCAAGTGCCATACTATCTAGATTAATCTAATGACAATCAAAAGTGCTATATTCTCTCGTTGTCTATTGACAACCAAGTGCTATGCTATACTCGTTGTTCTATTGCTATATTTGTGCTATGGCCATCTCGCTATTTGTGCTATAATTGACGTTTGTGCTATATTTGGAAACTTGTGCTATTTCGCTCACATGCTATCATGTTATCTCTCATTTTACTTGACTCCATCTCGCTCTATCATTAGTTACTTTACCTTTGAATGCATTAATCATTTAAAGCCTGCTTGACTATTGAGATTTAAGTCCTACTGGGCGTTATCGCTCACCCTTCATTATTTGTCATTGTGTTCTCAGGTGAGAGCGAGGATGAACTGTAGACTCAAGAGGATGGAAACGACCAGGAGTGATGTCATGAGCACCCTAGTGTCTTAGTACTATGTTAGAGTGATAGTAGTTAAGTTAGTAGGTTGAGTTTAGCCTTTTACTTTTATTTCAATGTAATTGGGCCCTATAGATTGGCTCTGATATTAGTGGTTATAACTAGACATTTGGAAAGTTATTAATAAAAGGAATTTGCTTTAGTATTATTCATTGTGTAATGGTTTGATGTCTAGTACTCACTCTATACAGTTTACTTGCAACTGCCTCGCGTTCCGATATTCCGCGTCGGGGCGTGACACTTGGGATGAATTCACTCACCTGTTCAAGGCTAAGTTCATTCCTGAGCATGTGCAGGATAAGATGGAGCAGGAATTTCTATCTTTGACCCATGGATTTATGAGTGTGCTGGAGTATGAAGCCAGATTTGCAGAGCTATCAAAGTACGTGCCTCATATTGTGGCTAATGAGAGAAGGAAGGTGAAGAAGTTTGTGATGGGGCTCAGACCATCATTGTGTACCAGACTTGTGGCCTTTGATCATCGTCGCATGGAGAAAGCATTTAGTGCGGCATGTAGGCAGGAGAGTGAGATGGAGCAGTACTTTGAGGAGAAGAAGGCTATCTTCAGGAGGCCAACATCACCATTTCTGAGGAAGGACAACAAAAAGAAAGCAGTCTATGTACCTTAGCAGGTACCTGATTATGGGAAGAGGGCCCCTGAGCAAGGTAGAATTCAGCAACAAGACAAGCCCTTGTGTACTCATTGTGGCAGAAGGCACGGAGGGTAGGTATGTTGGTTGAGTGCAGGAAGATGTCTTTGTTGTGGTGACAAGGACTACAAGATAAAGGATTGCCCAAAGATGGAACAGCAAACAACGGCACCAACAGCAAGAAGACCCCAGGCCCAAGCTCGAGTGTATACATTGGCCAAAGAAGATGTAGAGTAGGCAGAGCATGTGACTGAAGGTACAGATCCTATCATGGGTGTTCATGATAGAGTTCTTTTTGAAACTGGTGCTACACATACATTTGTGTCTGAGAAATTTGCAAAGGTGTTACTTAAAGAGTTGGATGCAGAAGCTATTGATTTGGATATTCCCTTATTTGTGCATACACCAGCAGGAGCTATGATCACTAAGAAGTGTTTTCCATCATTGTATGTGTGCATGGAAGAGCGGGATTAAGCAGGGTGCTTTTATCTATTATGGATGAAAGACTATGATGCCATTCTGGGTCTAGATTGGCTGGAAGAACACTATGCTCTATAAAATTGTCGGAAGAAGAAAATCATTTTCTCTATTCCAAATGAGGATGCGTTTTCACATCCCTTACCCAAGAACATAGCTAGAAAGTTTGTGGTGTCAGCATTAAAGGCAGCCAAGATGTTGAACAAAGGTTGCAGTGCGTACTTGGCTAGTGTGCCTGTGTCTAAAGACACTAAAACCCCACATATTGAAGAGATTAAGGATGTTCGTGATTATGCAGACGTTTTTCCCGAGTATCTTTCCAGTTTGCTGTCAGAAAGAGAGATTGAGTTCGCTATAGAGTTGATGCCAGGTACAACTCCTATTTCCAAGGCACCTTATCGTATGGCACTAGCAGAACTGGAAGAGCTCAGAAGGCAATTGCAAGACTTGTTGGACAAGGGTTTCATTCGTCCAAGTTCTTCACCATAGGGAGCTCCAGTCCTCTTTATTAAAAAGAAAGATGGCTCGATGAGGCTATGCATTGATTATCGAAAGCTTAATCAAGTAACAATCAAGAACATGTATCCTTTACCCCGTATTGATGACCTATTTGATCAGTTGTAGGGAGCTTCGGTATTATCAAAGATAGGTCTTTGCTCGGGTTACCACCAACTCTGAATAAAGGTCGACGACACATCTAAGATGGCTTTTCGGATGTGGTATGGTCATTATGAGTTTCTGATATTGCCTTTTAGCCTCATGAATGCCCAGCAGCATTTAAGGAATTGATGAATCGGGTCTTTAGGCCGTATCTGGATAGTTTTGTAGTGGTCTTCATAGATGATGTTTTGATATATTCTCCTAATGAAGTGTCTCACAGTGAGCATTTGAAGACTTTGCTAGAGGTTTTGAAAGAAAACAAATTGTTTGCCAAGCTTAGTAAGTGTGTGAGTTCATTTCCTTGGTCATGTGACTTCGGGAGATGGTATGGTTGTGGATCCATCTAAGGTGAAGGCAGTGTTAGAATGGGAAACTCCAAGAACACCATCTGAAATAAGGAGTTTCTTGGGATTGCTGGTTATTACCACCACTTTATAGAAAGCTTTGCATCCACTGCGGCACTGTTAACCAAGCTAACAAGGAAGGGAGTTAAGTTTGTATGGTCTGAGGAATGTGAACAGAGCTTCAGAGAGTTGAGAAGTAGGTTGACATCTGCCCCTATGTTAGTTCTACCTAGCAGGGTAGATGGTTTCACGATCTACACAGATGCTTCTCACATTGGTCTCGGTTGTGTGCTTATGCAGGATGGGAAAGTAGTTGTCTATGCATCTCATCAATTAAAAGAGCAAGAGTGTAACTACCCAACCCATGATTTGGAGTTGGCAGTAGTGGTTCATGCTTTGAAGACTTGGCGACACTATCTTTATGGTGTTAAATTTGAGGTATTCACTGATCATCAAAGCCTCAAGTATTTGTTCTCACAGAAGAAGCTAAATCTGAGACAAAGGAGATAGATTGATTCTTAAAGGATTATGATTGTGAGTTGCAATATCACCTAGGCAAGGTTAATGAGGTAGCCAACGCACTAAGCAGAAAGAGGACTGCAATGCAGAAGGATTGGAAATTAATGGAAGATGCACCTTGTGCTTTAGTGGAGGTTGAATCACAATTGTGCCAGGCTTTTATGGCTCAATTGTCTATCAAGTTTACTATACTAGACAATGTGGTGGATGGTCAAAAGGATGATCCTAGGTTGCAGGAGATGATTGGAAAGGCAGGCATTGCTCGTGATGAGGAGGGTGTTATCCGATTTCAACATAGAGTATGTGTGCCAAACATTGCTGATGTTAGGAAGCATATTTTGGAAGAGGCTCATAGATCCAAGTTTACAATACATCCAGGTAGTGGTAAAATGTATTAAGATCTAAAATGGACTTTTTGGTGGCAAGGTATGAAAAGAGATGTGGCTGACTTTGTGGCTAGATGCTTGACATGTGAAAAGTAAAGGCGGAACGCCAGAGGTCATCAGGATTGATGCAGAAGATTGATACTCTGTTATGGAAATGGGAAGAAGTCACTATGGATTTTGTCTCCAGTTTGCCAAGATCTTTTAGGGGCAATGACTCTATTTGGGTAATTGTTGATAGATTCTCCAAGACCGCTCATTTCTTACCTATGAAAAAGAAGCAGTCTATTGAGAGTTTAGCGAAGCTTTATGTGGATAGTATTGTTAGATTGCATGGAGTTGCAAAATCAATCATTTAGAATAGAGATCCAAGGTTTACTTCATGGTTATGGCAAGGTTTGTAGGTTGCTCTTGGTTCACAAGTGAAACATAGCTCAGCATTTCACCCACAGATGGATGGACAGTTCGAAAGAACAATTCAAACTCTTGAAGACATGTTGAGAGCATGTGCTCTGGATTGGAAGGGTGATTGGGAACGACATTTACCTCTTGTGGAGTTTCCTATAATCACAGTTTTCATGCAAGCATAGGTATGGCTCCATTTGAGGCTTTGTATGGTAGGCCTTGTAGATCTCCTTTGTGTTGGGAGGAGGCTGGTGATAAGCAATTAATTGGACCTGAAATTGTGCAAGAAGTATCTAGTAAAATTCAGCTAATTCAGCGAAGATTAAAGGTAGCTCAAGACCGGCAGAAAAGCTATGCAGATTGTAGTACCCTAGAATTTTTATTGAATTATATGATGTAATTGTGTATGTGTTCTGCATTTAGTTATATGATGTTCTATGTTGAACTTGGCATCAACATCTACTAACGTTGACTATAGTAAATGGCATGATCTATTGCCTTTTATTTTCTGTTGATGATAGAGTATTGTGCCGTTTATTATTTTCTGGAATATTTATTTTTTTGGGTAAGAAAGTTGACGACCTGATCGATGGACGTCTACTCTATGGTGGATGACAGCATGGGTTGATGTTAACCTGACTTGCCTATTTTTGTTGTTACCGTTTCGGGGGAGAATAAATCGGGTTTCCATGAATTAAAGAGAAGGATCTAGTGCGTTTCTGATCCAATGGCTAGGATTAGGTTTGGGCAATGCGTAGGGATCTTTATAAGACCCGATTTTGGCCTTTGGTGGAGATTTTCGCACTAGTTTGGAATAGAGAAAAGGAAGGCCAAGAGAGAGGGTTCCAGAGCTTCGTCCAGGCGATTTGAGGCATGCTGGACCAAGGAGGACCATCAAGCATCGAGATCAAAAGCTTCTCCAAGCAAGGGAGCTGTGCTAGAAGCTACTTTTGGACGATTGAAGTCGGAGGGGAGGACTGCCTTGTTGCCAAGGAGGGCGTCTTCGAATCCCTATTCGTCACTCCAGCAGGAGGGTTAGAAGCAAGTGACATGGGTGACTGATTTAAGATAGTTTAATCTTTAGATTTATTATTTTATAGATTTTTAAATCATCAAAATAACATGTGGGAAGGGGTCAAGTTTCGTTATTTTATGTGCAAGTTCTGTGTTTTCTGGACGAATGAACTTAACGTCCATATCGACTGTCGTTTAGTTTATGTAAACGATAGCATTGACCGCCATTGGTTTCTTGTAAATGACAACTTTTTAGACGTCTACTATATGTTAACGACGCTATGTGCCGCCATCTACTGAGGTTAACGACAGGATATGTGGACGTTGACTCTATCTAAACGCCACATATTTGGCTGTTAAGTTTATCAGTGCTGTGTTTTTCTATAATTTGATCATTTTCCTCAGCTGTGATTCATGCATGTATGGAGTTTTCGGTCAGGTTATATTCTGTTCCATTCAGTGCTGTTATCTGTGAACATGTCATTAAAATGGTGTATGGGCTATGTTAGTTTTTTTCTTTTGGATTCTTTATGATTTAGTAAAAGAAAAGAAAAATAAATTCAAGTATGATTCATGTTATAATGTCGTAGTTAGAAACGATACTGTTGTTAGATTGTACTGCAGACATACTGCATTCATTTTCACATAATTACTGCATGATTTTATCACTGTTGTACCATTTGAGTAATTTAAATCGATGAGATTTACCATGAAAAATGTTTACAGAACTCAGAAAATTATGAAATTTTGCATGTACGTGGATAATTAGATTAGATTTACTGTCAAAATTTCGGGATTTTTAGCACTATGTATGTTGTTATGATTTTCTGAATGATAAAAGGTATATAGAAATCATAGACATGAGAATGTATATGCATGTTGGATTTTATAAAAGTAGTACCATGTTAGGTTGTTGTTATACCTTAGAGTTTGATTTCAGAACTGAGAAAACATGTTGGATTATATTGTGATGTTATCTTGATAAATTATGTATAGAATGTATGAAAGAGCATGATAGAATGAATTGACCAATGAGACATTGCTGATAGAGATAATTACAAGGAACTACACCATAGAAGGCCCCTATGGTAATGGTTCATCTACATGAATGACCTACATGAATCTGTGGGCAACGGATTGAATCCTAGAGGTAGACATGTTCTACTGGTTAAGGTGGGAAGGACTTTTCCCGATATTGCGCAATAACCTAGACTTCATCACTACTTTGCCTAGGTGATAAGTGAATGACTACATGCTACAAGATCTCTATTCATAGTGAGGGCTATGTCTTGGCAAACTATATGACTACATGACTACATGATCTACATGATACATGCTAGAACTACATGTCTACATGATAAATGATTACTTGCGTTACTTCATGATAACTAATCATGTTATGTAAAGATGTTTGCCAAATGACTTAGAACATGATTATAGGAAGAACTATATGATATCAAGGATGTGAAATTTGTTATCATCTTTTTAAACCTAATATATATTAATATCTTGAACTGTCTTCCATGTGACTTGCTGGGTCTTGTAGACTAGCACTTGATTAACATTTTAGGAGAGACAGAGAATACCCAGGAGCTAGTGCACACTGACTCGGAGCGTGAGGATGTGGAGACTTAGTGCTTTTCTTGAGAGTGGATAGATTATGTATGTGAGGACATGATGTACTTTGAATTCTATGCATTTGGACTTATGGATTGTAATAAGTTGGACTATTGCTATCTTTCCTTATGTTTTAGATTTAGTATTTGGATATGATATTGATTAAGAAATTTAGCTCCATGTTCCATTGCCACTTGTTGGAATTAAATTGTCATTTATGTATGTCTCAATCTGTACCATCTATTGTTGGATATTTTCCACTGTAATACCTTTATTGGATTCAATGTGAGTTGAAATAACTGTACTGGGTCCAAGAGGGGGCGTTACAGAGATTGGTATCAGAGCCATTCCAGGTTGAGCATGTACATAAATGGAAAGTCCTCGGGGTATGCCCCTTAAGGACTGCACCTTTCTTTCTGTACCTGTGTTTTTATTTGGGACTTGTTGTACATAATTTCTTTATTAATGTGCGAACTTTCTTGTTATAGTTATTTGAATTCATTGCTTATCTCACTAGACTAAATACTAACCCTTCCGGGTCTTCGGATCCGTGGGTGGCGGCGCGACCTTTGAGGTCCCTGGTCGGGGTCTGGGGGGTCGGGTCGTTACAATGTAACCTAGGGATCGGGTTCCCAACCATAGATTCTACCTTTTTATAATTTTTCCATGATTTTAGAAATTAAAATAACAGTCGGATTTGGAGTCTGTCTGAGTTCTGGAAGGGTTTTGTTTTCTGACAGGTTAATGTCAACCTTGACTACCATCAAGGATGAACTTAACGTTAATCCCCTTGCCGTAAATTGGACTTAACGGCAACAATGTTGCCGTCAAGTTCTTCTATCCATCATTTTCACCTGTTTTTACGTCTATATTTATATCTCTATGTTCAGACTTTGAATGGATTTTCTATGAGATGTGTAGGGTTAAGTAGGTTAACTTTTTTTCATACTGCAATTTGGGTTATTTTCCGCAGTCACCATAATTTTAGGAAAAATTCTGAATTCTGTAAATGAGAATAGAATTGAGAAGAAATTTTATACTTAAAGCATGTTCATGATTAAATTATGATTTCTATGTAGAAATACATGTCAGGATTATATTCATGTTGTGATAGACCTATAATTAGAATCTGACTATTTTTTGTAATTTCCATGACTAAATACAAAAAATAGTAGTATTGTTTTTAATTTTATAAATAGTTTTTTGGATTCCTAAAATTGTGATATTTTAAAAAGTAGATTGTATTAATATGTTATACTCCCATAAAAATATTGGACTTAGTTGACAGACGGTTTTCACTGTGGTGAATATATCTCTACTTGTATCAATGCTTAGGTTAATACGGAAATTAGTGTATATGTCAGAAAATCATGAAAAACTACTGGTTTGATCTATGACAATAGGGACACGTTATGACAAAATTTAATGAATTTATGATGCCTGTAACTATGTTTAATATGTTATCATCATGAGATATGTGTTCTATTAAATAAATTTATGGGAAGTTCCCAAAAAATACAGCATGTGATCAATCTGAAATGTCTCTGTCATGATTTGAAAATGTGTATATGATTTGGGCAGCATGTTATGTTGCATTTGAATCTGGAAAATTCATATATAATTCTGTATTCGGCCAATAAGACACTGCCACCATAGAAGTAATCTGGAACAGGACCATAGTAATGCCCATATAGAAATGTTCAATATGTTATATGTTCCCGAGGGCATGGGAAGAAATCCTGCAGGTGGACAAGTACCACTGGTAATGGTGGGGAGGACTTCTCCCAGTTCTGCACAATAACCAAGACTCTATCATTGTCTGCCTAGGTGATGAGTATATGTTCATATGTCTATTTAACTTCTAATGGGTGGTTTGGGCTGTGTCTTGGAGAATTTGTACATAAGTATATGTTATGCAAAATGTTTGTTTTCAGCCTTAGAATGATTTTATGAAATACTTGTCTTATTTCCATTCGGATGAATGTTTAGTAGTCATGCTTACTTATGCAAACTCACGAAACCATGTATGTCAAATACACCATGTTGATACTTAAATTTATGTCATGAAGATCAGATCTGAAATCAATTTGCAAAACTAGATATTATGATGTTAGCATAATGTCTTCAATTCATGCCCTATACAAGTAGCATTTGTACACACTTTTGACTTAAGATATGTTTAGCAAATGATTTCTTTGCAAGTAGTATGATTGCTGAAATCTATATGCAATAACATGATTTGAAACCATTATATATGTTAGATTAGTAGTCCATTTTTGGGTTGCTTGCTGAGTCTACATTGTAGACTCATACTTGCTTAACATTTCAGATGAGATGGCAGATCCCGAGGCTTTAGTAGCGGGATCGGATTCGGAGCGTGAGGATTAGATTTGTGTGTTGAGTGACATTTGTATGTGTGGAATTACTTATGTTATGAACCTTGTATTTAAACTACTGTACACACTTTTGACTTAAGATATGTTTAGCAATGATTTCTTTGCAAGTAGTATGATTGCTGAAATCTATATGCAATAACATGATTTGAAACCATTAATATGTTAGATTAGTAGTCCATTTTTGGGTGTTGCTTGAGGTCTACATTGTAGACTCATACTTGCTTAACATTTCAGATGATGATGGAGATCCCGAGGCTTTAGTAGCGGGATCGGATTCCGGAGCGTGAGGATTAGATTTGTGTGTTGAGTGACATTTGTAGTATGTGTGAATTACTTAGTTATGAACTTGTATTAACTACTTAGCTATTGTGGACTCTTTTATGGACTATTGACTTAGATATTAAAGGTGATGAGTTGTTCTTTATTTCCTCTGCATTAGTATTTAATTGTGATGAATCAACCTGCATTTGATATATGTTGGGTGTGTTCGCCATGTAGCACGTCACTTGGACTCGATGAGAGTTGGTATCACTAGATCGAGCCTAAGTGGGGTGTTACAGAGGTAACCACATAAGGCGTCGTACTACCCAACTCACCACATACGCACACACCATGCAAACACGGCTATCTTCAATCTCAACACGTGCCACTGCACCGCTTACAAACTTTAAATGCATGAAATCATATCACACAATAATCACATAACTCAGCACAGGCTACAACCCTTGGAAGGTAGAAGGTGACAGGTCGGGTGGTCGCCTTTATAATGCGACCTACATAGACAATGCATTTCAAAAGCCAAATCGCGACGGGACAATCCGTCGCCTTAAAGACTAAATTACAACGGAGAATTTCATCACGTTCAAAATGCAATGATTGGGTACGTAGCCTCCTTAACCCAAAACCCCTAACCTGACCTCCAACACCGGAAAACCCACACAACCACCTATAACAGAAATAAAACCTACAAATATGCATTCATACATATACCTACACACGTTTGATATTAAGAATAAACAATTTCATGCGTCGAATACCTCAAACTCATTCCATACAACCAAAACAAGAGAATTCCCCTACTAACATGAAGAACATAGAGAATCATATTGCCCTGGCATTTCCCATGCTCCGAACAACCTCCTCACGATGGAAACATGCAAAACCACGAGCCATGAACTCCAAATTGCTCGAAAACCCCCGCGATAGCCTCTCCCCTAGCCGAACAATGTCTCATGCACTATTTGGCTAAAGTTCGGCCAAAACAACATAACAGGCTAAATCGTGACGTATCGGGCCGTCGCATTTAAAATGCGACATACCCCACCATCTCAACTAAACCCCGACGTCCTTGTACATGACACGCAGTGTGCATGTAGCAGCGCTCACGGAAAAGCGGCGATGAAAACACGACGTAGCAGCTGGTCGCATTTCCAAAACGCGACGCCTAGTTCGGTCGCGTTCTCAAAATGAGAACTAGAGGTGTATTGGACTCGGATTTCTAGCCATCAACCCCACACAAACTGGTACACAAGCACAAACACCACCTATAAGCCTCACATTGGCCACCAAACCCATTAAACGATGATCCGAATGGTCACAACGTTATAGCAACAATGCCAAGAAATAGCAATGGATAAAATGGGAAAACCCGGTCACTAATAGGATTCTAGCAATGAAAATCGTGAACATGAATGTTAATACAACATGGAGAAGTCATCATGAGAAGACAAACAGAAGAAATAAAATGGAAAACCTGATCCTAAGATGGCTCTAACACTTAATAACAAACAAAAGGCAGGTGAATGGTAGAGTAAACGAGGTTTGGCAATGGAGGTCCCACTGTGGTCACTAAAAGGTGTAATCACGAGGATGTGCGCCCCTCTAAAACACAAAAGAACATGTGCAATATATGAAAATAAGAAAGTGATCGCCATCTAGCAAGTTGCCTATGAATACAACAAAAAACAAGAAGCTAGCATGCTAGGAGGGGGGGGGGGGTGAGAAGGGTACTAACCCATGTCACGTCGAGACTATCCAACGCGATGGGATGCTTGTCATGGTAGAGAGATACAACGTGATAATGATGTCATGTCCAGACACTCCGACGCCTTCTCAGTAGGGAGCGAGAGTTTATGGTGGACCTCCTTCCCTTCCTCTGGCCGGCTAGAGGAGGAGAGCTCCTCATCTGCTCTTCTTAGAGTACCTACCAAAACAAAGAAACAAGAAAGAAACACCTGATTAGATGACTCTTTGAGTGAAGTATCTATTCAAATCGAAGGAAAATGGAGAGAACATGGAAGGTGCGAACTTAGGGGTGTTAGAAAACCCCTAGGGTTAAAAATGGGTGTGTGTGTGTGTGTACGTGCAACTATGTAAAAGAAACAAGAGAAACAACTAATTTAATGCCTATAATACTAGGAGAGGAAGGAGAAGAAATGGCCCAAGAGGGCAGCTCCCTGGCTGAAGATGAGTTCCTCCAGAGATTTCGGTAGCATCTGGATGTAGAAAAGGAAGCCTCCCGAGCTAGAGGGTGTGGCCATAGTTATTTAAAGAGTGAGATAGCTTATCTCGTCCATGAAGTGATAATGACCCAAAAATAGTTTATGTCAAGTAAATCTGCAATGGGAGAGTCCTAGGAGGGGTCTAGGGTTAGATAAAACCTATCTCTGTGGCTAGGGGTCATTCCAAGGCCGTTGGGATAGAGATAAGGACGATAGAATAGGAGAGAGAAGAACTATGTGACCTCTACCATGCAAACTCTTGTCGCGATGTATCGGAGTGCCGTGATAAGGGTTGTCGTGGCCAGTAGTCATGTCGCGACATGGATAGCATATGGAAGATATGCATGGGCTATTGTGATGGGAGGAGAGGATGACCCATCGCGACATGGTTCTTGATCCAAAACCCTAGTTTCCAACATGGACAAGGACTCTTAAGTGATATTTGGACTAAACGAGCTAGAAATTTGACTTAATTGTCTCAAGATGGGCTAAAAAAATGGGCTTAAGAGAGTGACCAACTTGGGGCACACTCTAGGAACAAGAAACATAGCTAGACTTATGACTAGAAATGGGTGTCTAAAGATCTGAGAATTTTTCTAACTATTTCTTCATTGGTATAGTTCTTTCCTAATGAACTTAAACTGTTGTTATATTAGTAAATCTATTATACATTTGAGTAATGTTTTCATTATGAAACATTTTAAATTGTTCATATTGTGAAACAAGAATGTCTATCCTAGGTTGTTTTACCTTATATGTACCTTCATAAGTTATTTTTAGTTTATCCCATATTTCTTTAGCAAATTTACATGTGACACTCTAAGGAATTCTTCTTAGACATGCCCAACAAAGAAGATAGTTTTTACTTTTATAGTTTTAGGAATACATGCCTTTGTCAATTAATGACCATTCATATGAATTTCAACAAGGATAGTATAGTCACCTTGTTCTATTATCTACACAGATCGAAGTCTATGCCTCGGATGAAACATTCCATTCTCATCTTCTAGAAAATGGTAGTCTTCACCATCGATGAATGGTGGCCTTGTCACTGATTGTCCTTCAAACTTGTGCATCTATGCTGTCATCTTTTCTTGAATCGTTGGATTTTTTAGAGAAGACCTTGCTCTGAAACCACTTGTTGAATCGAGATGGAGCCTTAGAAGTCCTAGAGGGGAGTGAATATGACTTTTTGAATTTCTTGCTGGAAGAGTTAGTTCTGAAATATACTAAATAGAAGTTAATGGTTAGTGTAGCATGTGAAATAAATAGAGTAGTAGAAGTAATCACACACAGATGCACAAGATATCTATATTGGTTCAGATCTCCTCTCCACCAGAAGTCCTAGACACCTACATCTAGTCCCCAAGTAAAGACGGCTTGAGAGAAGCGTTCACAAGACTTCTGTGTATGATATCTAGATAGCTATTTGGATAGCTAGCATGTTACTGTAGATAGTCGCATTTATTATCTGCAAACCCATACCCATACAGAAACATTTCTCTTGTCTATAGTTAGAGTGGTAGCAATAATCTATTAGACAATAGGAATGAAAGATAAGACTTTAAATGACTTCTTTCTGTTTCAGACAGAAGGTACATGTCCAAAAGAATGCAGGAGTAGGTGAGCATTTAAAGTGAATTGGACATCAGTTTGGCACGCAGTGAGTCTACAGATTACATTTCTTAAAACCTGGAAAGCCATGTTAGTTTGAAGGACACTGGCAGATAACTTGTAAATGAAACATCTGTCGAAGAACATTTTAAAATATAATAACTCTAGATATGTCCTCATTAAAAATGATAAACTGATGTGCAGAGAACATAAGTACAAGATGAGCAATAATAATAATAAATTGAACTTTGACTTCAGAAACTTAAAGGAGTCGAAGTGTGACTTCGACTACAAACATTAAGAGTCAATTATGAAAAATGTGAAGCTTGAATTGAATGTGTGATGACAGATAAGAAGGTGTTGACAAATAAGAGGACATGTGTCGACACATAACCAAACAGATGAAGTCATATATTAAGAATACAAAGAACATGTTATATCATGTGTTCTCCAATCGATATGAAGACTTACAATAATCGAAATATATTAAGTATTTGTTCACCAATCAGTAGGAAAATAACATCAATCAGTAGAAACATGTGAAATAACATCAATCATTATGAGTTAAGTCACTTGTTCATAAATTGTTAAGAAACAACATCAATCGATAAGAATCATACAATATAGTCATCAATCAATAGGTTACTCATCAATCGAAAGGTTATAACATCAAACAGTATGAAAACTTAATAGCAATAAGGACACTTGGTCAGTAATCGATTATCTATTGAAAATTTGACTGGTCCAGATTCAGAGTGACACTTCAACTGGTGAGATTTGGTCATCAATCGATACCTAACTTTGACTGGTCTAGAGTCGAAGTGACACTTCAACTAGTGAGATTTGTTCATCAGTCGATACCTCACTACGACTGGCTTGGAGTCAGAGTGACACTTTGACTGGTAAGATTTGTTCATTAGTCGATACCTCACTTTGACTGGTCAAGAGTCGGAGTTGGTCTTTAACTTTCATGACTTGTTCACCAATCAATGTCTCACTTCGACTGTCCAAGAGTTGGAGTAGGACTTCGACTCATATGATACATATACACTAGTCGATGTGGACATAGAAGAAATTGTAGTTGGATCCAGTATAATACAAAATATGGCTTTAACATATATACATGAGTTTTATTCTTCAAGCAAGTTATATAACATGCAACTAGATGAGTTATTGGTTACAGTTCATTCTTTAAATAGGAAAATTAATTTTGTCATAATCAAAATAATAAATAATATTTTTGCATAAACAAATGCACAACACCTCCTACAAGACAACTCTCCTGACCTGCTCCTTAGCTAGTACAAAGACCCTGCCTCTGAACTTCACAGTGCTATCCTCTAGTAGCTCTACCTCCGACAGAAAAAATACTTTGTACAACTCTGGGTCTGCCTGTTGTGCCTCAACAACCTATTCCACAACAGTTGGAGTAATAGAAAGACTAGCTAGCAAACATGGACGTTGTCCATCGGAGAACCTAAATGACCCCTCTGCTGCAGACTGCCACAAGTGCCACTCTCTCAACATGAGATGGCTAGCCTGAGCCTTCCGACTCAAAGTATCTGCAACAACACTAGCCTTCCTAGGTTAGTAATCTATGCTGAAATCATAGTTAATTAGAAACTCCATCCACCGTCTCTGCATCAAATTCTGATCTCTTTGAGAAAACACATACCACAGACTGTAACATCGCGCGTCTTTTTTGGATCTTTGTGGATCCCTGCTTAGTGGGTTTGGTGGCCAATGTGTGGGCCCATTAGTGCGTGTTTCAGGTGTTACGCGCGTTGTGAGGCTTGGTGGGGCCGCCAGATTGGGCCCAAAGCGCTCACAGGTTTCTGCCTAGGACGCGACAGGGTGTACGTCGCATTCTGAATGCGACAACCCTGGTGGTCACGTTCCTGTTGCCTCTGTTTGGGTTGACGTCTGCATGCACGCAACATGTCGCGCGCGGGGCAGGGCTTGCTGACGTCAGGAGTGGGAAGGCGACGGCCTCCCACGTCGCGTTCAGGTCGCGACGTAGGGCTACGTCGCGTTTCCAACCGCTGGGCATTTTTAAAGGGGTTTTTTCCGAACAGAGCAGGGGAAGCTCTGCTCGGCCCAGGAGGAGCTACTGCGGTGGTTTTGGGCGATTCGAGGTTTTAGTGGAGTTTTCAGCGCACTCTCGTCTCGAGGACATCACTTGGAGTGGGGGAGACATTATGCCATCGTCGGTTTGCGCGTTCTTCGTGAAGGTGGGTGTTCAACCTCGATTTTTATTGTGAATTGCATGTTAGCTTGTTTACCGCTTTGTAAACAGTAGATACCATGCTAGGGTATCTATTAAAGCATGGAAAACGTGAATTAATCGAGGTTTGAATGGTCCGGAATGGTGATCCGTGGAGTTTCTCCCGGATTAGGGTTTTCGCCTACAAAGGCGACAGCCCTGGGCGTCGCGTTATTAACGCGATAGCTCGATCCATCACGTTCATGGTTTGAACGCGGCATGTCGGGGCATCGCGTTCTGAAGGCGAACTGGTCCCTTGTCGCGACCTCAGCTGAGAGGTCTGGACATGTATGCTTTTAGTGTTGTGGTTAAACGATTATTCGTATTTGTTGTGCATGGCAATGATAGGTGGAGCCAGTGCACTTGTTACGCTCATGGAGCATTTTGTTCACAAGGTGGGCATGTTTTACGTGGTTAATATGTTATGTATGTAATCGGCTTGGTGTTTACGTAGTATGTGTGGTGCGTTGGCACCTGTAGCGCTCTTGGAGCATGTTGTCCATGTGTTGGACATGTTGTTTACGTGAATGACGTGTGGTGCACCTGGCTGGTGTATTATACACGTGGTGTTCACGTGGTTTGGAAGTCGTGCATATGGTTTGTGTGTGCACGGAACATCGTACATTATTGTGTTTATTGTGTCTTAATTATTGTGGTTAGTCTGTGGTATTGTGGTGGTGAGGTTCACGTTGGACCCTAACCTCGATCTTTTAGGATCTTTTATATATTATCCTAGATGGATAATTAGTAAAGTATAAGTATGGTTATTACGTGATTATCATGTATTGTGTTTAGTGTGGCAGTGGAGGTCACAAGGTGACCGATGACAGGCCGTGGTGTTATTATTAATATGGTTTATGTGTGTGATTGTGTAGGTTAGCTTGTAAGTCACAAGGTGACTGGAACAAGCTATTCCTAATATATGTATCGTAATTGGTAATAGAAAGTGTTTGTGTATATACTATGGTTTGAGCTTGCCGAGTGTGGTGGTCCGGCGCCTATTCCGGAATGCCTCTCTAGTCGGGTACCCCAGGTTCTTTGTGAGCTGGGCACGTTGTGTTTGTTGTGCCCGGGGTTTGTCCCGGTACTTGCATGGTACCGTCGAGGTCTGTGTCGTCTGTCCTGGACACCCTCACTCCTGTGTTTGAGTTGTACGTCCGGCTGAGGGAAAGAGGATAGTAGAGCAGTGACTTGTGTTTGTGGATGTGCAGTTGCTTGTAGCGCGCTCGTGGTTGGGGGTACGGACACCAGTAGACATACTGGGCCCCAGCTAGTCTTGTTCCAGTGCCTCAATTTAGGGAGCTCGGGCCTGAGTCCCTAAAAGCGCCAGGCATGGGCCTGCAATGTGTGAGACTGCAGGTAGTGGTGGTGTTTGTTAGTCTCCATAGTTAGTTGCTTGACTTGTGAGTTGTGGAGCCGTAACTAGATTGAGGGTCCGTGGCTACGAGACTGAGAGGTTGTTCTTGTGTTTGTGTTGTCCGGTTGGATATTGGCCTGATCAACCAGTAGTCTGTTCCCATGTGGTGGCGTCGTTCCTTTCCGACTCGTGCTTTGCCACTGGCTATGACTCGTGAGTTTGTGACTCGTAGTCGAGGTTTGACCCGTTCGAGGTGTGCCCTGGTTTTGGCATAATTGTGACTGCGGTTGTAGCTTGTAGTGTGCCCGAGTGGTGGCACAGTTTTGGTTATGGTTGGTAAGTGTTGACTCACCAAATGTGGTTTAGGTCGCTATGGTGTGCCCTATTACGGCACTGGTTTACTTGCGGTTTCCGTGCTGGTACCTTGTGGTAATAGGTACCTGTACCCCGTGTGGGTAATGGTTTGTGGTGGTACGTCGTATACTAGTCTTTTCTGGTGTTGATGTGGAGCTGTGCTCCGTGGAGGTCATATGATAGGACCTTCCACTTGTTGTGTTTTACCTTTCTTTAGATAAGCTTCCGTATATGGCTTTCGTGTGTGATGGATTGGCCCGCTGTAGCCGATCATGTTACCTGGTGTGTGTAGCTTCTGATATATCATGGTTTGGGGTTCAATGGACCAGCACTTGGTTGGTTGTCCTATTACCCACGAAGTTGAGGTTCCCCTGGGAAGCTTGCAGCCTAGGTAGTGACTTGCCTGTGTGGCTTAAAGCGTGGGCAACCAGTGTTATTATGGTTTGCCTGTGAGGCTTAAGGCTTAGGCATTTCAGTTGTTGTGTGGACTAGTGGTGCGAAACTAGTCCTGTTGCTTCTTCTTACCTTCCGAGGTTATGTTTGATTAAGGTGTTTATATTTAATTGCAGTTTAAATTCAACTGTTGTGAGCATGAAATGGTTTGGCTATTGGTGCTGCCAGTGAGACCCTTTGTGGTTGAGGTGTCCGTGGTTACGGTGTTGTTTTGGGTAGCCCCTACTGAGCCTGTGACTTGTTGAGACTCACTTCCCTACAGTTCTTTTCAGGGCTTACCGTTGGTTCGGCTTGTGAAGACGTTGTGTCAGACTTGTACCACCAGCAGCTAAGTCGAGTTAGTAGTGTTTTGTGAGCTTGTGCTCCCTCGGGGTATGCCCCAAGTAGTTGTACTTTTTAATTGGACATGTAATAATGTAATGGGACAGTTGTAAATTGTTATATGCAGATATGAGCACATGTACTTTCTTGTATTTTATACTGTGTAGTTGTCTTTTATATTCTTACTCAACACTTGTGTGAGATATCCCTTCCGAGACTTCGGTCCGTTCGCGGGAGGCGGATCTGGATATGGAACCTTATTGGGCATAAATACCCTGGTCCGTCACAGTTGGTATCAGAGCAATGTCCAGTTAGAATATGAAAAGACATTGAGAGTACAATGTCCCAATACATGGATTAATGTCCACTGCTGGTAGTAAGTCTGCGGTTTTGTGTTGGTTAAGGTTATATTTATCTGAGTTTTTGTTCTATAAAATGTGTTTTTGTGTTAAGAAATTTAATTGTTAGCAGTTATTGAAAGTTGATGTGGTTACAGGTGGTATAATCTATGTGATTATACCAGCGTGCTGGTTTGTGATAGATCAGTTTTGTTGTTAAAGATTCGCAGTTAAAGGAATTGAGGAGATTAACAAGTTTGGATATGGAATTCAGTAAGTAAGTTATAATGAGATACAGAGTTAGCAGAGACAGGTATATGGTGACAATGTGATGAGGAACAGGTCAGGTGTGTGTTAGAGTGATTAATATGCAAAATATAGTTGAGAACCTCAGCAGAGGTATTGTGGCATCAGAGATCTGAGTCAAATGATATCAAGAAATAGTATGAATGAGAATGTGATTTGTGTTATGAAAAAATTTGGCATGATTAAGTAAGCAGATCAGCTTTAAAAAAAAAGTACTGGTACAAAAGGGAGTAGTGTTTTATGGCAAATAGATTAAATATGCCTGAGATCAGAAATTTGAGAAAAAGTGTTGTTATGAATAATGATGGTAATATGAAGTTTGATATGAGGATTTGTATAAATATGTACATGAAAGATCAGTTGAATAAAGAAAGAGAGAAAAGAAGAATCAGTGTGTAAAGAGATTTTGCAAGAATCGCATAAGAAAAATATTTATTTGGTGAATGGCAGATTATGAGGAATTCTTCAGAGAGAGTTAGTAATGATTGTTGTGCTAAAGATAAGAGCAGCAAAAGTTAGTAACTATGAGCAGTTTGAGGAAAATCAAAATTAATGTTAAGTATATTGGAATGAGTTTAAGGAAAATGAAATAGAATGAAAAGAAGCGCATTAATAGAGAAACAGTTAATAATTATTGAGTTGAGAGAAACAGCAAGGCAGATTGTGATATTTATGTTATTTGAGAAAAGTGCATTTAATGGAATAAGGGAAGCAGACAGAGCAAGTTGATATATTCAAAGAAATTGGTATTCAAATTTGAGTTTTTGCTGTATTTTAAAGAAGGATGATTACATACCAGAAAGATTTATAGTATGAACGGTACAGCAAGATTAGCCAGGCAGCAGAATGAATAAGAGAAGTATTTTGCGAAAAAGATGTATGATTAGAATGATCGACAGTTTAGATAAAAAAGAGATATGGACCAGAGAAAGGAAGAATTTAGCAAATGATGAAGTGAATACGATCAGATGAGTCAGGAAATGTCAGTCAAAGTTTGCATATCGGCGCAAAAAAAATTGATTCAATAGAGCAGAAATAGACTGTTATTAAGATATTCCAGAGTTTCATGCAGGAGCAGGAACATACTAATTAAAGAATATTTAGAAAGGTTATGCAACAAAATTATGAGATTAGCTAGAGAATGTCAGTAAAGCAAGAAAGGTATATGAAGAGTACAACATGTCAATAGCGGTTTGGCAGGTCAGAAATTGCAGTAATATTTTCAGCATGAATTAATTGAATAAGATGATTTGAGAAGCAGTTAAAGCTAGAAATGAATAAAATTGAAGCCAGAAGAAGTAATTGAAAGTAATAATGAGAACAGAAATTGTGGAATATTTTGTAAAGTGTTCAGTGTGATCAGAGTAGCGCAGCGGAAGCTGAGCAAGAAAGATTTAATATTCACAGATTGTTCAAGTTTGCTTGAATAAGGAGAAAGTATAAAGTTTTGTGCAGCGAATAAAGGAACAGAGGTTATTATGGTTTTTAATCAAAATGATTTAAAGCGGTATGGGCAGATAAATATGAAAGGGCAGGAAATTCAAAGATGGTGATTGGTTTTCTTTGAAGAGGTGACAGTTGCGAATATAATACAGATAAGGCAGGGTAACAGTAAGCAATGATAAATAGAAAAAGGAAATGGCACCAGAAAATTCAAGAATTTGGAAAGATTATAGTATGGTAAAGTATTACAGTGTAAGATACTCGAGAATGGTAAAGCTGTCCCGAAAGAAATGTTGCAAACACAGCCGGAAAAATGTGAAAGAGGTTCGGTCTAAGGAGATAAAGCGCCACCAGTAAGGCAGAATCGCCTATGGATAAAAGATAAGGAAATAGCAGATTGAAATTATAAAATAAGGCAATTGTGGAATGAATTGAAAGAAAGGAAAGGCAGAACAAACATGGGAATGAACAGGTGGATCAGTCAGTGGAGATGGTTGAAGAGGAAGATACAGAGAAAGTGTATCCTACTTGTTCTGTATATGGTTTTATTTCTTTTTAGGTGATAATCTGGTTAATTATAATTTGTTTTGAATGTCTAGGACGACATTCCTTTTTAGGTGATAATAATGTAACATCGCGCATTTTTTGGATCTTTGCGGATCCCTGCTTAGTGGGTTTGGTGGCCAATGTGTGGCCCATTAGTGCGTGTTTCAGGTGTTATGCGCGTTGTGAGGCTTGGTGGGCCCCCAGATTGGGCCCAAAGCGCTCACAGGTTTTCTGCCTGTGAACGCGACAGGGGTGTGCGTCGCGTTCTAAACATGACAGCCATGGTGGTCGCGTTCCTGTTGCCGCTATTTGGGTTGATGTCTGCATGCGCACCACGTGTAGCGCGCGGGGTAGGGCTTGCTGACGTAAGGAGTGGGAAGGCGACGGCCTCCCACGTCGCGTTCAGGTCGCGACGTAGGGCTACGTCGTGTTCCCACCGTTGTGCATTTTGTTTTTGCCGAACAGAGCAGGGGAAGCTCTGCTCGGCCCAGGAGGAGCTGCTGTGGTGGTTTTGGGCGATTCGAGGTTTTAGTGGAGTTTTCAGCGCACTTTCGTCGCGAGGAGATCGCTTGGAGTGGGGGAGACGCTGTGCGATCATCGGTTTGTGCATTCTTCATGAAGGTAGGGTGTTCTACCTCGATTTGTATTATGAATTCCATGTTAGCCTGTTCACCGCTTTGTAAACAGTAGATACCATGCTAGGGTATCCATTAAAGCATGGAAAACGTGAATAAATCGTGGTTTGAATGGTCCGGAATGGTGATCTGTGGAGTTGCTCCCGGATTAGGGTTTTCGCCTGTGAAGGCGACAGCCCTGGGTGTCGCGTTGTTAACGCGACAGCTCGATACGTCGTGTTCATGGTTTGAACGCGACATGTCGAGGAGTCCGGTTCTGAAGGCGACCTAGTCCCTTGTCGCGACCTCAGCTGAGAGGTCTGGACATGTATGCTTTTAGTGTTGTGGTTAAAAGATTATTTGTATTTGTTGTGCATGGCAATGATAGGTGGAGCCAGTGCATTGGTTACGCTCATGGAGCATTTTGTTCACAAGGTGGGCATGTTTTACGTGGTTAATATGTTATGTACGTAATCAGCTTGGTGTTTACATAGTATGTATGGTGCGTTGGCACCTGTAGCGCTCTTGGAGCATGCTGTCCATGTGTTGGACATGTTGTTTACGTGAATGATGTGTGGTGCACCTGTTTGGTATTATACACGTGGTGTTTACGTGGTTTGAAAGTCGTGAATAAGGTTTGTGTAACAACCTGGATTTTTATAATAATTATAAATCGAATTATTTGAAAAAAAAAATAATAAAAGAATTAAATAATGGAAGATTCACACAAAAAGGAATTAAACGAAACCCATTAAATGAAAACAAGTAATGGGCTTTATTTAATGGACCCATTAGAAATTGTGGGTCAAAATAAGAAATTATAAAAGAGGAATAATAGGAAAATACCCTAAATTCGTAACTAGAATATTACTTAAATAGAAAAGAGTTATTTAATACATTAAATAGCTAGTTGAGTCATAATAGGATTCTAAACCTACCCTATATGGTTTAGCACGAATTTAGATCTCATCCAAGTCTAAATAGGGTTGGAAAGCAAGGAAGGAAGGTTGGAGTTAGGAATCTCGAAATTAAGAGGAATTAGAGTAATAGTAGGAATAGAAATACATACTTGCATAAATACACCTCTTAAACTCTCTTGGGCAACCCTAGCTAATTGCCAAGAGTTGCTGGACGTGGAAAAGAGGCTAAGGAGGAGAGGATTTCGTGGAGAGAAGAGAGATTGAAGCTTCTTCCCTTGTTCTTCACGTTCTAGCCCTAGAACAAATTGAGTCAAAGGTAGGCATTCTCACAAGCATAACCATGAAACTTTTTCTGTAGGTTCCCTACCCTCTTGAACGAAACCCCCAAGTTTCATATTTTTCCATCCATCCTATCTTTTGTTCTTAATTTTTGAAGAACTGCAAACATGATAACCCCGAGGTGTCATGTTTAATTCAAATCTCTATGTATACTTGATCCCATGCTACGAAAGTTTTACTGTAGATACTTCATGTTGTTAGGGATCATTTGCCCCTAAAAAGCCTAAATTTCATTGAGCATGTTGCTCGAATTAAATCAGTCTTGCTCTCTATGTCATGTTCTATGTTACTCATCCTTGTTCATTCTCAAACCATGTTCAAACCATGCTCTCTCTCTCTAATTCCGATTTACTGGGAGTACCCTTACATGTCTAGTTTAATTTGCAACTGATTTCATGATTTTTCATCGTGTATATAATTAGTTATGGATTTCTGAACAACCCTCTATCAAAAATTGAAATCCCTGGCCTGCAATCCAATGTCTGGTCTGACTCCTGTCAGAGTCAGGCGCAGACAACCAGAAGGCGACGCCTCGACATGTCGCTTTCTGGGGCCTGATTGTGACAGCCTCCCTGTCGCGACCAAGAAGGCGACAGGTGAGCCGTCGCGTTCTCAGTACCCGATTTGCATGCCCTGTCGCGACCTGTGCAAGACCCTGTCGCGTTCTGCCTGGCCTATGTCGCCATCCTTATAGCCCTTTGTCGCCTTCTTACCGTTATACCCCCAGTAAAAACCCTACTTAAAAAGGATGCTATATTGAATGATTTAAAATACATGTTCACGACTTATTTCTATCTATGATTTCTCTTGCACTTGCACACACTTGAACCCTCCATTTATAGCTGAAATATTGCAGAAATATCTCATATGTGACTGGTAATTTATGAAATAAAGTACAGTAATTTCCCTATTTAAGGACTGTATTCGTTCTTGCATTTATAATACGATATCGACACTCCACTGTCCTAGAATTCTTCTAGAACGTCGAGCACATGTTTATATACACACTTTACTTGGCTTGGGTGAACTCTCCGTCGGATTCTTTTCGCCGAACTAGTGAAATCTTGCACAAGGCCTCCGTAAGTCTCCTCTGATCATGGATTCCCACATGGTCGACGAGCCGGTTGTACTCTAATACCTATGATACCCTTTAGGGATCTATATGATCCAAACGGCTATTAGAGATTCACTCTCGTCTAAATCACGCAGGACTCTGGACCTGTGCATAACAAGGCAGTGTAGGGTCGTGAGTTCCACCTGACTGCCAACACCAAGTGCACGTGTTGTGCAACTGTTACTATCGCCTGATTACTCGACGTATTACGTGCAATGTCCACTGGCTCTCATCTATACTCTACTCGCTCACCTATTCACGTTCACTCTACTAGCTCATCTATTCATCTGTGCTCTTATCTATTCTTGGTACTCTATACTGGCCATTGACTGATGTCTAAAGTAAACAATATAACCAATGCCTGGCAATAAATAAAGGGCCCGATCTGGTCCTGGGATGTGCGCCCGAAAGTGCTAGTGCCCATGGGAGTTAAATGATCAGAGTGTTTGGCATTACACTCAAGTGCTATCTATCTCGACTATCTAGATGACAATCAAAACACAAAACGTGCTATACTCTCTCGATGTCTAGAATGACAACAAGTGCTATACTCGTCGTGCTATTACTATACTTGTACTAGTTGCTATGGCCATCCTGCTATTCGTGCTATATGATACTTGTGCTATTTTGGAAACTATACTTGATCTCGTGCTATTGTGCTATCTGTTACCTGTTGTGCTATCTCTTACTATATGTTGACTCTCTTGTACCTGCTATCTCTAGACACTCTGCCATAAATGCATTAATTTTAAAGCTTGCTTGAGCCTGAGATTTAAGTCCTACTGGGCGTTATCACTCACCCTACGTTATTGATGTTGTGTTCTCAGGTGAGACCGAGGATGACACATACACTCACGAGGAGGGAATGACCAAGAGTGAAGCCAGGAGTACCCTTGAGTCATTATGTTATCTTAGAGTTGTAGTTAGTTATTTCATTCTTTGCAATGTAATTGGGCCCTTTAGAATGGCTCTGATATTAGTGGTTGTAAACTAGACATTTGGAAAATTATTAATGAGAAAGATTTACTTTAGTATATTCAGTGGCAATGGTTTGATGTCTAGTATACGCTCTATACCTTTTCTTGCAACTGCTTCGCGCTCCGATATTCCGCGTTGGGGCGTGACAGTTTGTGTGTGCATGGCACAGTACATTATTGTGTTTATTATGTCTTAATTATTGTGGTTAGTCCATGGTATTGTGGCGGTGAGGTTCACGTTGGAACCTAACCTCGATCTTTTAGGATCTTTTATAGATTATCCTAGATGGATAATTAGTAAAGTATAAGTATGGTTATTATGTAATTATCGTGTATTGTGTTTAGTGTGGTAGTGGAGGTCACAAGGTGACCGATGACAGGCCGTGGTGTTATTATTAATATGGTTTATATGTGTGATTGTGTAGGTTAGCTTGTAAGTCACAAGGTGACTGGAACAAGCTATTCCTAACATATGTACTGTAATTGGTAATAGAAAGTGTTTGTGTATATACCGTAGTTTGAGCTTGTCGAGTGTGGTGGTTCGGCGCCTATTCCAGAATGCCTCTCTAGTCGGGTACCCCAGGCTTGTGAGCCAAGCACGTTGTGTTTGTTGTGCTCGGGGTTTGTCCCAGTACTTGCGTGGTACCATCGAGGTCTATGTCGTCTGTCCTGGACACCCTAGCTTCTGTGTTTGAGTTGTACATCTGGCTGAGGGAAAGACGATAGTAGGGCAGCAGCTTGTGTTTGTGGGTGTGCAGTCGCTTGTAGCGCGTTCGTGGTTGGGGTACGGACACCAGTAGACATACTGGGCCCAGCTAATCCTGTTCCAGTGCCTCACTTTTGGGAGCTCGGGCCTGAGTCCCTAAAGGTGCCAGGCATGGGCCTGCAGTGTGTGAGACTACAGGTAGTGGTGGTGTTTGTTAGTCTCCACAGTTAGTTGCTTGACTTGTGAGTTGTGGAGCCGTAGCTGGACTGAGGGTCTGTGGCTACGAGACTGAGAGGTTGTTCTTGTGTTGTGTTGTCCGGGTTGGATATTGACTGATCAGCCAGTAGTCTGTTCCGTGTGGTGGCGTCGTTCCTTTCCGACTCGTGCTTGCCACTGGCTATGACTTGTGAGTTTGTGACTCGTAGTCGAGGTTTGACCCGTCGAGGTGTGCCCTGGTGTTGGCATAGTTGTGACTGCGGTTGTAGGTTGTGGTGTGCCCGAGTGTGGCAAAGTTTTGGTTATGGTGGTAAGTGTGTTGATCACCAATGTGGTTTAGCTCGCTATGGTGTGCCTGTTACGGCACTTGTTTGCTTGCAGTTTCGTGCTGGTACCTTGTGGTAATAGGTACCTGTACCCCGTGTGGGTAAGGTTTGTGGTGGTACGGGTATACCAGTCTTTTCTGGTGTTGACGTAGAGCTGTGCTCCGTGGAGGTCGTATGATAGGACCTTCCACTTGTTGTGTTTTACCTTTCTTTAGATAAGCTTCCGTATATGGTTTTTGTGTGTGATGGATTGGCCCGCTGTAGCCGATCATGTTACCTGGTGTGTGTAGCTTCTGATATATCGTGGTTTGGGGTTTAATGGACCAGCACTTGGTTGGCTGTCCTATTACCCACGAAGTTGAGGTTCCCCTGGGAAGCTTGAAGCCTTGGCAGTGACTTGCATGTATGTCTTAAAGCGTGGGCGACTAGTGTTATTATGGTTTGCTTGTGAGGCTTAAGGCTTAGGCGTTTCAGTTGTTGTGTGGACTAGTGGTGGAAAACTAGTCCTATTGCTTCTTCTTACCGTCCGAGGTTATGTTTGATTAAGGTGTTTATATTTAATTGCAGTTTAAATTCAACTGTTGTGAGCATGAAATGGTTTGGCTATTGGTGCTGCCAATGAGACCCATTAGGGTTGAGGTGTTCGGGGTTACGGTGTTGCTTTGGGTAGCCCCTACTGAGACTGTGACTTATTGAGGCTCACTTCCCTACAGTTCTTTTCAGGGCTTACCGTTGGTTCGGCTTGTGGAGACGTTGTGTCAGACTTGTACCACTAGCAGCTGAGTCGAGTTAGTAGTGTTTTGTGAGCTTGTGCTCCCTCAGGGTATGCCCTAAGTAGTTGTACTTTTTAATTGGACATGTAATAATGTAATGGGACAGTTGTAAATTGTTATATGCAGGTATGAGCACATGTACTTTCTTGTGTTTTATACTGTGTAGTTGTCTTTTATATTCTTACTGGACACTTGTGTGAGATATCCCTTGCGAGACTTCGGTCCGTTCGCGGGAGGCAGATCTGGATATGGAGCCTTATTGGGCATAAATACCCTGGTCCCTCACACAGACTCTGGTGGCTAGTCCTCAAAACAAACCTCACACCGTAGAGGTAGTGCCTCCAGATCCTCAAATCAAACACCATAGCTGCCAACTCTAAGTTGTGAGTAGGGTAGTTCTCCTCGTGGGGCTTAAGCCACTACCATATCGTGCTGCATCATGACTGCTCCCAAACTGACTTTAGAAGCATCCATGCAGACCTCAAAACTGTATGAACCTGAAGATAGCACAAGGACTGGTGCTGAAGTGAGCAACCACTCCAACTCCATGAAGCTCTACTCACACTACTCCGACCATACAAATGGTACTCCCTTCCTCGTCAAACGAGTCAAGGGGGTTGCAATATGTGAAAAGGCTCCAATAAACCTGTGGTAGTAGCCAGCCAAACCCAAGAAACTCCTGATCTCTATCACAATACACAGCCTCTCCCACTGAAGCACAACCTCTACCTTTGATGGATCTACAAAAATGCCATCACTTGAAATCACATGTCCTAAGAAATGCACCTTCGAAGCCAAAATTCACACTTGCTAATTTGACATACAATTGGTGATCTCTTAGGGTCTAGAGAACAATTCTCAAGTGCTGAGCATGCTCCTCCTCAGAAGCGGAGTACATTAGTATGTCATCAACAAACACCACGACAAACTGGTCCAGGTACTAGTGGAAGACCCTACTCATCAAACATAAAGTTGTCGGTGCATTGGTGAGCCCAAAAGGCATCACCAAGAACTCAAAGTGCCATATATGGTTCTAAAAGTGTCTTCTCCACATCTGAATCTCTAATACAAAGCTGACTACATATGATCAAAAGAGATCATCAATCCTAGGCAAATGATACTTATTCTTGATGGTCACTTGGTTTAGCTGTCTAAAATCTATACACAACCTCAAATTGGCATCCTTCTTCTTTACAAACAACATAGGAGACCCCCAAGGAGAGAAGCTAGGGTGGATATAGCATGTAACACCCCTCTTGGACCCAGTACAGTTGTTCCAACTCACATTAGATCCAATAGAAGTTATAGTGGAAAATATCCAACAATAATCGGTTCAGATTGAGATGTACATAAATGACAATCTAAATTCCAAGAAGTTGTAAAGGAATATGGAACTAAATTTTTCACTCAACATTGTATCCAAATACCAAGTCTAAAGTATAAAAGAAGAATTACAATAGTCCAAAGTTATAACAGTTCATAAGTCTAAATAACATAATGCTCAAAATACAATTTTATTCTCACATACATAATCACTCTTAATCACACACACAAAGTAAAGAACTATGCCTCCACATCCTCACGCTTTGAGTCAAAGTGTACTAACTCCTAAGTATCCTCAGTCTCTCCCCGAAATGTTAATCATGTGTGAGTCCACTAGACCCAGCAAGCAACAAGGAAAGACGGTTCAAGATTTGTCATATAGTAACTTTAAAACATTATAGCTTATTTCTTTTCTTATCCTTGATACCATATAACTCTTCCTATCAACATGCTCTAATTCATTTGGCAATCACTCTTTACATGGCATGGTTATTCATCATGAAAAATAAAATGATTTCATGTAACATGTGGCTTACATCTCATAATAAAACGAATGATTTAAACATTTTCATGTGGCATGGCATATAGTCAAGTCTTATAATATATGTTCAATGTCATGTAGTATGTAATCAATTTCAAGTAGCATATAATCCATATCATGTAACATGTAGTTCATATCTTGTAACATGTAGTCAATCATCATATAGCATGTAGTCAATTAACATGTAGCATGTAGTTCATTTGACATGTAGCATGTAGATCATTTATCATATAAGAATAGTTGCCAAGGCATAGCCCAAGATTGATAGAGATCATATAAAGAAAACATTCACTTATCACCTAGGCAAAATAGTGATAAAGTCTTGATTATTACGCAATACTGGGGAAAGTCCTTCCCACCTTAACCAATAGAACATGTCTACCTCCAGGATTTCAATCTGTTGCCCACGGATTCATGTAGGTGAACCATTTCCATAGGGGCATTCCATGGTGTAGTTCCATGTAGATATCTCTATAATAGAAATGTCTTATTGGCCATATTATTTCAGAAATATAATATACATTTTTTCATGCAATTATGAAATTACTTTATGCAATTCATAAATTCATGCATAACTAGTTAAACTAGAATGCAAGATTACATAATACATTTTCTTTCTTCTGAAGTCAGTACTCTACTGTACAACAGTAACCTAACATGACACTACCTATACTAATTTCATCATGGTTTATCATTCATGCTCTTTTCTCCATTAATTGATTTCTATGCACATTCTTTTCGATTAGAAAATCATAACAGTGTGTACAGTGCTCAGAAAATTCCAAAATTTTGACATAAATTCTAATCCAAATCTTACTTCACACATGTAAATTTTCATAGTTTTCTGAATTCTATATCACTTTTCATGATTAATTATCATAAACTTGAACTAATTAGCATGGTACAACAGTGAATAATCATGCAATTTTCCGTGTAAAGTCTAAGAAAAACGGTTCTAAAGTTCCATCCAACAGCAGTATGAATCCTAATTAAAACATCACAACATGGATCAGTTTGTACCTATTTCATTTTCTATTTAATTAAGCAAAGAAAATGCTTTAAAATATCACACATAATTCATACATCATTACCACTATTTCCTGCTGCGTAACAGTAACAATTCATACCTAACAGAGTCTAACCGAACACCCTACTCATGTATAGATTACATAAAATCCATAGAACATTAGAATCTTGGCAGGAAACAACACTGATGAACTTAACGGCAAGGTATGTGACGTTTACACAGGTTAACGTCAACATACTATGTCGTTAACATCAGTTGACAGTGACACATAGCGCCATTAATATATAGTAGGTGTCCAAAAGCTTGACGTTTACATGAATTAAATGGCGGTCGATGTGGACGTTTAGTTCATCAGACCAGAAAATGCAAAAAACCGCACATGGAATGACAGAATTTTAACCCCTTCCCACATTTTATTTCAAGGGTTTAAAAATATGTAAAAATGGAAAATCTAAAGAATGTAGTATCCTAAACCGTTCCCCCATGCTACTTGCCTCTAACCCTCCTTCTTGAGTGACAAAGAAAGATTTGAAGATGCCTGCATTGGCAACAAGGCAGTCCTTCACTCTGTCTTCAATCGCCCAATCCGGCCTCTAGCACAGCACCCACGCTTGGAGATCCTTCTGTTCACGATCCTTGTAGTTCTCCCTTGGTCCAACTTGCCCCAGATCGCACGAACAAAGCTCTGCAACTCTTCCTTCGGCCCTCTTTTCTCACCCCAAAACTAGCGAGAAAACTCTTTCCTAATGGCCAAATCTGGGTCTTATAAGGACTCCTACAAACCATCTAATCTTCAATCCTAGCCCTTGAACAAGAAACGCCCTGATCTTCCTATTAAATGCTTTGAAAATAGCCGATCTCTTCTCCCCAGAATGGTAACAACAAAAACTGGCAGGTCAGGTTAACGTTAACCTCTGTTGTCATCGACCATGTAGTAGACGTCCATCGATCATGTCATCGACTTATTTGCGCAAAAATCAAAATCTCCTGTCATTAACAGGCAGTAGGCGGCAATCGATCATGCCGCTAACTGTAGTCAACGTCAGTAGATATTGACGTCAAGTTCATCAAAGTTACAGTATATTATTAAATGCAGTAAACACATACACAATTCCATCATTCAATCCAGCAAAACTAGGGCACTACATCCTCTCCCCCTTCAAATAATCTTCGTCCTCGAAGATTGAGTTAGAACACTTACCGAATAACGATGGATATTGCTTCTTCATCATCTCTTCTAGCTCCCAAGTTACTTCTTTACGTGAGAAATTTCTCCATAAGACTTTCACAAAAGGAATAGATTTAGATCTCAATTCTTAAACCTTCCGATCTAGAATCTCTATAGGCTTCTCCGCATAAGACAAATCGGGCTGAAATTGCATCAATTAGTAACTAATCACATGAGCTGGATCCCGAACATACCTTCTCAACATGGATACATGAAAAACCACGTGTACTCCTGCCAAGGATGGTGGCAAGGCTAGCTGGTATGCCACTTTCCCCATCTTCCTCAATACCTCAAAGGGTCAAATGAATCTAAGATTCAACTTACCTTTCAGAGTAGCAAAATCCACTTGAAGAGAGGTATTGACTGGATTTTCAGTTCTGAGCTGAGCAATGGCTGCCCTAAATTGACCAAGCTGAACCTCTGAAAGTTTATTGACAAAACAATAATCATTGAACAGTTGGAAGTGTCTAATTAACTTGATTTCCCTCTAGATGAAGGGACCCCAAGTATTTCTGTGGTGGAGGACAAACCACTCAATCATTGTGAGAGGGTGGTCTGAGGGTGGGAACCTGTCAGATCTGGCAAGCACAAACTTTCTGTAGAGAGCTTTCTTACCCCGAGCCCACTGGTCTTCAGCCTTAGACTCAACTAAGGAGAAGATTTTGGACTGATCCTGTTTGGATAAGAAAGAGAGAGGAAGAATAATATTGAGATGTTCTGTGAGATTGAGATGAGGGAGGCCAAAAAGTGTAGCAAAGGTGCATTTTTGTAAGAATTCACAACAGAGAAGTCTCCTTCTATTTACAATAGAAAGAGAGAACCAAAGAGGAGGGAATCGAGGTTCAGAGGAGAGAGCAAGTTCCTTAGAAACTTTTCTCTTTTTGGAGGCAGGACTGGGAGGATATGTCCTATTAACATGAGATGAAACAAAAAGGACTGAGTGAAGAATTGCTTCTTCAAACTCATCTTTAGTGTCCTGAATGACATGGCCTTGAACAGTAGCACTCTCCGGAATAATAGTGATGAACGATGGTAGAGTGGGTGGATGAAGAGAGGTGAATGAAGTAGGAGGAGGCGGTGCAGATGGTCTAGCAGATGATGGACCAGCAGAGGATGATGTTGGAGGTTCCTCAAATATTGGAGGAGGAATGGAAGTAGAAGAAGTAGGTGAAGAAGAAGAGGTAGCAGGAAAAGGTGTAGGAGAAGGGATGTCTTTTGGAAGTGGTTTCTTGGAGGGTTCAGGTGCAGGTGGAGCAGTGAAGGATGTAGGTGGAGAAGAAGGGGCTGGAGTCTTAAGATTTGAAGGGACAGAAGGCTCTGGGGCCACAACAGCAACTTCTATAGATGCTTGAGACCCAGTTGGCTCTGCCACTGACTCTACTGGCCCTGATGGCCCAGTACCAACATCTTCAACTTCATATGGCCCTGACTCTTCATCTGATGGCCCTGGTGGCCTAACTTCCTCTTTAGAAGGCCCTGGTGGCCTGACTTCCACTTTAGAAGGCCCTGATGGCCCAGAAACTGGTTCTTCTGGTATAGGAGGCCCTGTGCTAACTACTGGTACAGGTTGAGTGGGAGCAAGAGGGGCAAGAACAAATAATCGCACCCTCACAAAATCTAAATGATCTGACACTAGCTGCTTCAAGCTACCCAACTCACTCCTCATCTCCTGGAGCTCAGTTTTAACTACTCCAATCTCCTTGTTTTCAGTGCTCTGACAAAGAAAAATGGATGTTACTTCGGATTGTAAGGAGCACAAAATCTCCCCATGTGCATTTAGTCTATTAATGATTGGCTTCAAGTGAATAAGAATCTTCTTCTTCTTGGATCTGTGGTGTGCCTTCCTGGTGAGTAAAGGAATTCTTGAGGCAAAACCCTTCCTCTTTCCACCGGAGCTAATAATGGGTTCAACCTCCTCATCTGAGGTGTCTTCAACAATACCTTCCTGGAACTAGTGTGCAGGAGCACTAGCAGTAGGCTCCCCTTGAATCTTTGGCTCCCCTTGAGCTGGAGCATCTTCCATCTGAAAGTCTTCACTATGGCCTAGTGCCACAACTTCCGGAATGACTTTTTCCAAACTACCTACCATACTAACATCTACAGCAGGAACACTTGGGATTTCTTCTATGTGAGTATCTTCCTGCTCCCCCTCAGTGTGAGCAACAGTCTCTAAAGATTCTTCAGTAGCAGGTGCACGGACTGTAGAGTGGATCACTGCTTTATATGATTGCCCAACAGGCTTAATGTTCGCAGGTGATATTTCCTCAATCCTCCTTACAGGTGCAGGAGGTTCTTCAATTCTGACATCTGCCTCTGCCTCTTGGACTAGAGATATTTCAGGACCTTCACTAATGAGGGCCTCTCCTTCTGCCACCGAAGTCTTTGTCCAAACATTTCCCACAAGAGAAAAACCACTCTTCTTCAAGTTTCTGGACCGAATGGACTGACCCATCTTTTCCATCAATTCTCCCTTCAGATCAACTTCATAGTGATTGAAAATTCTGGTAAGCAAATGGGAATATGGTAGGGATACTGCCAACTTATTCTTCTTATCCCAAATCATTTCTGCAGTAGACCTCATCCTCTCTATTATAACTTGAGCCATGTTAATATCTTGATTTTGGATGGCCCAGAACATCATATCAGCATCTCCCTTTGGGCAGGTTGAAAAAGTAGCACTCCTTGACACCAAAATCTGACAGACTATGAAATGCAATATTCTGTTAAAAGCATTGAACTGGTTGATGTCGATCTTCCCATCCTTCAGTTTGTACTCTGTTCCAATGATCCCTAGCCCCTTGGCATGAATGTCCACAGAGTCCATCAAACTGTGTCCGACTGTAAAAACTCCAAATAATCTTTCCAAAAGATCATGAGTGATGTGAATGGGTGTACCTTTGATTGTGGAAGAGAGAGACCCATCTTCTTCTATTTTCAGGCAAGTGTAGAAAGCTTTCGCGAGGTCTGGATAACTCAGTTCAGAAATAGTACACATTTTTGTCCACTTCATCATCTGAATAGCTTCGACTATGTTGTGCATACCATGCTTCTCTAGGTCTTCTAGATCCACTACCTTGTTTCCACATAGCTTGATCCTTACAACAACAAATCATTCCTGTTGCTCCACCGTGAGGAAGGTTACGCTGTAACCACCCAAGCTTCCAGAACTCCGAGAAGCGGCCATGGAATTGAGCAAGGAAGGAGTCTAGAGGATCGTGGGAAAGAGAGGAACAATATCCCTCAAGAAATTTGAGCAGGAACGGAGAGATCCTTCGAAAGCACACAGAGGGGATTCTAGAGCCGATGAGGGTTTTCGTAGGCAAGTAAGTCGAAAGAGATAAGAGAAAGAGGAAATCGTTGAGGCAAGGATTTCAGACGTAATGGCAAGACATAAAGTATCTTTTTGAAATGCTAGAGCAATAAAAGCAGATAACGACAAAAGAGCAGAGGATAAAGGAAACAATAAAGAATTAATCTGAAATGCCATAGCAATTAATGACGCAAGCAATAAAGGATTTACTTAAATCTAGCAAGAAGGATAAGTATTATTCTGAAATTTATTATTTCAGTTACGTACAGTCATATCTATTACAAATTGCACATGCCTAGTTCCCTTCTAAGAGACATAAATCTCTCTTCAGGTAAGACTTTTGTAAAGATATCTGCTAACTGATTCTGAGTATCTACAAATGAAATATTAATATTACCATTAGATACATGATCTCTAATAAAATGATATCTGACCTCTATATGTTTCGTCCTGGAGTGATGTACTGGATTTTTCGTGAGATTTATTACACGTGTTATCGCACAGCAATGGGATGGTCTTGATGTCCAATCCATAGTCTTCAAGCTGTTGTTTGATTTATAAGAGTTGAGTGCAACAGCTTCCAGTAGCTACATATTCGGCTTCAGTTGTTGATAATGCTACTGAATTTTGCTTCTTTAAAGACCAGGAGATTAAGCAACCTGCAAGAAATTGACAACCACCACTGGGGCTTTTTCTATCTACTTTGCATCCAGCATAGTCAGCATCTGAATATTCAACTAAACTAGTTTCACAAGATTTAGGATACCATAGTCCAAGGTCATGAGTTTTAGATAAATATCTAAAAATCCATTTAACAGATATTAAATGAGATTCCTTAGGATCAGACTGATATCTTACACACATACATACACTAAATAAAATATCAGGCCTACTAGCTGCCAAATACAATAATGACCCTATCATACCTCTATAAAGTTTCTGATCAACTTTCTTACCTTCCTTATCACTGTCTAACCTTGTGGATGTGCTCATTGGAGTGGACAATGCTTTAGTATTGTCAAACCTGAATTTCTTTAACAATTCTTCAGTGTATTTTACTTGACAGATATGTGTACCTTCATTGCTTTGCTTGATTTGTAATCCTAGGAAGTAGTTGAGCTCTCCCATCATGCTCATTTCAAATTCTCCCTGCATGAGCTTCTCAAAGTACTTGCACAAGGATTCATCAGTAGATCCAAATATAATATCATCTATGTAAGGCCCTCGAATTTTGTTGCTTTATTTCATGTGTGGATAATTCATGCTTGTGTGTGCATGTATGTATATATATATCTACGTACGTATTAGTTAGTGATACTTATGTGTGCATGTGTGTAAATAGGTTATAAATATTGTATGTTTGCATGTGTGATGGTGTGTATACTATACCACATATATTGCATGTATATATATATATACATCATACGCATGGTTTCTGCAAGTTTTAAGTTCTGGCTGAAGGGCCAATTGGCGTCAACATGGTGGACGTCCATGATAGCCAACGTCCATATCGTTGGACGTTAATACTTAAATAAACGGCCATGGATGTGGATGTTAATATCACTGACCTGCATGCGCTGCAGACCCCGGAATTTTGGGGGCAAGCAAGCCCAGCCATTAGGGAGATGTCCCCAACGGCTATCAGGCCTTCACATCACCCTGCGTGATGTCCCAACCCATTCTCCTATAAACTAAACCCTTTGCAACCTGCAAGGACTTCTCTTGGCCTTTTGCAAGAGGAGACAAAACCCTAGCTCGAACTGGTGGAGAGCTGGACTTTGCATGCTTTCATCTGGCGGTTTGGAGCTTCATCCAGCGATCTAGAGCAACTAAAAGCTAGCTTGGACATAGGAGGAGGCTTCCCCGACCACGGACTGGAAGCTACAACACCACAGAACCCCGAGGAGAGCTCTTTTGGAGGCTTCCTTGGATTGCCCAAGGAGAGCTTCAACGACACCTTTGATCCCTTTGGAGATTTATTAAGAGGCAAGTAACCCATCCACTTCGTCCATGTAGGTGTCTAGTAGGGTTTCATTATTTTTATGAGATTCTATCGTGTCCTGGATCCCCCCAATTCTGCTTCTTTTGGAGCTCGGGTCTGTATTTTTGCACAGACCTGAACTTGACGGCAAGATCCCTTGCCGTTAAAATCTTCAATTAACGGCCAACGATGATGCCGTTAAGCTCCTCGGCCAAACTATGTCGTTAAGTTCTTTAGGACAGAACAGTGAGTTGTTCTTCCTTCTATATGAATAATTTTCAAAAGATTTTGCATGAGGATATATTGTAAACGTATATGTTATGTAATATGAATGGTGGAATGTGTGGTGAGACTCTTATGAATTTCTGTAAATGGCATGAATGGTTTTATTTATGAAAATGCATGTATGATAAGACCTTGATCATGTTAGTTACTGTTGCGTAATTCATAAGGAGCTTGAATGCCATAATTTTGTTAGACCATGAGTAGGTATTTCAGTCTATGTTCTTAAATTTTGGGAAATTTTCTATGCTCAGGTGATTTATTGCAATTTCTGTTTTGGAAATAGAAAACATGCATAGGTTTTTGTAAAATTTACAGTAAATTGTGTGTCGTGCAATAAATCAAGGGGAAATTCCTGTGACAATGTGTATGTTAGGTTCAGGGCTGTGAACTGTCAAATCTGATATTCATGTTATGTTCCATGTTCAATTGAATTATGAATAGCATGAGACTGAATGTTCTAATTTCTGTAAATATATGATAACTCAGAAAAATCTGGAAATTGGCATGTGAGGTATGAACTTGCAAATAGTGTGTGGTTAAAATTTCATGTTATTTGGAAAACTATAGAGTGCTCTATGAAATTTCCATGCGAAAACGAGTGTTCAACGCATGCTAATATGAACATGGTTGATTATGTATGTTTCAACCTGATTAGTGTAAGGTACTAAATGTTTGATTTCTGTCAACAGTAGTATCGTGAATAGGAAAATAGAGCCATGTGTATAAGTGGGAGAATGTAAAGACGTGTAATATGTGTGTTAAAATCGGAATGTGTAATGTGTAAGAATTTGCCATGTGTGACACTGCTTCCATAGAGGGCCGTGGAACCAAACCATGGAAAAGTCCCCATGGGAAGGTTCAATGTGTTAAGATCCTAAGGGCATTAGGATGAAATCCTGGAGGTGGACAAGTACCACTGGTTAGGGTGGAGACTTGTTCTCCCGATCTGCGCAGTCCAAGAGTCGTCACTGTGTTGCCTAGGTGGCGTCTATGTGTATGTGTTATGTGATGTGTCTTTCTAATGGTGGTTTGGACTAAGTGTCATGGCACTAAATTGTGAAATGTGAATGTGAACATGTGAAATGTGAATGTGAATATGTGTAAATTGTGTATTGTGAATATGTGTAAATGTGCAATGCGTAAAAAGAGAACTATGTGAATGAGTAATTGTGCAAACATGTGAAACCAATGCGTTAGATTGTGAAATTGTGATCCATGATATGTTAATGTGAAATAATGTTATAACAGCAACCTAATGTGTTTATGATGATGTTTTATAGGCTTAAAAATGTGTAGAATCCATGATAGGAGTATGTCTCAATTATGTGTGAACAAATCCATGTTAAATTGTTATCATGTTGTAGTATAATCGGGAATGTAGCTCTCATGCGAAGGGATGTGAATTGCTAAATCCATGTCAAAACAGCAACCTTAAAGTGTATGAAATGATAGTGTGCATGTGCAAGAATGTGTAGAAACCATGATAGGAATGTTTCCTTTTATGCATGTGAGAATCACATGTTAGTTGCTATCATGTTGTAGCTTAATGTGATTTAATGAGTAGTAAGCATGTGATAGGATATTTATTTGGGAATGTCTTAAGTCATGTACCATATGTTTTAAATTTTGTAGAAATACCATGATAGGTTGTCTCTTATCAATGTTCAAGCATGCTATATGTTCTGCTTCGTGAATTGGAATGTAGAACCTACTGTGATGTTTGGATGAATGATGTGTATGGAGTTATTTGCTGAGTCTTTTAGACTCACTCCTTGCTTCGGCGTATAGGTTTAGTTGGTGACCCGACACCTTTGGAGGAGACAGTGGAGAGTGACTCCGAGCATGGCGAGTAACTTGGTGGAGTCGACGTTGTGACTTTTGCTTTCATAGTATGTAATGAGGCATTGTAATAGAACTATTGTGTAATTGTGGACAAGCTATGTAATATGATTTTAGCATTTTATTTATGTGGACTTTAGTTCTCTTAAAATTTGTTAATTCAACCATGTATGTTAAATGTGGATGATGAAATGAAATGACAAGTAGTTCTCTTACTTCCGCTACTCTATACCTATATTTATGAGCATCTCAGCCATGTGTACTAGTGTTGGGTAAATGTCCCACTGTGACGAGACTCACTATACCGACGTGGATTGGTATAATCGTACCGATATAAGGAGGGTCGTCGCAGAGATTGGTATCAGAGGAACCATTTGAGATTGCACATGAATATATATATAAGTCATAATCCCCATTACAAGCTAAGTCTACATAGGAATGTCCACATGTGTAGAAAACATTAATAATGAGGGGAAAATAGATAAGAAAATGGTTAGGAAATTAAATACCAAAGCTCTAATGGTGGTCGAAATTTATTGCAGCCATGGCTTCGAGAGGTAGACGTGGTGGTGTGCCTGCTCGTGAGGGCTAGCAGAGGCATGAGGAGTAGGCAGAGCAGCAGGCCCCGGCACCACAGGGTCCTGTACTTTCCCAACCACCGCCTGTGGATTATGGAGTGTTCATGCAAGGTTTGGTGCAGGCCATGCAGACGCAGGCCCACACCCAGGCTGCACTCCAGGCTCAATTGGAGGCTCAGGTTAGCATAATCAATCAAAGTGTAGTCTGTTTTATTTAATTTTATGATGTTATGTTGAATGTGTATTAATTGTTGTTTGATGTAGCATGCTCAAGTTCCAGCTCAGGACCATGGTGGACCTTCCATCATGGAAAGATTAAAGAGGATGCTGCCACCCTCTTTTAAGGGGGAGAGCGATCCGTTAATAGCTGAGAGCTGGATGAGGGAGATCGAGAAGATCTTCCAGGCTATTAGGTGTGCGGACGATGATAAGGTTACTTTAGCCACCTATATTCTACAGGTATGTGCTAGTTTTATTTGTTTATATCCCCTGTTAAGTTGAAGTTGTTTAGTTGGTGCTTATGAAGGTTATGTTACAGGAGAGAGCTGATGTGTGGTGGGCTTCATTACTGCATACTCGGTTCGAGGACGGAGCTATTGAGGTTGCGTGGGACGAGTTCGTGAGCTCTTTCGGGACAAATTCATCCCCGAGCATATTCAGGACAGGATGGAGCAGGAGTTCCTCTCCTTGACTCAAGGCTCCATGACTGTGCTCGAGTATGAGGCCAGGTTTGCAGAATTATCTAAATATGCACCTCATATCGTGATAGATGAGCGCAGGAAAGCAAAGATGTTCTTGATGGGCCTGAAGCCATCACTGAGGACGAGGCTAGTGGCGTTTGACCATCGTACCTTGGACGAGGATCTCAGCACTGCTTGTAGGCAGGAGGGTGAGATGGAGCAATATCTGGAAGAGAAGAAGACTTCGCAGAAGAGGCCTGCAGGTACGTTCCAGCGGCAGGACAAGAAGAAAGCAGTGTACCATGCACCGCAGCGTCAAGTAACAACCAGCAGTGCACAGGTACCTTCTCAACATTCCCCTGGTGTGAAGAAGGAGTGTCCCCATTGCGGGAAGACACATGGTGGTACGGAGTGTTGGATGATTGCGGGAAAGTGCTTGAAGTGCGGAAGCAGCGACCACAAGGATTGTCCGAGACTTCAGCAGGGAGTCCAGCGCGGAGCGCCAGCCCTAACAACGGTAGCAGCAGCAGCGCCAGCTACCGGAAGACCAGGAAGGCCTCGAGCCCCAGCTCGAGTGTTTGCTCTAGCACGAGAGGATGCCGAGTAGGCGGAGCATGTCACCGAAGGTACGGTTTTACTTCTAGGTGTGCACGCTCGGGTTTTGTTTGATACAGGTGCCACTCACTCGTTCATTTCTGAGCAGTTTGCTAGGCAGTTAGCTCTAGAGTCATCCATAGAGTCTGAGGAGTTAGAGGTTCTTCGTAAGCATAAGTTGTTTGCTAAGTTCAGCAAATGCGATTTCTGGTTGCGCGAGGTTCATTTCCTCGGGCATGTTATCTCCGGTGTTGGTGTTGCAGTTGACCCAGCAAAGGTCCAAACAGTTATGGATTGGGAGATTCCCAAGACCACTTCGGAGATTCAGAGTTTTATTGGTTTGGCTGGTTACTATTGGCGATTTATTGAGGGATTTTCATCCATCGCCGCCCCATTGACCCAGCTCACTAGAAAGGGAGTGAAGTTTGTCTGGTCCGAGAAGTGTGAGAGTAGTTTTCAATTGTTGATGACTAAGCTCACGTCAGCTCCGGTGTCAGTCTTGCCGAGCGGTGAAGAGGGTTTTGCTATCTACACGGATGCATCTCGGATTGGCTTAGGCTGTGTGCTAATGCAGCAAGGAAGGGTAGTGGCATATACTTCTCGTCAGTTGAAGGAGCATGAGAAGAACTATCCGACTCATGATTTGGAGCTTGCAGCAGTGGTTCATGCACTAAAGATCTGGAGGCACTAACTTTATGGTGTCAGATTTGAGGTGTTTACCGACCATAAGAGCTTGAAGTATCTTTTCTCCCAAAAGGAATTAAACCTCAGGCAGAGAAGATGGATTGAGTTCTTGAAGGACTATGACTTGACCTTCAGTATCACCCTGGAAAGGCGAACGTCGTAGTGGATGCTCTGAGTAGGAAGAGACCATCTCGTCAGTAGGACTGGAAGATGTTGGAGGATGCAGCTTGCGCGTTGACTGAGTTAGAGCCATCTCTATGCCAGGCTTTTGTAGCTCAGTTATCTCTTAGGTCCTCGGTTTTGGATGAGGTGATCGAGCAACAGAAAGCCGACCCTAGACTCCTAGAGCTAGTGGGCAAGGCGGGCATTGCTCGTGATGAGGACGGTGTGATTAGATTTCATCACCGTGTTTGTGTCCCTGATTTGGTAGATGTCCGTAAGCATGTGTTAGCGGAGGCTCATAGATCGCGATTCTCTATTCATCCAGGTAACACTACGATGTACCAGGATTTGAAGAGGTCCTTTTGGTGGTCTGGCATGAAGAGGGATGTGGCAGATTATGTATCCAAGTGTTTAGTGTGTCAGCAAGTGAAGGCCGAGCGACAGCGACCATCCGGCCTTATGCAAAGGATGGAGATCCCAGTATGGAAGTGGGAAGCTGTCACTATGGACTTTGTTTCAGGTTTGCCTCGATCTAGAAGGGGCAATGACTCAATTTTGGTAGTTGTAGATAGATTCTCGAAGATTGTGCATTTCTTACCTATGAAGAAGAAGCAGTCGGTTGAGAGTTTAGCTAGATTGTATGTTAGTAGTGTGGTTAGATTGCATGGTGTGCCGAAGTCGATCATTTCAGATCGAGATCTGAGATTTACTTCGAGATTGTGGAAGGGTCTTCAGGATGCGTTAGGTTCGGAGCTGAAGCTCAGTTCGGCGTTTCATCCCCAGACAGATGGACAGTCCGAGAGGACTATCCAGACGCTCGAGGATATATTGAGAGCATGTGTGCTGGATTGGAAGGATGATTGGGAGTGTCATTTACCTCTTGTGGAGTTCGCATATAACAACAGCTTTCATGCGAGTATTGGTATGGCTCCATTTGAGACATTGTATGGTAGGCCCTGTAGATCTCCCTTGTGTTGGGAGGAGACAGGCGATAGGCAGTTGATCAGTCCGGAGTTAGTTTAGGAGACTTCGGATAAGATCCAGCTTATTTGGAAGAGGCTTGTTGCGGCGCAGGATAGGCAGAAGAGCTACGCCGACAACAGGAGGAAGGATCTAGAGTTCGAGGTGGGTGAGCATGTCTTCTTGAAGATATCACCTACTCGAGGTGTTGTCAGGTTTGGCAGGCATAGTAAGTTGAGCCCTAGATTCATTGGCCCGTATGAGATTCTCACACGACTGGGCAACGTGGCATATGAGCTAGCTTTGCCCCCAGCTTTAGCTAGTGTTCATCCCATTTTCCACGTTTTTATGCTCAGGAAGTATGTCCGAGATCCATCTCATGTGCTTAGTCATGAGCCACTGGAGATTCAGCCAGATCTGTCATATGTGGAGCAACCAGTAGCTATTCTTGACTGGAAGGTTCAGCATCTCCGGAACAAGAGTATTGCGTCGGTGAAAGTTCTATGGCGGAACTTCTCGCGAGAGGAGGCTACTTGGGAGCTTGAGGATGCGATGAGGAAGAAGTATCCCCTTTTGTTTGAGTAGTGTCGTTCAACTTCGAGGACGAAGTTTCTTTAAGTGGGAGAGGGTGTAAGGCCCTCGAATTTTGTTGCTTTATTTCATGTGTGGATAATTCATGCTTGTGTGTGCATGTATGTATATATATCTACGTACGTATTAGTTAGTGATACTTATGTGTGCATGTGTGTAAATAGGTTATAAATATTGTATGTTTGCATGTGTGATGGTGTGTATACTATACCACATATATTGCATGTATATATATATATATATACATCGTACGTATGGTTTCTGCAAGTTTTAAGTTCTGGCTGAAGGGCAAATTGCCGTCAACATGGTGGACGTCCATGATAGTCAACGTCCATATCGTTGGACATTAATACTTAAATAAACGGCCATGGATGTGGACGTTAATATCACTGACCTGCATGCGCTGCAGACCCCGGAATTCTGGGGGCAAGCAAGCCCAGCAATTGGGGAGATGTCCCCAATGGCTATCAGGCCTTCACATCACCCTACGTGATGTCCAACCCATTCTCCTATAAACTAAACCCTTTGCAACCTGCAAGGACTTGTCTTGGCCATTTGCAAGAGGAGAGAAAACCCTAGCTCGAACTGGTCGAGAGCAGGGCTTTGCATGCTTTCATCCGGCGGTTTGGAGCTTCATCCAGCGATCTACAGCAACTAGAAGCTAGCTTGGACATAGGAGGAGGCTTCCCCGACCACGGACTGGAAGCTACAACACCACAGAACTCGGAGGAGAGCTCTTTTGGAGGCTTCTTGGGACTGCCCAAGGAGAGCTTCAACGACACCTTTGATCCCTTTGGAGATTTATTAAGAGGCAAGTAACCCATCCACTTCGTCCATGTAGGTGTCTAGTAGGGTTTTATTATATTTAAGAGATTCTATCGTGTCCTGGATCCCCCCAATTCTGCTTCTTTTGGAGCTCAGGTCTGTATTTTTGCACAGACCAGAACCTGACGGCAAGATCCCTTGCCGTTAAGATCTTCAATTAACGGCCAACGATGATGCCGTTAAGCTCCTTTAACGGCCAAACTTTGTCGTTAAGTTCTTCAGGACAGAACAGTGAGTTGTTCTTCCTTCTATATGAATAATTTCCAAAAGATTTCACATGAGGATATATTGTAAACGTATATGTTATTTAATATGAATGGTGGAATGTGTGGTGAGACTCTTATGAATTTCTGTAAATGGCATGAATGGTTTTATTTATGAAAATGCATGTATGATAAGACCTTGATCATGTTAGTTACTGTTGCGTAATTCATAAGGAGCTTGAATGCCATAATTTTGTTAGACCATGAGTAGGGATTTCAGTCTATGTTCTTAAATTTTGGGAAATTTTCCATGCTCAGGTGATTTATTGTAATTTCTGTTTTGGAAATAGAAAACATACGTAGGTTTTTGTAAAATTTACAGTAAATTGTGTGTTGTGCAATAAATCCGGGGGAAATTCATGTGACAATGTGTATGTCAGGTTCAGGGCTGTGAACTGTCAAATCTGATATTCATGTTATGTTCCATGTTAAATTGAATTATGAATAGCATGAGACTGAATGTTCTAATTTCTGTAAATATATGATAACTCAGAAAAATCTGGAAATTGGCATGTGAGGTCATGAACCTGCAAATAGTGTGTGGTTAAAATTTCATGTTATTAGGATAACTATAGAGTGCTCTACGAAATTTCCATGCGAAAATGAGTGTTCAACGAATGCTAATATGAACATGGTTGATTATGTATGTTTCAACCTGATTAGTGTAAGGTATTGAATGTTTGATTTCTGTCAACAGTAGTATCATGAATAGGAAAACAGAGCCATGTGTATAAGTGGGAGAATGTAAAGACATGTGTAATATGTGTGTTAAAATCGGAATGTGTAATGTGTAAGAATTTGCCATGTGTGACACTGCTTTCATAGAGGGTCGTGGAACCGTACCATGGAAAAGTCCCCATGGGAAGGTTCAATGTGTTAAGATCCTAAGGGCATTAGGATGAAATCCTGGAGGTGGACAAGTACCACTGGTTAGGGTGGAGACTTGTTCTCCCAGTCTGCGCAGTCCAAGAGTCGTCACTGTGTTGCCTAGGTGGCGTCTATGTGTATGTGTTATGTGATGTGTCCTTCTAATGGTGGTTTGGACTATGTGTCACGGCACTAAATTGTGAAATGTGAATGTGAATATGTGAAATGTGAATGTGAATATGTGTAAATTGTGTAATGTGAATATGTGTAAATGTGCAATGCGTAAAAAGATAACTATGTGAATGAGTTATTGTGCAAACATGTGAAACCAATGCGTTAGATTGTGAAATTGTGATCCATGATATGTTAATGTGAAATAATGTTATAACAGCAACCTAATGTGTTTATGATGATGTTTTATAGGCATAAAAATGTGTAGAATCCATGATAGGAGTATGTCTCAATTATGTGTGAACAAATCCATGTTAAATTGTTATCATGTTGTAGTATAATCGGGAATGTAGCTCTCATGCGAAGGGATGTGAATTGCTAAACCCATGTCAAAACAGCAACCTTAAAGTGTATGAAATGATAGTGTGCATGTGCAAGAATGTGTAGAATTCCTGATAGGAATGTTTCCTTTTATGCATGTGAGAATCCCATGTTAGTTGCTATCATGTTGTAGCTTAATGTGATTGAATGAGTAGTAAGCATATGATAGGATATTTATTTGGGAATGTCTTAAGTCATGTACCATATGTTTTAAATTTTGTAGAAATATCATGATACGTTGTCTCTTATTAATGTTCAAGCATGCTATATGTTCTGCTTCGTGAATTGGAATGTAGAACCTATTGTGATGTATGCATGAATGATGTGTATGGAGTTATTTGCTGTGTCTTTTAGACTCACTCCTTGCTTCGGCGTACAGGTTTAGTTGGTGACCCGATACCTTTGGAGGAGACAGTGGAGAGTGACTCCGAGCGTGGCGAGTAACTTCTTGGAGTCGACGTTGTGACTTTTGCTTTCATAGTACGTAATGAGGCATTGTAATTGAACTATTGTGTAATTGTGGACAAGCTATGTAATCTGATTTTAGCATTTTATTTATGTGGACTTTAGTTCTCTTAAAAGTTGTTAATTCAACCATGTATGTTAAATGTGGATGATGAAATGAAATGACAAGTAGTTCTCTTACTTCCGCTACTCTGTATCTATATTTATGAGCATCTCAGCCATGTGTACTAGTGTTGGGTAAATGTCCCACTGTGACGGGACTTACTATACCGACGTGGATTGTTATAATCGTACCGGTATAAGGAGAGTCGTCGCAATCTACATAAATCTGCACAAGTAATACATTTTTTACTTTAAATTTATTAAACAGTGTGCTATCTACCTGTCCTCTAATAAAACCATGATTTAATAAGAATGCACTAAGTCTTTCATACCATGCTCTAGGTGCTTGTTTTAAACCATATAATGCTTTATGCAATTTAAAAACATGATTTGGAAAATTTAAATCATCAAAACTAGGAGGTTGTTCCACATAGACTTCCTCCTTTATATGGCCATTTGAAAAGGCAGATTTTACATCCATTTGAAAAAGTTTTAAATCCAATGCACATGCATAAGCAAGTAAAATTTGAATAGCCTCTAGTCTAGCCACTAGTGCATAGGTTTCATCGAAATCTATGTCTTCCTCTTGGGAATAGCCTTGAGCAACCAGTCTAGCTTTATTTCTAGTGATAACACCAGCTTCATCTAATTTATTCCTGAACACCTATTTGGTGCCAATCACAAGATGACCTGATGGTCTCGGAACAAGGGACCAAACTTGATTTCTCCTGGACTGATTAATTTCATCTTGCATGGCTAAAATCCAAGATTCATCAGATAGTGCTTCATTGACTGTCTTCGGCTCAATTTGAGATACAAATGCTAAATAATCACAAGGAATAACATTACCTCTTGTTCTTACCCCAACTGATGGATCTCCAATGATGTTATCAATAGGGTGATCCGTTTTGTACCACCATTCCTTTAGAAGATCATCATGGATAATGTCCTTTTGTTGTAGTTCTTCCAAGGGTGGATCTTCACCATCCTTAATGGTAGATTCCTTCAGCTTCTGGGTAAGACTATTTGTGTCTTCATCATCACTTATAGATTCATTTCTCAAGGAAGGGTTAGATTCATCAAAAATAATATAAACAGTTTGTTCTATCAATAAACTTCTTTTATTAAAAACTCTATAACCTTTGGGTTTAGAAGTGTACCCCATAAAGATCCCTTCATCGGATTTGGGATCTAGCTTACCTATTTCTATCTTACCATTATTGTGAATAAAGCATGGACATCTAAATGTTCTGAGATGACTGATCTTGGGCTTCCTTTGCTTGTATAGCTCATATGCAGTCTTCTTTAGGATTGGCCTTATCATGACTCTATTTATAATATAACATGTTGTATTTATAGCTTATGCCAATAAATATCTTGGAAGGTTATAATTCAGATAGCATGGTCCTAGCCATATCCAACAAGGTTCTATTCTTCCTCTCAGCTACTCTATTTTGCTGTGGAGTTCTAGGTGCTGAGAAATTATGTTCTATACCTTGATCATTACAGAATTCTGTAAATCTGTCGTTTTGGAATTCTCCACCATGATCTGAACGGATGCTGATGATGCCGAATTTCTTATCCTTTTGAACTACCTTACTGAATTTCACAAAACTTTCAAATGTGTCATCTTTATGCTCTAAAAAGGATACCCATGTAAATCTTGAATAATCATCAACTATGATAAATCCAAAGTTCTTTCCTCCCAGGCTGGTAGTTCTCATTGGTCCAAACAGATCCATATGTAGCAGTTCTAGTGGTTTGGAGGTAGTGACTACTGTCTTTGATTTGAAGGAGGATTTTTCATGCTTCCCTTTTACACATGGTTCACAAATGCTTTCCAGTCTTGAGTTTATCTTCGGCAGACCTTCCACTAGATTATGTTTAATAAGTTTTATTATTCCATCCAAGCTGCAGTGACCTAACCTTCTGTGCCATAGTTTAGTGTTTTGCTCTTTACTTACTGCTAGACAAATGTCTTGATCTTTCAATTCTTCTAGATGCAGTATATACAGATTCTTTTCTCTGCTGGCTTCGAAGACAGTTGCACCATCCTTGATCAAACACTTAGATTCCTGAAACTTGATCTGGTGACCTTTGTCGCACAGTTGACTAATGCGGATTCAGTTGTGCTTCAGTCCCTTGACGCATAGTACATCTTCTGTTAGAATTTTATCTTGGTTTCCAATGGATCCGCAACCAATCACTGATCCTTTGCCATTATCGCCATAGGTTACTGTACCTTCTTCACTTTTGATATGAGAGAACAGTTTCTTGTTACCTGTCATATGCCTTGAGCACCCATTGTCAAGGTACCACTTTGATGCTCTAAGGCTTCCCTGCAATAAATCAAAGAGATTTAGGTACCCAAGTTCTTTTAGGTCTTGATTAGTTAGCTTCTTCACAGTTTCTTTTGGGAATCCATTTTAAATGTTTGGTTGTACATGTTACTTTAGTGTGACCTAATTTGTTACAGTGTGTGCAGCAAGGAATATTGTTTATTATCTTATTTGGCTTATGGTTATTTTTTTTACTTATTTTATAATTGGAATTTTGTTCATATATGAATTTTGGAGTAGGATAAATTTTAGGGTGAATTATAGTTTCTTCATTGTCTGGTGGAGTGTATCCTAAGCCATACTTTTTCCTACCTGATCTTCTTGCTCCTTTTAATATTAAAGAGGATTTTCCATTAGTAAAATTTTCAACTGTGGCCATTAAATATTCATTATCTTTTATTAGTGTATTAATTTCACTTTTAAGTTTGATTATGGTTTCCTGACTTTCTAAGTTTGATATCTTTTCATTTTTATTCTTTATATCTTCACATAATAGTTCATTTCTTCTTTTTAATTCAGAATTTTATTTTTCTAACTGTTCAGTTTCAGATTTTAGATCTGAGTTAGTTATTTCGAGGCATGCATAGTTTTTCTTAGTTGTTTTTAGCAATTTACAGACATCTTTATATTTACTGTATAATTCGTCAAAAGCATCTTCTAAACTATCTGAATATGATTCATTGCAAGATGTAAAGGATGAGTCAGAAGTTACCTTATCATCAACATTTTCCATGAAGGCCAGGTTGACCTTTTCTTCTTCTTCTTCACTGGAGCTTGACTCACTGTCTGAGTCACTTTCGTTTTTCCATGCAGCGGCCATGGCTTTCTTCTTGTATCTTTTGAATTTCTTTGTATTGTCCTTCTTCTTGAACTCAGTTTTCTTTAATTTTGGGCACTCGATTTTGATGTGTCCAGGCTTCTTGCACTCGTAGCATATCGGTTCTGATCTCTTAACATATTTACCTTCAGATCTTTTAAAGTCTCTACCTTTTTTGAAGTATCTTCTTCCTGACTGGTAGTTCTTTTTAGCTAATATGCGTTGCAGTCTTCTAGAGAGAAAGGCTTCTTCATCTTCACTCCTCTCATTGCTTTTGTCACTTTCTGATTCACCATCAAATGTGTCTTTTGTGGCCTTGAGAGCATTGTTGTGCTTTTTCTTGCTGGAGGATTCTCCCAGCCTTTCCATGTTTATCTCATGAGCCATCAAAGACCCAATGAGCTTTTCAAGAGACATTCTCCTTAGATCGTTGGCTTCTTCTATAGTTGTAATGTCACGCCTCCGATTTTTAGCAGCGGAATTAATCGGGAACGCAACGAACAAGCATGCATTAAGAAGCCATAGGCAATGACGAATATCAATAGGGCCCATAATTCAATAATCAAAGCTCTATTCATCATAATAAATGAATAATACAATCCCCAATGTCAAAATAAGAACAACTCTCTACTTACTAGTCTTAGCTATCTCTCAAAGAAAGATAATATTACAATGATGACCATTCTCTCACAGACTAACTAGAAATAGAAATGACTCTCTAAGTGCATTTTACGCTCGATGCACAAGTCCCATCGTTAAACATACTCTTCATCTTCACTACCTGAAATGTAAGGAAGCAAGTATGAACAAACCAGCCTAGTAGGATTTACACCTCAATGTAGGGGCAATGATATAAGTAATTAAAATTTTAGAACTAGGCAGGCACGAGTAAAAAAAACAAACAAGATGTTCTAACATGTATGATAAATCCAGTGAAAACATAATTAGTAATGCATTCAAGAGATATCCAAAGTGATTATCATGCTAGAAGGTATATTGCATGTACAGTGGAATATTCACATTTGGAAGTAATAAATAGGGTCAATAGTTCAAGAAGGTCACGATAACTCATATGTCAATATCACTGAAGAGGGAACAGTCAGGATAGTACAAGAAAGTTCTTTCATGCAAGAAAATCACTAGAGGATCATTCAAGAGACCAAGATAGAACTGGGAAGTGCAAGCACGCAGGACAATTCACTAGCAAGCATTTTGAGTAACCCATTTTGGGCACTCCACAAGAATGTACTTTATATATCATGCAGGGTCTACTGGTGCCTCAAGCAAGTACGTCCCTCTACCACTCAGGTTAAGGACCAGCACGCAGTAGCGAGTAACAAGTCAAGTCAAGCAAGTATATCACATGTAACAAGTACGTGCCATGTCAAGCACCAATCATGATTCCGCACCACGCTAGGCACACGACTTTGTTAGGGGATCAGCCTAACAATGAACTCCTGGGGTAATGAACATCTTTGGGAAACTGAGCAATCAACACCTTGGGGTAAATAAGATATTGTCGGGGTGAATCCGATAATCACACCCAAGATAACAGGACTTTGCCAGAATTTCCAGGAACAGATACGGGCCCTCAGTTAGGTTCGTATTGTGCAATACTGGCATATGTCCCAATGAGCCTGTTAACTCATGGGTAACAACAACGTGTTTTGAGTCCATGACTCCAATCTTATTCATATCACTAGAATGCATTTCGAGATTCTATCACAAGAAGGTGTGTCAATAAGGATGGGCTGGTCAAGAAAGTTCAAGACTATCATGTCAAGGATAAGAATTTAGGATCACGATCATCAAAAGAGTAATCAGCTATAATTTAAGTTGAACAATCCATTAATGTCTTTGTCATTTAATTTGGATTAATGTCGAGAGAGTAATATGAAAAAGAAAAGTACACACTATCTCCTGGGAACTTCAATGGTACAACTAGCTCGGCCCCCATGAGGGAATCCACGGAGTACGGAGACTTACGGAGGTCTTAACAAAAGGTTCCTAGTCTGCCAGAACGGAATGTCCAACAGAGAAGTTCCAATTTGTCACGAAAGGGTTGCTTAACTTGTGCAAATTTATAAGTGTAAGATATATCGAAAACTTGCCAAATCAAGTGTGCTACAGAATAGCAAGAGAATTATAACAACCATGGAACCGGACTACAAGAAAAAACAAGATTAGCGACGGACACATTCTGTCGCTAATCCGTCGCCAATGCTTCGCTAATGATTAGCGGCGAATTACCTGCAAATTACGACGGAATGCTTCCGTTCCAAAAAAACACGTCAACATCGCTAATCCAGTGCTATTTAGGGATGAAATAGCGGGCACTTTTATTCCGTCGCTGATTTGCGTCACAACGGATTTGCGAAGGGAAAAAAGGTGTGCTCGCGGCGCTGATTGTCGCTAATTTCGTGATATTTTAGCGACAGATTAGCGACCACGATATCTGTCGTTGATTAACGATGGGTGGTCGCTACACTAATTAGCAACAAAACATAAATCTATCGCTAATCTGTCGTAAATTTATCACAATTTTTTAAAAAAATAAAATTCCATAAACCTGTATAAATATTAACAAATCTGTCGGCAATAGAAACACACACATACAATAAAAATTTACAATGCTAAATTAAATGTTCAAGCAATTATATAATAAAGAATTTAATCAAATACAATATTTTAATATTAATTTAATACAATACAAAAAATCTAGAAAAATCTTCCCAACCCTGGCCCTGCTCCTTGTCAGTGTTAACATCTGAAAAGATGTGAAACCATGTGAATTACAGTTATTTATGTTAAAATAGCAAGCTAAAGATGTGTATATGTGTTATAAATGCTTGAGAAAAATGTTAGATATCATGCTAGGATTGTTAGTTACCTTGTGCTAATTTTCATGCTTTATTTGTTTAAGAATATGATTGATATGAGTTGTGATTAGTAATATGAATCAAGTTAATTATCATATGTAGAAAGCATGTGTAGGTTGCTTATGTGTATTTACTTAATTGTCATAAAGCATGAGCCATGTATTTCTTTTATTGTTTAAAAAGATAGCATGTGTGTGATATGTGTAAGGATGTGTCTTTAGGTTGCTTGCTGGGTCTTGTTGAAAGACTCATACTTGCTTTAACATATAGGTGAGACAAATGTCCCTGTAGTTGAGGAGGACTTAGTAAGGAGCGACTCCAAGCGTGAGGAGTAGTTGCATTTGTGAAGAATGCTGCTTAGTTTGCTTTCTTTTCATTAGTATGTGAGCAATGACAATGCTATTCATATGGACTTGTAATAAAATGGACATTTGTTATTTCTTCCACTTTCTATATAGACTGTGGAATTATATGAATGATGATGGAATAAGACTTCTCCTTTATTTTCGATGTACTCTTTTGTTATTTATGTACATCTCAACCTATTGTATTGTGTTGGGTAAATGTCCCATTGTAATGACGCTCTTTATATTGATGTGGATTGGTATAATCGTACTGGTATAAGGAGGGTCGTTACACAAACCTTTCAATTTATCTTTGTCCCTCAAATGAAAGTTCAAATGTACTTCCTATAGTTAACTTATTATTTCTCTGATTGAAGATCTTTTTGTCTATCTCATAGGATCTCTTCCTTCCTGCAACAAAATAAAAGCACCTACATTCTATTTCTACCTATCTATAGGAAATATAGACAAAAGGCAAAAAGGGGTATGAGCCACTTGACAAAAGACTTCATGAGTCTAATCATCTGCCTTGCATATAATGTATGCAGGTTCACCTCTACACATAGTCAACATCTTGGACCTACTGCTGGCATCCTTGGCAGTACGCACCAGCTAGAACATCTTCCTCCATTCCATGTAGCCAGTAGGCACAAAGAAGGAAGCCGTTAGACTCAAGAAAGAGAGTTGAAGAAGAACAGAGCCAAGAATATCCAATGGCCATCGGTCAACGAATCTGTTCAAAGCTGCTCCATAAAAGGGAGAAGCGAAAGACAAATAAGAAGAGAGAGCGAACCTGAAGATCATTCAAAGAGTGTACATCTAGTGAGCATCCAAATCCATACACACTCAAGTAAGAAAGGAAGAGAGCTCGAGCTTATTCAAGCCGTCTTCCTTCTTCCTCATTCTCTCTATGTGCATCATTGTAAATCTGGGGGAGAGTTTGTGAGCTGAGAGCTAGAGTTCCTTTGTTCATCTTGTATAGCTCTCAATCTATTCTTTCTTTTCTATGAAAGATTTGTGTCCAGCTGTAGGACTGTTCATAGTGTTTATCTTCCTATGTGAAGAGTAGGCCAGTGGGGTGCTGGTGGTTTCTGTCCAGCTGTGGGACTATACACAATGTTCCCCTTATGTTAAGGGAAGAATCGCACTGGGGTTTGTACCAGGAGGTTGGCTTCTTGACCTGTAAGAGAAGTGGGCAGCCTTCTTGCCCGGGAATGAGAAGAAGACCAACTGGGGTGTTGGGTGTTGTATGCCCCTTGTTTAAAGGAAGACCAAGGTTACTTGGTGGTTAGTGAAATCCCAAGAGTTTGTTTAGGGACTGGACGTAGGACTTCTATTTGGAAGGGCCGAAGTAGGATAAATCTTTATGTTCCTTGTGTGCTTGCTTCCGCGCCTTTAAATTCCTTGCACACGCTTATTTAGACTAATCAAACATTTTCTAGTGGTGATTTTTGTTTAAGTTTTTCAGATTACCTATTCACCTCCCCCCCCCTTCTATGTTAGTCTTGCAGCCAACCGTAAATTGGCCAACACATAATAGAAAGATATGAAAATCGTAGTTCAGAAATCGCCTTTTTTGTTGTGGTTGAAAAACGTCGGAAAAGAACACCATGACTTGTACAAGCCTTTCTGGACGTGGTACATTGGTTGCACAATAATCAGAATGTCCAAGGCTTTGACTTCAAGCTGCAAACCTTGAAGAAAATTTCCTGGAGCAACTCTGGTTCATTGGTTCGCTATTTGACCTAGCCAAGTGTAACGACCCAAGAATCCGATACCTGGAACCCTCCAAGTACCCCCTTGGACCGCCACCCACAGATCCGAAGACCCGGAAGGGTTAGAAATATGTCTAGTGAGATATACAACAAGTTACAATTGTTGCCCAGTTGACGAGCCCAGAGGGGGGGGGGGGTGAATGGGTCTTTAAAATTTATTTAGCTAATACCTGTACTTAAAACATGCATACAAAAATATTCTTCGATGAAGGTTAGAGAAGGTTAGTGTAAATAACAAACACACAAAAATCAACCACACAATGCAAAGAAATTATCCTCGTTCAGACATCCTTTCCTTAGGAGTCCTACGTCTAGTCCCTGAGCAACAACTCAGGATTTCACTACCTAGGGTACAGTCCCCCTTTAGACTTTACAGCACCCAGCCATAGCTGGTCTTCCTTCACAACCGAAGGGAACTACACAACCTGGATCCCACCAGGTCTTCCTTCAAAACTGAAGGGAAATAGGCACAGTAAACAATGAGAGAGAGATCAAGGTTTAATCAAGCCAAGATCTGAATCTACTAGAACTGAGAGCACAAGATCTAAACAATGCACACACTCTTAGAACTTCACAGGCTCTCTTAGGATTTGAATCACAACATAGAGAGCAAAGAGCTATGAACTGATGGGAATGAGGCTAGGCTCTTTTTTGGAGAACTCGCAGAGAGCTTGAACACAGTTGCTTGCAAGCTATGTCTCTGAAAAAAACTTGTCTGCTCTGGAGTTTCACTCTTGCTTATATATCTTGTTTGAAATTCGAACGTTGAGAAGTCCGTTGTCTCTACGCTTTGTTTACGTTAGACTGCTTGACACTTGGAAGCTTCCAGTTAACAGTCTTTTATCCATTTGTGTACGCAAAGAGATAAGATCTTCTGAAGTGTACTTTGGCTTCTACAAAGTCCAACGTTGTATGACAAAATGTCTTCAGGGATCTGCACACATTAAATGCTAGAACAGTAGACAGCTAGGCTGTCTCTTGTTGTCAGTCAACGTTGATGTGAATATTCACCAAAATAGTAATGCCATTTTGTTGTATCTAAAAGATGCATACAGAGAAGCACGATAATGGAGATATTGTCTGCATGCATGCAGAGATATGTTCAGTCTTCATTAAATGCACAGATGTCAGAAAGATATGTGCGAAGACTTTGACTATTCAACGCTGTTAAATGTCAAGTCATTATAAACAAAAATCGATGCATTCATGACTTATGAAATCGTTATGTACTAACCGCCAAATCGTTGTAACTTAGCATTAAATCGATATGATTCTACAAAAGAATCGATATGATTACTAAAGAAGTCGATGCGCGAAGCAAATCGTTATGATGACTTAAGAATTCGTTGCCATGAGCAAATCGTTATGACAACTTATAAAATCGTAACGATAGCAAGTCGTTACGATGACTAAAGGAATCGTTACGAGAGCAAGTCATTACGATGACTAAAGGAATCGTTACGAGAGAAAGTCGTTACGATGACTAAAGGAATCGTTACGATAGCAAGTCGTTACGATGACTAAAGGAATCGTTACGAGAGCAAGTCGTTATGATAACTAAAGGAATCATTACGAGAGCAAGTCATTACAATGACTAAAGGAATCGTTATGAGAGCAAGTCGTTACGATGACTAAAGGAATTGTTACGAGAGCAAGTCGTTACGATAACTAAAGGAATCGTTACAATGACTAAAGGAATCATTATGAGAGCAAGTCGTTACGATAACTAAAGGAATCGTTACGAGAGCAAGTCGTTACGATGACTAAAGGAATCCTTACGAGAGCAAGTCGTTATGATAACTAAAGGAATCGTTACGAGAGCAAGTCGTTACGATAACTAAAGGAATCGTTACGAGAGCAAGTCGTTACGATAACAATTTCTGTTTAAATCTAAACGATGTTTGAGGTTATGAGGAAATCGTTGTAGCATAAGGAAAGTCGATATGGACTTAGAGAAATTTCATGCAGAACTTAATATTGCTTCAGAAAGGGTAATACTTACCAAATTTGCTTGATTTTCCTATAGTATTTCCTGAGCTCAAGACTTATGGAATATGCGTTAGTAATCTTTGACATGCTTTTGTTAATCACCAAAATAAACATATAATGAATTAAAATTACATGGGGACAGACTGATCATCAATCTCTCCCATTTTGGTGATGATAAAACTTAACAAAAAAATGAATAATTAAAAGTTTTTCGAAATGTATTTCAGAAAAACTTGGTATTTCTCCCCTTTTTTGTCATTAAGCAAAAAGATAAATTGAGACAAAGAAGAGAAAGAAAAAAGTAAGAAAGAAGCATCGAACCAAATATATTGGATTAAAGTTGAGGAGGTACAGGAAGATAGACCAGAGGAGAAAAAAGAGAGGCATGCTTAGAAATAATGGCCCAAGCCTTAACCTCCTGGTCTTCAAAAATTTGTTGGAAAACCCCAGACTCTATACAAAAGGAGTCACCCATGGAGGGGATCATGCGCTTAATGTAAAGCTGCCGCTGATCTTCCAAGAAGAGCGCATACTGATCCTTGTCAAGAGTAAATCGAAAAAGGCTGCTCTTCCCAAAACTGGCACACTGAAGGAAACAGTCAAGAGTGATAGGATAGAAGATCTGGTGATCATGCAGTTCCTTCTTCAAAGAGATGAAAGTTGAATACCTTGAAGCCCATTGAACATACAGTTCTTGAACTGGATTAATGGAATTCAGGTCCAAGAAGGCTTCAGTAGAGAGACTAGGCTTGCCGGCCTTGACCAAGGATCGATTGACTGATTCCAACTGGAGAGCGGATTGATGGTAGTGCTTTTCGCAGTCTGTGGGAGAAAGCCTTTCACATTCTGAAATTAAAGGAGCTAGAACTTTAGAGGAAGGTGTCCCATGTGATATTCTCTGAAGATAAATCTCTGAAATGAGGGGAGGCGACCCTGCTTAGCTGACAGTCGTCCCATTACTCGAGCAAATCTCTCAAAAGCATGAGAGCCAGCAGGGCAGTCAAACACTAACGAGTGTAATTTGGGAAGAAAACAATATCGGGCATTTTGAGGGTTGCGAAATTGTAGCAACCCGGAAAATTCAGTATTTAAAAAATTTGAAATAATAAATTTCTATAAAAATGGAATAATAGAAACATACGTACCATTATCGTCTGTGCAAGAACACATCTAAAAATTTCGTAATAATTATAAATCAACCCCAAATATTATCCCTAAGTGTTCCACAAAGAAATTCGTGCAACGAAAAATCCGATTGGCCAAGTGTACGTCACAATGTGACTAATTATCCAAATTAGGAAACTAAGTCGGAAAACCGTCAATACGGAAAGATAAACGTGCCCATAAATTAAACGATCATGTCGGAGAGACTTCCAACATCATGAAATGATTACTCATTATCGGAATTGGACCAATGGACCTCTCATAGTCCATGGATAAATTAGGTAAGAAAATTATAATAAAAATCCGTAACTCTATTATTCCCTAATTAAAAGGGAAATCCCAAAAGATAAAATCTAATAAATAATGGGATTTGATAAATGGACCATATAAAATTTATTGGTCCATAATAGGGATTTTTAAAAGAAGAATAATAGGAAAATATCCTAAATTCGTAACTAAAATATTACTTAAATAGAAATAGGGTTCAATAATGCATTAAAAAGGAAGTTTGAGTTGGATTGGGATTCCTAAACGTACCCTAAGGGGTTGGCCATGAATTTAGCTCCCATCCTAACCCAATTAGGAGTTCTCATGCCTAAAAAGGGGAGAGGAAATAGGAAATCCCGAAATTAATAGCAATTAGAGTCCTATTAGGAGGTAGAAAGAGGAGAAGCTTAAATACTCTCCTAAAATTCTCTTGGCTGGCCCTAGCTCGTGCCAAGGGATTGCTGGACCAGGAGGAGAGGCCAAGGAGGAGGAGATCTCGTGGGGAGAAGAACCTTTCAAGCTCTCATCCCCGTTCTTCAAGTTCTAGCCCTAGAAGAGGAAAACAATCAAAGGTAGGCATTCTCACGAGCAAAACTCAATTAAATCCATCTGTAGATTGTTCCATACATCAGGAACAAAAGCCCTCTTGTTTCACTCTTTTTCATTGAGCCAATCTTTTGATCTCTATTTTTGAAATTCTTTAAATATGATGAACCCGACCCTTCTTCTTTATTCTTGATCTCCATGTATACTCAACCTCGTGCTCTCAAATTTTAACTGGAGTTACTGATGGATGTTAGGCATATTTTGCCCCTAAAAGCCCTAATTTTTAGCCATCCTTTGTCACAAATTAAATCTTGCATGATTTCGACAATGTACTATTGCGGTTTAACCTTGACTTGTGTTACAAGTTCCATACCTCTTTGTGGAGTCATTTTTAGACCAAGTGTTTAACAGAGAACTTGTTACCTCATGAGTCTACTTTCATTTGGCACTATTTTCCCCAATTTTTGTTGATCGTACTAAGAGTATTAGCCCAAACATTAACACTATGTCAGATACATGTAGTCAATCACAATATGTTTTATTACCTAGTCAAACAACCTTTGTTTCTCAATTATTTGCTACTGTACAAAGTATTGGAAGTAATCTAACTAACAATGGTGGTTTCACTCAATTTGGATCACCCTAGCATTTGTTTTGATTTTTCAAACCCACAGCTGTCAAACCCAATCCAAGTCGGAGTTGGAAATAGGTAGAAAAAGCAACCCAAACGTCATTTTCAGGTAGTGACAGGTCGACACATCGCTACCATAACGCGACAACATCATCGTCGCAACCCATACCAAAAATCAGGTCGTTTCGTGGTCTTTTTCAGAAGGCGACAAGTTCATGGTCGCGTTCACTTTCAGAAGGCGACAGGCAATGCATCGTGTTCTGCCTGTGTCCGCTTAATCGGCCATAACTTTTTTTATAGACCTCGGATTGACGAGCCGTTTTCTTTTATGGATTCCTCATTCAAAGGGCTTCAATTTGATATATTCATGTGTGAGAGTTGAATGAAAAATCAATGAGTTATGACCTTAGGAAGTGAAGGGATGGGATTGCATTTGCCTTCTAAAAGGCATACATCATGGTTTCCGTCGTTTTGCATCATTCCTTGCATGCGTGAGTTTGATCTCTTCTAAGAATGTTCTAGAAAGTCTTAACATGCATTTATCAACCCATATCAAAGTTAAAACATGTTTATATAATTTTTAATTGATTTTAAGTTCATGATCATGCTCTCTACTTTCCGATTATCCACTTCTTGCCTTGTTATCAAACTTGCTAAAAACACATGTTATAAAATGGAGTCATATTGAATGATTTAAAATGTAATAACACGACATCTTTCTATTTATGATTTCTCTCACACGTTCACACACTTGAACCATCCAAATATGGCTTGACTTGGCACAAAATATCTCATAATGTATTTGGTTAATTTATTGCAATAATGTACATTAAATTGCTCTATTTTAAATGAACTTGTCTTCATTTCTCGCGTTGTTTGGGAATACCGTTACCGACGCTCCACTGTTCTAGAATTCCTCTAGAACGTCGAGCACCTGTTTCTCTGTCGGATATTCCTTTTTCCGGACTAGTGAACCCTTGCACAAGGCCTCCGTAAGTCTCCTCTGATCATGGATTCCCACATGGTCGACGAGCCGGTTGTACCCTAACACCCATTACACCTTTAGGGATCGATATGATCCAAACGGCTATTAGAAATTCACTCTTATCTTGTATCACGCCGGACCTCTGGACCTGTACTTAACATGGCCAGTGGTAGGGTAGTGAATACCACCTGACTGCCAATACGACGTGCACGTGTTGTGCAACTGTTACTACCGCCTGGTTACTCGACATATTACGTGCAATGTCCACTAGCTCTCATCTATACTCTACTCGCTCATCTATTCACGTTCACTCTACTATCTCATCTATTCATGTAGTGCTCTTATCTATTTCTTGGTACTCTTAAATTGGCCATTAATTGATTGTCTAAAGATAAACAATATAACCAATGCCAGCGCAATAGGGCCCGATCAGGTCCTGGGAGGAGCGCCCGAAAGTGCCATTTGCCCGCGGGAGTTAAATGATCAGGATATCGGCATTACATCCAAGTGTCATACTATCAAGATTAATCTAAGACAATCAACACAAAGTGCTATATTCTCTCGATGTCTTTGACACACAAAGTGCTATATTCTCTCATTGTCTTTTGACAAACAAGTGCTATACTCTCTCTCGGCTATCTTCGGATAACCAAAGTGCAATTACTATCTCGATTGACGAAATTTAATCAAAAGTGCCAGACTATTTCGATTGATAAGAAAATCAATCAAAGTGCAATTTACTCTCTATATGGCCAACTACTTTTTCTCTCCTTGCTATACATGTGTCGTGCTATTGCTTGACGTTGACGTTATTTGCTATCGCGTCGTTGTTGCTTTCTATCGTGACTTGATCTTATTCATTGTGCTATACTTGATTCATATTCTATTTGAACCATGTTACTTGTGCTCTTACTTTCTTGACTTTACATAACTCTCACTATCTTTAGTTGCTCTGCCATTTAATGCATTAATTATTTAAAGCCTGCTCGAGCCTGAGATTTAAGTCCTACTGGGCATTATCGCTCACCCTTCGTTATTTGTTATTGTGTCTCAGGTAAGCTAGATGACGATATTCACACCAATGGCACCGGACTGGAGTGATGAGCGACCTGGAATCACATGATGAAGTCACCCTAGTACCATAGAGTCTAGTAGTTATTACTTTAGAATTTTCCCTCGCTATGTAATGATGTCATTAAGCCTTACGTATTGGCTTCGAATTAGTGATTGTAATAGTCTTAGTGCTTTTATAATGGAATAAAGAGTTTATCTCAATTATTGATCATTAGATGCTCTGATTTACTCAACTGATCGCACAGTTTTCTCAACTATATACTTGGTTCGCGTTTCCTCCGATTTATTCCGCTGCTAAATTGGAGGGGCGTGACAAAAATCCACTCTGAGGGGGCAGTTTACAGGGCATTCTGTCCGGAGGAGAGCAAGAGCTCCATGGAATTGACCAAACTGAACCTCAGGGATCTTGTTAAGATAGCAGTAATCGCCATAAAGCTGAAACAACCTTGCTATTCTAATTTCTTTAAGAATGACCGGGGCCCAGAGAGTCTGATGATGAAGAACAAACCACTCAGAGAGAGTGAGTGGGTGATCTTGACTAGAAATGCTTTCTGCTCTAGCAGTGAGGTATTTAGCGCAGAGAGACTTGTGCTCTTTTGCCCACTGATCTTCAGTCTTGCACTCAGCCAGATGGAAGATTTTTGATTGCTCGGCTTTGGACATATGGCAATAAGGAAGAATTATGTGTAGGTGAGCAGATAGGTTGAGATGGGGAATGCCAAAAATGGTGGAAAGAATGCATTGTTAAAGATATTCACAGTAGATTGGTCTCCTTCTTTTTTCAACAGTAAGGGAGAACCAAAGAGGAGGAAATTTGGGTGTAGAGAGTATAGCTATAGAAGTGGAGAGTTTCCTCTTTTTCTGAACAGGACTAGGGGGATTGGACCTGTGAACATGACTGGCAACTGCCAGGACTGAGGTGAGTGTTGAGCGTTCAAACTCATCCTCAACTTGGGTGAAGATATCACTGGCAAGTTGTGGGTTTACAGGTATGAATGTAATGGATGATGGTGGAGTAGGAGGATGAATAAATGGTTTTGGAGTAAGAGTGGAAGAAGGTCTTGAGGAAGAAGAATCGGATGAGGAGGAGGCTCCAGCTGATGAGGAAGCGGGAGGATTTTCAATGATAGTTGGAGGTGGAGGAATGATTTGGGAAGAGGTAGAAGAGAAGGGAGATTGAGATGGAAAAGGAGTTGGTGAGGATATGGTGCGGGGCATAGGTTGTTTAAAAGTAGGTGGTGCTTGAGGTGCTGTGGATGAGGATGGTGGTGAAGGAGGGGTTGGTGTTGCAAGGGATGAAGGCTCAGGGGCTTCAGGAGCAACTACTGGATCTACTACACCATACTGCACATCCTTGGAGATCACTGGCCCTGTTGATTCCTTTTGAACTGCCTGAGTCATAGACGGACCTGTTGGATCAACCACAATGAGCCCAGATGGCTCGACCTCTTCTACTTGCTGCCAGGCCTGAGAAGACTCTTGCTTACTGACCTCAGCTGGAGGAACTGCTTCTGCTGGCCCTGGTGGCCCTGTCTCTTACTCTCTTGGCCCTGAAGGCCTTGAAACATCTGCCTTCAAAAACTCAAAAAGCATTGCTTTCATATTGCCCATTTCCTTATTAAACCACTTCATGGCATTTCTTATCTGAGATATTTCTTTGGATGTTGAGGCCTGGCTCATAAGAATTGAATTCACATTTGACTGTACGGAGCACAGGATCTCACCATGAGCATCCAATCGTTTAGTGACAGGCTTCAAATTTACCTTCTTCTCTATCTTCCTTAGCCTTTCGAGAGCTATTCTCTTTCTTTTGCTTGCCTTGTCAATGGGCTCCTCAAGGTTAGCATGGTCTGCATCTGATCTTTCATTCACAGGAATGCCTTCAGTGTGCTCCCCCTGAGTCTCATCATCATTCAAAAGAACATCTTCAGTTTCTATTCTTTGCTCCCCCTGAATGGGAGCTTCTTCCAAGACACTCGAACCAATATGGCCTGATGCCACAGACTTTGCTACAACTTGCTCACTTGCAACTGGCTCTCCTTGGGAGATGGAATCCAATGCATCCCTAAGTAGACTGCTTACTTGGGAAGAAGGAAGAGGAGCCTCTGAGAATTGCCCAACGGACTCAAGGTGCTCAGGAGGAATTTCCTCAATTCTTGAACTACCTGCAGCCTCTGCTGTTGCTGGCACTGCTTCAGTTCCTGCTGAACCTTCTGCCGCTGCTGCTATTTCTGATGGTACTTCTGGTGCTACAGCCCCTGGTTCTGAAGCTTCTACTGCTGCTGCTGCTGGTTCGTCTATATCTGCTACTGCCTCTTGTTGGACTTCTTGGGCTTCGCTAATTATGGCCTCACCGTCAGCCACAGAGGTCTTGGACCGTACACCATTTACTATTGAAAAACCACTCTTTCTCAAATTTTTGGACCTAATTGCTTGACCCATCTTCTCAACTACTGCTCCAGATAGATGAATGCCATAATGCTTGAAAATCTTGGTGAGCAGGTGGGCATAGGGTAAGGATACATTTAACTTGCTCTTAGTATCCCAAATTTGATCATGAGCGAACTTCATTCTTTCAATAATCACTACAGCCATATTCACCTCCTCGTTCTGAATTGCCCAAAACATCATATCGAAATCTGCTTTAGTACAGGTTGAAAAGGTAGCACTTCTAGGGACCAAGATCTGACAGACTATAAAGTGTAGAAGGCGATTGAATGCATTCAATTGATTGATATCAAATTTACCATCCTTCTACCTAAACCCTGGGCCAACAATTCCTGGACCCTTTGCCTGGGTATCCACAGAGTGGATCCCACTGTGACCAGACGTGCTCACACCAAACAGAGTCTTTAGAAGCTCAATTTGAGAAACAAATTCTAGATAATCACAAGGTATAACATTACCTCTTGTTCTTACCCCTATAGATGGATCACCAATGATGTTCTCAGGTGGGTGGTCTTTCTTGTATCTCCATTCCTTTGGAAGATTTTCATAAGTAATGTCCTTTTGTTGCAGGTCTTCCAGAGATGAATCATCCTTGTCTTCAAGTAATGTGTTATTTAATTCTTTGGACAATTTATCTGTATCATCCATATCACTATCTTCTTCCTTTCTTAAAGAGGGGTTAGTCTCATTAAAAATAATATGCACAGATTGTTCAATTAATAAAGTGCGTTTGTTAAATACTCTATAGCCTTTAGGTTTAGAAGTGTACCCCATGAAAATGCCTTCATCTAATTTAGCATCTAATTTACCAATATCTCTTTTCCCATTGTTATGGATGAAGCATGGACATCCAAAAATTCTGAAGTGACTAACCTTTGGCTTCTTTCCCTTGTACAGCTCATAGGCAGTCTTCTTTAGGATTGGCCTAATCATTACCCTATTAATGATGTAACTTGCTGTATTTATTGCTTCAGCCCAAAAATATCTTGGTAGGTCGTATTCTGATAGCATTGTCCTTGCCATATCCAATAAGGTTCTATTCTTTCTCTCAGCAACTCCATTCTGTTGTGGTGTCCTTGGTGCTGAGAAGTTGTGCTCAATCCCTTGATCATCACAGAATTTTGTAAATTTTTCATTTTGAAATTCTCCTCCATGATCTGACCGGATTCCAATAATGCAGTACTTGTTGTCTTTTTGCACCTTTCTACTGAATCTTACAAAACTTTCGAATGTGTCATCTTTGTGTTCCAAGAATGACACCCATGTGAATCTGGAGTAATCATCTACCATTACGAAACCAAAATTCTTTCCTCCAAGACTTGTGGTCCTCATTGGCCCAAATAAATCCATATGAAGGAGTTCTAAGGGTTTAGAGGTGGTTACCACAGTTTTTGACTTGAAAGAGCTCTTAGTGTGCTTTCCCTTTGCACAAGGTCTACACATACCTTCCATCTTTGAGCTGACCTTTGGTAGACCTTCCACTAGGCTTCTCTTTCTGATCTTATTCATGCCATCCAAACTGTAGTGGCCCAATCTTCTGTACCACAGCTCAGTTGACTGCTCTTTGCTGGCTGCTAAACAGATGTCTTGGTCCTTGAGTTCTTCAAGATAGAGCACATATAGATTCTTTTCTCTGTTGGCTTCGAAGATTACTGCTCCATTCTTCAAGATACTGCACTTGGATTCTTGAAACTTAATCTGATGGCCTTTGTCACAAAGCTGGCTGATGCTTATAAGATTGTGCTTCAGACCCTTTACACAAAGAACATCTTCAATTATTGGTTTTCCTTTACTGCCAACAGATCCAGTACCAATAGCAGTCTCTTTGCCATTGTCTCCATATGTGACTGTTTCTTCTTCGGCTTCTAGATGAGAAAATAATCTTCTGTTTCCTAACATATGCCTTGAGCACCCACTGTCCAAATACCATTTGGATGCTTTAAGGCTTCCCTGAAATGAAAACACTAAGCTTTAGGTACCCAAGTTCTTTTGGGTCCTGATTGGTTAGTATCATTGGTTTCCCTTTTTATTATCCATTTCTTATGTCTAGTTTGGCAAGTTGATATAATATGTCCTAACTTGTTAAAGTGACTGCAGTAGGAAAATTTAGTTGCTTTTTCTATATATTTAAAATCTGCTTTTGTATGCAATGTCTTGTTCAGGTACAAATTTTGGAGTTGGGTATACTTTAGGATAAACTATGGTTTCTTCATTATCTGGGGTGTATAACCTAATCCATTCTTCTTCTTACCTGATCTTCTGGCACCTTTTAATATTAAGAATTTTTACCATTTGTGAATTTTTCTAATGTGCTAGACAACTTTTTATTCTCTTCTGTTAATATCCTAATTTCTGTTTGCAATTCATTTGAGTTTGCTTGTTTTTCCATTTTAACTATTTGTTCATTCTTATCTTTTAGATCTTCACATAATAGTTCATTTCTTCTTTTAAGTTCAGTTATTTGTTTTTCTAATTCTTCACTTTCTATTTTTAGATCCAAATTAGTGTTTTCTAGGCAAGTAATATTTTTCTTACTAGCTTTTAGTAATTTAGATATTTCTCGATATTTTTCATATAATTCATTAAAAGCATCTTCTAAGTTACCTGAATCAGAATCATTGCAAGAATCAAAGGAAGAGTCAGAGGTTACCTTTTCTGTGATGTCTACCATGAAGGCTAGGTTAGCCTTTTCTTCTTCCTTGCTGGTTGAGCTTGACTCGCTATTCGAGTCACTGCTGTTGTCCCAAGCTGCTGCCATGGCTTTCTTTTTATGTCTTCTGAACTTTCTTGAATTGTCCTTCTTTCTGAATTCAGTTTTCTAAAGTTTTGGACACTCTGCCCTGATGTGTCCTGGCCTTTTGCACTCATAACAAATTGGCTCATTCTTTTTGATGTCCTTTCCTTCAATTTTCTTGAAATCTTTCCCCTTTTTAAAATATCGTCTGCCAGATGGATATTTCTTTTTCCTGGCCAAAATCCTCTGCAGTTTCCTAGACAGCATTGCTTCTTCGTCTTCACTATTTTCACTGATGTCTTCGTCTTCTAATGATTCCTCAGACCTGCCTTCTACTGCTTTGAGAGCATTGGTGTGTTTCTTCTTGCTTGATGACTCTCCTAATCTTTCCATGTTTATTTCATGGGTCGTGAGGGACCCAATGAGTTTCTTTAATGACATCTTCTTTAGGTCATTGGCCTCTTCTATAGCTGTTACCTTAGGAGTCCATACTGCTGGTAAAGATCTTAAAATCTTTCTTACCATTTCTCCAATTTCATATGTCTTACCAAGACCAGCTAACCCATTTGTTATATCTGTGAATCGACTGAACATTTGGGTTATAGATTCTCCCAGCTGCGTCTAGAACTTTTCATATTTAGCCACTAGTATATCTATTCTTGTTTCTTTGACTTTATCAGTCCCTTCATAGGTGATTCTCAGCTTCTCCCACATTTCCATTGCAGATTTGCAAGCTGAGACTCTGTTGAACTCTTTCTTGCTAAGAGCACAACACAGGATACTCTTAGCTTTGCAGTTGAGGGAGATCTTTTTCCTATCATCGTCTGTCCAATTCTGCCTTGAGTTTAGGACAACGAGATCTCCTTCTTCTATGATTGACCAGATCTAAAAGTCGAATCCTGGTAAGAAGTACTCCATTCTGGTCTTCCATTAAGTGTAGTCTTCACCATCGAATAGTGGTGGTCGGTTGACAGACTGACCTTCAATAATCTCTTGGGCTGCCATGGATCTTTACCCTTCAGATCGTTGGATCTTCTTCTTTGTCGAAGAGACTCGCTCTGATACCACTTGTTGCCCAGTTGACGAGCCCAGAGGGGGGGGGTGAATGTGTCTTTAAAATTTATTTAGCTAATACCTGTACTTAAAACATGCATACAAAAATATTCTTCGATGAAGGTTAGCGAAGGTTAGTGTAAACAACAAACACACAAAAATCAACCACACGATGCAAGAAATTATCTTGGTTCAGACCTCCTTTCCTTAGGAGTCCTACGTCCAGTCCCTGAGCAACAACTCAGGATTTCACTATCTAGGGTACAAACCCCCTATGGACTTTATAGCACCCAGCCACAGTTGGTCTTCCTTCACAACTGAAGGGAACTACACACCCTGGATCCCACCAGGTCTTCCTTCACAACTGAAGGGAAACAGGCACAGTAAACAATGATTTTGAGATCAAGCCCCTAGATCAAGGTTTAATCAAGCCAAGATCTGAAGCTACCAGAACTGAGAGCACAAGATCTAAACAATGCACACACTCTCAGAACTTCACAGGCTCTCTTAGGATTTGAATCACAGCGCAGAGAGCAAAGAGCTATGAACTGATGGGAATGAGGCTAGGCTCTTTTCTGGAGAACTCGCAGAGAGCTTGAACACAGTTGCTTGGAAGTTGTCTCTAAAAAAAACTTGTCTGCTCTGGAGTTTCACTCTTGCTTATATATCTTGTTTGAAATTCAAACGTTGAGAAGTCCGTTGTCTCTACGCTTTGTTTACGTTAGACTGCTTGACACTTGGAAGCTTCTAGTTAACAGTTTTTTATCCATTTGTGTACGCAAAGAGATAAGATCTTCTAAAGTGTACTTTGGCTTCTACAAAGTCCAATGTTGTATGACAGAATGTCTTCAGGGATCTGTACACATTAAATGCTAGAACAGTAGACAGCTAGGTTGTCTCTTGTTGTCAGTCAACGTTGATGTGAATATTCACCAAAATAGTAATGCCATTTTGCTGTATCTAAAAGATGCATACAGAGAAGCACGAAAATGGACGATATTGTCTGCATGCATGCAGAGATATGTCAAGTCTTCATTAAATGCACAGATGTCAGAAAGATATGTGCGAAGACTTTGACTATTCAACACTGTTAAATGTCAACTCGTTATAAACAAAAATCGATGCATTCATGACTTATGAAATCGTTATGTACTAACCGCCAAATCGTTGTAACTTAGCAACAAATCGATATGATTCTACAAAAGAATCGATATGATTACTAAAGAAGTCGATACGCGAAGCAAATTGTTATGATGCGATGAGCAAATCGTTATGACAACTTAAGAAATCGTTACGATAGTAAGTCGTTACGATGACTAAAGGAATCGTTATGAGAGCAAGTCGTTACGATGACTAAAGGAATCGTTACGAGAGCAAGTCGTTATGATGACTAAATGAATCGTTACGAGAGAAAGTCGTTATGATGACTAAAGGAATCGTTATGAGAGAGAGTCGTTACGATGACTAAAGAAATCGTTACGATGACTAAAGGAATCGTTACGAGAGCAAGTCATTACGATAACTAAAGGAATCGTTACGAGAGCAAGTCGTTACGATAACTAAAGGAATCGTTATGAGAGCAAGTCGTTACGATGACTAAAGGAATCGTTACGAGAGCAAGTCGTTACGATGACTAAAGGAATCGTTACGAGAGCAAGTCGTTACGATAACTAAAGGAATCGTTACGAGAGCAAGTCGTTACGATGACTAAAGAAATCATTACGAGAGCAAGTCGTTACGATAACTAAATGAATCGTTACGAGAGCAAGTCGTTACGATGACTATAGGAATCGTTACGAGAGCAAGTCATTACGATAACTAAAGGAATCATTACGAGAGCAAGTCGTTACGATAACTAAAGGAATCATTACGAGAGCAAGTCGTTACGATAATGATTTATGTTTAAATCTAAACGATGTTTGAGGTTATGAGGAAATCGTTGTAGCATAAGAAAAGTCGATGTGGACTTAGAGAAATTTCATGCAGAACTTAATATTGCTTCAAAAAGGATAATACTTACCAAATTTGCTTGATTTTCCTGTAGTATTTCCTGAGCTCAAGACTTATGGAATATGTGTTAGTAATCTTTGAAATGGTTTTGTTAATCACCAAAATAAACATATAATGAATTAAAATTACATGGGGACAGACTGATCATCAACAATAGCTAAGCAATATGAAGAAATACAACAGCGGAAGAAAGAAATATACACAATGTCCCAGATAATAATTCAAGTGCAAAAAAGGAAATACTAACCAATGCTAACACTGCTGACCACAAGCGACACAACACAGACCGTCCAAACACGAGCACCGGCTCCCTCGAGCTCAAACCTGGAAAGAAGTAAGTGGGGATGAGCTTCGTGAATGAAGCCCAACAGAGAACCCAACCCCTCACCGGTTCGATAGCGGAAACAAGAGCAACACAACTAAACTAGGTAGGAAGAATAGTGATACTAAAGTAAACAAGCTAACTACACCAAACGGAAGGGTGGTGGTAACTCATGTAACAAGACTACTAACTGAGTAGGTAATATAATAAAATAATAACACAACTGAGCAAGTACTGAAATAAACAAATGGAAAGTACTCAAGTCAACAAGTACTGCCAACACGGCACAACAATGCACAATCTCAACCTCGGTAAATGTGCTTTGAGCACGCCACAAAACTGCACAAGCAGACGGTAAAACCCTCGTCTGGACAACACACGCTAGCCACAACCCAGCCTCTACTAGTCAGTGGTTAGGTGCGCCCAACGGCGTCTTACCGCTCCACCACGAGTCCAGGTCTCCCCTCCCGTTGGAGTGAGATGCGTGGACAAACACAACCACAAGCCATAGTCTGGCCGGACTACAGTCCCATGCCTGTCCTCCCAACACGGCTCCGAAACCGTGTAAGGCGAGGCAGTGAGAACAGACTAGCTGTCCCGCACCGCGACACTCCAAAGTCCACGGGATCCGAACCAACTAAGTGAGCTCAACAAACGACTCAACGTCGCTGTCCAACACCGTTTTCCCCTCCGTCCAGAGAAACGCTCAACGAACGCACTAGTAGCTCGGAGACCACCCTCAACGGGCCCACGAAGATAGGGGTCCCAGGGAACGGTAACAACCCAAAAGCGCACCGTGCGCTGGGACAAGCCCTCTAGTGCCACAGCACTGGGCGAAGACTAGTAAGGCACAGTGCTAGCGAGTCAGCACAAGCGTCACGAGCACGGAATGGAAACTCGGTGCGGAAATGGAACCGCTAAAGTACTCGACTGACGGTCAACCTCGAAAAGCCTATATTACCACCTCGGACAGTCGGTCGGCCCTCGGAACTTACCCTACGGGTATCGAAAATCCCAACGCAACTGTCTAGGTCAAACGGTCAAATGGCCGCATCGGCCCGGTTAGAGCCGACCCAGGCGGGCCCAGAAATTGAGGAATCCAGCACAGCGAATCGAAAGGCATATATTACTACCCCGGACAGTCAGTCGGCCCTCGGAACTAACCCCGTGGGTGCCGAAAACCCCAGAACGACTGTCCGGGTCAACCGGTCAACGGCTCTGTCGGCCGGGTCGGAGCCGACCCGGACGGACTCAAAAATCGTGGAACCCGGCACGACAGTCGTCAACCCCGGACTGGCTCACTGGCGCAGTCGGGACGACCCCAACGTCGAAAAAGACGCGAAAAATAGACTCTTGAAGGCCCAAAATGGCCCAAAAATGGGCAAGAAACCCTGTATGGTGCAATGGACCGCATCCCTGGTGCGCTCAGGCGCTGGCGCACTATGCCAGGCCTCAACTAGCGCAGTGCGCCAGTTGGGGCGCGGGCTGGCGCACTGCGCCAGCTCCTCCATCCCATCCTCATGTCGGCCCCCTATTTCCGCACTATGGTGGAGGAGGAGGGGAGGCCCTACTGGCGGCTGGCCTCCGACCACCGCCGGCCCCTCCCCGGCCATCGCCGACCACCGAGAGAGAGAGAAAGGGGAAGTGAGAGAGAGAGAGGGAGCAAAGAGAGAGAGGGGGGGTTCTCCGGAAACACAGTGGGGGGGGGGGGGTTCGGCCGATGCCAGAGAGGGAGGAGGGGTCCCTACCAATGGCGGTAGGACCCTCCGGTGGCGACCATAGGCGGCGGCGACGATCTCCCACTGGCAACGATGGCACATCGCAGCACTCCGCGCACGACGTCCTTTGTGCGCGGCCTGCCGGTAGTGGACGGCACGGTGGCGAGGTCTCCTCCACGGCACACCCCTGCAACAGGGCCCCGCTAGGGCCGCCGGCGGCAGCAGCAACATGCACGCACACAGAGAGGGAGAGAGAGAGAGAGTGGGAGAGAGAAACATAGACAGGGAGGAGGAGATCGATGGAGGGGGAGAGGGGAAGGTCTGCGCGGTGGAAGAGGGAGAAAGAGAGCCTACGGAGGGGAAGAAGATGGTGAGGAAGAAGAGAGGGGGTGTGAGGGGGGGGGGTCGAGCGGGAAGGCGGTGGAGGGGGGTCCCCACCCTTACCAGAATTGGCCAAACGACCTTTTCAGGCATCCCATGCAGAAGGGTCTCCACAGGGAAGGGTGGCAGGCCCACCCACTCCCCTCCCTAGGTGGCGGATGCCACACCAAGTGCAAAAGATTCATTCTCCAATGAGTTGTGTGTTATCAACACATATGGGTAGGTCACCCCTTATATACCTACATGCCAAAGGCTTGATATTGGTTGTAGATGTTAAGAGAATCGTGTCCAAATCCAAACTTGGAAAGAGTCCTGACATAATAGGAAACTACGTTTCAAGGGTCGATCGACTAATTTCTCCAGATCAGATGACCGATGTTGGGCTTAGACATGTAGCTCACTTCTTCTTCTTTTGTTTCAGAAAGTGCACTTACCAATCTTCTGAAATTTCTAAGTTGGTCGATCGACTTTGTGATTGTCCCAACACCAAACAATACTAGCTAGGTCGGTCGATCAATTTCTTCAAGTCGGTCATCCGACTTCCTGACTGCTGCAATGCGAAACTGCACTGGGTAGGTTGGTCGACCGATTTCTTCAAGTCAATCGATTGATTTCTTGCAAAAGTGTAGAAATCAAGTCAGTTCAAATTCTAACATATGGAAAAGTTAACCACTCACCTTGGCCTCTTATTTGTGTACTCTAGACACCATGTAAACCTTCTAAATCTCATTTGTACATTGAAATTGAAACATGGTTAAGTGAACATGAAATTCCTTAATAAATACACATATGAACACATGTAGTACACATTGCCAATTGATTTTGTAATGCCCCTTGACCCGGTCCAGTTAGACCAACTTACATCAGACTAGGTGACACGTCATAATGGGATAAACCCATCATACGCACACATGGTGAGAGTAAGACATTCACGAACTTCATCATTGTAGAACTATAATGAATAACCATCCCAACTTATAATACAATGTCCATAACTGTAATAGAATGATCAGAGTACAGAGAACAGAAAGAAAAGTAAATCATGATTGCTAATCGATCTAATAGGCTTTAAGAACCAACCCACACATATAATTTATTAGCAAAATAAGAACTAACTACCAATGGAATCTATTCCCCACGATCAGAGTCTAAAGCCACATCTAACTCTGGCTCCTGATCTCCTGAAAATATGTTAGGCAAGTGTGAGTCTTAATAGACCCAACAAGTATCAAAAATTCTAACCACAATTTATCATATAAATAAGCAAAAGTGATGCTATCATAATTTATCAGTTTCATGTCATAATTATAGTACAAGCCAGTCAACCTACTACATGATGTCTTTCTTAAAATAACCTCAAAGTCGTGTCATATGTAAGAATGTGTCAAATCAAACGTTATATTAGAGTCAAATCATATTATCATGTGCCTATGTGTATTCTTTGTCTTATAGAATTTCAGATACTCGTGATTATGTCGATAGAACAAAACAGGGCATATGACATATCAAAATATCAGAGTGAATCAGAATTCCACATAATATGAGCAATTAACATATAAAAACCTAAAACATATTTATTAAGTGTGCATATACGACAAATACCCAAACCACAACATAGAGAGTCATCAGATAGATCATCCACACCTAGGCAATAATGTGGAGAAAAGTGTAACTATGCAGCACCCTGGACCATCCCGATCCCACCTAGTGGGCAAGCCCACATTAATTAGGTTTTAACCACGTTGCCCTCGGGTCATTAGAAAGTTTACTATAAAGGTACTTATATGGCAAACCTAAAACCCCTCCAAGGTGGCATTATCCATAGCACAGTTAGATTTAGATCCAAATTTCAAAATAAACTTTGTTACAATTAATTTTTTAAATAAAAGTGGCAAGCATAATTTCTTATATCATATCATGTTGTCAAATCATACGATTCAATCCAAATTTCAGACTTTCATATTTATGGAATTTATAGTGATTTTCAAAAATTAACAGAATTTAATAAATAATACTTTTTAAGATTTAAATTGCAGAATCATGATTGGTTTGACATAAAGGTCTAAAATAATTAATGGGAATTATATCTACAACGTATCAATCAAGGAGCAACTCTAGAATTTTTTTTAAAGTATTCTGATGTATTATAATTTAAACAGATTGTGATTACATTGATTTTTCCCATGAAAAATTCATATCTCAGTCACATGAACTCATAATAGGTTCAAACTTTTTATAAAATATTTATGAGAATAAAATAAGATTATAATAATAATTTAGAGTCTTAAGATTAACATAACAGTTATTGTAATTCAATTAATCTCATGAATTTCACTAATCTGATTTTAAAAATGAGTCACGGATGCTGAAAATTTTATCAAATTTTATATTTAGGATTAAAGTAAGCTAGGTATCACCTGGACGAAAAAAATCACAAATTTATGAAAGAGATATAATCTGTAGTAAATTTTAAAATAAAAATATGAAAATAGACTTTCAAAATAATAATCATAAAACTAAAACAATACGCTGGAAAAATCTCAATGTTTTAGGCTATGCTTAGAACCTTGTTAGACACATGCAGAAAAAGTTTCAAGCAAAGTAGAGGAGAATAAACTTTAATACATATTTCGAGTTTAAAAATAATCATGGACATCCGATTGAAATGGAGTGACCTCATATGATCTAAATAATTTTAAAATAAATTTATAAATAATTATAACTACATAATAAAATATAATTATGGAAGAATCTCATCATCACTTGCCTTTGTAGAAAATCCTCTCATTAGATATATACGCAAGACAAAATTTGCCTACTGCTTGACGAATTTAATTTCAAGCACACTGATGTTCAATACCACTGCTGCAAGCTTTCTCCACGATCTCACCACATTGGGAAGAACACAAAAATAATAATAATAATAATTATTATTCTCCTTCTTTTTCTCTCTATAAAATAGGTTTGAAAGGAAAAAGATAAGAAAATATAGTATGAATGTTGAGTGGGTGTCCCTGCCTCACTTTCTCTCTTGCTAGATGGGTAGAAATGTGGCTTGAGTCTCTATTTATATTCTCTCCTATCTTAACGCCAAGACTTGAAACCGAGTAGTCAAGTTTCTCTCATGCCATACATGTAACCTTCTAGATATTAAATGCTAAGAAACTCTATTGCCATATCTGCAACGTCTCCATGTATTAAATGATCAAAACCTCTCACTTTTATGTAACAAGTCTAGAAATCTACTCTTCACCTATCCGGTTATAACCCAGCCCATATATTCTCTTTATTTCACCAACGTTAGAAATGGCTAGATAAATTAGGGGGAAAAAACATCCAACTAGACTATTAACTTTAACATTTTATTCTTCTTAATATGTTCAATTTTAATCTTAACCCATTATTAATTAATACTTAATTTATCTTTATCTATAGTTAAAAATTTATTAACAAAATAAATAAAAGTAAAAAATTTAGCATGAACAGTGCCATAGTTACGTGGCACTATGCGTTCATGCACAAAGTGCATGAGAGCTTAAATGCTTAAACCCACCAACCTTTGTTTGTTTGTATTATGTTTATATTCTTTTCTTATTTGTTCTATTTTTTTTCTTTATACTTTAATCTTAGAAATAATTGAACTAGACAAAATGGTCTTCACAAAAATTGAAGAGCATCTTGTTATCTTTCTAATGAATTTAGAATCACTTGATTCAGAGTTCATTTATTCAAGATATGAGTTTCCACATCAAAATACGAATTCTCACAAGAAAATCAACAAAGTTAACTCGATCAATTATATTATTATTATTATATATATGTATAGTTATTACAGATTCAACAAAGATTAATTTTGTCAACTTCAAAACATCAAATATGCACATGGAGATAACGGACGAGACCATTTGATGGGAAGAGACCTAAGGGGACGGAGAGAGGGGGCGCTTGCCTTTGGCAGCCGCCAAGAATTTTTGAACTTGGGTAGAACTGAACTGCGGGAGAAGCTAACTGACCTGAGAATGCGGGTCATCTACCCCAGAGGGAGAAGGGGGGCGAGACTGATCCTTAGTGACTGTAAGAGGCTGGATCTGTCCTGCGAGGGTGGCAGTAGAAGGTTGGCCCACATCCTCAAGAAGCCCGACGGGGAGAGAATCGTCGGTAAAGATGCGAAAACGATCCATACCAAAGAGGGGATTATGGTAAAGCACGATAGTTGGTGGAGGTTGACTTGAAAAACCTAAACACTCACTCATGCACTAACCCTAAATAACTAGGAGAGACGACACAGCTACAAACAAATACTCTAACACACAAGAAAGGACGTGGGATGAGAAGGAGTATCTCAAAGAAACACCCAAGTTGACATGATTATTGTTAATATTTTAGGGTTAACATTAACCTTTTAATGGATTAATTAAATAGAATTGCACTTAGTTAAATAGGAACCCTAATAAGTGTGTACTCAAGTACTCCAGGATGAGTAGAGGGATGACAGACAGAACTCACAAAAGACGACCTAAACAAAGGGGCACCAAGTACAACATGCCCAGAGGCCGCAACATGTACGACAATGGAGACTTACGGAGGCCCTCGATAGCAAGCCCTGGTCATCCTACGAGTACTCATAAGTGAGAGGGTCTACACTACCAAGGAGGAGTCCTATCTACCTGAAATGTGTATGCATGTGCCTAATTGCATTAGAGCGCATGCTAATACTAGCCTAAACTAACAAATAAAAGTCTAAGGATCCCTATAAATGTTGCGTCGACCATATCTGACGCGACAATGTCATGACCAACAAATCGGTCGCAACCTGTCTTGATCATAGAAACCCTAGACAACACAAAACAACATGCAAACAGATCATCCTCAACACTGTAGAGCATGAAAAACACCTAAATAGGAAGCAAAGACTTATAAGCAGATGCAATCAGAACCACAAAACGGAAAGCAAAACCAACCAATGTGTACTTGAGATCGCATCCTCCAATTCTAGCATGACACTGTCATGTCGCCAAAAGGCCAGGAAAAAACAATGAAACTAAATGGAAAACTTGAGCGTTGACATGATTCTAGCAATGAAGATCATGGACAGACGTGGCAATACAACATGGAGAAGTCATCAGGGAGAGCCAAACAGAAACTTGTTGAACCACTTCTATATTTTATCCTTTATTTTGGTGATAACAAAACTCATGTTTAACTTAATAATATCATCAATATATTCCATATCATGTTTCTTCCATGAATACAATATATTCTTGCATTATCACACTAAAGTTTAACTTTCTCATGTCTCATGTTTTGGTTAATACAAATGCTTAATTAGTGTGTGCATAACCATCTGCATATATAATCTTCAAATGCACTATAATAGCATCACAGAAGAATGTATTTTATAAACACTATATTTGGATAGCACATATGTTCTTCTGTTTGCTCAAAATTTTTCTAAGTCCACAACTAGTATATATATATATCATACTAACTCCGACTCCTAAAAAGTCAAAGTGGTTCAACTCCGACTCCTGGAAAGTCGAAGTGGTTCAACTCCGACTCTTGAAAAGTCGAAGTGGTTTAACTCCGACTCTTGGTGCAACGACCCACTTCCACCCGGTACGGTTATACCAACCCACGTCGGATGAGAGCAAGTCGCTACAGGGGAGAATACCCCAACAAGTAACAAATGAGCTGAGATATGCACAAATAGAATTAAATAAATGCAACGGAATTTAAATGAATCTCATTCCATCAACTTTTAAATCCACATGCCACAGTCTGTATAGTTCAATAAGAGATAACATAAGTACAAAATGTTCTAATTACATAGCCGACTCCAAGTACATTTGAACAAAATCCAAATTTCCAATTGTAGCATTAGATACTTATGAAATATCAACTACAACTCTTCAATCACTTAGTCCAACTCCACCTCAATTCCTGCTAGCTCCTCTACTGCTAATTCCTGAAATGATTAGCAAGAGTGAGTCTATGCAATAGACTCAGCAAGTAACTTAAGATTCAATACATACATGCTTTTTAACAATTTAACACGATAGAATTTCAGCAATTTAATCATACATGCTTGTGCTATAAACAAAATAGGTTCACATGGGGTTGTATTAAACAACTATTCTAACACATGTAAAACTATACTCTAACAAGATTTCTAATAACATGGCGTCATTATCATAAGTACAAATACACATTTGCATACCTTCACACTTTACTCACATCATTGTAAAACTTCATAACTAAGTCGTGGAAAAACATATACGAGATAGGTTTCATTGCTAGCATGATTTCTAACTCACTTTGCATACAACCATAACAATTTACTTACATTTAGCTTGCTGATTTTCTATAAAATCTATGACATTCATTTTACCCTTACATAGGGATCATTTTTAACTATACAACATGATACTACACACATGCGCATCCAACCATTCAAATTCCATGAATATGAAAGCATATACTTACATTTTGGTACTAGTAGTAACATCACTTTTAGCAATAAGTTATACATAAACACATACACATACACATTTGTACACATCAATAAACAATTTATCAATCAACACTATTGTCGTTTACACTTATACTATTTTCTCATTACACACAATCCACATGATGAACCTTAGCTTTCACATACACTCACTTTATTCTATCACACAATACTCATACACATTTGCCATTAATTCCTCCTTCACATTCACACACTTCTTATCACTTCACTTTTGCACATAACCTGTGCCACATTTACACATATCTCGCACATACCTTGTGCTATTGAACACATGTCACTTTTCACATCACACTTATGGTTATTTTCACTTAAATGCCAAGACACAGCCCAAACCACCATTAGATGTCACATAACACACACTTGGTCACATTCGCTTACTTAATCACCGGCGCAGTGATAAGTCTTAGTCTCTGCAGAAACCGGGGAAAGCCCTTCCCACCATTACCAGTGGAACTTGTCCACCTCCAGGATTTTACAAGACCCTTTGCCAGGGTGTACACTTTATCAAGACCCTTTCCTAGGGTGTAACACTTTGAGCTTTCCCGTAGGGGAACCACTACAGTACAGCTCCAAGCATCCAAGGTGGCAGTGTCTTATGGGCATATTTGGTTATCTTTATCACATTAACCGTTTTACACACTTATACCACTTATTTCCCCATGTCTCATGCACACACACTCATGCAAAAATTCACACACACATAAGTCCTCATTCACTGATTTTAACTTCACTGTTGCAACTACCAAATAATCATAATACAGATATAACTATACCGAAATCTACTGAATCACATCAAATCACAATTAACATGCTCACATAGTCGTTTTTTTCTCATTAAAAATCCATAACGATACTTACTGTTATCAAAACAACCTGAGATTTTAACCACAGACACATTTCAGGTTTATAATCACACACGCAAATTTTCATATTTTTTCCAATCATATTACATTTACAGAAATTAAAACATGCAATCTCATGCCGTTCATAATTTGATTTAACATGGAACATAACACGAACATCAGATTTAACCATTCTCAACTCTGATCCTAACATAATTATCATTACAGAAATTTTCCCTTGATTTATTGCACAGAACACAATTTAATGCAGATTTTACAAATTTTTATGTATGTCTTTCATTTCCAAAACAGAAATTCCAGTAAATCCCACAGTCATGGAAAAATTCTCAATTTTTCAGGGCATGGACTGATACATATACACATGATATAGAAAAATCTAGGGCATTAAATTCTTAGGAATTAGGTAGACAGTAGATGAACATGCATAATCCATCCTTTTTCCAACATGTATTTCAATAATCAAAGGAATTCATGCCATCCACAGAAAAATGCAGAAATTTCCACACACACACACCACATTATCTATTTTACATAGCATATAGGATTTACACTATATCCTCATGGCGAAAACATATCGAAAATACTCATCTATCAGGAAGAACAGCTCACTGTTCTATCCTGAAGAACTTGGCGGCAACCTCTGGCCGTTCAAGAGTTTTGACGGCACGATCGCTAGACGCCTATGGGAGACCTTGGCGTCAATGGCATTGACGCCAAGTTCCTGTCTGGGCAACAGCACAGACCGAACCCCAAATACTCAGTGAAAAGGAGGGTCCAGGACACGATTTAAAATCCATAAGAATTACTGGGACCTAGGGAACATGTATGGGATTGAGATCTATGGGTTACTTGCCTCTGAATAAATCTCCAACGGATCTAATGGCCGGAGAAGCTCTCCTTGGGCAGTGCCAAGAAGCCTCCAAAACTCCTTGGCTCCGAGTTCTAGGGGGTTGTAGGCCGCAGTCCAGCGCCGGGGAAGCCTTCTCCTACGTATGGTCTTTCTCCTTGTCGTAGAAGATCACCAGGAAACGCCTCCAGTCGCCGGATCTAAGCCCTCCAAGGTCAGTCCTTCCTCTCTTTCTCTGTTAGGGTTTCCTTTCTAGTAAAGAGCCAAGAGAGCTCTCTAGGTTGCCAAAGGGGTGTGCTTCATAAACTAGGGAACAAGAGGGGCTCGTGCAGGGCTGAAGGGACATGAAAGGGCAGATGGGAAGACATCTCCCCAATCAGAAGCCTGGCCCAATGGGTGTTCTCTGCGCTCTGTTGCGCACAGAAAATTAGGGATATTGGCGTCCACATCCATGGACGGCTACATTAGGGTTGGCGTCAGTCGATATGGACGCTGACATATTATGGGCGTCCATCCATGTTGACGCCAAGACATCCTTCTGCCAGAACTTAAAATCATGCAGAACCAAGCTTAATCCACACATATATACACATGAAACCTATGTAGCATAGTGTATACACCACTACACCATGTAACCATCCAATATTTACTATTAATCACACACATGCATACACAGGTACATCAAGATAATAACACGTACATGAATATCTTCATACGCATACAATGTATATATATATATATATATATATATATAGCATACGTACACGGATGTAACATACTTACGTATATTATACACGAATAGATAGATACAATAACACGCACACCGGTAATTAGACTAAGCTTGCACAACATTACTTAAGTACTATAGGCATGGAATTCCTTAATATGTACTCTATGCACAATTTAGCTAATCGCTTATTCTCACCTAGTTATCACAGAATACATACATGTTATTCGTGAGGAATATAGGATTTCCATATACACTACTAAATACACCTACCATACTTGCACTTTATATGTATATTAAAATGTACAAGTACCATGTACACCTTAACTACACCATGCAAATGAACAACGTTTACAACTAAGTATACTCATGCATACCTAAGTATACCAAGGTGTTACATATGTAAAATTAAGTACACAATTATCACATGCATATGATAATCTACATACGCACCTACACATATGCACTTCATACATTCGCACACAATATTTATGAAATGGGCAATATAAGGTATACTTCAATATTTAGATGGTACTTGCATAATATTTGAATAGATACCTTATACACAAAATTGGCCAATTACTTATATTCACATATATAAACATACATCTTCGCATATACACATGCAAGATTTATATCTATAATATGCATCATCTTCATGCATGCCATTTATGCAAAAATAAGTAAACACCATATACATAAAACAGAAGTGGGAAAAGAAATTCGGGGCCTTACACTTGGAGAGTTGAAGTTGACCAACTCCTACTCCTGGAAAGTTGAAGTGTGCATACTCCAACTTCGATTTCTGAAGAGTTAAAGTTGACCAACTCCGACTTCTGGAAAGTTGAAGTGTGCATATTCCAACTTCGACTTCTGAAGAGTTGAAGTTGACCAACTCCAACTCCTAGAAAGTTGAAGTGTGATACATACTCCAACTTCTTTACAGTCGAAGTTTCTATACTTAAACATCGATTGCCTCTATATTTCAAATGTTTCAAAATATTTTTGGCAGTAACTAAAAAAATTCATATGTACTTCACATTTTATCTTATTATTTCTCTATATGACTGAAGATCTTTTTGCTATCTATCCTTCAAGGTAGGTGAGATGTTGTCAGCAAAAAATAAGGACTCCTTCCTTCCTGCTAGACAAAAAGGGTCGTACCTAACATGTTTGGATGTTAGCAGAAAATATGGAAGTAAGGTAAGGTATGGGCCTATTGTCAGAAGACCTTTTAGTCTGACTCTATCTTCTGTGCCTACAGATATCTCGATTTCCCTCTACACCAAGTGTATATTAGACAGAATAAGAAGAAGAGTAGATGAAGAAGAAGATGAGCAGCGGCTAGAAGAGTTCCAACGGATCTGTTCAAGCTGCTCCATAAAAAGATGAAGCAAGACTAAAGAACAAGATATGAGCCTTCCTGAAAATTTTTGAAAGAGTGTACATCTAGTGAGAAGCCTCAACGCCATACACACTCAAAGCAAGAGAGAAAGAGCTTGAGCCCACGAAGAAGTGTGCATGTAGGCATCTGAAGTCTTCAAGCATTCAAGCTTCTTTTCTCTCTTCACTCTCTCTGTGCATCATTGTAAATTTGGGGGAGAGTTTGTGAGCTGAGAGCTAGAGTTCCTTTGTTCATTTTGTATAGCTCTCAGTCTATTCTTTCTTTTCTAAGAATGATTTGGTCTAGCTATAGGACTGTATACAGTGTTTCTCTTCCTGTGTGAAGAGAAGGCCAGCGGGGTGCAAGTGGTTTTTGTCCAACTGCGGGACTGTTCACAGTGTTCCCCTTGGGTTAAGGAAAAAACCTAGTTGGGGTTGGTGTTAACAACACCTAGATGGGGGTTTAAGTCTAGCAGAACTGCAGTGGGGTTTGTTCCAGGAGGGTGACTTCTTGATCTGTAACAGAAGTGAGTTTCCTTCCTACTCGAAAAGGAAGAGGACCAGCGGGGAGTTGGGGGTTTGTATATCATTGGGGGGATTGTACCCTAGTTAGTTAAATCCCAAGATTTACTTGGGGACTAGACGTAGGTCTTGCACTTGAGAAGTACTGAACCAGGATAAAACTTCTTTGTTCTTGTGTGATTTTTTAAATTTGCTTCCGCACTATTACTCTATGTCCTCACACAACTACATTCACTAACCGATGTTTTCAAGTGGTGATTTTTGTGTTTTAGTTTCAGTATTTTTGCAGCTATTCTATTCACCCCCCCCTCTAGGAAGCTTACTGCCAACCATATCATCTACGCCCAACAGAACTCAAGAAAGGAAAAATAGAGAACAATGCGTACCTTCTGTAGTGTCCGCCCTTTTAGTCGCTAAGATCTCCCGCCCCTAAAGATAGAACACAAAAAATAAAATAAACAAAAAAGAACCCTAATAGGATTCTAATGGACAAAAAAACAAAGAAACATGGTAGGTAAAGTCAAAGCAAACGAGGTTGGCAATGGAGGTCGCATCGCAATCGCCTAAAGGTGTAATTGTAGTTATATGACTTTCCTAAAGACACAATAAGGATTATATAGGAAATATGGAAATTGATCACCATCGCCACCTAGCAAGTTGCCAAATTATATCACCTAAAGTGAAGGCTGACCTACTAGGAAAAGGGAAGAGAGAGGGCTTCCTACCTTAGCCGCGACGGGATGACCCAGTGCGATGATAGGTTTGTCGCAGCCGTATGATGTGCCGCAACATGGTTGTCGTAACCTAGGGGTCTGACGCCTTCTCTCCAGGGTACATGAGATGAGGGTGGACCTTCTTTTCTTCATCCGGTTGGTCAGAGGAGGAGAGCTCCTTGTCTACTTTTTGTATGGGACCTGTGAAAGCAAAGAAAAAAGAAAAGAAAACCCGATTAGACAACTTTTAAGTGGAGTATCTACACAATATAAAAGGATAAAAGTAAAACATGGAGGGAACGAACTTGGGTTGTTTGGGAAACTCCTAGTGTTGTGGAAAACGAGGGTGTGTGAATGTGCAACTATCTAGAAAGTAAATAACATGCATAGAAGAGAGAGAGAGAGAGAGAGAGAGAGAGAGAGAGAGAGAGAGAGAGAGAGAGAGAGAGAGAGAGAGCCCCAAAGTGCAACTCCTTGACTGTAGATGAAGCTCTTAGGTCGTGCAACAACCTTGTGGATGAAGAGGAAGTTGCCTCCTAGCCACCACACTCTAGATGTGGAAGGAAAAGTAGGGTTATGGTGAGAGGGAATAATGGTAAGAGAGGAGGAAAGGGAGAGCTACGAGCTAAGAGGAAGTTCTGAAGTGATTTTGGCAGCGCTTCGTAGTGGATTTAGGGATTGACTCGAGCTGGAGAGAGAGAGTTTGGTTTATATAGAGGAGAGAAGATATCTCACCCATAAGAAATAAAGACCCATAAAATGAGATAAACTCAAGTAAATCCTCATTGGGAGAGTCCTAGAAGGAGTCTAGGGTCAGATAGAACCTATTTCCGCAGCCGAGGATCATCTCATGGCCGTTGGGAGAGAGATAACCGTTGATAGGATAAGAGAGAGAAAGTTACGTAACCTCAACCATGCAAACTCCTGTCACGATGCATCGTAGGGGTGCTACAAGGTTGTTGCGACGCACAGACATGACGTGACACAGACAGTACGTAGACAAATATGCATGGACTGTCGTGACGGTAGGATAGGTCACAACAATGATGATGCGCCTGGACGACCCGATGCGACATGGCTCTAGATCCAAAACCCTAATTTCCAATATGAACAAGGGCTCTTAAGTGATAAATGGACGAAATAAGTTGGAAATTGGATTTAATGGGCTCAAGATACGCTAACAAATGGGCTTAAGAGAGTGACTAACTTGGGGCACACTATGAGAACAAGAAATATGACTAGACTTATGGGCCAGAATTAGGTGTCTACAGTCACCACTTATCCTTACATTGAAGTTGTATTTTCAAAAGCCACTAAAGTTTAGTAAACCCTAGCAGAAAAGGAAAGCTTTGATCAACCCACCTTTGATCAGACTCATATACATTCAATGGCCATCTCATTTTTTTATGCTACACCAGCTGGACCTTCCACCTTACGGGTCCCAGCACAAGAAGAATTTGATCTGGGTATCAAGATCGGAGAAGAAGTGATTGAGGTAGTTTCTATGACCGACTTCCAAGAGTTCTACAAGAAAAATGAATGGAAGGCTTCTGAAATCCAACCTTCCACTTCAGATACTCATGAGGGATATCCACTTCTAAGGGACGCCTTTGTTCTATCCAATTAGAACAAATCATGCTACAAACAAATGACGAAGATGAATTTGAGGCTCAAATTCTAGAATTTGCTCACTTATACATTTGAAGAGTTGATTGAAATCTTTCTGGAGGAAGGGAGGTTGTCACATGAAAAATCTTAATGATGCCAAAGAGACTACCAGATCCATGACAAAGACAGAATGGACAAGCAAGCATCTAGGGCTTGCAACTAAGTTTGTAGCCTATGTGGGTGTGTCAGAATTTATTGAGCAGGACCCACTTTCATTTTGTTCATGGTTACTTAAAAAGCATGATAACCTTTTGCAGCATGATGTTAACCAATGTGTCATAGGATATTGAGATTCATGGAGTTCAACAGTTAGAGATCGAAAGCCAATGAAGGACAACTTACATTTGTTGAATATCATGAGTACCTTGCATCTAAAGGAAAGAATGGCAAGTGCATTGATCTTTTTCCTTCAATAGCCTACCTCATTGATGTTCATGGACTGGAAGGCAGAATGTGGTTGCGACAGTATGCCCAGTTCAGGGCCAAAGAATATTAAAAAAAAGGTAGCATCATTACAATCTTGGACTTTATATTGTTATGGCACAAAAGAGGAAAGATTGATAGTCAAAGTGAGGTATTATATTGCAACATCTGAAAGGTACATAGAGACACAATGGGCAAAATTCTTTAAACCACTTTATGATGATTATTCGTAACAACTTACTTATTCTGGTGCTTCTGCCACTGATTAACCTCTAAAGAACTATCTCCATGAAAAATATTTGGGCCAGTTTGAGAAAATGAGTGAAGTCTGGAGACAAAGGTATGAGGTTCTGAAGGCTTTCAATGTAGATATTCAGGAACATCAAATGGGGTCCACTATCTCCTACAATCAATTACTCACATTGGCCAAGCAAAAGCTATATAAATATGATTTAAACTCCAATCCAGTGTTGGAGTATGAAAATTTCTTGAAGGTATTGCTAACATCCTCTCGAATGGCTCAAATCTCATATCATAAATTCCACTCTTCTGATTCCATGAAACTTCGAACTCATCTTATTGCATCATAAATCCATGATCTACCTCCTCCTTCTGCTAATGATTCATAAGCATATCCCTAACTCAATCCTTATTTTATTGATTGAGTTCTTCAATCAAACGAACTAATGTTGTGTTTATTTCTGTTACTCACTTCTAAACATTCCCCCTATTTTTTTTTAATATGACAATCAATAATGTGTTTATTGGTCTCTTTTTTTGACAATTGATAAAAGAGAAAGACTTAGTGCACTTTTATATTGCACTTTAAGTGCAATATGATTAGGCACTAAACCTATGTGGCACCCCTCACATAGAGAATGATAAAGTGGCAACCCAATTGTTAGGTGCCACATAGATTTAGTGCCTAGTCATATTGCACTTAAGTGTAATATGAAAATGCACTAAGCCTTTCTCTTGACAAAAAAAAGGAGAATATGTGCATAATACATATGTATTTGTAGTGTCAAATAATGTACTAAGTCGGAAATATGAAAATATAACTTACCTATCTTTTAGCTAATAATCCTCTCTAGAAAAATACATGTACATCTCTTTTCCTAAGATCTTTCTCCTTAAACATAGCAGCTTCTTGGATATTGCGGACGTCGCTGACCGAAGGATTCAAGTTTTAGAGAACAAAATTTCCATTTTGTCTCATCCACCCGAGGATGAGTAGGGTTGTGAGTGGAGAATCTTGGTCAGGAAAGGGAGTGCGATTTCGCCATGTCGTCCGCACTAAAGAAGTCGATAGAGCCCTGTCGTCATTCCAGTGCTCCTCATATAGCTCTGGAGATGATTCCCACCTTTTTTTTTCCCGGGTGGTCCTAGCCCTTGGGACTAGATGAGAAAGTGATTGATGCTTTATATTACCCCATGGCATGGACTACAGATCATGAAATGCATCAGAGACCAATTGTTGCTATATATGCTCATGTGGTTTTGGCCAGTTTTTTGGCCATGCACCGTTCTCAAAAGAGATGCTAAATCTTCGTATGACTCTAGCTATTCACCTATGTGTATATATATGTGTGTGTGTGGAGAAATACTTGTTTCCCGGTTCGGTGGATAGTTTTTGCTATCTGTCTAGCACGGATCGGTCACTGTGCAAAGTCTTCACCTTGCAAAATAACTTGCGTAGCGTGAGGTCTAACATGATCACCAGTCCTGCACCGGACGGATAGCAAGAACTACTCACCTATTAGAATCGGACTAGAACTGTGCATATATAATTGATTTGGAGGCGTCAATGGATCAGAACAAAATTGACTTCAATTCCTTTCCTTTTTTCTCCTCTTAAAAGACGAGGTCCTTGCAAATTCATTCAAGGATAAAAAAATCAGAGGTGGTAGTAGCCAATCCAACAACATGATCAGATGTTAAATCTCTTGGCCATTCTTCATCAGCTGGTAGCATTAACAAATAGCAATACTTGTTGTATTTTCACGAGTGTACTTAATTGCATTTTGGAGGCGGCCGTCCAATAAGATTTCTTCACTAGTGCAACAAGTACTGCTCTTAACAAATGAATAGATCATCAAAGATGCACTCCAACTTACCGCTTTTCAGAGCTCATCTGCTTACAAGAAAAGGACTTTGAATCAATTGACTACTCCAGCTCCTTGGATCGTGTTTCTTATGCAAACAAGAGGTAGACCACATCTTATAACGGGGATAACAAGCTACTTAAAATCATACAACTTTTGCTACTGTGGTTTTTGTCTCCAAGTATCTTTTATATTTTCTTTGTTTCAGATATTAGTCTACAAAGTCTCCCAATGGGGAAGGTAGTCGGGCAACTTAGCAACTTAATGTTTTCTACATTCAGCCTCCGCTTATATACCCATCATGGATCTGAATACTACCATTCTCCCAGTTCTGTTTATTGTAGTAGATAGGAGTATTTATCTATCAAGTGCTTCGGTCAACGTCGGACGCCTCTGCTTAGAACCGCAAGCTTCTTACAGGGTTCTTCCTGCCGTTGTTCCTCTTCTTGCTGCTCAGTATTCTGAGGCTCTGCCTGAGGATGTCAATCTCCCTGTCCCTCTTAGCCCCCTCCACTTCCATGTCTGCCAAGCGAGTTCTCAACCCTTCAACCATCTCGTCCTTGGCCTCCTGGTCTCTCTGCATTCGTTGGATAACTTCTTCCTCTGCAACCCAGCACAGCCTTTCCCCTGCAGGAAACAGAGGGCATGTTGTTAGTCAAATATGTTCCAATTAACTTTCAGTCTAGTTTATGACCCCCAAAAAAGTTTTAACTCTTATTAGAAAATATGTCGTTTTTGTTGGCAACACAGGGATCTCCTTCTAAGGTCAGGAGGAACCTACCCTTGAAGTATTGGATCGAAGACTGAAAAAGTCATATTTCAGAGATATAAAAAATAATAATAATCCTAGAACAATATAGAGAGGCCAAAAGTTGGAAAAAAAAAAAAAACGAACAAAAGTTTTACCCACTTAACTTGTTTCGAGGCTTACTTTTCGGAGGATTAAGTGTAGTGCTGGCCCACAGTGAAGAGGTCAGAATTTGAGGCTTTGTCGTGGAGGGGACTTCAATCAGAGGGGACCTGGTAAAAGACAGGGAAGTCGTAGCTGTGTGGGGCAGTGTGGAGACCTAACTGCGCAATGCAATTGGGCAGGAGCATCTTCTGTCTCATTCAACATGACAAAGATATCTCATCATGCATGATTAATGGCTAGGAGGAATACCCTCACTAGCTGCACACAATTAATATATATATATGTATATATATATATATATATGTGGCAGGAACGTCTGTATGAGACAGGGAATGGGGTGAATAGTTATAGAGGGTAAATGGTCCCTCTTGTGCACAGAAGTAAGAGAAAAGTTTAGTGCACTTTTCTATTACACTTAAGTGTAATATGACTATGCACTCATCCCATATGACACTACTCACATGGGGGTGATAAAGTGGCAACCCAATGATTGGGTGCCACATGGGATGAGTACCTAGTCATATTGTAGTTTAAGTACAATATGAAAGTGCACTAAACCTTTCTCCAGAAGTAATTGCTCCCCTTGTGAAGTGTCTTATATAAAAGAACTAGTTGGACCCCCGTGCGATGCACGGGAAGATTTTAAATTTAAATATTTTTAATATATTAATATTTTAAAAAAAATTTCTACAATTTTTAGAGATAATGATAATAAACAAAAGAAGAACAACATATATTATAAGAACATCTTAAGATTCATAAGAAATATATATAGTGATAAAAGAGAAATTATCAATAAAATATTAAAAAATATAGTTCTACACTTGTGCCATGTATGGTGAATATTTATAAAATATTAAAAATAAAAATATTATTTATATGAATATTAGTTAAATATAAAAATAATAGTCAAATATAAGAATAATAGTTAAATACTTAAAACTATAAAATATTTAATCTTCTACCTCAACTGCACCTAGTAACTGCCGTTTGTAAATAATTATGTTAGTATAAAATATTATAAAAAATATGAAGATGAATAGAATAATTAAATAATAAATTTTATCAAGATAAACTCTCACTGTTCTAGACATGAAGATAGACTTTTCACTACTCTACATATGCACATCACATTTTTCTAAGATAGCCAACGATGCAATAGTATGTTTGGTGAGTAGCAGGTCATCGTTCGGGTCTCAGACCCAGAACACAGTAGTATGTATAATTTTTTAATGATTTATTTTTTTTATTTAAAAAAATTATAAATTGAAAATATAGTGTTACATAATCAGATTTTAAAATAAAAAATTAAAACTAAGTAGAAAAAAAAGAATTGTCTTCCACTGTAGCGCTCCTGTAGCGCTACGTCCGGTCATCGTATTGTTCCTAAGAAGAAGAATAAGAAGGAGGAGGAGAAGGAAGCGCAGAAGATAGAGCGGAGGCGCGTGCGGGCGGCGACTGTCTGAAGGGGCGGCCCCTACAACTTCTTGTTTTGAGAATTGAAGCGGCATGATCGCAAAAAATCGGTGAAATTTAAAAGCGGATATAAATAACAGAGAGAGAGAGAAAGACGGAGGAATTTGAATAGTTACATGTAGGGAGAATTTTTAGGAGAGAGAAGAGAGTAAAAATAATTTGGAATAAGAGGTTTCTCTACTTGCCACGTGGTTAGAAAGTAATTTTAGCTGCACACAATTAATATATATATATATATATATATATATATATATATATATATATATGGCAAGAACGTCTGTATGAGACAGGGAATGGGGGGAATAGTTATAGAGGGTCTGAAATGGTCCCTCTTGTGCACAGAAGTAAGAGAAAAGTTTAGTGCACTTTTCTATTACACTTAAGTACAATATGACTAGGCACTCATCCCATGTGACACTACTCACATGTGGGTGATAAAGTGGCAACTCAATAACTGGGTGCCACATGAGATGAATGCCTAGTTAAGTACAATATGAAAGTGCACTAAATCTTTCTCCAGAAATAATTGCTCCCCTTGTGAAGTGTCTTATATAAAAGAATGGACAAGAGAGTAGTACCAGGTCCTTACACAGGTACTTTTGGGTTCCTCCAAGTTTCCTGAGGCCCAGCTTTGTGGTAAATTTTGTCTTCTCCCTCTCATTCTCTGTCTCTTCATGACGGTCGATTTAATGACAACTGAGCTGACAGAGGTGTTGCTACGTCACTAAGAAACAAGCCCTAACCAGAAGGTAACCAAGGACAGATCGAGTGGTGGGGATTTATACCGGGCCATACCGAAAGGACTCCCGCGATTCCCGACTGCAAGTGTTGGACTAACAATTGCTTTCTCATTGAGGAATAAAACAATGGCGTTGACAAAAAGGAAGAAGCTAGACTTGTAGAGGACCCATGGGAGGAGAAGGTGTTCCTCACGGATCGTAGAGGCGGCTAAACCAGACCTTTAGATCGCTAACATTGGGAGGACAGAGCATGATGTGGAGCACCAAAGTTGATTTTGAGTATGGATTATGCACACACCAGTGCGAGGCACGGTTTCTATGTTAATGTGATGAGACCACGCAAACGTGAAAGAAAAGCCTAGGAGGAAGACGGATTAATGTGTTGTGCACTACAAATTTTCTCAGAAATGACCTTCCCTTATCAAAACTGGAGTTGGAAGTTTAGACAAAATGGCCTTTTGAAGATCCCATTGGCTCGTTTTTTTGTTGCTGCTTCTTAGAGCTCCAATATATATATATATATATATATATATACTATATATGTGCTATATGAACAGGGACAACCAGAAGAAGGCCGGGAATCTTTTTAACTCATAGAGTGGTGGTGGTGGCGACGGCCATTTATTACCTTGCTTCGTCCGGAGGATGAGGGCGTCGAGCTCGGCCTTGATGGCGAGGTAGAGCTGCTTCCACTTCTCCACCGCCTGTTCCTTCCTTTCCTGCTCCATCTTCATCTGCTCCACCAGCCGGCAGGCGCCGCCGGTGCCGGCTACCGCGGCAGCCACCTCCTGGAGCACCCGCCTCCGCCCTTCCTCCACCTCCTCCAGCTTTTTGCTCAGCGCCTCGGCCTCCTCCCTGTGCCGTTTCCTTTCGCGCTCCCACTCCCCTTCCATGGCAGCGAAGGCCGCCTCCCGTTGCCTGCGGGAGCGGGCGTCGTCGTCCCCCCTGTGCCTCAGCTCCCTGATCTCCTCCTCCAGAGCGTGGATTTTGGCCCTCAGCAGCCTCGACTCCTCGCTCAGCTCCTTGCAGCGTCTGCTCAAGGCGCAACCCATGGCCGCAGAACTGCGGAGCAGTGGTGGAGTGAGCGGCTGGGAGCTACTCGATCTATCAGAGTGGAGGGTGGTGGTGATGAGAATTGTGCGGGGTAGAGTCTACTACTAGTAGCACATTAAAGTGGTCATGACTGCTCGTGGAAGAGGGCGATAAAGGGAGTCTCGTGGAGAAGGAAGTGCCTCCCCGGACATTCCACTGTTGGGGTTGGCTCCCGTCAATAAGTTTTTCCCCGATATATAAATGCAGGTGGCAGAGAACGTGAAGACGGGAGAGAGATCAGCTCCGGCGCCCTTGGCCTCCTCTTCACTGCCTGCCCTCATGAAAGATTGAGGCCTTCAAGATGAAAATTATATGTATAAAGCTGGAGGAAGAAGATTGGGAATAAGTTAACATCTGCATATGTAGACGCATACATACTAGTTTATACGGCTCATACATATGCACATGTGGGGAAGGCCACGAGAGGATGGTGTGGCCCTGTGCACCTGCCTAGGAGGTAGAAAGAAAAAAATAAATGGGTTTGTCCAACCAGAGCCGGAATAAAAGGTCCCAGCTGATCACGAAATAGATCACTCTATGCTGAGGAGGAGGAATATGGCCAAGAAGATAGATGGATTTGAGACAGCGAGCTCAGAGTGGTGTCTTTTTACATCGGCAAATGGTTAAGTCTCTCTCTCTCTCTCTCTCTCTCTCTCGCTCCCTCTCTCTCTCCCCCCTGTGTGTGTGTAATGGGCTCGACTGGCAACACATGGATATCTTGCTTAGGATTCCTGCAGCGAAAGAGACACATGACTGCTATCTCAATTTATGAACCCGACCTTGTAGTTGGGGGTGAAATAGGCCCCCGGATGGTCCTGTGTTATCGGTGCTAGGTGGTATCTTCCCTTTTATTAGCGTAATGTAAAATATATGCGATATACCCGTCGCAACGCTCATGGTGGGTTCCCCTTTTGCCGGGGGAATAAAGATCAGGTCGTACATCATACATCACTGTGTGTCTACGAGTAGCTCGGCTGTGACAGTTTTTGAAGGTCAAAGTTTGAGATAGATTATGACTTTAAATTGGGTCAGTTTTAGTGGATGTATTTAAAGTTGAATCACATCAAATCAATCAGACATATTTATGAATTTTCAAAATGATTCAGATTTTGATGAAATAACAAGTTGAAGCGCATCAGCGGGAAAGATGATGCATTTATGAATTTTTGAAAATAATTTATAAAAAATTGTCAAAAAAATTTAAGAAAGTCAAATCACATTAGGGAGACCTGATGCATTTCAGACAAGATAGTAAATATTTCAAAAAACTGGAAAAGAATTTTTTTTAGAAATATGAAAATCCTAAATCGCGTCAGACTAGACTGACGCATTTCAAAATGCTCATTTTTGTCGGTTATCGATTACTTGGAAATCACATCATGGGTAGCTGACGCATTAAGATGTTTACTAATTGATCATAGAAATCATGGAAGGACAAGCTGGCGTGTTTCAGAATATTTACTTGGTCAATAATAGATTATTTAGAAATCACATTGTGGATGTATGATGCATTTTTTAAAGCATAATGGCATCAATTGAGGTTGACACGATTCTAAAAAGGCCAAAGACTGCTCTAGAACGCCAAGAATAGTTAGGTGAAAGCCATGAGATATTGGGGAAAATGATAAAAAAAAACCAGAAAGATGGGGAAAGCACTCATAAAGTGTGAAATGGAGGGCCACTTGGGGCATTATTTAGCGCCTAGAAAATTTAATAATTGAAAAAAAAATAAAAAAATAGAAATGATAAATTCAATATTTATCGAAATAGTAGAATGTGCGTGCCATTATCGTATGTACGAAAACACATCGAAAATTTTCATAAAGATCATAGTTCAACTCTAAATAATACTCCCTAATAACCCACAAGAAAATTCGTGCAAAGAAAAATTCGATTGGCCAAGTATAAGGCATGTTGCGACTAAGTATCGTAATTAGAGGATAAGTCAGAAAATCATTATCATGTGTACTTAATGGAGTCCAAAATAAAATAAAAGTCATGGATAGGCTTCAAACAAAAGGTATTGAGAACCCAATGAGAGAAATGAGCCAAAGGTTGTCCTTTGGGCCACAAATAAATTCAAGTAACAAAATATCATGAAAATTCATAACTCAAATTGGGCATAAATTAGCAAGGGCAATTAGGGCAAAACCTAAAACAATTAGACTTCCAAATTAACCCAAATTCGTGCTTAACCATAATATGAGGTTTCCTATGGGATTTTCTACTCCAATTAGGATGGATTAAGATGGAAATAGCTTATATAGAAGTTCAAGTCATGATAGGACTCCAAACCTAACATTATAAAACCATCAAAAGACCTCTACGACCAACTTTAGCAAGATCTCTTCGTTGCTGGATGTGGGAAGAATCCCCATGAGCAAGGAGGACGACCCAAGAGCTTGGATTCGTGAAGGACATCTTCCCCAAGTCTCTACATCGACCCTTAACAACTAAGGTGTAACGACCCACTTCTACCCGGTACGGTTATACCAACCCACATCGGATGAGAGCAAGTCGCTACAGGAGAGAAAACCCCAACAATAGACATATGGGCTGAGATATACCCAAATAGAAAGGAATAATGCAGTGAAAATTAAACAACTCTTATTCCATCAACATTTTAATTAATCCACATACCACAGTTTATATAGTCCATGAAAGAAATGACATAATACAACATCCACTTCGCCAGTTTCCAAGTACAATAATACGAAAGTTCAAATTACAATTTCATCACATACTAGCAAATGAAATACAATCTTCAATCTATTCTTCACGTTCCTCGTCGGATCTTGCCAAGTCCTCGGCTTCTAAATCTCCTGAAATATTTAGCAAGGGTGAGTCTACATAATAGACTCAGTAAGTAACTTAAAACTTCAAAACATATACTCATCACACATGCTTTCTAACAAATTAAACTAAAATATGCTCATTCTAAAACATGGATAATAAACATGGAATCTATTAACCAAAACTATACTAACACATGTAAAACAATGATTCAAACATGGATACTTATAACATGGAATCACTAACATGGAAACATTCATATACTTACATGCTTTCATTTCTTATTTTTACATAACACTAACACATGACTAATGTTCAATTTATAACATGATACTAAACACATATTCATCAAGCAATTTCTATCTCATGGACATAATAACATACACCTACACATGGTACTAACATGATATCACAATCAAAATTCACATTAACACATGCATTAATTTCTCATGACATGCACACATGCACTTTTACCTTGGTTTTCACATGCACTTACTTTCACATTATCATTCACTTCCACTTACACACAATTTCACATGGTTTTCACCCTACACATTCACGTATCACTTATCACTTCACTTGCACATACCACGTGCCACGTTCACATGTCACTTTACACGCTATACACATATTCACTTTTACACAAAGCCAAGACACAGTTCAAACCACCACTAGAAAGATCATGTAACACGTACACATACACATACATGTACTTAATCACCAGGCAAAGTGATCAAGTCTTGGTCCTGCAGAACCGGGGGAAGCCCTCCCCACTATTACTAGTGGAACTTGTCCACCTCTAGGATTTCACACGACCCTTGCCTCAGGGATCACGTAACACGGTTGAGCTTTCCCGTAGGGGCACTACTACAGTACAGCTCCAAGCAATCTAGGGTGGCAGTGTCTCATTGGCACACATTTATTTTATCTTGTCACATTAATACATTACACACACATTGTTGCCCAGCTAGCTAGCCCAGAGGGGGGGTGAATGGGTTAATAAAACTTCGATCTTTGATTAAAATCTGTTTACTGAAAAGATTGCACAACTTAATAACAAGGTTAGAGTTAGAACAAACAAGATAACAATCACACAAAACACATCCACAAGACACAAGGATTTTATCCTGGTTCGGAACTCCTCTCCACAGGAGACCTACGTCCAGTCCCTGAGCAATACCTCAGGATTTTACTATCAAGGGTACAATCCCCCTTAAGGATCCTTACACCCAGCCTCAACTGGTCTTCCTTCAGCCTGAAGGGAACAACAACCACCCTGGATACCACCAGGTCTTCCTTCGTCCAGAAGGGAACAACAACCACCCTGGATACCACCAGGTCTTCCTTCGTCCAGAAGGGAACACAAACTAATCAGAAAAAGGTTGTGAAAACAGGCTTCAGATTCTAGCTTGACCAGCTACAACCTGAAGCTCCTAAGCCCCCGAGAGAGAAAGAGATTTAACAAGGTTTTTCTCTCCAAGGACCACACAGGCTCTTACAAATGAGAAGATTCCTTTTGAGCACAGAGAGCTAAGAGCTTAGAACAAGGTTTGGAGTGGAGGCTTCGCTCTTCTTCAAAGTTCTAAATATTCTGAGAGATGGATTTCTTTCTTCTTCGGAAATCAGGCGTTGTTGCGCACTATCGCACTATCTTTCTTTTCCGTCTTGATTCTTCTATTTAAACTGCTGATTCAAATTCGAACGTTGAAGTGTCCGTTGTCTCTTATCCTTGTGTACGTTAGACTGGTCACTGAGGAAGCTTCTGATCGTCAGTCTTTTATCCTGGTGTACACGCCAAAGAGATGTCATAGAACTTTGTATCTTGTGTCCAACGTTGTCCAGATGAGTCTTGTCAGATATCTGTAAGCATATCATCAATAAATAGAAGACAGCTAGGACTGCTGTCTATTGTTAGTTGAGATGGAACAGATATTGCAGTATATAGCAAAGCTCCTTTCTGTCCAAGAAAAAGTACGTAGACAGAGTAGCATAGAAATGGAAGATATTGTCTGCATGCATGGGAGATACGATCGGAGAGCATTTAATGCATAGCAGTCAACGGACAAGATATGACTTTGACTTTTCAACGCTTATTAAAAAGCATTATACTGATGTATCAAGAAATTCGATAAAAAGAATCTTGCTGACTTCATAACTTATGAAATCATTATGAATTATAGCAAGTCGTTATGAACTGTAAAGAAATCGTTGTGATAACTTATGAAGCCGTTACAACAGGCAAGTCGTTGCGAGTTCTAAAGAAATCGTTGCAAGAAATCGTTATGACTAATAAAGAAGTCGTTACGCGAAATCGTTATGACTAATAAAGAAGTCGTTACGCGAAATCGTTATGACTAATAAAGAAGTCGTTACGCGAAATCGTTATGACTAATAAAGAAGTCGTTACGCGAAATCGTTATGACTAATAAAGAAGTCGTTACACGAAATCGTTATGACTAATAAAGAAGTCGTTACGCGAAATCGTTATGACTAATAAAGAAGTCGTTACACGAAATCGTTATGACTAATAAAGAAGTCGTTACGCGAAATCGTTATGACTAATAAAGAAGTCGTTACACGAAATCGTTATGACTATTGAGTTGTAAAGAAATCGTTATGACTATCAAGTTGTAAAGAAATCGTTACACGAAATCGTTATGAATTCTAAAGAAATCGTTACGGCTAGAGAGTCGTTGCGAGTTCTAAAGAAATCGTTACGAGGTCTAAAGAAATCGTTACGGCTAGAGAGTCGTTGCGAGTTCTAAAGAAATCGTTACGAGGTCTAAAGAAGTCGTTACGGCTAGAGAGTCGTTGCGAGTTCTAAAGAAATCGTTACGAGGTCTAAAGAAGTCGTTACGGCTAGAGAGTCGTTGCGAGTTCTAAAGAAATCGTTACGAGGTCTAAAGAAGTCGTTACGGCTAGAGAGTCGTTGCGAGTTCTAAAGAAGTCGTTACGAGGTCTAAAGAAGTCGTTACGGCTAGAGAGTCGTTGCGAGTTCTAAAGAAGTCGTTACGGTAACGATTTGAGTGTTCCGGTCAAAGAGGAAGTCGTTCTGCTTATCAAAGAAGTCGTTACAGGGACTTGGATAGAAATGATGGGACTCACCAGATTGTCTTGATCTTTCATTTTTCTTTTGCTTCCTGTTCTCAAGGCTCAAGAAATCCATTAGTGTTATTTTGTTAATCATCAAAATTAATATATAAATAAATGGAAATATTTATTATGGGGACAGTTTGGTCATCACACATATGCCACCTATTCTCTCACTTCCCATGCACATGCACACACATATATCATGGAACATAAACTTATCACATTCAAATTCTCAGATCAATTATAAAGAGTGATTGACAGAACCTAATCCTGATGCTAATCACATTTTCACACATAAATGAAATCTATTCTTAAATCATGGTACAGGGAAATTAATAGTCATTTGCACAGTACTTAGAATCATATCAAATTTTAACCACGGGTTAAATATAGCACAGGGAACATATGTATAATTTTTCACAATTTTTGGATCAGTCAAACTATTTTTAATAATTAACATAGATTACCTATAATTTAACAAGATTATTCATTTAAGCATGGTAAACAGTAAGCAATCGGTTCTCATAGGTCCAAAACATGAGAACAGTCACTCTAAGATCATGGAAACTTTCTATCACATTAACATGCAGTAAGACTAATTTTTCAAAATAAATCACAGTCATAACATGCTCATTCCTTAATAACAGAAATTATTTTAATTAATATCATGCTCAGAAATTTGGTAGATCCTCATAATATGACCTACAGACCATACCTGACAAACCATGATTTTCACAACGTGCACAGAACCCGAACAAGCGAAAATCACATTACAAGGATTAACATGTGTTTCTACAGAAAACAGGTGAACTTGACAGCAAGGTTCTTGCCATCAGAATGAATTAATGGCAGGATCGTCTACTGTCAACACAACAACTCGACGGAAACAAAGTGGTCGTCTACCTCCTGTCTGCACGCAGTGCAGACCTAACACAGAAAACAGGTGAATTGAGGGGTCCAGGACATGATTTTAAATTCCGTAAAAATAATAAAACCCTAAAGGATAAGTCTATGGAGTGAACCAATAAGTCACTTGCCTGCGAATAAATCTTAAAAGGGATGATTTGGTCGAAGAAGCCCTCCTTGGCCAAGCCAAGAAGGTGGGATTTTGCAACTCCAATCAGGTCTTCCTTCTCATGTAGATGGTTCTCTTGGAGTCGGGGAAGCTTCCTCAATCCAAGGTGCAGCTCCCAGTCGAAGAAGATCGCCGGAAAGATCACCCAAATGCCAGATCGAGCTCTCCCAAGATTAGGTTTTCTCACAACCGGGCTCTAGGTTTTCACACCACCCCAAAGGTCTTAATCTCGATGAGAACAGTAGGTTTTATAGGCTAATGGGTCGGGGTACGCTTAGGGTTAGGTCATCCCACCGTTAGATAGGTTTTTTTTTTTTTTTTTGAATATAGCTGAACGAAAAGGAGATGGTGGGGACACCCTTACATGTGTAGAGGTGCCACTACCTTCACCAAGCGGCTAAGAGTATTTTCCATTATATGATTGAGGTTGAAAGTTTTGGGGAGAAGTACAAGAAGACGGACTGGGCCTCATAGATGGACATCCTTCCTTATCAAGACGGTAGGATTCCTTAACAGTACTTGGTAAATCAGCCCCAGAGTCCCAAGTGGTGAGATGTGCACAAGAATAAGCAAATTCAGCTAGACAGTCTGCCACTTTGTTGCTTTCCCGAGGTACGTACGTGATTGCAGCCTGCACCTTCTTAGCTATCACTGCTATCTCTTGCAAAATAAAAGCAAAGTCCCATGGGCGAAGGAGCTGCCCAGTGACAATGTGCAGGAGGTTTAGGGAGTCAGTCTCCACCTGCACATCATTAATACCCTTGTTGCAGCACATGAACAGTCCATCTCTGAGAGCGAGAGCCTTCGCAACAAGGCTGGATTTCAGATCTTTGTAGCGGTTAGCAAAGGCACAGTACATGTTGCCTTTGTGGTCCCTGAGTATTCCCCCTCCTCCGGCTTCATTTGTTGTCACGTTCAAGGCCCTGTCAACGTTCAATTTTAATCTCCCTTGGGGTGGAGTTAGCCATCTAACAATTCTGGGAGCCATGACGTTCCGGTTCAGATCTGCATCTCCTTTATTGGACTGTTTAAGAGCATTTAACCAAGGTTGAGGGATGATCTGAAATTTTGCAGATATGCATATGGCACAGATGGATAGCATTGTCCTGTTAATGATGTGCTTTGCCAACATTTCCTGACCTTGAAATCTCGCTCTATTCCTACTGCACCAAATTTCCCATATGACTGCCATGAACATGCATCTTTTGAGGCGGCCAGCACTGGTGGTGGTATTAGGATGGGTTAAGAAAGAGCTCACATCCACAGTTATATTAGTAACTTCAGAATTCTTGAACTGCAATAGAGAAGACAGGTTAGTCCACACTTGATTGGCTACATGGCTGCTGAAGAATAAGTGATGTAGACTTTCAGGTTGATGATTCGAACAACAAGAACATTTGGAACACAATAGCACGCCTTTATGTTGCACTGTAACATCCACAGGGATACGATTCTGCACCATCCACCACAAGAAGATTGACCATTTAATGGGGATCTATGGAGACCACATGTAACACCCTCCTCCGACTTCACATAAACATATACGTAACCTTTGATCGGAAGAGGGGTTATGCTGACAAACTTTCGTTATGGGTAGATATATCCGTGCAATGCACAAATCTGGCAAACCATTCCACAAAGGTATCTTCGAACACATTATAATATACAAAGTGACAAAGTAGCAACACTCATTATTTAAAAAAGCTAAGTTTCTCTCTCTCTCTAACTTAATACATTATCAACTAAAAGAAACTACTAAAACTACATTATTTTTCTTCATCTCTTCATCGTCCGCAGTGGAATTAGGATTCATGTGTAGCTGAGATTATGCACACCTTCAATCTGAAAGGGTTGGAGGAAACAAAGGCGTGAGTCGGAAGGACTCAGTAGGTGACAGTAAACATAAAGATAGGAGTTTCAAATTTTAGAGCTTCAAGAGTATTCAGAAAGTGCATATATGGAATAAACATAATTGCTCATGAATCTTCATATTTGACATAAACATATAGCCCAAGTAAATTTCATAACGGGCTCAGATGAATCTTAGAACAAAGTCATATTTGTCTTTCAGAATTCAGACCATAACTTAATTTGGAAACAAATTCGACAGGCATCACTGCTCTCAAGAGGTTACTATATAGACGTAATTTACCATCCTCAGTGCCTAGGCGATTCCAGCACCTTAGATCTTGTTCATTGCGCAAGAACGGGGTTTATTACCCACCATCGTCAGTCCATTGACTTGGATTTACCTACAAACTGTCGCCCTCAGCTGATCACAAGTGGCTGGTGCTACCACAAGTGATCCTAAACCCTCTTTGAAGAGAGCACTGTCTTCAAATCATAAATTTCTTTTCATGAGCATAATGGAAATTGGAAATTTAAAGGAAGATTTGATTGAGAATCAATACAAATATCTTGGTGACAAAGTAGTTCATAGATCAAGAAAATGAGAAATACAATTAGTTGAGACAAGGTGATGACTCAAAGCCAACAACTTCAGAAGGTTTAAATCACACAAGAACCCAAGAAAATGAGGGTCCACAATTGTTATCACAAGTATTCATATCTCATAAGGTGTTCAAACATATGAACTCTCAGGTGTTCAGATTTTATAGACCCAATTACCGAATACCGAAAAATAGACTCATTCGGAGTGCTATTCGTAATTGACAACTTTAAAAATAATTCAAGGAGCGTTAAGGTACTCAAAGTGGATGAACTTTTCAGTAACATGACAGTAAATATCAAGGTAAAAGAGAGGGTAACTTCCTTGGCTTTTAGGATGAAGTTTTGGCATGGATTCAGACATGAAAGAGTGCAGAAATTTGAATCAGCACTGCATCTGTCGACAGACAGGAAGGGGCTGTCGACAGATGAGAGCAGACAGAGCTCAGGTTGTCTGGATCTGTGTGTATCTGTCGACAGATGCAAGGGATCTGTCGACAGATCCACACAGTCCAGAAACCTGAAGTTCTGTCAGACGTGCTTCTGTCGACAGATTTGGGCTGTCTGTCGACAACCGCCTATTTCTCACTCATAAATGACTTAGAATGTACTCTAAACATGCTGACAATGGAACCTATGAATCAAGGCATGATGTATATCAAATAGAAGAGTCTAATTATAGTCCTCACAGTGGTTTATAAACCGAACAAGTGAGATGAAACAAGAGGTTTGCAATTCAAGCTTGTTTAGCTAGGAACTAGACATAGTATATTGTTGGAAGTGTGGTCTTGATAGCAATGGTTTATTGGGATTCTACCACAAGATGAACACTAAAACACATGGTATTAAATGTTCCTAATCAAGGCTTGAAGTACAAACATCCGAATGGAAAGAATCACAATGTTCTAAGATATCGAAATTTCTAGCAAAACTCTATAGCATAAACATGGATCATAGGTGGTATAAGAAGTTAGAAATCTACTTAAATTATAATGGGAGTGAAGAAGCTCCTTGATAATTATATGATTCCAGAGGTAATAGGGAAAATCAAACGAAAGATTCTGAAAGTACAATCTCGTACACAGACTTAACGAAGACCGGTTAATGAGCTTGAAGGCAACTCATGTAAGGTTATGATCTTTCTAGCTAGAGCAGTGGTAGAAGTATGAGGAGAAGATAGGAATCTACTTTTCCTCAAGGTAAACAAAATCCTTGAATACCTATAATCAAAAGTGAACCAAAACAAGAAGAACTCTACAGATCATGGTACAAACAAGAGACATGGTTTCTAGGATGAGGAAACCATGAACATGTACAAGGAAACTGAGAAGGATTCATGGTATGACACCTACCTGATTATAAGAGAACAAAAGGTTCTTATTCTTCTTTCTCTTAACGTAGAGATCAACACAGCAACAAAGTGAGGAAGTAGGAAGATTGCTGAAACAGGGACTTGGTAGTTGCTTGTTGAGGATATGGCGATCCACACCAGGCAAAATAGTAGCAGCAACTACTACAATGGCTCAATAGAAATCTTCTCACACACCAGGTGCAAGTACATCAACAACAGGGTAGCACGAGCAAGAGTGCAAAAACTCCCACGAAGGTTGAAGGAGGGACTTATATAGGCTCTCAACTCTGCTGCATGCTTGGCACGTTGGCCATGTATGTGTCATGGTGTAAGCCCCTTTAAACCATGTGAGGCCACCTATCTCATGCAACACACTCTTTAGTTACACGCATGTAACCTTAATGATAGCCCAACCCATGGATAAGCCTTATCCTAATGTGTGTTGGCTTCTCCTAAGCCTTACACGTAAATCACCCAAAAATCCATCCCGTAATTGATCCTTAATTCAGCTGGCCCAATAATCCCTATGTAAAGGTGTCCAAACAACGTCCGTTTGTGTTGAAATTTCAACCATAGACTAATAGGAAGGTTTTACTAATTGTCATAATTTTTATTTAATTTTTAGAATTTATTTTCTACTGGGTGAAAAATCGCCGGAAAATAGTTGCGTCGACTTAATCTCAAAATCCGATCGTCAAAAATTCTGGATAATTACATATTTGATATCTCCACAATTTTCTAAGAATTACGGTGTTCTCAGATTTTATTTTCGTTACATTTTTCTGGTGTCGCCCTGTCGGGGTGCGCACGACCGAAAGTAGTACTGGGGTATGATAAAGTGTCTTAAACATACCCTTAATCCTAAATATCACAATTTAAACCTAATCGGTTTGCATAAACAAGAATTTCTAAGTAAAACATGGTATTTAAAATTTGAGGGTATTACATTTCTCCCCCTGTTAAAATAAATTTCGTCCTCGAAATTGGCAAAATTTACTTACCAAATAGCTGTGGATACTTTTCTTTCATCTCTTGCTCCAATTCCCACGTTTCTTCTTCGATGAACGCGCTTCTCCATAAGATCTTCACCATAGAAACTGCTTTATTTCTGAGGACTCGTTCTTTCCTGTCTAATATTTTCACTGGTTCCTCTTGTACTGTTAAATCTGGTTGTATTTCCACATCTTCATAACTGATCACATGGGAGGGATCCATTATGTATTTCCTCAACATAGATATATGAAATACATTATGAATGTGTGACCAAGAAGGCGGAAGAGCTAATTGGTATGCTACTTCCCCTATTCTTTGTAATATCTCAAAAGGTCCTACATATCTTGGACTGAGTTTTCCTTTCTTTCCAAATCTCATGATACCTTTGGTTGGAGAGATCTTTAGAAATACATGATCACCTATGTTAAACTCCAGTGGCCTTCTTCTTCTATCAGCATACTTCTTCTGTCTGTCTTGAGCTATTAGTAATCTCTTCCTGATTAGTTTAATCTTCTCTGAGCAATTCTGAATTAATTCTGGCCCAATGAGACTCTTTTCTCCCACTTCTGCCCAACAAAGGGGTGATCTACAGGGTCTACCATATAATGCCTCATATGGTGCCATTCCAATACTTGTATGATAACTATTATTGTATGCAAACTCAATCAAGGGTAAGTAATCATCCCAGCTACCACGCCAATCCAAACTACATGCTCTCAGCATATCTTCGAGTGTTCGGATAGTTCTCTCTGATTGGCCATCGGTTTGTGGGTGATATGCTGAACTGAATTTCAATTGTGTACCCATGGCTGCTTGAAGACTTTTCCAAAATCTAGCAGTGAATCTTGGATCTCTATCTGAAATTATCGACAAAGGAATTCCATGAAGTCTCACTATTTCCTTTATATACAATTGAGCCAAATCTTCTAATGATTGTGTCTTTGTAATTGCTAGAAAATGAGCCGATTTAGTTAATCTATCCACAATCACCCAAATAGCATCATGCTTCTTCTTTGTCTTTGGCAAACCCATCACGAAGTCCATAGTTATCTGCTCCCATTTCCATATTGGAATTTCAATGAGTTGCATAGGCCCTGCTGGCTTCTGGTGCTCAGCTTTTATTTGTTGACATGTTAGACATTTACTCACAAATTCTGCTATGTCCTTTTTCATTCCATGCCACCAAAATTGCTTTTTCAGATCCTGATACATTTTAGAGCTTCCAGGATGAATTGAATACTGAGATTTGTGTCCTTCCTTCAATAACTCACTTTTAATTTCTTCATTCTCTGGTATGCATATTCTGTTTTGAAATCTAATTATCCCTTGACCATCTCTGATGTATCCTGGTTTATTTACCATCTCTTTTAATTTCTGATCTTGGTTCTGTGCTTCACTAATTTTATCTATCAGTGCTGATCTTACTGTCAATTGTGCCAATATCAGATTTTCTGCATCACACCTTGGTGAGTATTTGATCAAATCTGTCATTTCTTTCCACTGTTGGTGTAATTGTAATGCTCTTGATTTCTTTCTGCTCAAAGCATCAGCAACCACGTTAGCTTTACCCGGATGGTAATTCACCGTAAAATCATAATCCTTCAAAAATTCTAACCATCTCCTTTGTCTTAGATTCAGTTCCTTCTGGGAAAATATATACTTTAAACTCTTATGATCAGTATAAACTTCAAATTGTTCCCCATACAAATAGTGACGCCAGATTTTCAAAGCATGTATGATCGCTGCCAATTCTAAGTCATGAGCCGGATAATTCCTTTCATGATCTTTTAATTGTTTAGAGGCATAAGCTACCACTTTCCCATGTTGCATAAGAACACATCCAATTCCTTTTTGAGATGCATCTGTATACACTATAAATCCTCCCGATCCTTGAGGTAAGGTAAGAATCGGAGCTGTGGTAAGCTTCCCTTTTAATTCCTGAAAACTGGCCTCACATTTCTCATTCCACACAAAAGGTATTTCTTTTCGGGTTAACTGAGTCAAAGGCATAGCTATAGAAGAAAAGCCTTCAATAAATCTTCTATAGTAGCCAGCTAATCCCAAGAAACTTCGAATTTCTGATGGATTCTTGGGTCTTTCCCAATTTAGAATTGCTTCAATTTTACTCGGGTCTACGGCCACACCTTTTCCAGAAATCACATGACCCAAAAATTTCACTTCCTTGAGCCAAAACTCACATTTACTTAATTTAGCATACAATTGATGATTCCTTAATGTTTGTAGTACAATTTTCAAATGCTCCTTGTGTTCTTCTTCATTAGAAGAGTATATCAACACATCATCTATAAATACCACCACAAAATTATCCAAATAAGGCTGAAATACTCTATTCATCAAATCCATAAATACCGCAGGTGCATTAGTCAATCCAAAGGGGAGTACTAAAAACTCATAATGTCCATATCTGGTTCTAAATGCAGTCTTAGAAATATCATCTTCCTTAACTCTCAATTGATGGTACCCCGACCTTAAATCGATCTTAGAGAATACTGTAGCAGACCGGAGTTGATCAAACAAGTCATCAATTCTAGGTAATGGATATTTGTTCTTAATTGTGACTTGATTCAACTTTCTATAATCAATGCATAATCTAAGGGATCCATCTTTCTTTCTAACAAATAATACCGGAGCTCCCCATGGTGATACACTTGGCCTAATAAAACCTTTATCTAACAAATCTTGCAACTGTCTCTTTAATTCTGTCAATTCGGCTGGTGCCATTCTGTAAGGAGCTATGGATATAGGCAAAGTTCCAGGTAAAAGTTCAATGGTAAAGTCAATTTCTCTAATTGGAGGTAATCCAGATAAATCATCAGGAAAAACTTCTGGAAATTCTTTTACAACATCGATATCTTGAACTGATACCTGTTTATGCTCATTTGATATGGCCATCACACTTGCCAAATAACCTTGACAACCATTTTTCAGCCATTTCATAGCCTTAAGTGCTGATATAGTCTTCTTATTTCCATTATTCTTTGGACATATATAGCTGAAATCTGCTAATCCCGGCCTTTTAAATGTTAAAACTTTCTTATGGCAATCTAATACGGCATGATTTTCTGCTAACCAATCCATTCCCAGTATAATGTCAAAATCTTGCATGTTATCCAGTACATATACATATGCAGTAAGTTCACATTCTCCTATTTTCAGAGTTATTTCTGGAATAACAGAGGTAAGTGTAGCTATTTGACCAGTAGGACAGTCAAGTATCATGCTTCCTACTAATTTCTCTGGTTTCCGAGACATAGAATTAACAAATACCGAGAAATAAAAGAGTGTGTAGCTCCAGGGTCAAATAACACTCTAGCATACATATTTTCGGTTAGGAGAATACCTTCAGCTACTGTAGGGGTGTCCTGGGCTTCCTCCTTGGTCAGAGCGAAGACTCTAGCTGGTCCTTTGGGTGGTTGTCTTGGGGCTTGCTGGAAGTAAGGTTGTGGTTTTTGCTCTTTTGACTGGTCTGCTTTATGTGGACAGTCCTTAATCATATGCCCTTTCTGACCACATCCATAACATTTCCCTGCTACTTTCCAGCATTCACCACCGGGGTGTCTTCTTCCACATTGAACACACACGGGCCAACTCTTTTTCTGTTCTCCCTGCTGCTTGGTTGAATCAACCTTTCGCTTCTGACCTTTTGTTTCCTTGGTATATACATTTTTCTTCTTACCCCCATTGGTTTCTTTGTTTTTCATATACTCCATAAACTCGGATTCCACTATAAACGCAGTCTTTAGTGCCACAGCCATGCTCTGGGGATCTAGTGGAGCTACCCTACTCCTCACACTGGGTTTCAATCCTCTCACAAACTTCTTTACCCTTCTGATTTCATTATCACAAATGTGAGGTGCATACTTTTCCAGTTCAGTGAATTTTGTTTCATATTCTGCCACCGTCATGTCTTTTTGTTCCAATTGCAAAAATTCCACTTCCTTCCTATCCTTGATATGTGGTGGAGTGTATTTTTCATACAACTCTCTCAGGAATTCTCCCCAACTAATGTTATCTTCTCTATTTCTGAATGCATTTCTCATGGCAGATTGCCACCATTCATCTGCTCTATCCTGAAGCATATAAGTCGCCAATGTGACTTTGTCTTCTTCTTCACATCTAATTGCCTTAAATATCTTTTCCATTTCTCTAACCCATCCTTCTACAATTTCAGGTTGGCTGCTTCCTTTGAAGGCTGGAGGTCCCATCTTCTTAAATTTCTCTAACAATGATGCTCCAGAAATTCTTTCTCCACCCACATCTTGTTGGTTCTTCATTAGTGTTTGCACCATTCCCTGAAATGATTGCATAAAAGTAGCAAAATCAGGAGTCCCAGTACTTCCTTCTTGAGAATTTCCGGCCAATGGGACATTGTGAACTTCCTCCCTAAAGCTTTCCTCATGCCTATCCTCACTGGATGTGTCGATAGCTTTCCCTTTGTCTGCCATTTCCTGGAACACCATCAAACACATCCAATTAATTCATGCTAACTACTTAAGTTTTGTTAGAACCAAAATATTCTTTAAAGATTCTAGAATACACACAAATGTTTTATTTATTTCCTTTGTGAAAATGGTCACAGAGATATCTATCACCCATAACCATGCTCTGATACCACCTCTGTAACACCCTCCTCCGACTTCACATAAACACATATGTAACCTTTGATCGGAAGAGGGGTTACGCTGACAAACTTTCGTTATGGGTAGATATATCCGTGCAATGCACAAATCTGGCAAACCATTCCACAAAGGTAGCTTTGAACACATTATAATATACAAAGTGACAAAGTAGCAACACTCATTATTTACAAAAGCTAAGTTTCTCTCTCTCTCTAACTTAATACATTATCAAATAAAAGAAACTACTAAAACTACATTATTTTTTTCATCTCTTCATCGTCCGCAGCGGAATTAGGATTCATGTGTAGCTGAGATTATGCACACCTTCAATCTGAAAGGGTTGGAGGAAACAAAGGCGTGAGTCGGAAGGACTCAGTAGGTGACAGTAAACATAAAGATAGGAGTTTCAAATTTTAGAGCTTAAGAGTATTCAGAAAGTGCATATATGGAATAAACATAATTGCTCATGAATCTTCATACTTGACATAAACATATAGCCCAAGTAAATTTCATAACGGGCTCAGATGAATCTTAGAACAAAGTCATATTTGTCTTTCAGAATTCAGACCATAACTTAATTTGGAAACAAATTCGACAGGCATCACTGCTCTCAAGAGGTTACTATATAGACGTAATTTACCATCCTCAGTGCCTAGGCGATTCCAGCACCTTAGATCTTGTTCATTGCGCAAGAACGGGGTTTATTACCCACCATCGTCAGTCCATTGACTTGGATTTACCTACAAACTGTCGCCCTCAGCTGATCACAAGTGGCTGGTGCTACCACAAGTGATCCTAAACCCTCTTTGAAGAGAGCACTGTCTTCAAATCATAAATTTCTTTTCATGAGCATAATGGAAATTGGAAATTTAAAGGAAGATTTGATTGAGAATCAATACAAATATCTTGGTGACAAAGTAGTTCATAGATCAAGAAAATGAGAAATACAATTAGTTGAGACAAGGTGATGACTCAAAGCCAACAACTTCAGAAGGTTTAAATCACACAAGAACCCAAGAAAATGAGGGTCCACAATCGTTATCACAAGTATTCATATCTCATAAGGTGTTCAAACATATGAACTCTCAGGTGTTCAGATTTTATAGACCCAATTACCGAATACCGAAAAATAGACTCATTCGGAGTGCTATTCGTAATTGACAACTTTAAAAATAATTCAAGGAGAGTTAAGGTACTCAAAGTGGATGAACTTTTCAGTAATATGACAGTAAATATCAAGGTAAAAGAGAGGGTAACTTCCTTGGCTTTTAGGATGAAGTTTTGGCATGGATTCAGACATGAAAGAGTGCAGAAATTTGAATCAGCACTGCATCTGACGACTGACAGGAAGGGGCTGTTGACAGATGAGAGCAGATAGAGCTCAGGTTGTCTGGCTCTGTGTGTATCTGTCGACAGATGCAAGGGATCTGTCGACAGACCCACACAGTCCAGAAACCTGATGTTCTGTCAGACGTGCGTCTGCCGACAGATTTGGGCTGTCTGTCGACAACCGCCTATTTCTCACTCATAAATGACTTAGAATGTACTCTAAACATGCTGACAATGGAACCTATGAATCAAGGCATGATGTATATCAAATAGAAGAGTCTAATTATAGTCCTCACAGTGGTTTATAAACCGAACAAGTGAGATGAAACAAGAGGTTTGCAATTCAAGCTTGTTTAACTAGGAACTAGACATAGTATACTGTTGGAAGTGTGGTCTTGATAGCAATGGTTTATTGGGATTCTACCACAAGATGAACACTAAAACACATGGTATTAAATGTTCCTAATCAAGGCTTGAAGTACAAACATCCGAATGGAAAGAATCACAATGTTCTAAGATATCGAAATTTCTAGCAAAACTCTATAGCATAAACATGGATCATGGGTGGTATAAGAAGTTAGAAATCTACTTAAATTATAATGGGAGTGAAGAAGCTCCTTGATAATTATATGATTCCAGAGGTAATAGGGAAAATCAAACGAAAGATTCTGAAAGTACAATCTCGTACACAGACTTAACGAAGACCGGTTAATGAGCTTGAAGGCAACTCATGTAAGGTTATGATCTTTCTAACTAGAGCAGTGGGTAGAAGTATGAGGAGAAGATAGGAATCTACTTTTCCTCAAGGTAAACAAAATCCTTGAATACCTATAATCAAAAGTGAACCAAAACAAGAAGAACTCTACAGATCATGGTACAAACAAGAGACATGGTTTCTACGAATGAGGAAACCATGAACATGTACATAGGAAACAGAAGGATTCATGGTATGACACCTACCTGATTATAAGAGAACAAAAGGTTCTTATTCTTCTTTCTCTTAACGTAAAGATCTACACAGCAACAAAGTGAGGAAGTAGGAAGACTGCTGAAACAGGGACTTTGGTAGTTGCTTGTTGAGGATATGGCGATCCACACCAGGCAAAATAGTAGCAGCAACTACTACAATGGCTCCAATAGAAATCTTCTCACACACCAGGTGCAAGTACATCAACAACAGGGGTAGCATGAGCAAGAGTGCAAAAACTCCCACGAAGGTTGAAGGAGGGACTTATATAAGCTCTCAACTCTGCTGCATGCTTGGCACGTTGGCCATGTATATGTCATGGTGTAAGCCCCTTTAAACCATGTGAGGCCACCTATCTCATGCAACACACTCTTTAGTTACACGCATGTAACCTTAATGATAGCCCAACCCATGGATAAGCCTTATCCTAATGTGTGTTGGCTTCTCCTAAGCCTTACACGTAAATCACCCAAAAATTCATCCCGTAATTGATCCTTAATTCAGCTGGCCCAATAATCCTTATGTAAAGGTATTCAAACGACGTCCGTTTGTGTTGAAATTTCAACCATAGACTAATAGGAAGGTTTTACTAATTGTCATAATTTTTATTTAATTTTTAGAATTTATTTTCTACTGGGTGAAAAATCACCCGGAAAATAGTTGCGTCGACTTAATCTCAAAATCCGGTCGTCAAAAATTCCGGATAATTACATATTTGATATCTCCACAATTTTCTAAGAATTATGGTGTTCTCAGATTTTATTTTTGTTACAGTTTTCCGGTGTCTCCCTGTCGGGGTGCGCATGACCGAAAGTAGTACTGGGGTATGATAAAGTGTCTTAAACATACCCTTAATCCTAAATATCACAATTTAAACCTAATCGGTTTGCATAAACAAGAATTTCTAAGTAAAACATGGTATTTAAAATTTGAGGGTATTACACCACAAGACCTTCAAGTTCTATGCAGTTTCAGGTTGGAGGAGAAGCCAGACAGATTTTGTGGAAAAAATGCCATTCGAGGTCGAACACCAGACCCATGTGTCTTTGCTGTCATTATTGGTCAGATACTGGGCCAAAAGATGCCTGGGGCAGTGCATAAGGGCGATCTGCAACTGGGTACTTCCAGAGGTGTTGAGGGCCTGCTGAATTGTGCATAATTTATCGGGCATGTCTCTCCATATGTCTTCAAGAATATAAGCTTTCAAAGGGGTATCTCCAGTCCAACCATCAAACCAGAAATAGCCATATGAATTGGTGTCCATGGATATCATCCTGTGATTACCTTGAATGAGATGTGCAGCTTGCTTCCATAGTCTTTTGTCGGCTGCTAACATGAGTGGGAATTGGGCTTCAGAATGATGGCAGTTGTACAAGTGCTTCCTTTTAAAAAATCTGGCCCAAACTGAGTTGGTGGTAAGTGCCCTCCAGAGCATTTTAGTTCTGAATGCAATCTGCATGTGGTGCAGATTAAGCACGCCCAGGCCGCCGCATTCCTTCGGTTGTGCAATTTCTTTCCAGCTCTTCCAGTGCTTTTTCGGGGAGCCTTCATAAGAACCCCAAAATAAATTGGCCAGGATTCTATGAAAAGCCCTTACCACCGTTGGTGGAATGGATAAAGCATTCATGGTGTATATGGGAAGTGCAGATAGAGTGTGTCGTATAAGAATGAGCCTTCCACCAGTGGACAAAAATTCAGATTTCCACCCTTGCAGATTGCTCACTATTTTGGAGATGATGTTGGCGAAGTGTGCAGGTTTCTGACGTCCATTGTAGATGTAGATCCCCAGGTATTTTATGGGCAATTTGGTTCTGAAAAAACCTGTAGTTCTGCTGATTTTCTGGACAAGGCTATCCGTTGCACTGTTGGGGACATAAAAGAAACTTTTGTGCTTATTGATCAGCTGCCCTGAGGACTCTTCATAACTCTTTAAGAAAGCCATAAGTCTCCTGAGATGCCTCACGGATGCATTAGAAGAAATCAGTGTATCATCAGCGAAAAGAAGATGTAAGACTGCCGGGCAGCGGGCATTTTTCTGGTACCATGCACCACTGCTATGTTGAAAGAGTTTTGTGAGTCCCCTACTAAGCGCCTCTTCAGCTAGAATGAACAGGGCGGGGGCCACTGGGTCTCCTTGTCTGAGCCCTCTGGAAGATTTGAAGAAGCCATGTGTTTTACCGTTGAGGAGGATGGAGAACCAACAGTTAGCTATAAGTGGTTCAAGGATAGAAATTGCCTGGATGGAGAAGCCAAACTTTCTGAGGACTGCATAGAGAAAATCCCATTCCATTCTGTCATAGGCCTTGGCCATGTCAATTTTGATGATCATATTGCCACCTCTACATTTCCTTCCAAGGGTCTGGAGAAGTTCCTTGGTGAGGAGGATGTTTTCTGCTATATGTCTTCCCTTTGTGAAGGCCCCATGTTCTTCTGAAATTAAGGAAGGCAGAAATCGCCCAAGTCTGTCCGAGATTACTTTGGAGATAATCTTGTACAGGAAATTAGAAAGACTTATAGGTCTGAAGTCTGAGCACTTCTTCGGGTTGTCAATCTTTGGTATAAGTGTGATCAGCAATGAGGTGAGAGCAGTTGGGAGATTATGACCACAGAAAAAGGCTTAAACTGCATTGATGACGTCATTTTGGATGAAATCCCAACAATCATGGAAGAAGTGTCCTAAAAATCCATCGGGCCCCGGGGCACTATCCGGGTCCATGCTAAAGATTACCTGTTTGATTCCTCAGAGGTGGGCACCGTGAAAAGCATGGTATTATCTTCTTCTTTCATCATTGGCGGAATGTGCTCGAGGATTTCTGCACTGACCTGGTGGGGGGCTGAAGAGAACGCTTCGGAAAAGTGCTCCACAAACATGGCAGCGATTCTATCATCCTCCTCCACTGGGGTTCCATCCTCCTTATATAGTTTGGAGATCCGGAATTTTCTCCTTTGGTTAAGAGCATAAGCATGGAAAAATTTATTATTGTTGTCCCCATCCTTCAACCGTTTGATTCTAGATTTCTGGCGCCATAGCTTTTCTTCCTGAGATAGAACATGATCCAAACTGTCTTTGGCTAGCAGAAATATGGCATGATTTCAATGTGAAGGATCATCATCAAAGTTCTTCTGAGCAGTGGCAAATGAGGCTTCAGCTTGTTGGAGGTTTTGAGATACATTACCGAATGTTTCCTTATTCCATCTTCGGTAGAACTTCTTCATGTGCTGCAGTTTGAAGGCCATATTGATCAGGGGATAAGTGGAGGCCAACGCCATCTTCAGGCTGCAGCTGAGTCCTCAGTGAAAGTGTCATGGGAGCACCACATATGTTGGAAGGTGAACCTAGATGGGCCCTTCCTTTCTTCAATAGTGCTAGATATGAGCAAGGGGCTGTGGTGACTACACGCTCTGTCCAAGTGTTGGACATGCGCTGGGGGGCAGGAAATTGGCGTTGAAAAAACGTCTGTCAATTCTGATCCATATGCCATTGTGTTCCCGCCTGTTGAACCAGGTAAACTTACTCCCTGTGAACCCGGCATCTTCAATCCCCGTAGCTGACACGCAGGCCTGAAAGTCCATTACCGATCTGGAAAGACTTTTCTTGCCGCCTCTCTTCTCATGTAGGCCAAGGTAGCTGTTGAAATCACCTCCGATCAGCCATGGATCGGAGCAAGCAGCAGAGTGGTCAATTATGTAGTCCCAGAGCTTTCTCCTCTCATTTACACAGCAGCTAGCATGCACCACAGTGAGGTAGAAAGGTTTACAAAAGGCTGAGGTTACAAGCAAAGTGATGAACTGGTCGCTGGCATTCATCTTCAAAATGTGAACATTCTCCTCCCAAAAAATCCATATGCGGGCCTGAGCATCCATATTGGCAACAACATGGGCCATGTGCAGCTTATATTTGTACATATCAATGCAAGCGGTCTTTTTTTTGGGTTCTATAACTGCTATTATGGACTGGTTATGCCTACGTTTCAAAATCTTCAATCTCTTGATGGATGGGGCGTTGCCAATGCCCCTAATGTTCCAGATTAGGATCTTTAGATTCATTGGGTTTGGGGTTAGAAGTAGTTCCACGCAGTCCACCACGGGTTCGGACACCTTCTTCTCTCAAAGACGGTTGTGCTTTCTGTTTGCCAGCAAAGGCCACATGTAGGATGTTTAGGCTGTCTTCCTCAGGTGGTGTCAGTCCAGGGGCTGATCTGATATTATGTATAACAGGAAGGGAGAAAGCAATGCCTTTGGTATTAACCGTTCCTTTTTCTTGCAACTTTCCTGTCCCATTGTCTGGTTTTTGTGGTTCAGGTGAATTCTCAAACACTTCTTCTGTAGGCTGTTGTCTGACATTCTCTTCAGTGTGCATGCTATCTGATGTCTGTATTTGCTAGCCACTGCCCTTGTGCTTCATGTGGCTATCTTCCTCCTGGAGGATGCAGTGTAATGGAGGCTGTTGGCGATCCGGACATTTACCTTTACCTATATTCCCGTCTGCATCAACTTTGTCCATGTGTGCTTGTGTTGACAAATCATCAGACACTTTGTGTGCTCTTTCCCCGGAGCTATGATCAGTCACCCTTGCTTTAATGGGAGGGGCATTAATTGAAGGGGGCTATCTATTTTGGTACCATGTTGTATGGGAGTTACATTTCCACTGTCGACATTTGTTTCATGGACTTGATGGGTTGAGAAGTTTGAGCTGTCTTTACTGCCTTGTGGGGCCTTCTCCTGGGCATTAATGCTGAGTTCTACGGTTGGTGATCCATGCAGTCGTTGGCTATTTTTTCTGGTTTCATGTACTTCGCTGCTGGCCTTTGCATCCTTCTGTAGACTGACCCTTGTGTTTTTTTTGTTGCTTGTTCTAATGGGTCTCCAGGTTGTAGCTTTGACTGAGGGCTGGATATTGTCTTCTTGTGCGCTCTGGGACATATTATTTATCTTCTCAGAGGTAGTTTGCCTGTAGTTTTTGGTAGAGTGTCCGAGCCTTGAACAGGATGCGCAGAATAGTGGTGGTGCAGGGTAGACAATGGGCTGCCATGAACCACCTCCTCCAATCCCAATCCAGACACGATCTGGGAGTTTCTTGGAGACATCAAGCTGCCCACAGACCACTACCGCATCTGCTCTTATCATTCTGGATGTGTTCTGGTCGATCTGCAACACAGGGCCAATACTGCCCGCAATGGATCTAAGCATGGGTTCACTGAAGAAGTTGGCAGGGAGCCCCGGCATGTGAAGCCACACTGGAACAACCGGTGAATCCTTGTTTGGTGAAAACTCCATCGTCCATTTTGAGAACCTGAATATTCTTCCATGAACAAACATTGATTCCTTCAAGAGCACTTTGTAATAATCTGTCTCATTCCTAAAAGTGATTATAAGATGTCTTCCATCATAGGCACTGATGAGGAAGTCCTCTTGGAGCTGAAATCTCTGGGTTAGATGAGTTCGGATGTCCTAGAATGGAGGGCGCCCTTGTGGGGTTTTTGCAACGATGGCCAGGTCGAGAGGTTTGCAAGAGAGCTTCACTTCCTCTGGTGAGAAGAAAACTGCAGGCTCGCCTGCATCTGTGGTTGATGGGGCGTGAACCTGGACTGGCACCTCCGGTGGCTTGATGGATTTGAGGAGGACCTGGGCGAAGGTCAATGGGGCTCCAGCTGGTGCTCCCCAGGCTCCTTTGCTTGCTGCTGTGGCTGGGGTGGAGATGGTCGATGCAGCTGGAGTAGTTCCTGACGTGGGAGCAGCCGCAGGTGATGCTGGGGGGGGAGGAGGAGCCCCCCCACCATCGCCATGGAGAAAATTAGGAGAGAGAAAGAACGGGAATCTGGAGAGAGAAAGTGCTACAAAGTTCCCGTTACATAGGTTTCCTAATCAAGAACCCAGAAGAAATGCTTCGGTTTTAGATCTGAAATCTAAAATGCATCCAGAGAAGTAAACGTCCAGTTTATTGCCGTTGACCAGAAGTCAACGTCAATCGATGTTGACGTTAGTAGTTTCCAGTCGGACAGTAAACGGCACAAGGCTTGCCATTTACTCACACTTAACGTCAATGTATGTGGACGTTAAATAGAATTTCGGCCAGAACATTAAAACATCCAAATAACTTGTATACACAACATGACTACACAGTATAAATACATACAATATGTACAACAACAACTAAATACTATATGCACATTTTAATAAATATATTACGTGCACAAAATAAACAGTATTAAATGCATAAAATTAGGGGGCCTCACACCCTCTCCCCCTTAAAATGATCTTCGTCCTCGAAGATCGGATCATGTACCTGTGGTGACATTGTCGGCATTGTCTCCAATCAATGCATACACTCCGGTAGGTGCTTGTTGTCTTACTGTAGGCTTCTTTGTTGTTGTTGTTGGAACACCTCGTGGAACGAATGTCTTCAGCTTCGAACACTCTCTAATCTAATGATCTCTACTGCCACACTTGAGACATCTTTTTGACCTCGTCCAACACAAGTCCCCGCCATAACGCTTGCCCAATGTACACACTCGGGCCTCTTGCTGCCTGTAGAAGCTACTGACTTTGCTGGTACTATAGCTGGTTGTTGATCTTCCATGAGCTTCTTCCTCTTCCTATCCTGTCGCTAAAATTGTTCTGGTAACCTCTTCATCCAAGCCCTCTTCTCCTCTTGGTACTACTCCATCTCACTCTCCTACCTGCATGCTATGCTAAGAGCCACATGCATAGTTCTATGGTTAAACGCTATAAGTCTAGCTCTCAATGATGGTCTAAGCCCCATCACAAACTTCTTCACCTTGCGCCTCTCATCAGCAACTATGTGCGGTGCAAACCTTGACAACTCCACAAATCTAGCCTCATACTCCAAGACCGACATAGAACCTTGGGTCAATGCCAAGAACTCCTGCTCCATCTTGTCCTGGCTGTGCTCAGAAACATACTTGGCCTCAAACAACCTCACGAACTCTCCCCAAGTCACCTCTATCTCCAACCCCTCAAACTGCATGCGAACAATGAAAGACCACCACACATCTGCTCGCTTCTGAAGCATGTACATCGCCAGGCTAACCTTGTCATCCTCTGCACACCTGATAGCTCTAAATATCTTCGCGATCTCTCTAAGCCAACTCTCTGCAACTAATGGCTGACTCTCCCCCTTAAAATGAGGCGGAGCCATCTACTTAAACCTCTCCATGACCGATACACCTCCTACACCACGGTCCTGCTGAGTTGGTGCCGGAACCTGAGCCTGAAGCTACGTCTGAAGAGCTGCCTATGTCTGCACTTGAGTCTGCATCACTTGTACAAGCCCTTGCATGAATGTGTCGTAGTCAACCAACGGTGGCGGGGGTGGCGCAGGTGGTCCCTAAGGTGCTGGCACTCTCGGTTGCTCGCTTGCAATCCTCCTTGGCTCCTCATCTTGAATAGGCAAACTCGAACAACGGGCTCTCCCAGCCATTACCTAGAAAATAAATACCAAGTCAAGCTCCATTATTGTTACACCTAGAATATTATCATGCATTCAACATATCACTTTTCTAGTCCTACCTTAGTTATTCCATGGATCTGGCTATCCACTACAAAGACTTAGAGATGTGAATTTAGTTGATGGCCATCCATGTATAATCTCAACCCTGGGTCTCTGATACCATCTCTGTAATGACCCACTTCCACTCGGTATGATTATACCAACCCACATCGGATGAGAGCAAGTCGCTACAGGGGAGAAAACACACAAATAGAAAGGAATAATGCAGCGGAATTAAACAACTTTTATTCCATCAACATTTTAATCCACATACCATAGTCTATATAGTCCATGAAAGAAATGACATAATACAACATCCACTTTGCCAGTTTCTAAGTACAATAATACGAAAGTTCAAATTACAATTTCATCACATACTAGCAAATGAAATACAATCTTCAATCTATTCTTCATGTTCCTCGTCGGATCTTGCCAAGTCCTCGGCTTCTAAATCTCCTGAAATGTTTAGCAAGGGTGAGTCTACATAATAGACTCAGCAAGTAACTTAAAACTTCAAACCATATACTCATCACACATGCTTTCTAACAAATTAAACTAACATATGCTCATTCTAAAACATGGATAATAAACATGGAATCTATTAAGCAAAACTATACTAACAAATGTAAAATAATGATTCTAACATGGATACTTATAACATGGAATCACTAACATGGAAACATTCATATACTTACATGCTTTCATTTCTTATTTTTACATAACACTAACACATGACTAATGTTCAATTTATAACATGATACTAAACACATATTCATCAAGCAATTTCTACCTCATGGACATAATAACATACACCTACTTATGGTACTAACATGATATCACAATCAAAATTCACATTAACACATGCATTAATTTCTCATGACATGCACACATGCACTCTTACCTTGGTTTTCACATGCACTTACTTTCACATTATCATTAACTTCCACTTACACACAATTTCACATGGTTTTCACCCTACACATTCACGTATCACTTATCACTTCACTTGCACATACCATGTGCCACGTTCACATGTCACTTTACATGTTATACACATATTCACTTTTACACAATGCCAAGACACAGACCAAACCACAACTAGAAAGATCACGTAATAGTACACATACACATACATGTACTTAATCACCAGGCAAAGTGATCAAGTCTTGGACCTGCAGAACCGGGGGAAGCCCTCCCCACCATTACCAGTGGAACTTGTCCACCTCCAGGATTTCACACGACTCTTGCCTCGGGTATCACGTAGCCGGTTGAGCTTTCCTGTAGGGGCACTACTACAGTGCAGCTCCAAGCAATCTAGGGTGGCAGTGTCTCATTGACACACATTTTAATTATCTTGTCACATTAATACATTACACGCACATATGCCACTTGTTCTCTCACTTCCCATGCACATACACACACATATATCATGGAACATAAACTTATCACATTTAGATTCTCAGATCAATTATAAACAGTGATTGACAGAACCTAATCATGATGTTAATCACATTTTCACACATAAATGAAATCAATTCTTAAATCATGGTATAGAAAACTTCAGAAATTAATAGTCATTTGCACAATACTTAGAATCATATCAAATTTTAACCATGAGTTAAATATAGCATAGGGAACATATGTATAATTTTTCACAATTTTTAGAGTAGTCAAACTATTTTTAATAATTAACATAGATTACCTATAATTTAACAAGATTATTCATTTAAGCATGGTAGACAGTAAGCAATCGGTTCTCATAGGTCCAAAACATGAGAACAGTCACTCTAAGATCATGGAAATTTTCTATCACATTAACATGCAGTAAGACTAATTTTTTAAAATAAATCACAGTCATAACTTGCTCATTCCTCAATAACAAAAATTATTTTAATTAATATCATGCTCAGAAATTTGGTAGATCCTCATAATATGACCTACAAACCATACCTGACAAACCCTGATTTTCACAACATGCAAAGACCCCGAACAAGCGAAAAATCAAAATACAAGGATTAATATGTGTTTCTGCAGAAAACAGGTGAACTTGACGGCAAGGTTCTTGCTGTCAGAATGAATTAACAGCAGGATTGTCTGCCGTCAACACAAGAATTCCACGGAAACAAAGTGGTCGTCTACCTCGTGTCTGCACGCAATGCAGACCTAACACAAAAAACAGGTGAATTGAGGGGTCTAGGACACGATTTTAAAATCCATAAAAATGTTAAAACCCTAAAGGATAAGTCTATGGAGTGAACCAATAAGTCACTTGCCTTCGAATAAATCTCAAAAGGGATTATTTCGTCGAAGAAGCCCTCCTCGGCCAAGCCAAGAAGGTGGGATTTTGCAACTCCAATAAGGTCTTCCTTCTCATGTAGATGGTTTTCTTGGAGTCGGGGAAGCTTCCTCAATCCAAGGTGCAGCTCCCAGTCGAAGAAGATCATCGGAAAGACCACCCAAACGCCAGATCGAGCTCTCCCAAGATCAGGTTTGCTCACAACCGGGCTCTAGGTTTTCTCACCACCCCAAAGGTCTTAATCTCGCTGAGAACACTAGGTTTTATAGGCTAATGGGTCGGGGTACACTTAGGGTTAGGTCATCCCACCGTTAGATATGTTTTCTAATCAAGAACTCGGAAGAAACACTTCCGTTTCAGATCTGAAATCTAAAACGCATCCAGAGAAGTAAACGTCCAGTTTACTGCCATTGACCAGAAGTCAACATGAATCGATGTTGAAGTCAATATTTTCCAGTTGGACAGTAAACGGCACAAGGCTTGCCGTTTACTCACACTTAACGTCAATGTATGTGGACGTTAAATAGAATTTCGGCTAGAACACTAAAACATCCAAATAACTTGTATACACAACATGAATACACAGTATAAATGCATATAATATGTACAACAATAACTATATACTATATGCACATTTTAATAAATATATTACATACACAAAATAAATAGTATTAAATGCACAAAATTCGGGGGCCTCACACAAGAAGTTCTAAGCGATCAAAGGTAGGTGTTCTCGGGCCGAACAAGAACAAATCTTATACCATGTTAAAGATCATCGTGTTTAGTTTCATATGCACTTGTTTTCCCTAATTTTCATTGACCATGCTATAAGTATTAAGCGTTTTCCAAACATCGAGCATGATTAGGGCTTTTAGAGTTCATGTCATGTTTCACACATCCCAAGACCAAATTGAGTCAAACCAAAACCAGAGTTCTCTTCTACTCATCATCCTCTACAATTTTCATGTTCATAGTTTTGTCTAAAGAGCCCTAGATCTCGAGTTATAAATGTTGCATGCATGATTGCACCGTCTTTCCAATTTTCAGGTTCACCCGAAACCCCGACCACTCCGGACGTCGCATTTTACAGACTAGTATCGCGACAGGTATACCTGTCACGTTTACCTTAAAAGCGACCGCTTAGAGCATCATGTTTTACAATTGTTCTGATAGGATCCGAAAACATAAAACTGTGTGCCACATAGGTCTTAGTGTATGTCTGAATCGCGACCACATAGTACATCGCGATTTGGTCTATTTTATCATCCTCGATTTACGTGCATGGCTATTGTATTTCATAGTCACAATCGATAGCCTACTGATTAGCCTTGAACGCGTCCATCATAGCCATCTCATTTCTGTACCGATTACCATGAATGCGTCAACTTGTCCCGTCGCATTTCTGCTTTGCAATCGTTTCCACATTGATTCCTTTTTAAAAGGTGTCGGTCAGTCCCGTCGTGATTTAAACGTGATAGGTAACCCCGTCACGATTTAGTAATTTCACACATAGTCATGTTTTGACAGTGTACGGTCTTTTTAAGTGTGACGACTAAACCTGTCGCATATTTGAGAGCCTACGCGAGACCTGGTTATTGAGTTTTAAGTGTATGTCTTGCATGCTATGTGCTATAGATGCATTATTCAGTCTGTCTAGTGGCTTAAAACGTGTTAACCCATGAAAAAGTTATAATAAACTGAAAGCTTATTCTAATTATTCTTAAATGCTTGATCTATTCCTGTTGAGATTGATGTGTCCATCTTGATGATCTAACTTATTAAAGTGAATGAATATCATTTTAAAATACTGCAAATCATGTTGATATAGTTGCATGTCAATATTGTGTCATCATGTTACTTGTTTTCCGCTTGTTTTAAACCGGTGGATTGTGACATTGAGACACGTTCTACACTACACTCTTACACATATAGGCAACCCTTTCTTTGGGAATTGGAAACTCTCCGTCGGTCATTCCGTATTGACAGACTAGTGACCTTTTCTCTAAGACCTTCGTAAATCTCTGTACTCTATGGATTCTCTCGTGAAAACCAAGTTGGTTGTACCATTGATGTTCCCTAGACATGGTGTGCACTTCCTGTGAGACCCTCAAATTTTGTTCATTTAATACTGTTTATTTTGTGCATGTAATATATTTACTTTTGTGCATATTATAACTATTTAATTACTCATGTGCATATGGATGTATACATATGTATATGTAAATATATATTTACTTTTGTGAATATAAGTACTTAGCTAATTCTGTACATTTGTACTTATTTAAATCCAATGCATATTGTATTTAAATAATGTTGTGCATATAGTATCTAATTATTGATGTGCATATTATATTAATTATTCCGTGCATATTGCATGTAATAATGCTGTGTATATATATATGTTTATTCTGTGCATATGGTATCTATTTATTTTGTATACATTAAATTATTTATGATGTATGTGTATATCTATTTTGATGTATTTCCATGTTCTGGCCAAAATGCTAGTTAACGTCAACACCCATTGACGTTAATTGCATGTTGACGACAACATTGTGTCGTTGACTGCATGGCCAGAAGAGGTTGACGTCCAAATCGATGGACACTGACTCCCTGCTAGCGGCAGCAAATGTTGACGTCCATTTCCCAGTTAAGTTGCGATTTCAAATCTGGAAATGACTGCGTTTCTTGCGGTTCTAGATTAGGAAACCTAGCTCTAATGGTAGGAGAGTTAACCTAATGCGTACCCTGGCCCCTTTAGCCTATAAAACACCCAGATTAGGGTGAGGTTAGGTCTTTTGGCCTTAAGAGAAAAGCTAGGGTTTGTTGTGGGAAAAATGGGTTCTGTGCAAGCTTGATCTGGCATGAGAGGAGGTCTTCTGGCGATCTGCAACGACTGGGAGATACTTCAAGTATTGGGGAAGCATCCTCGACCCCGAAGATCCATCTACTTCGGCAAACAGATCGGATCTGGGAGGAGTTTATGCAGCTTCTCAGCTTTTTCGAGGAGAGTGTCTTTGAGCTAAATAAACCTTTGTGGATTTTATCCAAGGCAAGTAATTGAGGGATTCCATTCCTACCCATGTCCTTAAGGTCCTAGGCATTTTTACAGAATTTTCTGGTGTCCTGGAACCTCCAAATTCACTTGTGTATTGCGCTCAATCTGCACTTCCGCAGACAGTAGATTGATGGCCACTTGTGTGCCGCCAAGCTCTTGTGTTAGCGGCAACATCGTGTGTCATTAACCTAGGTTGGCGACAACTCCCTTGTCGCCAAGTTATTCAGAAATATGATTTGATCTATGTGCTATGAAATTTGGATTTCTGGGTATATGTGCATGCTGTGAAATTTATATATGGTCAAGTACAATCAATAGGTCATGTCATGAGGATATTTTAAATTTCTGTACATGGTTTTATTTATTAAAATTTCTGAAATTGAACAATGAGCATGATATGACCATTATAATTCCAGAATAATTTGATCCATTGAATATTAGGGTTCCACAAATTTTTCATGTTCGTATGATGACTGTTTTCAAGTTTTGAAACTGTTAAGTACGACTGTTTAGTTGTGAATCATGTTGAAATGAGTTTCTAAATAAATCTGCATGTAAACTATATTAATTGTAAAATTAGCATTACTGCAATGAAAAATTTAAAAATTTAGGTATGTGACGTGATTTGTATGCAGCATGTGATAAATTCTGTTTTGATAACAATAGGTACTATTAGTAGTTTAATAAGAGTAATTGACATGATAAGCATGTTTAAGTTTAACCATGTGTAATGCAATGATTAGCAGCATGATTAGGACTATATTATGATCAAATCATCACTGTGAAATAATAGCGTCATGTTGAATAAACTGAATCATGCTTATGTATTTAAAAGTGCATGTAAATGGTTAAATAATGCATGTGAAATGTGTAAACAATGTGATAATGTGTATAGTGTGCCGGGATTGACACTGCTACCATAGAGGGCTGTGGAGCCGTACTATAGTAAGGTCCCTATGGGAAGGCTCTATGTGTATATCTTATCCTAAGGGCATTAGGATGAAATTCTAGAGGTGGACAAGTACCACTAGTTAGGGTGGAGAGGGCTTCTGCCATTCTGTACAGTACCTAGATTCGTCACTGCATTGCCTAGGTGGCGAATATGTGTTATGTGTTTTGTGTAGTGCCCTGGAATTTTTCTTGAAATTTATATTGCAATTGTATGTTTATTCTGCATGTATTTGTGTGCTGATCTGTGTTGAACTTGGCATCAACATCTGCTGCCGTTGACATCTCTTAGCGGCATGATCGTCCGCCGTTTATTTTTTGTTAACGACATCATATTGTGTCGTTTATTATTTTCTGAAATATTTAATTTTGTCGAGCAAGGATATAGACGACATTATCGATGGACGTCTATATCATGGCTGACGAAAACTGGGGTTGACGTTAACCTGACTTGCCTGTTTTTGATGTTACTGTTCCGAGGAAGAATAAATCGGCCATTTCCAAACATTTAATGAGTAGATCTGGTGCGTTTTTAATCCAATGGCTAGGATTAAGTCTTGGCTACGCATGGGAACCATGTTAGTTAAATTTTGAGACTGTAATATTGTGAGATGATACTGCATACCTGTTGTATTCAGTTCCTGTATAGAATTACATGATTTTCCTCACTGTTGAACCATGTTAGTTAGCTTGAATTGATGGATTTTAATTATGAAAAATGGTTATAGGGTTCAGAAAATTATGAAATTTTGCATGTGCGTGATATAATCTGATTCTAATTTACTATAATTTTTTTGGATTTTTAGACTTCTGTGCATACTGTTATGAATTTCTGATTGGTAAATTGCATATAGAATTTAAGATAAACATGAGAATATGTACATGAGTGGATATGATATGATTAGTACCATGATAGGTTTCTGTTAAACAGTATGGTTGATTTCAGAAATTGAGAAAAATCTGAATTTGCATGATATTATGTTTAATGCATGAAAAAGCATGATAGAATTGCATAAAAATGTAGAATGATGATTTCATACATGTTAATGCATATATTGAAATGAAATGACCAATAAAGACATTGCTATGATAGAGATTTCCTACAAGGAACTACACCATGGAATGTCCCTATGGTAATGGTTCACCTACATGAAAATGACCTACTGAATCTGTGGGCAATAGATTGAAATCCTGGAGGTAGACAAGTTCTACTGGTTAAGGTGGGAAGGGCTTTCCCTAGTATTGCGCAATGGCCATGACATCATCACTACTTTGCCTAGGTGATAAGTGAATGACTATATGACTACTGATCTCTATAATAGTGTGGGCTATGTCTTGGCAACTAAATGATACATGACTACATGCTATATGTCTACATGATAAATGTTTACATGATAAATGTCTACATGTTACATACTACAAGATCTACATGTCAATTGTTTTACATGCTACATGAATTACATGTCACTTGTTATATGTAATAATTGCCACATGTATAAATGATTACTTGCTACATGTTAACTAATTACATATTGCATAATGTAGGATAGAGCTTTTCTTGTAAATGTTACATGCTACATGACATTGAACTTATGTCCATGAAATCGATTACATGCTATGCTATAGAAACATGTTTAATTTTAATGTTATAATAAAAGACATAGGCTACATGATACATGAAATGTTTCGTTTTCACAACTATGCTATGTAAAGATTGAATGCCAAATGACTTAGAACCATGTTAGTAGGAAGAGTTATATGATATCAATGATGTGAATGATATATGTTACCATGTTTTAAATCTATTATATATGTAATATCTTGAACTGTCTTTCATGTGACTTGTTGGGTCTTGTAGACTCATACTTGCTTAACATTTCAGGACATACAGAGGATACCCAGGAGTTAGTGCACATTGACTCGGAGCGAGAGGACATGGAGGTTTAGATTTATTGAGAGATTTAGAGTGACTATATATGTGAGGAAAAGATGTACTTTCATTTTATGCATTTGAACTTATGGATTGTAATAAATTTGGACTATTGTTTTCTTTCTCTTATGCTTTAGACTTAACATTGAGTATGATCTTGATTACAAGTATTTGGTTCCATATTCTGTTGCATATTATTGGAATTGAATTATCATTTATGTATGTCTCAATCTGTACTGTTTATTGTTGGATATATTCCACTGTAATATCCCTATTAGATCCAATGTGAGTTGGAATAACTGTACTGGGTCTAAGAGGGGCGTTATAGAGATTTCCAGGTTGAGCATGTACATAAATGGGATATCAACATTGTGTTCATATTTTAAGTCTACATTATGTAGAATAATAGGTTATTATAATTGATGCTCGCTTTGCAGACTATGGCGACTCGTGGACGTAGAGGAGCTGGTCCAACTCGCGGTGATGAGTTAGCAAGAGGTTCTCAGGCTCCAGCTCAGCAGGCGCAGGACTAGACATGTGTACCTTTGCCACCCCCACCACCACCTATGGATTATGGAGCAATAATGCAAGGATTGGTGCACGCGATGCAGACTTAGGCTCAGATGACACCGGCTTTGTAGGCGCAAGTGTAGGTTTAGGTTGGTAGATAAGAAGTGTTATTCAAGGTGTAAAATGGAAGATTTCATCTAAGAGCTTGACTTGGATGTAGGTGCAGGCTATTGGATCTCTTATTTTGCTGATGCCTAAATATGATTCATTAATATATTGAAATCATGTTTATCATGCTTAAATTCATATCTCACAATGTTTCCTTCATGTGTAGCTCAAAGAAAAGGACAAACATGCCCAGTGGTGTCGACACAGCCCACCTGTGTGTGACACTAGTGCTCTATCCCAGCAACATGTTCTTTACAAAAATGCCAGTGGTGCCGACACAGTCCTCCTGTGTGTCGACACTAGTTGACTGTCCCAGATAGTCATTTCCCAGTCAGGAACCTGTGTGTCGACACATAGCTGTGTAGTGTCGACACACTTCGGACTTTTTCTCCAGATCTGAAATACCAAGCCATGTGTATGACTTTGGTAAAGGCTTTTTGGGTAGGAATTTCTATGCTCCCAATTCCCAAGATATTTTGTGGACCCATGGGGCTATAAATACCCCTTATCCACTTGGCTTTTGGATCATCATCCATCGGGACACACATCTGCTCTTCCAGAACTCCAGAGTATTCCAGCCAACATCTGAAGAATGCTTCATCCCGGCAAATTGCTTCCAGATCTGAAGCAATTGAAGTCTTGAGCACCTTGGATGATCCATTTGAAGAAGAATTTTGAGCCATCAGAGTCTTCTTTCTGGAGTTGAGGCAGAAGAGCTTGTTCCCAGTCTTGAAGACTAAATAGGGACCTTCGAACTAGTCCTCTTTAACCTGGAATCAAATTGTTTTATCTGGCTCTTAATTTCAACTTACTCTATTAAAGTGTATGTGTTGTGAAATTGGTGCAATCCTTGTGCCCAATTTCGTGTGTATGGTGATTTGCGAGATTTTTGAATCTCATAGTGTGTGTACTGTGGTGTATCTTTTCTGAACCGGCAAGATAAGCCACATTTGTGTGTGTGTGTGGATGGTGGATGTAGGATACACTATTGTGTAATCCGAACCACCCTAAATCTCCTTGTTCTTTTGGTTTGATCATATCTTGCAGTAGATGCTTGATAGGCTCATTAGTATTTCACCATTCAACTTGTCAAAATAGCTCAGAACTGTGGATAAGTTTCAGATTCAAGTCTTAATTCAATTTCTCAGGAGTTTAATTGAGTGAAATTTTAAAATTCAGAGAAATCTAATCAACCCCCCCCCCCCTTCTAGATTTCTTCATAGTAGTTTTTCTGCAACATTTTTTTTGGTATCAGAGAAAGGTTCTCATTGCACTGAAAGTTGTTTGATCTAACAATCAAGAGTCTATTTCTATGGAAAACATCAAGGGGTTTATTGATGAGGGTCATTCTGTTACTAGGCCTCCTTTCTTTGATGGATCTGATTATGCTTATTGGAAAAATAGGATGCAAGTGTTTTGAGAGCTCAGGACTATGAGCTCTGGAAAATTGTTGACAAGGGACCAATTGAACTTCCTGAAGATGAAAGCTTATGGACCAAGGATCAGATCAAGAAATCAACACTAAGCTGGAGTGCCATGAACATGATGCAATGTGCCATCCATCCCAAGGAGTACTCAAGAGTATCTTCTTGCAAATCTACTAAGGAGATGTGGGACAAGCTACAGCTCATGTATGAGGGAACTTCTGAGGTAAGAGAGACCAAGGCAAGTATTTTAGTCTCAGAATATGAAATGTTCAGAATGAAGAGTGATGAGACTATTTATGAGATGTTTGCTAGATTCATGCTTTTGGTAAATGGTCTTAGAGGTCTAGTAAAGAATTATTCTAATAGTTATCTTGTTAGGAAAGTCCTTAGATCACTTCCATCAGCCTGGCACACAAAAGCCACTGTAATTGAGGATTCAAAAAATTTGTCAACCATGCAACTAGATGAGTTAATAGGTTCACTCATAACATATGAGATAAATCTAAAAAGAAATGCATCTATGACTACATCTAAGAAACCTATTACTTTAAAAGCTTCATCTAGCTTAAAAATTGTTGCTGATAAATTTGATGAAAATGATGAGTCTTCTGATGAAGTGAATGATGAAGAATTGGCCTTACTGACAAGGCAATTCAAAAGATTTCTGAGAAAGAAAGGGAAAGGTAAGCTCAAACCCTTCATCAAAAAGGAAGTCTTAAAGAAAAATGATTTCAACAAAAAGGTGGAAACTAACAAAAAGACTGATATTATTTGTTATGAGTGTAGGAAACTAGGACACATGAGAGGGGAGTGTCCTGATTTGGAGAGGAAATTGAAGAATTAAATGTTTAAGAAGACAAGGGCAATGCTGGCCACATGGTCTGATGAAGATGAGGAAGAACAGGAAGAAGATGAATCCGATGAGGAAGAAGTGACATGTCTCATGGCCAGACATGAAGAAAACACTAAAGTAAGTTCTTCTTTTTAAGACTTTACAATTGATGATTGGGAAGAAGCATATGCTGTTTTGTTTAAAAAATTGTGTGAACTAAAATCTGAAAATAAAACCTTGAAAAAGAAGATAAACATCATATTGCACAATCCTCAAGAGTCTGAACAAATAAATCTTTTGAATGTTGAAATTGTGAACATGAAAAAAGAACAAGAGTGTTTGAATGAACAAATTGATGCCATTAAAGAAAGATGTCAGTTGACTGAAAAAGGAAAACAAATCTTGTTAGATGAAAATGAAAAATTCAAAAAGGAAAAGAAGTAATTCAAGAGGAACTGAAGACTGTCCAGAAAGAACTGAATGACAAGAAAGAAACCTTATCAAAATTTGTTAAAGGCAAACAAAACCTAGATGCTATTTTAGGAGTTCGGATGAATCCTACCAAGCATGGCCTAGGTTATCAGTCTAAAAATAATAAGAAATTTGGACAAACCTTGATAACCACATTTGTTCAAGGAAGCACTTCCTATGGCAATTCTAAAAAGAATATCAATGAAAAATCAAAAGCTAACTCAAAAACAAAAATTCAAAGTCAGGTCAAAAACTCTATAACGCAATTCAAACATGAAAGAATTCAAGCCAAAAATGAACAAGATTTAAAATCCAGTGTTAGACCAACTTTAAATCCAAAGAACAATGAAAATCTTTCAGTTGGTTCCAAACCCTACATCAAAAAGAATAAAGGTTTCACACCACAAAGGATCATGAAGTGCACAAACTGCAAAAAATCTGGTCACACTGATGAAAAATGCAGATCAAAAGTAAAGAAGATAAAGCAAATCTGGATTCCAAAACATCTTGTTGCTGAATTGAAACAACTGATGGCACCCAAAGCAATTTATGTACCAAAATTCTACTTCTAAATTTTTTTTGCAGGAATGTCTTACAGCCCACAAAAAAGGTAAGTGGTACCTTGATAGTGGCTGTTCAAGACATATGACTAGAGATAAAGAAAAATTTTCCACATTGATTGAAAAAGATGGTGGACAAGTAATTTTTGGAGGTAAGAACAAAGGACAAATCATTGGAATAGGAAGAATTGGTAAGAATCCTTCAAACTCAATTGAGAATGTCTTGCTTGTTGAAGGTCTTGATCATAATCTTTTAAGTATCAGTCAATTGTGTGACAAAGGCCTTAAGGTAATTTTCAATTCTGAATCATGTGAAATTGTTGAAAAAGATTCTAGAAAAATAAAATTTCTTGGTCAAAGAATTAATAATGTTTACTTGGTTGATTTTAATGATCATCAACATGAAAATCTTTGTCTTGTTGCCAACCAGCATGATCTATTTCAATTGTGGCATAGAAGGTTAAGTCATGCTAGTGAAAATGTTCTGAATAAGTTGCTAAGACGTACTCTTGTGAATGGTTTACCAAAAATGAAGAAAAAGAAAAATACAATTGTATGTGCTTCATGTACCCAAGGTAAACAAACTAGGAAATCATTCAAATCTGTTGCACCCTTAATCACTTCCAAACCCTTTGAATTGTTGCATATGGATTTATTTGGTCCAACTAGGACACTCAGTCTTAGTGGACATAGATTTGGATTTGTGATTGTGGATGACTTCTCTAGATTCACATGGGTTTATTTTTTATCTCACAAGAGTGACACTTTAGAAAATTTCAATGAATTTGTTGATAAATTTGAAAATGCAAAATAAATAAAATCCACTCCATTCTTACTGACCATGGAGGAGAATTTGACAATAATTTGTTTTTTGATTTTTGCAGGAATAAAGGAATTGATCACAAGTTTGCTTCTCCAAGGACCCATGAACAGAATGGAATTGTTAAAAGGAAGAATATGACACTAGTAGGGATGGCAAGAACCTTGTTGATTGAAAGTCAGCTTCCAAGAAAATTTTGGACAGAAGCTGTCAACACTTCATGTTATGTCCTCAACACGGTAATGGTAAGATCAGTCCTTAAGAAAACTTCCTATGAACTTCGTAAGAAACCTCACATTGCATATTTTAGAGTCTTTGGATGTAAAGTTTTCATTAATAACAATGACAAACATGATCTAGACAAATTTGAAAAGAAAAGTGATGTAGGCATCTTTCTAGGATATTCTAAAAATTCAAGGTCATATAGAGTTTTTAATAATGAATCAAAAACTGTGGAGGAAACTCCTCATGTCATATTTGATGAAAATATTGAAAAATCTACTGACCATGATTTGTGCAGGAATCAAGAAGAAGAAGCTGACATTCTTGTAAAAGAATCAGATCAATCTGTGGAGAATGAAGAAGTTGTTGAACCTGAAGTTGAGTCGACACCACAGAACCATGAATCGACACCAGAGCAGGTAAGTACAACAACAAGAGGTAATTTCAGATACCCTAAAGCTCATCCACTTGAGAATGTTGTAGGTAATGTCAATGATAGAGTCCGCACAAGATCTCATTTCAGAAATATCATTGAACAAGATCAAATGACCTTCATATCTCAAGTGGAACCCAAAAACATAGAAGAAGCCTTAAAAATAATTCTTGGATAGAAGCAATGCATGATGAATTAAATCAATTCAAAAGAAATAATGTTTGGGGTCTAGTTTCCATAAATCCTGAAAATTCAATAATTGGAACTGGATGGGTGTTTAGGAATAAATTGAATGAAGAAGGAAAAATTGTGAGGAATAAAGCAAGATTGGTTGCTAAAGGATATAATCAAGAATTTGGAGTTGATTTTGAGGAGTCCTTTGCACCAGTAGCTAGATTAGAACTAGTGAGAATTATATTAGCATATACATGTTCCAAAAACTTCAAATTGTTTCAGATGGATGTGAAAACTGCCTTTTTGAATGGTTACATAAAAGAAGAGGTGTTTGTTGCTCAACCTCCTGGATTTGAAGATCTTGATAAACCTAACCATGTGTATAAACTGCATAAAGCACTTTATGGTTTGAAACAGGCTCCAAGAGCATCGTATGACAGATTGAACAGTTTTCTGGTTAGTAAGAATTTTTGAAGAGGTAAATTGGATCAAACTCTTTTCACAAAATCAGTCCACAATCATATAATTGTAGTTCAAGTGTATGTGGATGATATCATCTTTGGTTCCACTAATCCTTCATTGTGTGAGGAATTTTCCAATCACATGCACAGTGAATTTGAAATGAGTCTCATGGGAGAATTACAATTCATTCTTGGTTTGCAGGTCAAACAACTTGAGGACAGATTCTTTATAAATCAAGCCAAATATGTTAAAGAATTGCTCAAAAGATTTCACTTTGGACAAGCCAAACCAGCATCAACTCCCATGAGTACAAGCATCAAATTGGACAAAGATGAAAAAGGTAACTTGGTTGATGCAAAGCAATACAGAGGTATGATTGGATCTCTTTTGTATCTTACTGCAAGTAGGCCAGATATTCAATTTAGTGTATGTCTTTGTGCTAGATTTCAGTCTAGCCCAAAGGAAAGTCACTTGCTTGCAGTTAAGAGGATTTTTAGATATCTCTGTGGAACTTGTGATTTGGGTTTGTGGTATCCAGTTGGATGTCATGCTAATTTGATTTCATACTCTGATGCTGATTATACTGGATGTAAACTTGATAGAATGAGTACTAGTGGATATTGTCAATTCTTAGAAAATTACATGATAACATGGGCATCCAAAAAGCAACACTCGGTTGCACTTTCTACTGCAGAAGCAGAATATGTTGCTGCAGGAAGTTGTGCAGCTCAAGTGTTGTGGATTAAAAGTCAATTGCTTGACTACAATATTGATATTGGATGTTCATCTATTATGTGTGTCAATACTAGTGCAATTAATCTTTCCAAAAACCCAATACAACATTCCAGAAAAAAGCACATTGAAATCAGACATCACTTTTTTAGGGATGAAGTTGCAAACAAAAACATTGAACTAGAATTCATCCCTACTGAAAAACAAATTGCAGACATATTCACAAAACCATTGGCTGAAGATAGGTTCTCATCTTTAAGAAGAGAACTTGGGATTTGCAACATGGAATAAAAATTGAAAAACTTTTTGATTCCTTATGCAAAGATTATGAAGTACATCAAATAGTGATTAGTGGAAAAACAAGATATGCTTGTTTGAAAACTATCATTATGTGTTGAGGAAAATCCTCCACCAAGTACCCATGATCTATCATGTATAAGAATCATTCTGTTTTTAAAACTTAAAAAAAAATTGTTGTGGATGTCTTCTCTCTTCAAACATACTTGCACTTTAATGATTGACTGCTAAAAATTGAATGTTGAAAGCTGATTATTTTTGGATGATTGCTTTCTGAAATTGAGTGTCAATTCGATGTCATTGGGTTGATTGTTGAATGATTTAGTGATGCACATATTGAGGGGGAGCATGATACTTGAGAAACAAAGGTAAGGTCTGAGAAATGAATTCAAAATCAGAATCGCTTGTGAAGACTTTTTTAGAACAAGATCTTTTGGTTGTTCAGGAAATGCTAAAGTGATGTGAATTGTTATGAAGCTTCTGAGTTGTGAATAATTCTCTCACTGAATTCTATCAAACTCATGTTCATCCATGCAGTCATCAGCTCTTTAATATCAATTTCATTCAATTCTTTTGACCATCTTAACCAGTCTTTCATTGAAGAAGGATTTTATTTACTTTTGATGAAGAAAATAGACGAATAACTCAAGGGGAGCTAAAGACTTCATTGCCCTTTTTTTCTCATCAAAACCAAAATTGATCCAGTGTGTTGATGAATATCTAATACATGAAATGTTCATTAATTCTTTTGAAGAAAATAAGGATTGATTTCTTAATTGCTATAATATGTTCTGTCATTCAACACTCTCTTATACACTGAACTCCTCAAGTAATTTGATTTCTTTTATGGACTTTTGCTCAATTGTCTATTGAACTTACTCACCTCTTTCAAGACTGATAAAAGGTAAAGTTGTGTCAAAAGTCTCAATGTTCATTTTCAAAAAGCTTTTCTGACAGAGCAATGGCATAAGACTGAGAAACTGCACACCTTCACAAAAAAGTGAATAGCCATGTATGTTGGGTTGAGTGTGTTTTGGAACTTTCTAAAGTTGTATTTTAATGATATCCAATGAACATCACTCATACCTTGATTTTGATGATGACATACTATGATCTTAATGATGACATACTGTGATATTGATGATGACATATTGTGATTTTAATGATGAGATATTATGATTTTAATGATGACATGTTGTGATTCTAATGATGACATGTTGTGATTTTAATGATGACATATTGTGATTTTAATGATGACATATTACGATTTTGATGATGATATGTTGAACATGCTATACATTTTATACATATCACAATAATGCTTAAACAACATATTTTTGAAGTTTAATATCTCATATTTTAATGATAATATCTTGTACTAATGGTGTATGTGTTAAATTTTCAGGTTCACACATTTTTGTCTTGGTAGTGTCAACACTAGATCAAGTGAGGTCGACACTAGACCCAGTTTCCAGCAGACCAGTTTGCCTAACTGGGAGAGCAGGTCGACACTAGATCAAGTCAGGTCGACACTAGTCCCAGGCAGTGTCGACACAGTCCCAGGCCGTGTTGACAATAGATCAGGGCAGGTCGACACTAGACCCAGTTTCCAGTAGACCAGTTTGCCTAACTGGGAGAGCAGGTCGACACTAGATCAAGGCAGGTCGACACACTCCTGCTGAAACTGAAAAACGTAAATTTCTTTGTACACGTGGCTGCTTGGGATTTAGGGGATTTGACCTAGGGTTCCATGCCCATGCACCCCAAGGCACTTTATGGACATATGGGGCTATAAATACCCATGCTCCTTGAACCCCAAAGGCAAGAGAGCCCATACACTTCTAGAAGAAGCCCTTTGGCGGCCAAAGGGGGTTCTCCAGATCTGTCTCCATCTCCAGAAGCTGCAAGTCATCCTTTCAAGAGGAAGGACAAGGGAATCAAGGGGAATCCCTGGAGAGAAGGTTGTTGTGCAAGGCAAGGGAGCAGATCCAATTGAAGAGGCTCAGGAGAAGAAGGATTTCTTGCATTTCAGATGCCATCAAAGCAGAGCATCGCCAATTGAGGAGAATCTCCATCGATTTCCATCAAGCCTCCTCAATTGAAGTCTCTGCAAGGCCTCTTCATCGTAGAACACTCTTTCTACATCCATTTCCCTCATCTCAGAGTTTGTTCTTCCTTATTTCGTCTGTGAGATTTGTGCATGAAGTTCTGTAGAAATTTCTGTGTACGAATCTATTTTGAATCAAATCATTGCTAGAGGATCTGATCTCTTTTATGTTTGATCTATCTTTTGTTTGTGAGCCGTTGAGCTCAGTAGTTTGTGAGTCATCGTACTCACTGTGTAGTTTGAGCCGTCGTGCTCAATTTGGAGTCGTCGTACTCCGGTTGTTGTTTGAGCCGTCGTGCTCAGTTTGGAGTCATCATGCTCCAGGTGTTTTTGAGTCGTCGTGCTCAAGGGTGTTTGGAGTCGTTGTGCTCCTGTGTGAGTTGTACTCAGGGTATTTGAGTAGTGTGGCCTCACTGTGTGAGGGGTGGACGTAGGAGTCACTGGAGGTGATTTCCGAACCACCTAAAAATCCTCTGTGCAATGGTTTGAATTGTGGTTTGCCTTTGTATCTCGCTAGATGCATGCATAGGGATTTCGTTCACACTGCAAATTGATTTGCTCACACACTCTAATCACACTTCAGATCAGTAAATTGTTTGGGTGAATTGATCTCTGATTCGAAGTAATTTTTAATTGCTTAAGCTTCCGCGTTAATTGGTATTAGATCTATTCAACCCCCCTTCTAGATTTTGTCCACATCTTTTCTCGATCCTTCAATTGGTATCAGAGCGGGTTGATGTCTATCTCTAATCTGATTTGATTGCTTCTGTTTGATCTATGTATTAATTGCTTAAACTGTTTGCTTGATCGTTCACTGTCCTTGTGTGTTTAATCGCTCTGATTCCTACCTTTGGTACTAGAGCAGGTTAACCACTCTAATTGTTAGATCTAATTCTTTGTTACATTGATTCTCTGTGATTAGATCTAATAGTCTTTTGAGTTTTGGTGTAATGGAAAATTGTCTTAATCTACATGAATTTCCTGTTACAATTTCAGAGAAATCCCCAAGCTTATTTTCATTGGATTTCTCAAAGGACTCACAAAGACAAAGAGCAAAAGAAACCCACAAGCACTCAATGGCAAAGAAGAGCTTCAATGAATCCAGAAAATCAACAATTCAAAATACTTCGGCTCTAACAACACATTCCACGAGATCAGAGCATTCTTCATCCTCTGCAGAACACAAGAGCTCAAATAAGTCTAAAAGGTCAGGTAAATCAACTCCAGATTCATTTGTGTATTCTAATTCTGATTCTGATGAAGATGAAGGTATGTCTTATGTTGAATTGATTGAATTCTATAAGAAGTTACAAAATCTTAATGCAAAGCTGAACACTAAGAATAAAGATTTGAAAAATACTTTAAAACATTGCCATAAGAAAAGTGAAAATTTGAAAAATACACTTGAATTGCACCAGATTAATGATAAGGATCTTTAGAAGAAAATGATAATTTGAAAAATGAAGTTGAAAAATTAAATTCTGAAAAAGAGAATTTGGAAGATGAACTCCAAATCTGTGAAAATAAACTGAATGGATTGAAAGAAAATCATGAGCTATTGAAATCAAAAGCCATTGATCTGGAAAATGAAAAAGAAGAATTGATTGATCTCAATAACAACTTCAAATTTGATAATGATCAATTAAACAAACAAATATCTAATATGGCTCATGATCATCAAATAAATGAAAGATGCAAACAACTTGTTGAAGAAAATCATCATTTAAAAAGGAAGACTGAATGCTTGTACCATGACAAATCATTGGACAATGAATGTAGCAATTTGAGTAATAAAATCGCCAATTTGGAAAAACAAATTGCTCAATTTAAAAATGAAAAGAACAAGATGAAAAATGGTTTGGATGTCATGCTAAACAAGCTTCAAATTTCAGAAAAGGAAGTAATTGCATTAAAATCTGAAAAACAGAAGATTCAAAATGAATTGAAGAAAAATAAGAAAAATGAAAACAAAAGCACAATAACTTCTGTTAAAACTACTGTGAATAAGAACCTTGATATCTCTAATGAAAAACTTATGAAAGTTCTTGTTGAGAAACAGACAGGGAAAGAGAGGAATGCTACTGTCAAGAGGACTCATCTACTTCCTCCATCAATCCAAAAAGTTCCAAGGCAAATTCCAAATTCACATCATGCCAAGAGCTACAAAAAGGCATCTCCTTCTTCTCATGGTAAGCCTCCTCACATAAAAAGGAGATTTCAGCAAATGCATACATGCCAAGTAAGTACCAGGTAAGAAATCCTCTCATTTGCTTTAATTGTAATAAACCTGGTCATCTTGCCAAACATTGTTGGAATAAAGATCAACATTTAATAAACATGCCAAATCAGTCCAATGCTTTTATTGTCATAAATTTGGGCATACTTCTAGGGAATGTTGGCATAGAATTGATAATCTTGTGCATGCTCCCATGTTTCATATTAATGTACATAAGAATAAAGATCATGTTCATGCTGAAAACACTCAGAAATTCTATGTACATGAAAAAAGAACTATTGCACAAATGATCTCTTCTAAATTCCATGTTAAAAATCTCAATGATAAAAATCTGAAAAATAGAAAACAAAATGTTCAGTATGTCAGTGGTGCATTCTATACCAATAACTCTAAGATTAGAAACCAAGATTCCAGTGTTTCTAGTCTTCAGAAAAATGCACCCAATATAAAATCTTTTTGGATTCAAAAATCATTGTTGCAAATTCATGGAAGATCCTTAGGACCCAAACAAGTTTGGGTTCTAAAATGTGCTGTTTGAATGTTGGATGCAGGGATCCTTGTAGTCAATTTCAAGATGAAGGCTAAAGATGAAGGCTTAATGACTAAGGCTACAAGGAAAGTAAGTGGAGACAATGAAAAAAATGAAAAGCTCACCAGGTAAATTCTTCTGAGAGATTCCCTGCTAAATAAAAATTAAAATCAATTGGGATTCTTATGCAAAGATCAATTGGTATATCAAATGGTGAACTGTGGAAGGACAAGTCATACTTGTCTGGAAACTATCATTATGTGTGAGGAATAACCTCCGCCAAGTACCAATGATCTTCCTTGTGTAAGAGTCATTAATTAAAAAAAAAAATTAAAAAAAATGGTTGTCATTGAAAAATGAGTGCTTGTTTATTTCATCTCTTCCATGATGATTTTAGCCTGAATTACTTACAAAAATTTCACATCATTAACATGTAACTAAGAATCATGATCTTGTTGAAAATGCTCAGAAACTCCATGTGAATATAAATTGAACACTTCATGAAAACATAGATGCATTGAGCAAGGCAAAAAGAAAATTTGGAACTAATTCAGCTCATAGTTCTGTCAATGAAAGAAATGCATCTATACCAAAAATAAAATCATTTTGGATTCAAAAATCTGTATTGCACTCTAACATTGATTTCGATGCAGGACCTAAGCAAGTGTGGGTCTCAGAACCAGCTTGATCAGCAAGCTGAGGAGTCTTGCAGCCATACATTGTAAATGGATTCAAGATATTAACTGTGCAAGGCTAGAAATGATTGGAGAACACAGTAAAATCTTTGAAAAAGAAATGAAGACTGTTCAGATAAAATTTCTTTATCATTTCAAACTTGAATTGCTTGAATTGAGATGAATGTTTAATTTTTATCTGAACAATGAGAAATGTGTATCAATGCTACTCCTAACAATGAACTTTATGTCATAACAATTGGAATCCTGTTTGTGTGCATGTCAACTGATTTGACTTTTTGGTATATCAAATAATGACATATGGAAGAACAAGTTATGCTTGTTTAGAAGCTATCATTATGCGTGAGTAAAATACTCCGCCAAGTACCAAAAGTCATGTTATGCTTAAACTAATTGTGCTCATAATCATGTGTGAATTGTTTGCTAGCTTTTTCATTCCATGCACATATTAAGGGGGAGTAAATTTGAAAAAGTGCAAAAATGTTTTCAATAAATGCAATGAATTTCATGCTAAAAATAAAGTGTAATTGACCCTTTTTGCAGTGACTATGGGGTATATCAAATGGTGAAATGTGAAAGGACAAGTTAGGCTTGTCTGGAAACTATCATCATGCGTGAGAAAAATTCTCCGCCAAGTATCAATAGTCTTTTCTGCATAAAGGTCATCAAGCAAAATGAAAAATCTCAAAAACTTTATTTTCAGTCTTTGAAAAACTTTTCTCCTTCAATAAATTGTCATGTTGATATATGCTTGATCATGTTCATACTCTTTCTGTGCAAATTGCTTATAATGAACATATATGAATTGCTTAAATGATCATTTCATATCATGCATATCTTAGGGGGAGTGAATTCGAAAGAATCTTTGAGTGAAATGCTGGAGAAATTTGCTGGAAAAATATTCTGTCATATCTGATTCATCATCAACTCCCATTCAATTGTTGACAAATGTTCTTGCAACTAAATTCCTCACTCTCACATTGCATTGGCATTCTGGGTATATCAAATGGTGATTTGACGAAAGACAAGTCAGACTTGTCTGGACACTTTCACTATGTGTGAGTATATGTCTCCACCAAGTATCAAGTGCCTTGTATTCAATTGTTGAGGGGGAGTCATTGTCTTTCAATAAAAACATTCATGTTCATTCTGCCTTCATGTCATTCCATTTCTATTCCTCCTATAATCCTCATGTTCACCTTGTGAGGGGGAGTTACATGAAAGGGGAAGTCATTGTTACATTTCTTGACCTTACTTGTCTATTTTGAACCCCAAAATCATTAGAATTTTTGAGTCCTTGTGCTATTTTCTTATGAGAGAATTAAAACATTGAAACTAAACTCATTGTTCATTTAGTTTAATTTCAAAGATTCAGTATCATTTCAAGGTTAAGCAATCATAATACTGAATGTTTTTAAAATGATTTGCAAAACACTATTATAGGCACATGAGTGGCTTTAATATTTCACATGTGTATGTTTAAGCTTTATTTTTTACCACATGTTAAGAATAATCTTTCTAAATTCATAGTCTTGACTTCTCTGGTCAAAGCAAACATATTCCTGCAAAATATCAAAATAAAAATGATCAATCTGGAAAGATACAAACAAAGCAATGCAAATGCTTGAACCACTGAGTAACTGGGCCATTTCACCTAACAAGTAATTTGTTTCGCGTCAAAAAGTGGAAATCAAAATTTTCAACTCTGTATAAGATAATGAAAGTTAAACCACTGAGTAATCAGGAGGTCTTGCATCTGATCAATGTGATCTCTTGCACTGAAAAGTGAGATTTAACTAATTTATTCTTGTATTCTTTCCCAGTTAAAATTGAAAGAAAATCAAAAAGACAGGATAGAAAAGCTTAAGACCTTAATTAAGTTCATGTCTACTGAGTTTAGATCTGTTATTTTACATTGTGTTAAACTTAAAGCTCCTAACATCCTTGTTAAATATTTCTGCTCATTCATATAGGTCACTTTTCTTCACATTTGCATCATTATTTTAACTACATTCAGCTCATTATAATTTGCTATTCCTTGTGTTGAGTGTGTCTTTGTGATTAAACTTTGTTGCACAATAACAAAAACATTATCTTTTCTCTCATTTGACAATATCACTTTGCCTCACTTATTTTGATCATTTCTGAACCTTCATTTCTCACTCTTTATCTTTTGGTCTCCAACCATCATTATGTCTCTCTCTTGTCTATCTTTTTGATGCTGTCAAAAAGGGGGAGAAAGTTCATTGAAAGGGGGAGAAAGTAAAAGTTTCTAAGGGGAGAATGTTCTTTATGGGGAGAAAGTTCAAAGGATGTATATGATCAAGGGGAGTTATTGCAGTCAAGGGAGATATGTTTTGTCATCATCAAAAAGGGGGAGATTGTTGGGTTGAGTGTGTTTTGGAACTTCGTAAAGTTGTATTCTAATGATATCCAATGAACATCACTTACACCTTGCTTTTGATGATGACATACTGTGATCTTAATGATGACATATTGTGATATTGATGATGACATATTGTGATTTTAATGATGAGATATTATGATTTTAATGATGACATGTTGTGATTCTAATGATGACATGTTGTGATTCTAATGATGACATGTTGTGATTTTAATGATGACATATTGTGATTTTAATGATGACATATTGTGATTTTGATGATGATATGTTGAACATGCTATACATTTTATACATATCACAATAATGCTTAAACAACATGTTTTTGATGTTTAATATCTCATATTTTAATGATAATATCTTGTACTAATGGTTTATGTGTTAAATTTTCAGGTTCACACATTTTTGTCTTGGTAGTGTCGACACTAGATCAAGTGAGGTCGACACTAGACCTAGTTTCCAACAGACCAGTTTGCCTAACTGGGAGAGCAGGTCGACACTAGATCAAGTCAGGTCGACACTAGTCCCAGGCAGTGTCGACACTAGTCCCAGGCAGTGTCGACATAGTCCCAGGCAGTGTTGACACTAGATCAGGGCAGATCGACACTAGACCCAGTTTCCAGCAGACCAGTTTGCCTAACTGGGAGAGCAGGTCAACACTAGATCAGGGCACGTCGACACACTCCGGTTGAAACTGAAAAACGTGAATTTCTTTATACACGTGGCTGCTTGGGATTTAGGGGATTTGACCTAGGGTTCCGTGCCCATGCACCCCAAGGCACTTTATGGACATATGGGGCTATAAATACCCATGCTCCTTGAACCCCAAAGGCAAGAGAGCCCATACACTTCCAGAAGAAGCCTTTTGGCGGCCAAAGGGGGTTCTCCAGATCTGTCTCCATCTCCAGACGCTGCAAGTCATCCTTTCAAGAGGAAGGACAAGGGAATCAAGGGGAATCCCTGGAGAGAAGGTTGCTGTGCAAGGCAAGGGAGCAGATCCAATTGAAGAGGCTCAGGAGAAGAAGGATTTCTGGCATTTCAGATGCCATCAAAGCAGAGCATCGCCAATTGAGGAGAATCTCCATCGATTTCCATCAAGCCTCCTCAATTGAAGTCTCTGCAAGGCCTCTTCATCGAAGAACACTCTTTCTACATCCATTTCCCTCATCTCAGATTTTGTTCTTCCTTATTTCGTCTGTGAGATTTGTGCATGAAGTTCTGCACAAATTTCTGTGTACGAATCTGTTTTGAATCAGATCATTGCTAGAGGATCTGATCTCTTTTGTGTTTGATCTAGCTTTTGTTTGTGAGCCGTTGAGCTCAGTAGTTTGTAAGTAGTCGTACTCACTGTGTAGTTTGAGTCGTCGTGCTCAATTTGGAGTCGTCGTACTCCAGTTGTTGTTTGAGCCGTCGTGCTCAGTTTGGAGTCGTCGTGCTCCAGGTGTTTTTGAGTCGTCATGCTCAAGGGTGTTTGGAGTCATCGTGCTCCTGTGTGAGTTGTACTCAGGGTATTTGAGTAGTGTGGCCTCACTGTGTGAGGGGTGGACGCAGGAGTCACTGGAGGTGATTTTCGAACCACCTAAAAATCCTCTGTGCAATGGATTGAATTGTGGTTTGCCTTTGTATCTCGCTAGATGCATGCATAGGGATTTCGTTCACACTGCAAATTGATTTGATCACACACTCTAATCACACTTCAGATCAGTAAATTGTTTGGGTGAATTGATCTCTGATTCGAAGTAATTTTTAATTGCTTAAGCTTCCGCGTTAATTGGTATTAGATCTATTCAACCCCCCCTTCTAGATCTTGTCCACATCTTTTCTCGATCCTTCAATGTATGCCATGAGGTGCTATGTTATCTCTGTTCTAAGGGGTTAAATCAAAATGAAAAGAACAAATGTTAACTGAGTAACTAGAAATATTGACGTCTGACAAACGTATATTTCCATGTAAAAAGGTTTTCATTCACCCCTTGAAGCAGGCTAATTAGTAAATCTTTAGTAACCAGGGATTCTGGTGTGTGAAAAGCATGAATACTTGAGTGAAAAGGATTTACTATATTTGAATGCTCTTTGATTAAAAGTTAATGAAAATTCAATCAAAGAAAGTGAACAGCTTAAACCTAAATCAATCTTTTAAGAGTGTTTAACTTCAATATAAATTGCCTTAATCCTAAAGAAATCACATTACTCTAGGTTAAGTAAAGTGTAAAAGATTAAAATTGACTACATAGAATATTTTATATCCCTAAAGAAATCATTCCAATCCTTCAGAATTTCTTAATGATCAATCTCATGCCAGATATCTTTCAACCCAGTGAATAAAATGATGGAACTATGATGAAAAATTGGAAATGATCTATTTAACATATTAAAAATCCCTGATTAATTGATTTCAGATATGACTCATCATATTAAAGGTTTCCCTTCTCATTCCTTTCAAAAATCTCTAATTTTTATCAAGTGAGGTCGACACACAACAATCCTGTGTCGACACCAGAGTGTATATCAAGTCGACACACTCTTCTTGTGTGTCGACACAGTTGGGCTTGACCGGCGGCTCATGATTAGGGTAAATGATCTGGGGGTTCATCTTATCCCCTTCTTGAGGTGTCGAAACCCCTCTTTCTATACCCTAAGTCCCATGTCGACCCTACCACTTGCTCTTTCCACTCCATTTCAAATCCTCCCTCCTTCCAACTCCCAAGGAACCGATCCCATGTGTTCCCGCGTTCTTCTTCTCCAACCGTCTATTCTTTTTCTCTTCTCCTCCTTCCCTCCATCATGGCTCCCAAGCAGACTCCCAGGAGAGGGGCAAAGACCAGGGCGGCTGCAAAGGGCATAGTTATTAAAGACCCTCAACTAGAGAGAAGAAGCAAGTTTCGGCATGATCCATCAAAAAGGAAGGGTGAAGTGTCTCCTTCAGGAACTCCATCTAAGCGGGGAAGGCCATCTTCTCTAAGTAAAGGCAAGTCTCCCATGCCCTCTCGATTCCCTAGGAGAAAGCTTCTCCCAGATTCAAGTGATTCCAATGAAGATGACTCATCCTCAGAGTCTTCTAGCTCATCTGGGATGCAAGCAGTCACACCATCTCAGATTGCAACTGAGGGAAGATCAATTCTTAAGCCTAGGGCTGTAGAATTATCTGAGGAAGCTCTTGCAAATGCATTTCCAAAACTTATACCCTTCTTTGAATTTCAAGGGTGGTTGAAGTTTATTTTAGAATTCAGGACTTTTTATCCTCGTCTAGTTCAAGAGTTCTATCTGAATATGGTGCATTATCCAAAAGGTTTCAGATATGAGGTAAAATGCATTTCTATTCTTTTCACTTCTGAATTAGCTTCTAAACTTTTTCACATTCCAAATGATGGTGAGGATTGGAGTGAATTTGAATTCAATCTTCATGAAGCCTACACTCTTCTTACTGGTCTTCCGCATGATTCAAAGGATTCTAGGCAAACTCATGTCACAAGGTTCAACACCAACACCTTTCCTCCAGTTCTTCGTTTAGTACATCACATCCTTACCACCATTATCACACCATGGTAGAAATAGATTGACAAATATTCAAAGATTTGTGATGTATAGCATGAAGAAGAATGTGAAAATCAATTTGAACATGATAATGACTCAAATCATGTCTGAAATAATAAGGAAAGATCTTCACAGATCCTTGCCCTATGCTGCACATCTTACAGCTGTATTCAAACATTTTGGAGTCTCTCTGGTGAATGAAAAGGTTTAGAAAATACCTCAAAATAACATATACTATTTGCATCACTTGAAAAAGTTCATGTGATTCAGAGTTGAGGGAGACCAAGTGATAAGAGGGCCAGTTGCAGAGCCAGAGCCGCCAATTGATCAAGAAGAAGTTGCTCCAGAAGTTGATGTTCCCCAGGTTGATCCGGTGGACCAGCCACATGTTGAGGTTGAGATTCCTTTTGAGCCACCAGCTGCACCTACACCTCATTCAAATATCATTGTTCCTTCAAACGTTTTCCACCAATATCAAAGTTTAGCTTCCACTTCTTCTAATGGATCTTCTGTTCCACCTGAGTTATACAAATTTCTCCAAGTTCAGTTTGACAATCTCAATTCCTCCATGAGGGAAATGTCTGATAGATTTGAACTTTGGATTCAAAGATTGGAGAATTCTGTCAATGGTCAGTTTGTAAGACAGCATGAAGTAGCTGAGCATGCTACTAGAAGATTCAACATATTAATTGGAACTTTGGGTGATGCTTGTACCCAACTTAAAGATCTTCAACTCAAGACTCAAGGAGTTCAAGATGCCATTTTAGCCAATACTCAATAGGGTCTTTTCAATAGCCAAGAGGCTATAACTCAAGTGTCTAAAAGTCGCTTGTCATTTGCTCATTTGGTTGAAGATATGGATAGAATGAGAACTCTTATTGCCCACATTGATCAGGAAATAGCAAATATCATGTCTGATATTAGCAATTTTGGACAACATGGCACAGTTCCTGGTACATCTTCTGGTTCTCAACATGCAACTCACAGTCTTGGTGTCTTTCAATACAACATGTATGAAAACCATCAATGAATGGAAGATCTTTTACACACAAGACTCCACCATGCAAAATTAGCTGATAACAAATTTGAGTGCTCTAGAAGCAAGGATGAAAACCATGGAGAACATCTTACTACCACTTCCTCCTCCTCCTCCACCTCCTTCTGCATGATGTCTTTTTTGTTTTGATTATGTCAAAGGGGGAGAAGGATTTCCATTCTAATGGATGCTACTAGATGCTATACAACATTTTGCTATACAACATTTTGATGTGGATGCTAAATTTTTTGGTTCATGGATGTTTGGTTGATGGATGTTTTGATTGTTGGATGCCTGTATGTCTTTGATGGAAATTGCAAAGGGATGGAAACTTTTGGATATCATTGATGAAAATTGTGGATGTCATTGTTATGATTTTTATATGTCATGAAATTGTGAATGGATTCTTTCAAAATCACATTTGTGAGAAAATCAAGTTAACTTGATGAATCATAGTCGCCATCATCAAAAAAGGGGAGATTGTTGGATCTCTTATTTTGATGATGCCTAAATATGATTCATTAATATATTGAAATTATGTTTATCATGCTTAAATTCATATCTCACAATGTTTCCTTCATGTGTAGCTCAAAGAAAAGGACAAACATGCTCAGTGGTGTCAACACAGCCCACCTGTGTGTCGACACTAGTGCTCTATCCCAGCAACATGTTCTGTAGAAAATTGCCAGTGGTGTCGACACAATCCTCCTATGTGTCGACACTAGTTGTCTGTCCCAGAAGGTCATTTCCCAGCCAGGAACCTGTGTGTCGACACATAGCTGTGTAGTGTCGACACACTTCGAACTTTTTCTCCAGATCTGAAATACCAAGCCACATGTATGACTTTGGTAAAGGCTTTTTGGGCGGGAATTTCTATACTCCCAATTCCCAAGATATTTTGTGGACCCATGGGCCTATAAATACCCCTTATCCACTTGGCTTTTGGATCATCATCCATCGGAACACACATCTGCTCTTCCAGAACTCCAGAGTATTCCAGCCAACTTCTGAAGAAGGCTTCATCCCAGCAAATTGCTCCCAGATCTGAAGCAATTGAAGTCTTGAGCACCTTAGATGATCCATTTGAAGAAGAATTTGGAGCCATCAGAGTCTTCTTCCTTGAGTTGAGGCAGAAGAGCTTGTTCCTAGTCTTGAAGAGTAAACAGGGACCTTCGAACCAGTCCACTTTAACCTGGAATCAAATTGTTCTATCTGGTTCTTCATTTCAACTTACTCTATTGAAGTGTGTGTGTTGTGAAATTGGTGCAATCCTTATGCCCAATTTCGTGTGTATGGTGATTTGTGAGATTTTTGAATCTCACAGTGTGTGTGTTGTGGTATATCTTTTCTGAACCGGCAAGATAAGCCACATTTGTGTGTGTGTGTGGATGGGATGTAGGATACACTGTTGTGTAATCCGAACCACCCTAAATCACCTTGTTCTTGTGGTTTGATCATATCTTGCGGTAGATGCTTGATAGGCTCGTTAGTATTTCACCATTCAACTTGTCAAAATTATTCAGAACTGTGGATAAGTTTCAAATTCAAGTCTTAATTCGATTTCTCAGGAGTTTAATTGAGTGAAATTTTAAACTTCAGAGAAATCTATTCAACCTCCCCCCCTTCTAGATTTCTTCATAGCAGTTTTTCCGCAACATTTCACAGGCACCTGCTCATGAGGCAGGCTTTGGAGGAGTGTCTATGATGGAGAGGATTAGGAGGATGACCCCACCTTTCTTTAAGGGGGAGAGTGATCCCATCTTGGCAGAAAGTTGGCTTCGGGAGACGGAGAAGATTTTTCATGCCATCCGATGTGAGGAAGAGGAGAGGGTGACTTTAGCTACATATATGCTGCAGGTAAAGAATGGTTTAAGAAGGTTTATGTTTGTTATTTGTGGTACACCCTTAGAGGTAATTACCTGCTTTGTAGGAGCGTGCCGATGTGTGGTGGTCGTCAGTGCTACACACATAGTTTGGAGATGGAGCTGTGGAGGTTGCTTGGGCTGAGTTCGTCCGTCTGTTCAGGGCGAAGTACATTCCAGAGCATGTGCAGGACCGCATGGAGCAAGAGTTTTTGACACTGACCCAGGGGTCAATGAGTGTGCTTGAGTATGAGGCCAGATTTGCGGAGTTGTCCAAGTATGCCCCCCACATTGTGGCAGATGAGCGGAGGAAAGTGAAGAAGTTCATTATGGGGTTGAACCTGTGATGCCCTGAATTTTTATTTACCTATAATTTGTGCATGTGCATTTGATTGTTGCAAGTATGGTAGGTGTATTTAGTAGTGTATATCGTAATTCTATATTCCTCATGAATAACATGCATGTATTTTTATGATATTTAGGGGAGAATAGGCAATTAGCTAAATTGTGCATATTGTGTATATTAAGAATCCCATGCATATAGTACTTAAGTAATGTTGTGCAAGTTTAATCTAATTACCGGTGCGCATGTTGTATCTATCTATTTCATGCATAATGTACATAAGTATGTTACACCCGTGTGTGTATACTATATATATGTCAAATCAAGTGTGTGCATGCAAGAACTATTTTGTGGAATAGATTATTCCTAGCTAAATTAATTCATATTGCCTCCTAATGATTGTGAATCCCTCGCAATTCTTGTCATTTTATTTTGCCGCGTGTTGAGTCACGCTTATGTAAAACATCATGTACGCATAGGTAGATATCTACGTACATATTATCTTAATGTACTTATGTATGCATGTGTATGTCTAGGTATAAATATTGTTGATTTCATGGTATAGTAATATGCATGTTATACCTTATACATGGTATGTATATACATAGTGTAAATACGGTTCTTTGCATGGTTTTGGTGTTCTGGTCGATAGCATCTTAGCGTCAACATGAGTGGACGTTTATGATAAGTCAACGTCCATATCAATGGACGTCAATTGTATGTAGACGGCCAGCTTGTGGATGTCTATTTCCCTAATTTTCTATGCACTGCAGAACGCAGAGAGCATGGATTGGGCTAGCTTCCTGATTGGGGAGATGTCACCTACGCCTCTCCCATCATCTGTGCCCGAGATGCCCAGGGCCAAGACTTATAAAACTCCCCTCCTTGTGTATGGGAGAGCTCTCTTGGATCTTTGCAAGGAGAGAAAGAAACCCTAGCTGAGAACAAGAGAAGACCTGAACTTTGGGGCCTTTGATTCGTCGACTGGAGGTGTTCCCCAAGGAGCTACAACGTCTGGAGGACAGCCAATACATCCAAGAAGAGATCCCAACTCCGAGGTGCCATCTACATCGACAGGAGAAGAAGATCGAAGGAGTTTCTGAGCACCTTTTTGGCAGGGCCAAAAAGGGCTTCATCAACATATTCTGATCTTTGTAGATTTTTTTTTGAGAGGCATGTAAACCCTAGATCTTAAGCTTGTGCATGTCCCCTAAGTCCTAGGTATTTTTGTGGGTTTTAATTCGTGTCCTGAAGCCCTACTTTCCCCTTTCTTTCAAGCTCGGTCTGTATTTTTACACAGACATGAACTTGACGGGAAGATCCCTTGCCGTCAAGATCTTGTGTTGACGGCATGCGATGCTTCCGTCATCTTCGGTGAACGGCCAGCCCTTTGTCGTTTAGTTCTTATGGACAGAACAGTGAACTGTTCTTCCCTATATGATTAATTTCTGGACTTCTTCGCATGAGGATATAGTGTAAATTTTATATGTTATGTAAATTAGCTAATAGAATGTGTTGTGAGATTTTATGTTTTTCTATAATTAGTATGAATTGTTAGAATTATGTTAAATACATGTTTGATATACTCTTTAATGTGGTAGCTTCCTGATTACCTGATCTATGTTGTATTTGAATGCCACAAAATTTGTGGAGTATGTGTCTACACCTCAGTCCATGTCTTGAGAATTTGGGAATTTTCCCATGACCATGCAATATACTGTAATTTCTGTATTGAAAATAGAGAATACATATAGGTTATGTTAAAAATCTCAGAAAATTGTATGATGCAAGATAATTTCAGGGAAAATTTCTATGGTAATATGGATGTTAGATACAGGTTTGTGAGCTGTTAAATTCAATTCTAGCATTTTGAGTCCATGTTAAACTGATTTATGAATAGCATGTAAATGAGTGTTTTATTTTCTATAAATCCTACATAGCTCAGAAAAATATGAAAAGTTCGCACATATGATTTGAAACCTTTAACAAGTCTGTGGTTAAATTCTCATATGATTTGGGGAATAGAAAGTAATATTCATGTAAATTTCACATCAAAATAGAAATTAAAGTGTGTCCATTGAGATGATTTACTTGCTGATTGATCTCAGTATGATTGGGATAATTTTTCCTGAGTGTTTAAATCTTGTTAACAGTAGTATCATGTTAGGGTTATCTGAGACATGTGGAAATTATGGATGTAACATATAAAATGATTCAACAGAATAAGTAAAATATGTGAATAATGTGTGAAAATGTGATAAAGTGAATGTAATGTGTAATAATTGGGCCAAAAATGACACGGCTACCCTAGAGGCTTCGAGAGCTGTACATAGAAAAGTCCCTATGGAAAGCTCTATGTGTGAAAAGTTTGTCCTGAAGGCATTAGAGAAATCCTGGAGGTGGACAAGTACCACTAGATAGGGTGGAGAGGGCTTCTCCCGGTCTGCGTAGCTACCAAGATTCACAACTGTATTGCCTAGGTGGTGGGTATGTGATTATGAGTTGTGTTATGTGTTATGAGATGTGATGAGTTGTGTTATGCGATGAGTTATGAGAATGAGATATTTGTTAGTGTCCTCTACTGGTAGTTAGGACTATGTGTCATGGCAATTTGTTTAAGCAATGAAATATGAATAAAGTGTGAAATGATATGTGAACGTGGCATATGGTGAGTGCAAATGATATGATATGTGATAGGCGAAAACAAGAGTAAATGATATGATAATTATGTGAAATGAGATGTGAGGGAGAGTTAATGCAAACGAGAGTGTGCTTGCATGTGAAAACTAGTTTATTAGCATGCTATGTTTATGTTTTCCATATGTTAATATCTCAATTGAAAGGCCATGCTTAGTATCATATCATGTAGTTTACAATTCATCATGTAATGGTGTATGTGAGTAAACTTAGACAACCATGTTATTTATGCAACACAAAATATCAACAAGTAGACTTGTCGAAGGGATAAGATAATATGTGAATAATTATAGATCCATGTAATTGAAGGTAATGCAAATAAGAACGGCAAGTAAAGTGTGATTATGAACATGGTAAATGCATGAATAATATTTGGATTCCATGTTAGTTGAAATGCTCAATTAGTATAAAGTTTCATACTTAAGTGCTTATTGTTGCTAAATGGTTTTACCATGTTTTAACCTTCAATTCATGCTATAAAATGTGAAGCTATGTGCATGTGGTTTTATTATGTTAAAACAGCAAGCAAATTGTACAATTAAATATGAAAAGTGCATGTGAAAAGAAAGTAGTCATCATGCTAGCTTGTTCTCTTCCCTTATGCTCAATTTTATGCTTTAGTGGTAGAGATATCTATGGAATGAAATAATGTGTGGACGAACCATGCCACATGTTAGGTGTATGAAATATGTACATGTGTATAATGTAATGCTCATGATTTAGAATAGAAATATGATAGACTAAAGCATGCTCATGTGAATAAAATAGGTGTTGTTAGTTAAGAGTAGGGACCGTGTGTACCCTTGTGATTTGATGATAGTGTGCATCTCTTTAATGTTAATGGCTTAGTGCGAGTGTGACATGTTTAAGTTTAAGTCTTTGGTTTGCTTGCTGAGTCTTTGGACTCACTCTTGCTTCAGCATACAGGTTGATAGGTATCGTGTACTAGAAGGAAGCTTAGTGAGGGTCGTCATTTAGAAGACTATTTTGTGGAGCTGCTACTAGTTGTACTTTTCTTTTTCTCATAGTATGAAAAGAATTATTGTATGGACAATATTTGGACAATGTAGTTCTTTTATCTTGTATTAATGTGGACATTGTCTTTCTATTTCACTATTTAGATTGTGGAATGTGTGTTGGTGATGGATTAAAAGTTGAGTTATTTATTATATTCCGCTGTACTCTATTGCTATCCAGGTACATATCAACCTATCGACTAGTGTTGGGTACATGTCCCACTGTGACGACGCCCTTTATACCGATGGGGATTGGTATAATTGTGCCGGTATGAAGAGGGTCGTTACAGAGATTGGTATCAGAGCCCAAGGTTGAGACTGTACATGGATAGACCATCACCGTCACAATATTGCAAAGTCTTCATAGGGAATTGTCCATATATGTGGAATTTACTAATAATAGATGGAGGATAGTAAGGAGAATAGTTAGAATATAGTAACCTAGGATCTAACTAGGTTACTTATTTTGCAGACCATGACTGGACGTGGTAGACGTAATGCTAAGTCTAGGAGGTATGAGCAGAACTGCATGTTGAAGAATTTCGTGAAAGGGCTTAAACCCTCAGTGAGAGCTAAGCTTTTGGAGCTTGATTCTCATACCTTGGAAGAAATTCTAGGTGTGGCAACCAAGCAAGGAAGTAGGGCGGGACCTCTCCAAGAGGGGGAGGCAACTCCAAAGGAGGATGCGACCAAGCCATTCCAAAGGCAAGATAAGAAGAAGGAGAAACTCGTGGAAAGTCAGCAATCGACTGTGACCTCAATTAGCGAGAAACTCGAGTGCATCCAGTGCGGGAAGCGTCATGGAGGGAACACATGTTGGAGAAAGGAAGGAAGGTGTCTTAAATGCGGTGGCAAGGAGCATCTGCTTAAGGAGTGTCTGAATCTAAAGATAAAGTTTGCTCCACGAGGTGCTTCATCGACGGCAATAAAGGAGCAAGGAGTAGCTGGTGATGACCTCGGCGACGTCACCACAGGTACTCGATGCGATCTTCGAGGACGAAGATCTTTTTCAAGAGGGGGAGAGTGTGATGCCTTGAATTTTTATTTACCTATAATCTGTGCATGTGCATTTGATTGTTGCAAGTATGGTAGGTGTATTTAGTAGTGTATATCGTAATTCTATATTCCTCATGAATAACATGCATGTATTTTTATGATATTTAGGTGAGAATAGGCAATTAGCTAAATTGTGCATATTGTGTATATTAAGAATCCCATGCATATAGTACTTAAGTAATGTTGTGCAAGTTTAATCTAATTACCGGTGCGCATGTTGTATCTATCTATTTCATGCATAATGTACATATGTATGTTACACCCGTGTGTGTATACTATATATATGTCAAATCAAGTATGTGCATGCAAGAACTATTTTGTGGAATAGATTATTCCTAGCTAATTTAATTCATATTGCCTCCTAATGATTGTGAATCCCTCGCAATTCTTGTCATTTTATTTTGCCGTGTGTTGAGTCACGCTTATGTAAAACATCTTGTACGCATAGGTAGATATCTACGTACATATTATCTTAATATACTTATGTATGCATGTGTATGTCTAGGTATAAATATTGTTGATTCCATGTTATAGTAATATGCATGTTATACCTTATACATGGTATGTATATTGTCACGTCGCGTGTTTTCGGATCCTTGTGGATCATGTGTGTAATGGTTATGATGGCCATTGTGAGGCCAGTGTGGTGTAGACGTGTGGTGTGTGCAGGTGTGGTGCAGGTTGGGTCCTGAAATAAAATAGGACCTGCTGCAGTTGAGTAGGAGTTGGCGGCCAGGTGTGGTCGTTGACTTGTTGGCGTCCATGTAAGTTGATGTTTACCATATGAACTTGGCGACAAGGGATATGGACGTCTAGCCTTGGCGGTCTGATTGGCGACAACCATGTTGACGCCAACCTGTGCGACCTGCAGAATATAGTCTACCCGAGAGCAGTTCCCTCAGCTCAATCTCCCTCTCCCTTGCCCTGTCTTCATGCCTCTTGCTTCCCCAATGCTTCCAACGGTTGTAAAAGGATAATTGGAAGAACGTGGAACGCTAGACGGTGATGAATCGGCCAAGGAAACGCCGGGACGTGGTGCAATTGCCGTAGGAGCTCGTAAAGGGTTCGGCGTGGACGGGGAGAATTTTGGAGGTTTAAGCGTGTATTGAGGTAGGGAATGATCCCTTTAGTTCCTATAGGTTGCGATAATGCAACTAGAAAACATGAATCTGCATGATAATGGTGTTTTCGGGTAATGGTATCCATGCGGGGTACATGGGTGGTTTGAGCAATTTAACAATAGAAACATGTTGTTTTGAGTTAATTAGAATGCATGCATGTTAGAGGAAGTGTTTCCTCGCGTTTTCCCGCTGGTTTTAAGGCTGAGGACACTTGTGGAATCGGCCTAGGGTTTCTGTGAGAACTAGTAGCCGAGGAGCTTGGCGTCAACATCGTTTGACTCTAGGTTCTTTAGCTGGGAGATTAGCGGCCAGATACCTTGCCGTTTATATCCCATCGACGGCAGTCGATGTTGCCGCTAGCATGTTTTTGTGAAAATGTTGTTATATCAGATATTGAGCGTTATCAAGCGGTGCAACGATAATTGTGGTGCACCTAGAGCTCGTGCTTTCTGAGATTAGCGTACTGGGTACGCAGATGGTTGGTTCTTTACGTGTTTACGTGGTGTTCACGTTTGGTGGACTACTAGTGCATGCGGTTTACGTGAGTCATCACGTGGTTTGTATGACGTGCACGTGGTTTTGTGTACATGGCGAGTAGTACGACGCCTACCATGGTTACCTCTCCAGTTGGGTGCCCCAAGTTCTTTGTGAGCCAGGCTATTAGCTCGGGGCTTTGTCCCGGTACTTGTGTTGTACCGTCGAGGTCTGTGTCGTCTGACCTGGACACCCTCACTCCTGTGTTTGAGTTGTACGTCCGGCTGAGGGAAAGATAACAGTGGGACAGTGACACTTGTGTTTGTCTTTAGTCACTTGTAGCGCGCTCGTAGTTGGAGGTACAGACACCAGTAGTCGACACTGGTCCCCAGCTAGTCCTTTCCAGTGCCTCACTCTAGCGAGCCCAGGCCAGGGTCTCTAGAGGTGCTAGGCATGGGCCTGCGATCGTGTGGTCCACAGGTGGTGGTGTTTAGTTGGTCTCCACAGTTGCTTGACCTTTTTACGTGGAGCGGCAACTAGACCTTTCGTCCGTGGCTGCGAGACTGAGAGGTGGACCTGTGTTAGCTTGTCTGAGTCAGTATCTGGTGTCGCGAACCAGTTCACGTGACTCGTGTTTGGCTGTCTCTACTTTAGGTCATACTCTTGTACTGGTTTGCCGTTTAATTATTACAGTTGTTTTTCATAGTCGGCAGTCGGTGAGTACTTTTACAGCTTTCATATCTTGCTTAGCTGTTCTATAAATTGTTGGTACTGTTTACTGCTTTTGTATCTGTGGTTTTGGTTTGCTCGGTGTTGGGGGAGTTCCCTACTGAGCCAGTGACTAGCGAGGCTCACCCCTACCCCCACAGGTGAGATCGAGGAGGACGTTTCTCGACCGTCGTCCAGTTCGGAGCCGCGTCATAGCGGTGCAGGGTCGGTACCTCTAGCTGTGTAGTAGCAGCTCCAGCAGTGTAGTCTCAGTAGTGTAGTGTAGTTAATTGTTTATTTTCTTAAGTCGTACCTCGGGGTATGCCCCAGGCTCTTGTACTTCCTTTCAGTTTTGTGGAAATATGGCTATGTAAACTTGTGAAATATATATGTGAAATGGTGTGTTCCTTTGTATTTACACGGACTGTGGTTTGGTATCCCATATGAGGCTTCGGCTCGTTCTCGGGAGGCGGACTCGGATCAAGTACGTTATCGGTTTAACGGGCTTGGCCGAGGTGTTCCGCCTCATATATACATAGTGTAAATACGGTTCTTTACATGGTTTTGGTGTTCTGGTCGATAGCATCTTAGCATCAACATGAGTGGACGTTTATGATGAGTCAAATTCCATATCAATGGACGTCAATTGTATGTAGACGGCCAGCTTGTGGACGTCTATTTCCCTAATTTTCTGTGCACTGCAGAATGCAGAGAGCATGGATTGGGCTAGCTTCCTGATTGGGGAGATGTCACCTACGCTTCTCCCATCATCTGTGCCCGAGATCTCCAGGGCCAAGACTTATAAAACTCCGCTCCTTGTGTATGGGAGAGCTCTCTTGTCTCTTTGCAAGGAGAGAAAGAAACCCTAGCTGAGAACAAGAGAAGACCTGAAGTTTGGGGCCTTTGATCGGTCGACTGGAGGTGTTCCCCAAGGAGCTACAACGTCTGGAGGACAGCCAATATATCCAAGAAGAGATCCCAACTCCGAGGTGCCATCTACATCGATAGGAGAAGAAGATCGAAGGAGTTTCTTAGCACCTTTTTGGCAGGGCCGAAAAGGGCTTCATCAACATATTCTGATCTTTGTAGATTTTTTTTTGAGAGGCAAGTAAACCCTAGATCTTAAGCTTGTGCATGTCCCCTAAGTCCTAGGTATTTTTGTGGGTTTTAATTCGTGTCCTGAAGCCCTACTTTCCCCTTTCTTTCAAGATCGGTCTGTGTTTTTACACAGACAGGAACTTGACGGCAAGATCCCTTGCCGTCAAGATCTTGTGTTGATGGCATGCGATGCTGCCGTCAACCTCTGTGAATGGCCAGCCCCTTGCCGTTTAGTTCTTATAGACAGAATAGTGAACTGTTCTTCCCTATATGATTAATTTTCGGACTTCTTCGCATGAGGATATAGTGTAAATTTTATATGTTTTGTAAATCAGCTAATAGAATGTGTTGTGAGATTTTATGTTTTTCTATAATTAGTATGAATTGTTAGAATTATGTTAAATACATGTTTGATATTCTCTTTAATGTGGTAGCTTCCTGATTACCTGATCTATGTTGTATTTGAATGCCACAAAATTTGTGGAGGATGTGTCATCACCTCAGTCCATGTCTTGAGAATTTGGGAATTTTCCCATGACCATGCAATATACTGTAATTTCTGTATTGAAAATAGAGAATACATGTAGGTTATGTTAAAAATCTCGGAAAATTGTATGATGCAAGATAATTTCGGGGAAAATTTCTATGGTAATATGGATGTTAGATACAGGTTTGTGAGCTGTTAAATTTGATTCTAGCATTTTGAGTCCATGTTAAACTGATTTATGAATAGCATGTAAATGAGTGTTTTATTTTTGATAAATCCTACATAGCTCAGAAAAATATAAAAAATTGCATGTATGATTTGAAACCTTCAAAAAGTCTGTGGTTAAATTCTCATATGATTTGGGGAACAGAAAGTAATATTCATGTAAATTTCACATGAAAATAGAAATTAAAGTGTGTCCATTGAGATGATTTACTTGCTGATTGATCTCAGTATGATTGGGATAATTTTTCCTGAGTGTTTAAATCTTGTTAACAGTAGTATCATGTTAGGGTTAACTGAGACATGTGGTAATTATGGATGTAACAAGTAAAATGATTCAACGGAATAAGTAATAATGTGTGAAAATGCGATAAAGTGAATGTAATGTGTAATAATTGGGCCGAAAATGATACGGCTACCCTAGAGGCTTCGAGAGCTGTACATAGAAAAGTCCCTATGGAAATCTCTATGTGTGAAAAGTTTGTCCTAAAGGCATTAGGGAAATCTTAGAGGTGGGCAAATACCACTGGATAGGGTGGAGAGGGCTTCTCCCGGTCTGCGCAGTTATCAATATTCACCACTGTATTGCCTAGGTGGTGGGTATGTGATTATGAGTTGTGTTATGTGTTATGAGATGTGATAAGTTGTGTTATGCGATGAGTTATGAGAATGAGATATTTGTTAGTGTCCTCTACTGGTAGTTAGGACTATGTGTCATGGCAATTTGTTTAAGTAATGAAATATGAATAAAGTGTGAAATGATATGTGAACGTGGCACATGGTGAGTGCAAATGATATGATATGTGATAGGCGAAAATAAGAGTAAATGATATGATAATTATGTGAAATGAGATGCGAGGGAGAGTTAATGCAAACGAGAGTGTGCTTGCATGTCAAAACTAGTTTATTGGCATGCTATGTTTATGTTTTCCATATGTTAATATCTCAATTGAAAGGCCATGCTTAGTATCATATCATGTAGTTTACAATTCATCATGTAATGGTGTATGTGAGTAAACTTAGACAACCATGTTATTTATGCAACACAAAATATCAACAAGTAGACTTGTCGAAGGGATAAGATAATATGTGAATAATTATAGATCCATGTAATTGAAGGTAATGCAAATAAGAACAGCAAGTAAAGTGTGATTATGAACATGGTAAATGCATGAATAATATTTCGATTCCATGCTAGTTGAAATGCTCAATTAGTATAAAGTTTCATACTTAATTGCTTATTGATGCTAAATGGTTTTACCATGTTTTAACCTTCAATTCATGCTATAAAATGTGAATCTATGTGCATGTTGTTTTATTATGTTAAAACAGCAAGCAAATTGTACAATTAAATACGAAAAGTGCATGTGAAAAGAAAGTAGTCATCATGCTAGCTTGCTCTCTTCCCTTATGCTCAATTTTATGCTTTAGTGGTAGAGATATCTATGGAATGAAATAATGTGTGGACGAACCATGCCACATGTTAGGTGTATGAAATATGTACATGTGTATAATGTAATTCTCATGATTTAGAATAGAAATATGGTAGACTAAAGCATGCTCATGTGAATAAAATAGGTGTTGTTAGTTAAAAGTAGGGACCATGTACCCTTGTGATTTGATGATAGTGTGTATCTCTTTAATGCTAATGGCTTAGTGCAAGTGTGACATGTTTAACTTTAAGTCTTTGGTTTGCTTGCTGAGTCTTTGGACTCACTCTTGCTTCGGCATACATGTTGACAAGTATCGTGTACTAGAAGGAAGCTTAGTGAGGATCGCCATTTAGAAGACTATTTTGTGGAGCTGCTACTAGTTGTACTTTTCTTTTTCTCATAGTATGAAAAGAATTATTGTATGGACAATATTTGGACAATGTAGTTCTTTTATCTTGTATTAATGTGGACATTGTCTTTCTATTTCGCTATTTAGATTGTGGAATGTGTGTTGGTGATGGATTAAAAGTTGAGTTATTTATTCTATTCCGATGTACTCTATTGCTATCCACGTACATATCAACCTATCGACTAGTGTTGGGTACATGTCCCACTGTGACGACGCCCTTTATACTGATGGGGATTGGTATAATCGTACCGGTATGAAGAGGGTCGTTACAGAAGCCGTCCCTGAGGCTAGACTTGTGGCTTTAGGGCATCGATCCATGGAGGAGGCTTTGTCAGCGGCTTGCATGCAGGTGGCAGAGATGGAGGTGTACCTAGAGGAGAAGAGGGCTTCTTTGATGAGTCTAGGATCAGCATTCCAGCGGCAGGATGGAAAGAAGAAGGCCCCAGCTTTTCAGCAGAGAGCAGTGGTACCAGCGAGAGTGGCTGCACCGACACCAAGCGGAGACAATGTTGCAGAAAAGCCCTTGTGTGCTCAGTGTGTGAAGCATCATGGAGGAGAGGTCTATTGGGTGACTTCTAGGAGATGCTTGAGGTGTGGTGACAAGAACCACAAGATCAGAGATTGTCCGAAGATGGCGCAGCAGACTGCAGTGGCAGCAGCACCAGCAACAGCTAGACTGGTACTGAGAGCAGCAAGGAGACTGAGGGCTCAGGCTCGAGTGTTCACTTTGGCGAGAGACAAGGCAGAGTTGGCAGAGCACATCACAGAAGGTACAATTTTTATTATAGGAATGCATGCTAGAGTTTTATTCGATACTGGTGCTACACATAGCTTTATTTTCGAGAGTTTTGCAAAGGTTTTGATGAAGGAGAATGGTCTGGTTCCGGAAGAGTTGGAGGTTCCCTTATCTGTGCATACTCCAGCTGAGACTATAATGACTGGGCAGTGTCTTTCTTCTCTTCATGTGAGCATTGAGGAGCGGATTTTTCCTGGTAGTTTCTATCTATTGAAGATGAACGATTATGTTGCTATATTGGGCTTAGACTGGCTCGTGGAGCACTATGCTCTTATGGATTGCAGGAGGCAGATTATTATTTTCTGGATTCCTGGTAAGGAGGAGTTTGTTCATCCTTTACCCAAGAACATGTCGGGTAAGTTTGTGATATCTGCTCTGAAGGCAGCCCAGATGTTGAGCAAGGGTTGTGATGGCTTTCTTGCTAGTGTGGTTGTATCCGAGGATTCGAAGAAGGTCTTGTCTGTGGAGGATATTGATATTGTTAGAGATTTCAGCGATGTTTTTCCTGAGGATTTGTCTGGTTTACCCCCTGCAAGGGAGATTGAGTTTGGCATTGAGTTGGCACCTAGCACAACACCTATTTCTATTGCACCTTATCGTATGGCACCAGCGGAATTGCGGAAGCAACTGCAAGAATTACTTGATAAGGGTTTTATCTGGCCGAGTGTGTCACCATGGGGAGCACCTGTTCTTTTTGTGAAGAAGAAGGACGGGTCGATGAGGCTGTGTATTAATTATCGCAAGCTTAACCAGGTGACTATCAAGAACAAATATCCTTTACCTCGTATTGATAATTTGTTTGACCAGTTGCATGGAGCTTCGGTATTTTCTAAGATCGATCTTCGTTCTGGCTATCATCAACTCCGAATTAAGCCAGAGGATTCTGCTAAGACGGATTTTAGGACAAGATATGGTCATTATGAGTTCCTAATCTTGCCCTTTGGTTTGACAAATGCTCCAGTAGTTTTTATGGGTTTGATGAACAGGGTTTTTCGGTAGTATCTGGATTCTTTTGTAGTGGTCTTCATCGATGATGTGTTGATCTACTCTCCTGATGAAGAGACTCATCGAGAGCATTTGAGGGAGCACAAGCTATATGCTAAATTCAGTAAGTGCAACTTCTGGATGAAGGAAGTCCATTTCTTGGGGCATGTTATTTCAGGAGAAGGTGTATTTATGGATCCGACTAAGGTGGAATCTATCCTTGATTGGGAGACACCGAGATCATCTGCTGACATTAGGAGTTTCCTTGGCTTGGCTGGCTATTATAGAAGATTCATCGAGGGTTTCTCTTCTATTGCTGCTACTTTGACAACGCTGACAAGGAAGGGAGTGAAGTTTGAATGGTTAGAGGCTTCTTAAAGGAGTTTCCAGGAATTGAAGACTCGTTTGACCTCAGTGTCAGTGCTTGTTTTGCCCAATGGTGTGGATTCTTTCTCTATATACACGGATGCTTCGAAGATTGGGCTCGGCTGTGTTCTTATGCAGGGAGGTGGAGTTGTGGCATATGCTTCTAGGCAACTCAAGGAGAATGAGCGCAATTACCCAACTCCTGACTTGGAACTGGTGGCGGTCGTCTTTGCTTTGAAGATCTGGAGGCACTATCTGTATGGAGTCAGATTTGAGCTCTTCTCAGACCACAAGAGTCTCAAATATTTGTTCTCCCAAAAGGAGTTGAATTTGAGGCAGCGGAGGTGGATAGAATTCCTAAAGGATTATGATTTTAAGCTTTCTTACCACCCAGGGAAAGCCAATGTAGTGGCGGATGCATTGAGCAGGAAGAGGCAAATGATGCGGCTGGGTTGGAAGATGTTGGAAGATGCTTTAGGATCTTTGGCTGTATTGGAGCCGCAGTTATGCAGCATGTTCATAGCTCAGTTGCCACTGAGATATACTGTTCTTGATAGGGTTATTGCTTTGCAAAAAGATTACCCTCTATTGTAGGAGTTGGTTGGAAAGGCTGGCATGATTAGAGATGAAGATGGTGTAATTCGTCTGAATCATAGGGTGTGTCCCTAATGATGCGGATTTGCAGAAGGAGATTTTGGAGGAAGCGCACAAATCGTAGTTCTCTATTCACCCAGGCAGTGGGAAGATGTATAAGGATCTGAAGCGTTCGTTCTAGTGGTCTGGCATGAAGCGAGATGTTGCGGATGTTGGGGCAAAATGCTTGATTTGTCAACAGGTGAAGGTAGAACGTCAGCGACCTTCAAGTTTGATGCAGAAGCTAGATATTCCTTAGTGGAAGTGGGAACAAGTGACCATGGATTTTGTGTCTGGATTGCCTAGATTGGCTAGAAGGAATGATTCCATTTGGGTGATTATGGATAGATTCTCAAAGAGTGCTCATTTCCTTTCTATGAAGAAGAAGTAGTCCGTAGAGAGCTTGGCTAAATTGTATATTGATGGCATTGTGAAGCTGGATGGAATTCCGAAGTCGATTATCTCAGATCTTCATCCGAGGTTTACTTCTAGATTTTGGCAGAGCTTGCAGCAAGGTTTTGGCAGTCAATTGAAGTTGAGCTCGGCATTTCATCCATAAACGGATGGACAGTCCGAGAGGACTATTTAGACGTTGGATGATATGCTTCGGGCTTGTGTTCTGGACTGGAGAGGAGATTGGGAATGCCACCTAGCTCTTGTGGAATTTTCATATAACAATAGTTTCCATTCGAGCATAGGTATGGCACCTTTTGAGGCTTTGTATGGGAGACCTTGTATATCCCCTTTGTGTTGGGAAGAAGTAGGAGATCAGCATCTGGTTGGACCAGAAGTGGTACAGGAAACCTTAGCAAAGATCCAATTGATTGTGCAGAGATTAAAGGCAGCTCAAGATCGCCAAAAGAGTTATGTGGATACGAGGAGGAAAGACTTGGCTTTTGAGGTAGAAGACCATGTTTTTCTCAAGGTATCGCCAACCAGGGGTGTGGTGAGATTTGGAAAGAGAGGCAAGCTAAATCTGAAATTTATTGGTCCCTTTGAGATATTGAAGAAGATGGGGAATGTGGCATACTAGCTAGCTTTGCCACCATCTTTCGCAGCAGTGCACCCGATTTTCCATGTGTCAATGTTGAGGAGATATGTTAGAGACCCGGCTCATGTGATTAGTTATGAGCCAGTGCAGTTTCATCCAGATTTGTCATATGCGGAGCAGCCTGTGGAGATTCTGGATCGAAAGGTGCAAGAATTAAGATTGAAGTTGATCCCTTTTGTGAAGGTATTGTGGAGGAATTTCTCGCGTGAAGAAGCGATGTGGGAGCTTGAAGAAAGGATGAAGAAGCTTTATCCGTCCTTGTTTGGTGAGTATTCTAACTCAATCTTCGACGACGAAGATTAGTTTAAGGGGGAGAGGATGTAGTGCCCTACAATTTTTCTTGAAATTTATATTGCAATTGTATGTTTATTCTGCATGTATTTGTGTGCTGATCTGTGTTGAACTTGGCGTCAACATCTGCTAGCATTGACATCTCTTAGCGGCATGATCATCCGCCATTTACTTCTTGTTAACGACAACATATTGTGTCATTTATTATTTTTTGAAATATTTAATTTTTTCGGGAAAGGATATAGACGACATTATCGATGGACGTCTACATCATGGCTGACGGCTACTGGGGTTGACGTTAACCTAACTTGCCTGTTTTTGATGTTACCATTCCGGGGAATAATAAATCGGTCGTTTCGAAGCATTTAATGAGTAGATCTGGTGCATTTTTGATTCAATGGCTAGGATTAAGTCTTGGCTAGGTGTGAGAACCTTTTAAGACTCGGTTTTGGCATTGAGAGGAATTTTGAACTGGTTGAGAAGGGAGAAACGAGGGCCGAGAGAAGGGAGGAGCAGAGCTCGTGCGTGCGATCTGAAGGCTTCTGAACCAAGGTGGAACGCTCAACTTCGTGATCAGGAGTTTCTCCAAGCAGGAGAACTGCATTGGAGGCGGATTTGGAGCGATTGAAGCTGGAGAGGAGAACTGCCTTTCTACCAAGGCGGGCTTCTTCGACTCTTGATTCGTCACTCCAGAAGGAGGGATAGAGGCAAGTTGCATGGGGGTTCGGTTTAGGATAGATTATCGTAGATTTAACATTTTTACAGATTTTTAAATCATGAAAATAATCTATGGGAAAGGGTAGAAGTCGTGTCATTTTATGTAGAGTTTTCTGTGTTTTCTGGGCATATGAACTTGACCTCCAAATCCCTTGCCGTCGAGTTTTTGTAAATGACACTATCGATTGCCGTCTATATCATGTAAACGACATGTGTTTTTCGGCATCTACTATATGTTAACGGCGCTATGTGCCGCCGTCTACTGATGATTAATGACATGATATGTGGACGTCTATTTCAGGTAAACGCCACATATGTTGCCGTTAAGTTTATCAGTAAAGTAAAATTCAGAAATTTGATTTTAGTTGCTTATATGTAATCCAAGATTGTATGAGGTTTCGGCCAGGTGATGTTTTGTGTGTTTTATCACTGCTATACTATGGACAAGTCATTGTAATGGTGTATAGGCCCCATGTGCATATGAATAGTTATTATTGTGATGTTAATGGAATTGATAAAAGAAAAGTAAAATGATTGCAAACATGATTCATGTTGCAATGTTAAATTTTGAGACTGTAATATTGTGAGATGATACTGCATACCTATTGTATTCAGTTCCTGTATAGAATTACATGATTTTCCTCATTGTTGAACCATGTTAGTTAGCTTGAACTGATGGAGTTTAATTATGAAAAATGGTTATAGGGTTCAGAAAATTATGAAAATTTGCATGTGCGTGTTATAATTTGATTCTGATTTACTGTAGAAATTTCGGGATTTTTAGACTTCTGTGCATACTGTTATGAATTTCTGATTGGTAAATTGCATATAGAATTTAAGATAAACATGAGAATACGTACATGAGTGGATATGATATGATTAGTACCATGATAGGTTTCTGTTAAACAGTATGCTTGATTTCAGAAATTGAGAAGAATCTGAATTGCATGATATTATGTTTAATGCATGAAAAAGCATGATAGAATTGCATGAAAATGTAGAATGATGATTTCATACATGTTAATGCATATATTGAAATGAAATGGCCAATAAAGACATTGCTATGATAGATATTTCCTACAAGTAACTACACCATGGAATGCCCTTATGGTAATGATTCACCTACATGAAAATGACCTACTGAATCTGTGGGCAACGGATTGAAATCCTGGAGGTAGACAAGTTCTACTGGTTAAGGTGGGAAGGGCTTTCCCTGATATTGCGCAATGGCCATGACATCATCACTGCTTTGCCTAGGTGATAAGTGAATGACTATATGACTACTGATCTCTATAATAGTGTGGGCTATGTCTTGGGAACTAAATGATACATGACTACATGCTACATGTCTACATGATAAATGTTTACATGATAAATGTCTACATGTTACATACTACATGATCTACATGTCAATTGTTTTACATGCTACATGAATTACATGTCACTTGTTATATGTAATAATTGCCACATGTATAAATGATTACTTGCTATGTGTTAACTAATTGCATATTGCATAATGTATAAATGATTACTTGCTACATGTTAACTAATTGCATATTGCATAATATTGAATCAAGTCAATTAGCATGTATAGAAAGCATGTTTAGGTGGTTTATGTATACTGTTAATTATTATGAAGCATGTGCCATGTAATTCGTTAATGTTTAAAAGATAGCATGTGCTTCCTCATTGTTTAATAGTTAGCATGTATGTGATATGTGTAAGAATGTTATCTTTAGATTGCTTGCTGGGTCTTTTTAGAAGACTCATACTTGCTTCGACGTACAGGTGAGACAGGTGTCCCCGTACTTGAGGAAGGTATAGCAAGGAGCGACATCGAACGAGAGGAGTAGCTGCTTGTGGAGATTACTAAATAGTTTGCTTTATTTTGTAGAATGTAATAATGTAATTCATATGGACAAGGCTATGGACAATGTATTTTAATTGGAGTTGTAATAATGTGGACATTGTTATTTCTCTTATTACTATATAGACTGTGGATTATGTGAGGATGATGGAACGAGAAAGAGTTGTTCTTTTATTTCTGCTGTATTTTCATTATTATTCATGTACATATCAACCTATTGTATAGTGTTGAATTAATATCCTACTGTGACAACATTCTTTATACCGACGTGGATTGGTATAATCGTACTTGTATGAGGAGAGTCGTTACAGAGACGGTATCAGAGCCCAAGGTTGAGATTGTACATGAATACACCGTCATCTTCACAAAATTGCAAAGTCTTTATAAAATTTTTCCATATATGTGGAAAATATCTAATAATGAATGAAAGATAGTTAGGAAAATGGTTAGGATTAAGTAACTTAGATTCTAACCAAGTTAATTGTTTTACAGGCTATGACGAGCCATGGTAAGTGTGGTGCTCGGGCTAGGGATTATGAGCAGAGGCGCAAGGTAAAGAAATTCGTGATGAGGCTCAAACCATCATTGAGAGCTAGACATTTAGAGTCCGACCCCCACACTTTGAACGAGGCTCTCAACACAGAAAAGTCAGCACCCCAGTCAGTAGTTTCTATAGCTAGCGAGAAGCCCGATTGTGTGCATTGCGGCAAGCGCCATGGCGGAGACTTGTGTTAGAAAAAGGCGGGAAGATGTCTCAAGTGTGGCAGCAAGGACCATCGGATCAGAGAGTGTCCGAGGCTGAAGAAGTTCGTTCCACGACGTGTTCCAGCAACAACAAAGAAGCTAGCAGCAAGACCATGTTGTGCAACTACCCCTAAGAAAATCATTTAAGATTTTAAATTATTATTATATCATGATTTTGCTATGACAAAATCTTAAAAAGACTTTCTACAAATTAAATGAATCCATTATATACCACAGAAAATAGTTTGGACAAACCCAATCTCGAAAATTTTCTAAGTCTACAAACTACTCTCTGTGTATCATACTGAATCCGACTGTGGACTCTGACTTCTTTTGAATCGAAAATTTCTGCACAAAATCATCTCGAAAATTTTTCTAAGTCCAGACTTCTACACTGTATCCAACTGTCAAGTCCAACTTCATACAATCTAATACTTCAGAAATCTAACTCCTCTGAATCTGACTTTATATAATCAGATACTTCATTATGGACTTCAATTCTCAGAAATTGATTTCTTCTATATCCGACTTCTAAAGTCGAATTCCCTATCTTGTTTCTGATGATCAGATCATCCCCCATATAATGTCATGAATTATATATCTATTTTGGTGATTAACAAAATCCTAACAATTAGTATCTAACAAGTTTTTATGAAGCTTAGTCACATGAAATAAACCAGGCAAAATCAAGCAAAGACTTGTAAGTAAATCCTTACATTGTTGTTTTTAATTTTTTAGAGCATGAAATTTCTCTAAGTACACATCAACTCGCTTTGAAGCATAATGATTTCATAAGTCATCGAAAAAAATAAATAATTCATAAGTATCATATCGTTTTTGGGTTTACATCGATTTTGATCTCAGAACGATTCATTAAG